>CANUEZ040000019.1:2969166-3610000 GCA_948099385.1 Fasciola hepatica | reverse complement strand
TCCCTTTGTCCAATGAACGTTCCCCATCTTCCTGCAGATCTTCACTGGTCTTAGATTGTATTTCCTTCTCCAGTGCGTTCATTGAATCCTTCGAATGGGATCCCGTGGTCCAGAAGTTTCACAGTCACATAATCCGAGTTTGTGAAATAGTCCAAGATTTTGACCACTAGTGTAGTACTTTCCCCTTGAAACGATCTATTACACTCATTCATAAGGACGAAAATTGTTCTTAGTCCACTGATGGGCTCGATGCACCCTGAAGTATTTGGGGGCACGATTACCAACAGCGACTATAGCAGAATGATTGCTGTTATCATACCATAAATGTTGCCAATGTAGCATGCATTTAACGTGTAATTGAATATCTATTCTTGTCTCCTTACCTGTTCATTTTATCCTTCGTTGAATGGGTCTCTGAGGAAAGCTCCCTTATGTATTGATCGACTTCATGTTGAAGTCAGCTCAATGAGTGTTTGTTTCATCGCAACAACTTGACCTCACTCCTTTCCACTGGCGTGCGAATTGGACTTGATTAATTTGTCTGTGATATAATCAGTCCCTTTCTCGTCTGTTTCACTTACTAAAATTACGGTTACAATTTCCTACTCACGTTTACTTTGACAATACCACAAACTTGTCTCTAATCCACATTTTACCCGGATATGCCTTGACAATGTTTGTAACTGAACCGAAATGTTCGAATGAGCAGTGAAGATCGATGTCCATGATCGTGGTATTCACTGGTCGCGATGAAACAAAGTGCATTCGGAACAGACGGGGAAAATTAATTTCCGAATTCTCTTTCCAAATTTCAAAAATATCCAAGCATCAATCCACAAACGATTTCCAGTGGAATTTCAAACGGCATTGAAATTGAAAGTAGAGCACCTGTGACTAATCGAAACGTCAGCTGACTAGCAACATTTGGGATAGTGCTATATTGTCAAACGTGAAAACACTTACGTTCTACTACAATTCGTCCAACAATGTCATCCCTCTCATTCTTGCGACATGATTCAGCAAATAAACATGTGGGTTTATCAAACAAATCTCGTTAGCAGTTTGATTAATTGTCAAAATGTGTCTTAGTGATATGTTATGAATGCTGAGAATACGTCTTGTTCCACGTGTCATTTTCAAATCCTGCTCGGACAGCTATATTCATGTCTGTTAAATGGAGCAATTTGATGAACAAGGTTACAGCTATCATTGACTCAGGGATTCTGACATGGCATTCATAGCATTTGCGACAGCTGGAATCTGTCTACCACACGCAAGTATGTGTTTATTGCAAATGAGTATTAGGAATTCAGATTATCTCACAATATTATTGATCATGCTGTGCTAAAGCTGAACTCACCATTGAGGGCCATGAGAATAGTATACGTTTGTACTCTAGTAGAGATGAAACAGCTGTACAATGTGTTCATCATTTTCAATGGTGAGTTCAGTGTCTATACTGCACGATGAATCATGGTAGCTAAAACTCCAATCTCGTGCTACTCATTTGCACTGATTAGTCAATCTGTTTATGGTGTTTATAACGGGATGCCTTCAGTGTACTCATGTACCTACATAGAAGTCATTCATGATGGGAGTCGATCCCTGTGCGTGCAACGGACTGTTACCGTTCAGCATCAGTGAAGGGAGGGTGGTATCTTTTGTAGTGTATATGTTCAACAAATCATTTAGGGCAGCTCAAATTGTCTGGTTATTTTCAGACATTCATCATCCTCTACACAGCGAACATTCAGAAGTAGTGCTTACAACCCACATACACTCAAAGTTCGCATCAGTGAACGAAAGGTGCTATCTTTTGTTGTGTAAATGTTCAACAGACCATTAGGAACCAGTCTAAATAATCTGGTGTTTGGGTGTTTGACTCACGACCGTCCACCCCGTGTTTAAATCCCATAGGCTACTCGGTGGATGTGCACTGCTGACGATCTCTGACAAGAATTGTGGCTACTTGACTTTCAACATATTGTCAACATTTCATCATCCTCTACACAACGAACTTTCAGAAGTAGTGCTTACATCTAACACACACACAAAGTTCACATTTCTATTTACTCACACTTTTGCATACCACCATTCTAACTTCCAGTATCATACTCGTCTGTTCATTGATTCGATGGAGGTGACCACAGACTCACGGAACTGTTTGCTTGGATGAGAATTATCACAATTCGTACGAATTTCGCGATTCCGTATTTGCACATTACCAGACATGGTGTGAAAGGTGGAAATCAACCCAGTCGAAAGTATGAAGGTATCGCTGGTGTAATTCCATTTCATGGTGAATCAAATTTTTGTGTATTTATTTTTGTCAAAGGATGACATCGGATACATTGGGACTATCGCTACCCTCGTGCATTCTGAAAGGCCACGGTGCGTGAAGAGAGACTTGTGAAGGAATGGCACAGAAGTTCCGGACTTTCCTGTGTGGAAATCTCGATGGATAAACGCAACTCATTCATTTTAATTTTGTGTGCTTAGAAAATACCAAACCGAATAACCATTTCTATTTTCAAAGCATGAGGATTCAAATACTAGTATATCCATTTCCGGCAACCCATGTCAACTGATAGGAATTTTGCACTATAACAAACACTTTTTACAGCTCCTCTCTCTCTGGTCCCGTTCCACATTCATGGCACCTATGTGAATTATCACCTGGACTGTAATGTGTGTGCGTGTGTGTGCACTGCCGTAGGGAACATGAACTGAACGTGATCCGCCCGTTATCATGTAAATCATGCTTTTGTGAGCGGTATACCAATAGGGGGGGGAGAGGAGAATTGAAGGGATGAGCAGGTGTCGACGAGGAGGAAAATAAGTGAAATTCAATGAGACAAGAGCGGAAATAAGCAATTATTTCCCCATATATACAAATATATATAGGTATGTATATGAAAGCAGTGTTGGTCAAATAATTCTCATTCGATCAACATGCGTTGTTTCACAATCGCCGTGCTCTTGGCCACTCTGATTATCGCTGTAACGATTGAAAGTGGTGCAGCCATCCAAAGTAAGTCATATTATAACAGTGCAAACATTTCCCATTTAATTTTTCCCTGTTATTCTCACTGACTAGAAGAAGATTTCTGTGAAACATATTTTGTCCATTCCGATTTCCACACGTCTCTGTTGTTCACGTTGGACAATGAGGACATGTTTGTATGACGTCCTCAGTTATATTTCTGACTATTATGCATCGATGATATTTGCTGCACACTTTCCTTCTTTCTACATTACTGAATGGTTGTATATGTAGTATTCTAATGCTGATCGAATTCCAGAACGATGTCTTCTTCCGGTCGAACCTGGTCCGTGTCTTGGAGGAATACGAAGTTGGGCTTGGGATAGCCGACAGAGAGAGTGCGTTCCATTCGTCTATGGTGGATGCGGAGGAAACGATAATCGATTCGATAGCAAAAGTTCATGCGAATACAACTGTGGTTTTCGATTCCAATAAATTGTTACCCTGATTTTACTGTTATTCACTCGTTTTGTCATGTATTTCGCAGTGTTTCATAAATTATATGCGAAATAAATTGCTTCACAAATAAGAGTGGAGAGTTGCACGCTTGATTGGTCACTGATAATGTCTACTAACATAACCTAGTAGTCGATCCGGTGAAAGATGTGGGGTTTAATTTGACATCGCAGTGCAATTGTGTCTTATCAAACAATATGGAAACTTCTGTGTCAGGTTGCAGTGCCGAATTCTTCTAAACTTGTGCACAAACTCATTGTGCAAGCATTTTGAACAACATACATCATGTAGTAAGATATATGAGAGTGTGTTGTGAATCTTCAGGAAGTAAGATGTCGTTGGACGATTGGATTGCTATGACACCGAGATTGGCTCAGTGTGAGAGGGAAATGAACCTGGTAGATTAGTTCTGTTGTCTGGTCAGCTTTATTTCACCACGAGATCGATTATCAAATGAGAATTAAGCGCATTTGCAGAAGACTCATTTAGCTCTCTCTGGCCTCACTTATCCTTACTTTCGACGTGAAATCTGTTTATCGCTTGAGGGTCAACAATTAGGCAGACTCTTGTGTGCGGTTCAGAAGGATGGTCGATTCGGGTAATAGAAGAAGTGATAAGGTTATTGGAATTCGAACGACATATTCACATAATGTTTGCTCAGATATAGTGAGGAACACTGGATCAACAATGCTGACGTTAGACGTGGGCTATATTGCGTGAAAGATGTGAATCACTAGATCAAATGTTGATGGTCACTTCAGTTCGTAGTAAGCAGATGTGAATTAACCGGGCTGGTCAATAACAAAAGTGCTCAGCAATGCTCTAGCCATGCTATAGGAACCAAAGCATAAACAAGTGAAGTGCATTTATCTGTATGCATATATAAAGTGTGCGTATTGGAAACTTTAATGCTAAGAGCTCAATATGAGTCTCTATGTATTTGTTTGAGATCGTTCATTGTGGGAACTGTCAGGTTCCAGACAGGCGCTATTTCCTGTGTTTTACACTTGGAATAGACCACTTAGGACCAATCCGGATAGTCTAACTGATGGAGCATGGCATTCAAATAAGTTGCTCACTAAATTCGAGTCTCAGTTTGGTCTTGTGAAATATGCGTACATGATGATTCCTAAACAGGTTCGCATTGGAATGAGTTGTGTTCATTTTGGCTAGTAATAGAGATAACTGAAAATAGATTATCACCTTTATCGATGTCAACCGATAAAAATAGGTTGGGTTGTTTCCTTGAAAAGACAATCAACGATATTTGGATTTGTATCATAGTACCCCCACGGAATTTCGATTAGGAGTTTCGTGTTGAATCACTTCATATGCAGTCTGTTTCTCCTATCCAATAACTGATAGCATGAGCAATCGTTATCGGTTAGTTTCGATATATTCAGCACAGTTGGACTGTGACTGAGAGACGAATAAATGTATTCCTCTGTGTTTTCTTTGTCACATACGTAAACTATGTGCTGATAAAAGAAATGATCCAATAGTGAATATCATTATTCTGTTTGTCTAAGAATTGTTATTGTGAGATTTGAATAGATTATGCATTCAAAACTTGCAGATTGTATTTTCCCACTTTTGGATCAGATCAGTCCATTTACTATATTATCTGTCATTGGTCGGGAATCTTACCTTATCATCGATCAAGTTCATTCGATGACCATCGTCCTTCATAATTGAACATTCATTTCAGTACATGTCATACAAGCATCAAAATGAAACATCTGTGTTCTTGTTCTGATTGCGATCTGAAACAGCATCGAGTCGATAATGAAGCCAATCGAGGCGTAAAATATGAACGAATAGAATTGAATAGTAAAGTACAAGTTGGAATCATGTTGATGAAGGAGTTCGGATGCAACTATATCATTGGTTGTTCTGGAATGTCGTCTCCCAATCGAGTGACTCGCAGATAGATGAAATCCGAGTTCCAAGATAGAAAACACAAGCTTGCTCACTACGTGTACTATGAGACAAATTATCAATCAATAACTATAATTTACCTCAGACGATGGGCAAGCCGACCACGATTTCCACAGAAAATACAGGCATCAAAACCCTCAAGCAACAGTGTACAGGAAACGCTCAAGACGGTGAGGTAGGAGTGAGTCCAGTGGTTTAGAAAGAAAGTTCTCATTTATAAAAGGAATTTTGACCAATCAGTGGTTAGAAGATAAGTAATTGTTTGAGGGAACATACACATAAGCGCGGCGAAGAAGAAACGAAATAATATAGCTATGAGAAAGTGGCATTTTCATAACATGATGGCCAGATTCATTCATTCACACAAAAATGGCAGATAAATAGGGAATGGTAATTACGTCCAAGTAAACCAGGCTATTATGACGTAATTGCAGAACTGGTCATGGATACCAGTGGGTCAGGGGAATACATTCCAAAACGTGGGAGAAAGGTTATGCAAGCCTTAGAATCTACTTGGAATCAGAGTTCGATACGAATAGATAAGATCAGCAAGTAGACAAATAAAAACTAAGATCAATCGAAACCTGTCATAGAAACAAGGTTAAAAACTACATGACGCGATGGGATTGAACAAACAACTTATCAAGTGGATGTGGAACCTAGATGAGGGGTGGGGGGAAGGAGGGCCGGTAGTCGGAGCTGGAACTAGTGGCCTGAGTGCAATGATGACAAAAGAACTGTATGGTAAATACAAAACAAAATTGTGATGGATAGTACGGGATCTGGTATAAACCAGATTGAGGAAGTTTCTAGATATGGCGATGTGAATTTCCATGTAGAATATTAGTAAATATTTACATTGGTTTTGGAACTTAGTCACAACCTACTACGTCTATTC
This sequence comes from Fasciola hepatica, assembly GCA_948099385.1. Taxonomy (NCBI): domain Eukaryota; kingdom Metazoa; phylum Platyhelminthes; class Trematoda; order Plagiorchiida; family Fasciolidae; genus Fasciola; species Fasciola hepatica. The sequence continues at coordinate 3,603,665 of CANUEZ040000019.1, read as the reverse complement.
AACCGGTGATCCGGTGTGATTCAGTTATTGCGGGAATGAGCAACTTCACCCAAAAGCGACACTCACGGGAACAGAAGAGTTTGAACTTTGAAGAGGTATGCAGAATCTGTGATAATACGATGGGGACATATGCAAGCACTACGTCTGATACTACAGTTCTGTTTCAACAATAAATGTCCAAGTCAATAGGCTCGCACATAACCATAATGGAGTGATTGATTTTCCATCACGATACTCGCGATTCACCGCAGCTGAACATTGCAATTTCATGTCACCGGTCGTTCCAGTGTGTGGGGAGGAGCTACAAAAATACACCGAAGTATACTACGTATTGGTGATTTCTGACATCAAGAATGTTTGGCAATCGAAGGTGAAACGATCTTGTCCACATTTCTTTCATGGATGTGGAAGAATTCCGTGTGCAATCCGAGGGAGTATTGTGTCGTGGTGATCGGTTGTTCATTCCTCCTCTCTTGTGTGTGTGTGTGTGTAATGATTTTGCAAGATTTGCATGAAGATCATATGGTAATTTCTGCGGCCAGTTCTTGAACGAGTATTGCACTTTAGTTCGTACAGCAAACAGTGCTTTCGTTCTCGCAAATCTAAAAGTATTGTGGGAATTGGAGACATTTCTCGACAACTTCGTTCTACAATATCAACAGACAGTCCATTCAACGACGAACGAAACTTCAGCTAATATTTTCAAGTCGAGAAGTCCTAGATAATCACTGAGGTTCCTTGATTCCATTGAGGTGTCACATCTCCGGGGCAACGGTATGTGACCAGCTAATGGAGTCACCATAATACAACTAGTTCAATCCATGATCGAGATCACAGATCGCTAGGACGTGACTACACACCGACGACACCTCAATCAACTTCACTTCAGAGAAGCACCTGATTGTACAACAGAATTAGTAGTCGAGTATGATGATCGTCCTTCCCCAATCGAGGAAACGGCGTTACAGTCTACTACCTCACTTCGAATTTCTGTACTCCTAGCAAACGCATCGACGAGAAACGTCTAAGGGAGGGAGATTGTAGTGATTCGAATGCCTCAGCACGCATTTCAGTACGCTGTAGCTTCGTTTTCAGTATTCAGTGTGTTCTGATTGATTCCCGTAGCTCCAGTAAGAAGATATTTCTGCTTTCAAATCACCTTGTTTTATTGTGTAGAAACATGCAATTTGTATAGGATAACAAATGACCACAGTCAAAATCATGGTGTGAAGTGTGTTGGTATAGAACGCTTTGCAACCGAGGGTCTTCTGACTGTCTCTTTGGATTGCACACTCGATTAGCTGATTTTATGCAGGTTGGTAAAACAACAATTACTATTTCGGTGATTGATTTCCATTCGATCTGGTAAAACAACACTTGGCAGCTGAATCGTTGATTCCACTCAGTTCGGTGGGAGTGAATGTTGGTGGCTGATTGGGTGGTTTCGTTCCGTTTCCTCACGATCTGAATGGACCGTGATCCCGCTTAACTGGTCTGAACTTTGCAATGGGTCTGTTCACGGAATTTGGCCATCTATCTATGTATCAGGCGATGATCAAACAAAATCAACGGGACTCAGTATGTGGGAGATCTGGAGTCATTGCAAGAAATCGATAAACGTCATACGACGGAATCTGGAACGTAATGAGCAATCTGGACCAGATGGGTTGTCTTCATCTTTCTTAAGCATCACGGTGAAGCTTTGGTTTCGGAGTTGACAAAACCCTTCCGGATTATTTGGGATAGCGAGCATATTCCCCAGGAATGATATGAATCGGTGATTGTGCCGATTTACAAGATAGGTGAGAGATCCTCTTGTGAAAATCACAGAGGAATTATCTTGGTTAGTATCGCGTCTAAACTGCTCACCGGTCTTATTCAGTTGAACTCATCATCTTGCCTGATCACAGCACGTATGCCACATTTTTACAAAGATCAGACTTTTATCAGACGCGGACCAATGGATAGTCCGTCAAACAAAAGAAGAATGTACTAGATATGCTGAATCAATTTGTATAACAAAAGCCCGATGGATAAATCACTAGGTATTTCAAGGAAGACTGATTACAATGTTATATCCAATAACGAACAGTTATTAAAGATTTTCAGAATATTGGTTCTTCTCAGGAAAGGGAGCATTTCAGAACAAATGATAAGTTCCGAGCAGTAAATTAAGCGAAATTTGATAAGCTTATCACTGAGGTAAACCATGCTCAAATTCGGACCTCATCCTCTCATGATCATCATCATCATCATCATAATCATCATCATCATCATCATCATCATCATCATCATCATCATCATCATCATCATCATCATCATCATCATCATCATCATCATCATCATCATCATCATCATCATCATCATCATCATCATCATCATCATCATCATCATCGTCATAGTCATCATCATCGTAAAATGGTAAACAGTAAGGCAAGCCCCAATAATCACTGCCTTCCGACCATGTTATATCTTGAATTAGAAGGAATGAAAAGTAAGGATGGACAGGGAATGGACCTACACGGAAGGGGAAATGAGAGAACGCCCTCACAGCTAACACACGGAATACACAGTCGAACCGTACAAACACACATCGATCAATCATTCTGGTTCGATGGAATTTGACAACATGATCACCACTACCATATCCTCCAGTGCTTCCAGTCAACTGGTTGACGGATCATTAGGATCCCAACCACGAAGGTGTGAGGCACCTACTTTTCCTAAGTTCATTGTACAGTTTCTCATTCCTCGTTGCCAAGTCATCTGTTGACCTCCATGTGGTTTTTTCCACTCCCTAGGTGGAAAATAGAAAAGGGCACGGTAATGTGGACGTGTGTCTGTCATACATAACACGTGCTCTAAACAACGAAGCTTACTAAGCTGGATACGTAGTGATAGAAAACTCCCTGAAATGGTATCCAATACTCAATTTCTAACTTCAGTATTGCTTACTCGGTAAATCCATCAAATCTTAGCAAAACGACAGCAACATCGGTAGTCGGAAACCTGAAGGCGATGAGTATTTTCTACACGCCGACTCCAAGTCATTCTTAAGGATCTTAGTACCTTGTCTTTGTGGCTTTCTTCGTATCTTATTCACCTCCTCTCTGTTCGAGAGCTGACCTTTCCACTCTATTAGCCTGATCTGCTCTAACAAAATCCAGTGTCATCGATGGACATCGGATTTGGGATCACAGGTGAAACATGCTGCCACGTGCATCGCCTGCTGGATATGGACCCAATGCTCATCTACATTACTGTTCGTCGTAGATCCTGGCTCATATGACAACTTCTGTTCATAACAGGCATGAACTTCTAGATCACACAAACGTAGCACGACTAACCGGGTTTGCGGTTTGCATCGATGACCATGGAGATGGGGCGATAATCGTATTAAAACTAATGTATGGTCTGAGTCTACATAGGTGGACCAGTAAGATCTACAATTCTGAAGAGAACTACGCCACCGGTAGCTTTCTGCGATATGATCAAACTGACTCATAGTACCTGTAGATTTGGAGCGCCAGGTCGCCGTGCGAAGCGAGCTGTGTGGGAATTCCGTACTAGATAGAAATAACCGATTGTCTGCACAAAACTGGAGAAGCCTATCCCTGTTATCTGTATGCTGAGCAGTTAAAACACAACGCCTACCTAAACAAGCTTCTGACTCACTGAGTTTGCCAACTTGTGCATTGAAGTCACCAGCTAGCACTACAACGTCAGAACCCTTTCTGCTGCGAACGAGGGTGGCGAGTTCATTATAGGACTCATCCTTCTGCATGTCAGTGCTGTAGTCTGTTGGAGTGTATGCCGAGATTACAAACAAGTTGCGCCTAACACAACTATCCTTTCGAACGCCGACTGACCCCTGGATTCTAACTGCACATAAACGACTCTTAACCAGTAACCAGCCTAAAACAGCAGACTCAGCCTTGCCACTCAAGACTATTCCTACACCACGTTGACCCACAGCTCTAGCTACTTCATTCCTTGATGCGCGCAGGAAATACTTTGATGAGATACCAGAAGCAGTTAGTTGAATCAGACTGCTCGAATCCTGGATACGCGTTTAACTTAAGTAGCAAACATCAACTGCCAGAGAATCTATTGTGAGGGCTAGGCACGCCTGCTGACCAGTCTGTACGAGTGTAGGCACAATGAAGGAGCCGAGATTCAGAGGTTGACGAGGCTTGAGAAAATGTGGTATTCTATTGTGGATTATTCCCGACACTACTTGACAAAGAACCGTTGATAGTATCGGCGGTGTTGTCCTTGGGAGCATTATGGGTGGATAGATGGGGCAAAGAGAGTTGGTTGAGGACAGAAGACAAAGGTTGAATGAAAGAGAGGGAACTGTGAGAAGTAGCACACTTATCACTACCCACCACGCTCCATGCAATGGACAGCGCGGTCCTCATTATCCTGCGCGACGATCGATGCAGTATGGATTTCTTTCTATTAGTGCAGTTCATGGGAGATGTTGGATGGATACTCCTAGGGTGTCCAACCGCAATGCAGGAGAACAATTTAGGTTCTCACTCAAGACCTTTAGTTCTACAAAGAACCTATCCGCAAGGCAGCCGAATGGCTTAGTGGAAGCCCATTTGTTTGGATCAATTATTGTTCCACTGATTTTGCGAACGAGTGACTTGTCAGCTCAAATCGACCCCAAACCTGGAGGACCAGGAGGCTGGTCATTTTCTGGTCTCTACTCATTGAACTTTCAGGCATGATTGCATCTCCGGCTTATAGAAAACATCCTGTAGAGATCTTTCGTTCATAGAGGTACGCAAGCCATCTTACCACGTCAAGGTGCAGTCTCGTCGTGATTGGTTTTAGCGAGCATCATTTGCAAGAAATTGACGGAAACAGCACAGAAGCTGCATCTTGATAACTTTGCGGCTGCGGAAGATTGGTTTCACTCCCAGTCAGACAGAAATGGCATGCAGTCCTATAAAGTAAGAGACGAGCAATATCTCATGTATATTACATTTTGGATTTGAAACGGTAATAAGTATTTTTCTACTCTCCTAGTATTTGACACAGTCAAACGAATATCCTCAAACTGAACACGAACAAGCTGATGGGACATCTCCATTTTTGTCCAAATAACCAACAAACTAATCTAAGTGAACTATTTCGGTGACACGAAAGTTGGTTTTATACATACGGTCAACTTGTTCACGTGACACTAATTTCTACAATCTTCTGTGAATTCATTATATACTTTGGTAGAACTGGAGGTATATTTACATATTCTTTCCATTTCAAAATATGATAATGCTACTGATAGCGGTCAGAACAATGCAAGTAAACAAGCGCTGAACCAAATCGTGCGAATCGCGTGAACCAGTCGAAGCTACTTCATTGATTTTTACTAGTAAGAATAACAAGTGTTGTTTACTTGTGTATCGGTAATTGTTTGACCGAATCTCATTAGTTTTCCATCCTCACTTCTCATGGTAATGCATTACCAAACGGTGGTCAAGTGGTTAGCACAAAACTCAGTTTGTAATTGATGTCAACATTATGTTTTCATTCTATCGCTGTTGATCTTTATTTTCTCTCTTTCTGTGTCTCGCAGAAACACATGACAATGTAAATACAAATGTGACAAATTCGTTTCATCTAATCCGGTGATAAAAGCGACGAGATCTGTTTCCAATTTTAGTTACTCTCCAATCCTTATGACTACCGGGAGGTATCGAGATCACGTATTGATGAGTAATTGGAAATTCCACAAACAGATCAATCACATAGGCTAAAATGAATGCTATTCAAACAATAACAATTGTATTCACACTCTTCTCTTGTGTTAGAGCTATTTGAATTACCATCTCAATCACCGTATATGGTCCGTACGTATCGCCACACTTGTTTACTCCAAATCAATTCGAGAATGACCGTTCGACAGGGGCCACGTATTGGTCATGATTCATATCTATCATCAGAAGAAAATAAGTTTGATTGAGCTGAAGAAGTGGAAGAGCAATGAGGTTAGCACAGTTGATGTAGAATGTTTGCTGATATTTCCTAAGATGATCTCATCCACAAATATTGATTCTAACTCATCGAGGTACGATCACAAATGAGAAGTCACATGGCATTTCATGAGGTATTATATGTGGCTGTGTTTGGGGAAGTATGTTGTGTGACCTTGGGCTACCGCCTGTTTCTCATTTAAGCTTGCGCAAAGTCAACCACCGTTCTTATATTCTTATCCATTCAAGTGACGCTCGTCAATTTATAACTGAATATATTACCGTGTCTGGACAGGCTATTCTAATAAAGTATTCAACTCGAATGATGGATGATCCATCGTTACTGATGTTTTCGTGACCAGGCGTTTCGGTGTTTGTGCAGTTTGTTTTGTGGTAATAGGTAGTAGTCCGTTGTTAGAGAACGTAGTTCAGTAGTAAATATCCAGATTTTATATGTGAATGTATCATGAATGTAGTGTATCATATAATATAATACCTTTTCCAAGATACATAAAAAGCTTGTTTGCGAAGCAAAATATAAATTCATGATGATGAGGCTGTTTTATAGTACACATTATTGTAGATATGTGTGAAGGACATTTTAACCCGTGCAGTTCTTGGCATATGGCAGTTTCATTGTTTCAGTGACGTGTTACTCTGTATAATTATCAGTCATCTGACAAGGAACGCATCGTGATGCTCAAAGAGTGTACGTAGTAGAGGTGTCGGTATCGGATAAGTCGATGAGTGCTGTTCGATTTCCAGTTTGTGGGAAGGCCACTTTGTGGGAGCGCCGGTTGTCGTGCAACCCAGTAATAGAGCAGGACATATAAAGGTCATAAATTATGCAATGTTGCTTTATGAATTCATGTTAAGTTGGTACATTTTTCAACTGTAGTCCATCAATGGAACTGGTGCAACAACCATCTCAAACAGAAGTTGGATAAGTTAATTCAGATGTGATTCCAATTGCTACCTGTGAGCAAAGACCTTTAAAGTGTTACTTATGGGACAGACACTATGAAATTCAGACTCCCAACACAAATCATATATTCGTCTCTTTTCCTGGTGTTTAAGTTGGTGCATAATCTTCCCTTTGTCCAATGAACGTTCCCCATCTTCCTGCAGATCTTCACTGGTCTTAGATTGTATTTCCTTCTCCAGTGCGTTCATTGAATCCTTCGAATGGGATCCCGTGGTCCAGAAGTTTCACAGTCACATAATCCGAGTTTGTGAAATAGTCCAAGATTTTGACCACTAGTGTAGTACTTTCCCCTTGAAACGATCTATTACACTCATTCATAAGGACGAAAATTGTTCTTAGTCCACTGATGGGCTCGATGCACCCTGAAGTATTTGGGGGCACGATTACCAACAGCGACTATAGCAGAATGATTGCTGTTATCATACCATAAATGTTGCCAATGTAGCATGCATTTAACGTGTAATTGAATATCTATTCTTGTCTCCTTACCTGTTCATTTTATCCTTCGTTGAATGGGTCTCTGAGGAAAGCTCCCTTATGTATTGATCGACTTCATGTTGAAGTCAGCTCAATGAGTGTTTGTTTCATCGCAACAACTTGACCTCACTCCTTTCCACTGGCGTGCGAATTGGACTTGATTCATTTGTCTGTGATATAATCAGTCCCTTTCTCGTCTGTTTCACTTACTAAAATTACGGTTACAATTTCCTACTCACGTTTACTTTGACAATACCACAAACTTGTCTCTAATCCACATTTTACCCGGATATGCCTTGACAATGTTTGTAACTGAACCGAAATGTTCGAATGAGCAGTGAAGATCGATGTCCATGATCGTGGTATTCACTGGTCGCGATGAAACAAAGTGCATTCGGAACAGACGGGGAAAATTAATTTCCGAATTCTCTTTCCAAATTTCAAAAATATCCAAGCATCAATCCACAAACGATTTCCAGTGGAATTTCAAACGGCATTGAAATTGAAAGTAGAGCACCTGTGACTAATCGAAACGTCAGCTGACTAGCAACATTTGGGATAGTGCTATATTGTCAAACGTGAAAACACTTACGTTCTACTACAATTCGTCCAACAATGTCATCCCTCTCATTCTTGCGACATGATTCAGCAAATAAACATGTGGGTTTATCAAACAAATCTCGTTAGCAGTTTGATTAATTGTCAAAATGTGTCTTAGTGATATGTTATGAATGCTGAGAATACGTCTTGTTCCACGTGTCATTTTCAAATCCTGCTCGGACAGCTATATTCATGTCTGTTAAATGGAGCAATTTGATGAACAAGGTTACAGCTATCATTGACTCAGGGATTCTGACATGGCATTCATAGCATTTGCGACAGCTGGAATCTGTCTACCACACGCAAGTATGTGTTTATTGCAAATGAGTATTAGGAATTCAGATTATCTCACAATATTATTGATCATGCTGTGCTAAAGCTGAACTCACCATTGAGGGCCATGAGAATAGTATACGTTTGTACTCTAGTAGAGATGAAACAGCTGTACAATGTGTTCATCATTTTCAATGGTGAGTTCAGTGTCTATACTGCACGATGAATCATGGTAGCTAAAACTCCAATCTCGTGCTACTCATTTGCACTGATTAGTCAATCTGTTTATGGTGTTTATAACGGGATGCCTTCAGTGTACTCATGTACCTACATAGAAGTCATTCATGATGGGAGTCGATCCCTGTGCGTGCAACGGACTGTTACCGTTCAGCATCAGTGAAGGGAGGGTGGTATCTTTTGTAGTGTATATGTTCAACAAATCATTTAGGGCAGCTCAAATTGTCTGGTTATTTTCAGACATTCATCATCCTCTACACAGCGAACATTCAGAAGTAGTGCTTACAACCCACATACACTCAAAGTTCGCATCAGTGAACGAAAGGTGCTATCTTTTGTTGTGTAAATGTTCAACAGACCATTAGGAACCAGTCTAAATAATCTGGTGTTTGGGTGTTTGACTCACGACCGTCCACCCCGTGTTTAAATCCCATAGGCTACTCGGTGGATGTGCACTGCTGACGATCTCTGACAAGAATTGTGGCTACTTGACTTTCAACATATTGTCAACATTTCATCATCCTCTACACAACGAACTTTCAGAAGTAGTGCTTACATCTAACACACACACAAAGTTCACATTTCTATTTACTCACACTTTTGCATACCACCATTCTAACTTCCAGTATCATACTCGTCTGTTCATTGATTCGATGGAGGTGACCACAGACTCACGGAACTGTTTGCTTGGATGAGAATTATCACAATTCGTACGAATTTCGCGATTCCGTATTTGCACATTACCAGACATGGTGTGAAAGGTGGAAATCAACCCAGTCGAAAGTATGAAGGTATCGCTGGTGTAATTCCATTTCATGGTGAATCAAATTTTTGTGTATTTATTTTTGTCAAAGGATGACATCGGATACATTGGGACTATCGCTACCCTCGTGCATTCTGAAAGGCCACGGTGCGTGAAGAGAGACTTGTGAAGGAATGGCACAGAAGTTCCGGACTTTCCTGTGTGGAAATCTCGATGGATAAACGCAACTCATTCATTTTAATTTTGTGTGCTTAGAAAATACCAAACCGAATAACCATTTCTATTTTCAAAGCATGAGGATTCAAATACTAGTATATCCATTTCCGGCAACCCATGTCAACTGATAGGAATTTTGCACTATAACAAACACTTTTTACAGCTCCTCTCTCTCTGGTCCCGTTCCACATTCATGGCACCTATGTGAATTATCACCTGGACTGTAATGTGTGTGCGTGTGTGTGCACTGCCGTAGGGAACATGAACTGAACGTGATCCGCCCGTTATCATGTAAATCATGCTTTTGTGAGCGGTATACCAATAGGGGGAGGAGAGGAGAATTGAAGGGATGAGCAGGTGTCGACGAGGAGGAAAATAAGTGAAATTCAATGAGACAAGAGCGGAAATAAGCAATTATTTCCCCATATATACAAATATATAGGTATGTATATGAAAGCAGTGTTGGTCAAATAATTCTCATTCGATCAACATGCGTTGTTTCACAATCGCCGTGCTCTTGGCCACTCTGATTATCGCTGTAACGATTGAAAGTGGTGCAGCCATCCAAAGTAAGTCATATTATAACAGTGCAAACATTTCCCATTTAATTTTTCCCTGTTATTCTCACTGACTAGAAGAAGATTTCTGTGAAACATATTTTGTCCATTCCGATTTCCACACGTCTCTGTTGTTCACGTTGGACAATGAGGACATGTTTGTATGACGTCCTCAGTTATATTTCTGACTATTATGCATCGATGATATTTGCTGCACACTTTCCTTCTTTCTACATTACTGAATGGTTGTATATGTAGTATTCTAATGCTGATCGAATTCCAGAACGATGTCTTCTTCCGGTCGAACCTGGTCCGTGTCTTGGAGGAATACGAAGTTGGGCTTGGGATAGCCGACAGAGAGAGTGCGTTCCATTCGTCTATGGTGGATGCGGAGGAAACGATAATCGATTCGATAGCAAAAGTTCATGCGAATACAACTGTGGTTTTCGATTCCAATAAATTGTTACCCTGATTTTACTGTTATTCACTCGTTTTGTCATGTATTTCGCAGTGTTTCATAAATTATATGCGAAATAAATTGCTTCACAAATAAGAGTGGAGAGTTGCACGCTTGATTGGTCACTGATAATGTCTACTAACATAACCTAGTAGTCGATCCGGTGAAAGATGTGGGGTTTAATTTGACATCGCAGTGCAATTGTGTCTTATCAAACAATATGGAAACTTCTGTGTCAGGTTGCAGTGCCGAATTCTTCTAAACTTGTGCACAAACTCATTGTGCAAGCATTTTGAACAACATACATCATGTAGTAAGATATATGAGAGTGTGTTGTGAATCTTCAGGAAGTAAGATGTCGTTGGACGATTGGATTGCTATGACACCGAGATTGGCTCAGTGTGAGAGGGAAATGAACCTGGTAGATTAGTTCTGTTGTCTGGTCAGCTTTATTTCACCACGAGATCGATTATCAAATGAGAATTAAGCGCATTTGCAGAAGACTCATTTAGCTCTCTCTGGCCTCACTTATCCTTACTTTCGACGTGAAATCTGTTTATCGCTTGAGGGTCAACAATTAGGCAGACTCTTGTGTGCGGTTCAGAAGGATGGTCGATTCGGGTAATAGAAGAAGTGATAAGGTTATTGGAATTCGAACGACATATTCACATAATGTTTGCTCAGATATAGTGAGGAACACTGGATCAACAATGCTGACGTTAGACGTCGGCTATATTGCGTGAAAGATGTGAATCACTAGATCAAATGTTGATGGTCACTTCAGTTCGTAGTAAGCAGATGTGAATTAACCGGGCTGGTCAATAACAAAAGTGCTCAGCAATGCTCTAGCCATGCTATAGGAACCAAAGCATAAACAAGTGAAGTGCATTTATCTGTATGCATATATAAAGTGTGCGTATTGGAAACTTTAATGCTAAGAGCTCAATATGAGTCTCTATGTATTTGTTTGAGATCGTTCATTGTGGGAACTGTCAGGTTCCAGACAGGCGCTATTTCCTGTGTTTTACACTTGGAATAGACCACTTAGGACCAATCCGGATAGTCTAACTGATGGAGCATGGCATTCAAATAAGTTGCTCACTAAATTCGAGTCTCAGTTTGGTCTTGTGAAATATGCGTACATGATGATTCCTAAACAGGTTCGCATTGGAATGAGTTGTGTTCATTTTGGCTAGTAATAGAGATAACTGAAAATAGATTATCACCTTTATCGATGTCAACCGATAAAAATAGGTTGGGTTGTTTCCTTGAAAAGACAATCAACGATATTTGGATTTGTATCATAGTACCCCCACGGAATTTCGATTAGGAGTTTCGTGTTGAATCACTTCATATGCAGTCTGTTTCTCCTATCCAATAACTGATAGCATGAGCAATCGTTATCGGTTAGTTTCGATATATTCAGCACAGTTGGACTGTGACTGAGAGACGAATAAATGTATTCCTCTGTGTTTTCTTTGTCACATACGTAAACTATGTGCTGATAAAAGAAATGATCCAATAGTGAATATCATTATTCTGTTTGTCTAAGAATTGTTATTGTGAGATTTGAATAGATTATGCATTCAAAACTTGCAGATTGTATTTTCCCACTTTTGGATCAGATCAGTCCATTTACTATATTATCTGTCATTGATCGGGAATCTTACCTTATCATCGATCAAGTTCATTCGATGACCATCGTCCTTCATAATTGAACATTCATTTCAGTACATGTCATACAAGCATCAAAATGAAACATCTGTGTTCTTGTTCTGATTGCGATCTGAAACAGCATCGAGTCGATAATGAAGCCAATCGAGGCGTAAAATATGAACGAATAGAATTGAATAGTAAAGTACAAGTTGGAATCATGTTGATGAAGGAGTTCGGATGCAACTATATCATTGGTTGTTCTGGAATGTCGTCTCCCAATCGAGTGACTCGCAGATAGATGAAATCCGAGTTCCAAGATAGAAAACACAAGCTTGCTCACTACGTGTACTATGAGACAAATTATCAATCAATAACTATAATTTACCTCAGACGATGGGCAAGCCGACCACGATTTCCACAGAAAATACAGGCATCAAAACCCTCAAGCAACAGTGTACAGGAAACGCTCAAGACGGTGAGGTAGGAGTGAGTCCAGTGGTTTAGAAAGAAAGTTCTCATTTATAAAAGGAATTTTGACCAATCAGTGGTTAGAAGATAAGTAATTGTTTGAGGGAACATACACATAAGCGCGGTGAAGAAGAAATGAAATAATATAGCTATGAGAAAGTGGCATTTTCATAACATGATGGCCAGATTCATTCATTCACACAAAAATGGCAGATAAATAGGGAATGGTAATTACGTCCAAGTAAACCAGGCTATTATGACGTAATTGCAGAACTGGTCATGGATACCAGTGGGTCAGGGGAATACATTCCAAAACGTGGGAGAAAGGTTATGCAAGCCTTAGAATCTACTTGGAATCAGAGTTCGATACGGGATCTGGTATAAACCAGATTGAGGAGGTTTCTAAATGGGGCTATCTGAATTTCCATGTAGAATATCAGTAAATATTTACATTGGTCTTGAAACTTAGTCACAGCCTACTACGTCTATTCATCCGATGATCTGATGATTTGGACCGCAGCGTGGAAGCCCAAAGTTTCCTGCTCAGCCGAATCCACTGGTCCAAGCTTTCATATCATTCTATCATCAATTCATGGAATGACCAAATGGACCAGTCATCATATCGTTGCCTGTCTTAGTGGGAGTCCGTAATTTGGCATGTATACTACATGGACTGAGCACATTTCACTGTGAATGTCGAGGTACATAGAGCATTCCCTTACCATCTCGTAGGTCAGAGGTTCGAATATCACCACGGTCGAATAACTTGGTGGTTAGTAAACCGGCTCGTTACAACGACTGTCCAATTGTAGTGATACAAATGATTCCACACGAGGCGCGTTCTTTTCTTTTCCAAACCCTGTAGGTCCACTCCCTGTTCCTCTCTTAAGTTCATTCATTCTATTAGTACTTGCAATCCAATAAGAAAAACAGTGGCCAGTGCCGCTCGCGCTGATGATTCACGCTTTACGCTTTACTCTCTACGATGATGAGGACTCGGATGATGATGATGCTGATGATGATGATGATGACGATGATGATGATGACGATGATGATGATGATGATGATGATGATGATGATGATGATGATGATGATGATGATGATGATGATGATGATGATGATGATGATGATGACTCGGATGATGATGATGATGATGATGATGATGATGATGCAGCTGATGCAGCTGATCAGATGAAGCGGAGCCGTGACAGGCAGATCATGCAGATACAATGGAATTGCTTTCGTGATTGGTCATTAGGTTATCCGTCAATATGTGCATGCATCCTTTTATATATAAACGAGTTTGTACTAATAACATAAGACAGAATACATTCGCATAATTGTTGTCCGGTCTTTCAGTCCATAGGGTACGTATTATGAACACAAACTAATCCATGATGTTCAATTGCCCCGGTGAATAAAATTCCCACATTTGACGTCGCTACATGGAGTCATTGACGATTGAACAATTGAATATGCACCGTAATCCATCCCAGATAGAAGAATGAGTCGAAGGTCTCAAGCTCCGATGAAGTGTTTGTAACGGAGCTAAGAAGTCGGCCTCATTTCTGAATGCAAATGAACGCCAGTTGCAATCGTTGTTGAAGAAGTTAGTGGGCCCAAATGCGCCCACAAAACTACCGCTCGGAAAATTGAGGGAACATTTATCAATCCATGTTTTGGCAGCCGATTTCCAGGCCACCGAACGAACGAAATTCAGTTCACAGGTAAGAGAACAGAAAGTATTTTGTAGAGAGTTCATTCACCAACTAATTGAACAGGCAGCCCACTGAAACTATGGTGATCGTTTGGAGGAAATACTATGTGATTCAGTTATTGCGGGAATGAACAACTTCACCCAAAAGCTACACTCACTGGAACAGAGAAGTTTGAACTTTGAAGAGGTCTGCAGATTCTGTGACAATACGATGGGGACATATGCAAGCACTACGTCTGATACTACAGTTCTGTTTCAACAATAAACTTCCAAGTCACACTTACCAATTTCGCGGTTCCACTGAGGAAGAAAATTCTCGGATATTTAAATAAGAGCTGGCCAAATACCAATGCATGTTTGGGTATTAGTTGGCAATTTTCACAGACCACCAAATGCAGCTATTCCTGTTCAACCCCAATAATTCCGTTGTTTAATGCACAGCCATCATGATACATTAATGAAATAACACATTTTTCACATGTAATTACGACATTCTACACGGGCCTTTCAAATCGACCATGCATACTGATTTTCCATCAAGATATTCGCGATTCACCGCAGCTGAACATTGCAATTTCATGTCACCGGTCGTTCCAGTGTGTGGGGAGGAGCTACAAAAATACACCGAAGTATACTACGTATTGGTGATTTTTGACATCAAGAATGTTTGCAATCGAAGGTGAAACGATCTTGTCCACATTTCTTTCATGGATGTGGAAGAATTCCGTGTGCAATCCGAGGGAGTATTGTGTCGTGGTGACCGGTTGTTCATTCCTCCTCTCTTGTGTGTGTGTGTGTGTGTGTGTGTGTGTGTGTGTAATGATTTTGCAAGATTTGCATGAAGATCATATGGTAATTTCTGCGGCCAGTTCTTGAACGAGTATTGCACTTTAGTTCGTACAGCAAACAGTGCTTTCGTTCTCGCAAATCTAAAAGTATTGTGGGAATTGGAGACATTTCTCGACAACTTCGTTCTACAATATCAACAGACAGTCCATTCAACGACGAACGAAACTTCAGCTAATATTTTCAAGTCGAGAAGTCCTAGATAATCACTGAGGTTCCTTGATTCCATTGAGGTGTCACATCTCCGGGGCAACGGTATGTGACCAGCTAATGGAGTCACCATAATACAACTAGTTCAATCCATGATCGAGATCACAGATCGCTAGGACGTGACTACACACCGACGACACCTCAATCAACTTCACTTCAGAGAAGCACCTGATTGTACAACAGAATTAGTAGTCGAGTATGATGATCGTCCTTCCCCAATCGAGGAAACGGCGTTACAGTCTACTACCTCACTTCGAATTTCTGTACTCCTAGCAAACGCATCGACGAGAAACGTCTAAGGGAGGGAGATTGTAGTGATTCGAATGCCTCAGCACGCATTTCAGTACGCTGTAGCTTCGTTTCTAGTATTCAGTGTGTTCTGATTGATTCCCGTAGCTCCAGTAAGAAGATATTTCTGCTTTCAAATCACCTTGTTTTATTGTGTAGAAACATGCAATTTGTATAGGATAACAAATGACCACAGTGAAAATCATGGTGTGAAGCATGTTAGTACAGAACGCTTTGCATCTGAGGGTCTTCTGACTGTCTCTTTGGATTGCACACTCGATTAGCTGATTTTATGCAGGTTGGTAAAACAACAATTACTATTTCGGTGATTGATTTCCATTCGATCTGGTAAAACAACACTTGGCAGCTGAATCGTTGATTCCACTCAGTTCGGTGGGAGTGAATGTTGGTGGCTGATTGGGTGGTTTCGTTCCGTTTCCTCACGATCTGAATGGACCGTGATCCCGCTTAACTGGTCTGAACTTTGCCATCGGTCTGCTCATGGAATTTGGACATCCATCGATGCATCAGCTGATGATCACACACAATCAATCAGATGTTGTGGATGCAGTGGAACCGCTTTGTGATTGATCAATACGTTATCTGAATGCATCTTTTTACACTGCGTGACAGATGAATGGAAATCCCTGCATTTTGCCGCTTCTGTATTCTCTAACAAAAGCGTATCTGGTCAGGACGACCGAGTGAACAATACTATGCGGCATACTAAAATTTCCGGACAAAACAATGCACCATTTGCTAATTAGTGAAGAGAATGCGAAAAAGAGGGTGACAAAAATATATGACCACCTATTCTCGTGCGCTGTTTCATAGAGTATTTCACGGAACCAAACGGCCCACTGAGCCTAACAACAAGCTGATCAGTTCGGTCTGTGGATTTGTTATCTGGCAAACCCGTGAGACCTTGAACCACGTGACTCATGTACACCAGAGCATGTGGAGCACCAGATGGGTTGTCTTCATCTTTTTTAAGCATCACGGTGAAGCTTTGGTTTCGGAGTTGACAAAACTCCTCCGGATTATTTGGGATAGCGACCATATTCCCAAGAAATGATATGAATCGGTGATTGTGCCGATTTACAAGGGAGGTGACAGGTCCTCTTGTGAAAATCACAGAGGAATTATCTTGGTAAGTATCGCGTCTAAAGTGCTCACCGGTCTTATTCAGTTGAACTCATCATCTTACCTGATCACAGCACGTATGCCACATTTTTACAAAGAACAGACTGTAATATAGCTTTCTAAAGATTGTTGGAACTGGTAAATTATCAAACCCAATACTTTTACCTTGAATGTTCTCCAACCCCACACTTTGGGAATGTCATTCGGTTATGTGAAAGTTAGATATCCATGGGTGCATAACTCATGTTGTCCTGTCTTGTCTTGTCTTGTCTTGTCTTGTCTTGTCTTGTGATGTCTTGTCTTGATGTGGCTTATCTTATTACTTCTTCAACCTGTTGTACCACACCTGGTGTTAATCATTGATTGGATAGGATTTGTGATGAACGCACACGTACTCAGACCAATAGATAATCTATCAAAGAAAAGGAGAATCTACTGGATGTGCTCAATCAACAGACGCTCAGTGACTGAATGACAGAGTATTCCAGCGAAGAATGTTTACAATATTATATCCAATCACGACAGCATATGGAAGATTTTCTGAATATTGCGGCTTCTATTGAAATGTCCTGAGCAGTACTAATGCGAATTTAGCTACGTTTATTGCCCAGGCAAACAACTATTAGATCCGAGTTTCATCGTAATCGTCATTGTCATCATCGTCACCATCATCATCATCGTCATCATCATTATCATCATCATCATGGTCCGATTCATCTTCCTCAACATCATCCGAGTCATCATCATCATCATGCAAGACATCATCATCAACATCATCATCATCATCAACATGATCATAATCATCATCATCATCATCATCATCAACATGATCATAATAACCATCATCATCATCATCATTCGAGTCATCCGAGTCATCATCTTCACCATTATCACCATCATCATCTTCATCAACAGTATCGTCATCATCGTCACCAACATCATCATTTTCATCGTCATCATACGTGTCAAATTCATCAACATAATCATTATTATCCGAGCCAACATCATCACCATCATCATCATCATCATCATCATCCGAGTGATCATCATCATCATCATCATCATCATCATCATCATCATCATCATCATCATCATCATCATCATCATCCGAGTCATCATCATCATCATCATCATCATCATCATCATCATCATCATCATCATCATCATTATCATCATCATCATCATCATCATCATCATCATCATCATCATCATCATCATCATCATCTGAATCATCATCATCATCCGAGTCATCATCCGAGTCATCATCATCATCATCATCATCACCATCATCATCGTCATAGTCATCATGATCGTAAAATGGTAAACAGTAAGGCAAGCCCCAATAATCACTGCCTTCCGACCATGTTATATCTTGAATTAGAAGGAATGAAAAGTAAGGATGGACAGGGAATGGACCTACACGGAAGGGGAAATGAGAGAACGCCCTCACAGCTAACACACGGAATACACAGTCGAACCGTACAAACACACATCGATCAATCATTCTGGTTCGATGGAATTTGACAACATGATCACCACTACCATATCCTCCAGTGCTTCCAGTCAGCTGGTTGACGGATCATTAGGATCCCAACCACGAAGGTGTGAGGCACCTACTTTTCCTAAGTTCATTGTACAGTTTCTCATTCCTCGTTGCCAAGTCATCTGTTGACCTCCATGTGGTTTTTTCCACTCCCTAGGTGGAAAATAGAAAAGGGCACGGTAATGTGGACGTGAGTCTATCATACATAACACGTGCTCTAAACAACGAAGCTTACTAAGCTGGATACGTAGTGATAGAAAACTCCCTGAAATGGTATCCAATACTCAATTTCTAACTTCAGTATTGCTTACTCGGTAAATCCATCAAATCTTAGCAAAACGACAGAAACATCAGTAGTCGGAAACCTGAAGGCGATGAGTATTTTCTACACGCTGACTCCAAGTCTCGCAACTATGCAACAAAACTGAACGCACTGCTAAACAATACACACGAACTTTCAACTTCAGTGAAATATCAGGTGGCCGCTACATGTGCTTCATTGCAGCGTACGCTGCTCCAACATTAGACATGCACGTGTTCACCGTGATTCTATCCGTCGTCACGCTACTGCCGAGATAAGCGAGGAGGTCGGCATTTGTCCGTACCTCCCTATCGAAAATCGAGCTTAAAACGGTTGACGTCCACTCTTACAACAAACTTTACACTTTGAAGGTGCAAAGCGAATGCCAAATGGAGCTACAGATCTCGCAAATATATCGAGTGCACGTTGAGCAAGTTCCGTTGATTCGAACAAGCGCACAACGTCATCGGCGTAATCTAGGTCACACAGCTTCTCACTATTTCCTAGATCAGAATCCACATCCTGCAGATCCCCTAAAGCATTCTCCATTATTTCGTCCATGACGAAGTTGAACACGAATGGAGAAACTGGACATCCCTGTCGAACACCACTCGTCGTTTCGAATGGACTGGATAGTTCACCGCAAACCCATACGCGACCTGGAGTATGCGAGTACAACGACCTCAGTAGATCCACAAACTCCTGGGACATACCTATCCGATCAAGAGCATTGAATAGCGCCGTCTGGTCAACTGAATCGAAGCCACCTCTGAAGTCGTGAAAAACCATTATTGTCGGTCGTCGATGTGCGTGACGCACCTCTAGTAATTGACGAAGAGTGAAAATCTGGATCGATGCATTCTCGACATGGGTGGAATCCAGCCTATTTTTCGCGATCGTTCCTCATGGGAGCCGGTGTGAGACGGTGCAGCCAAATCGAGTCGTCTTTGTATCATATCACATCCTCTCTGTTCGAGAGCTGACCTTTCCACTCTATTAGCCTGATCTGCTCTAACAAAATCCAGTGTCATCGATGGACATCGGATTTGGGATCACAGGTGAAACATGCTGCCACGTGCATCGCCTGCTGGATATGGACCCAATGCTCATCTACATTACTGTTCGTCGTAGATCCTGGCTCATATGATAACTTCTGTTCATAACAGGCATGAACTTCTAGATCACACAAACGTAGCACGACTAACCGGGTTTGCGGTTTGCATCGATGACCATGGAGACGGGGCGATAATCGTATTAAAACTAATGTATGGTCTGAGTCTACATAGGTGGACCAGTAAGATCTACAATTCTGAAGAGAACTACGCCACCGGTAGCTTTCTGCGATATGATCAAACTGACTCATAGTACCTGTAGATTTGGAGTGCCAGGTCGCCGTGCGAAGCGAGCTGTGTGGGAATTCCGTACTAGATAGAAATAACCGATTGTCTGCACAAAACTGGAGAAGCCTATCCCTGTTATCTGTATGCTGAGCAGTTAAAACACAACGCCTACCTAAACAAGCTTCTGACTCACTGAGTTTGCCAACTTGTGCATTGAAGTCACCAGCTAGCACTACAACGTCAGAACCCTTTCTGCTGCGAACGAGGGTGGCGAGTTCATTATAGGACTCATCCTTCTGCATGTCAGTGCTGTAGTCTGTTGGAGTGTATGCCGAGATTACAAACAAGTTGCGCCTAACACAACTATCCTTTCGAACGCCGACTGACCCCTGGATTCTAACTGCACATAAACGACTCTTAACCAGTAACCAGCCTAAAACAGCAGACTCAGCCTTGCCACTCAAGACTATTCCTACACCACGTTGACCCACAGCTCTAGCTACTTCATTCCTTGATGTGCGCATGAAATACTTTGATGAGATACCAGAAGCAGTTAGTTGAATCAGACTGCTCGAATCCTGGATACGCGTTTAACTTAAGTAGCAAACATCAACTGCCAGAGAATCTACAGTAAGGGCTAAGCACGCCTGCTGACCAGTCTGTACGAGTGTAGGCACAATGAAGGAGCCGAGATTCAGAGGTTGACGAGGCTTGAGAAAATGTGGTATTCTATTGTGGATTATTCCCGACACTACTTGACAAAGAACCGTTGATAGTATCGGCGGTGTTGTCCTTGGGAGCATTATGGGTGGATAGATGGGGCAAAGAGAGTTGGTTGAGGACAGAAGACAAAGGTTGAATGAAAGAGAGGGAACTGTGAGAAGTAGCACACTTATCACTACCCACCACGCTCCATGCAATGGACAGCGCGGTCCTCATTATCCTGCGCGACGATCGATGCAGTATGGATTTCTTTCTATTAGTGCAGTTCATGGGAGATGTTGGATGGATACTCCTAGGGTGTCCAACCGCAATGCAGGAGAACAATTTAGGTTCTCACTCAAGACCTTTAGTTCTACAAAGAACCTATCCGCAAGGCAGCCGAATGGCTTAGTGGAAGCCCATTTGTTTGGATCAATTATTGTTCCACTGATTTTGCGAACGAGTGACTTGTCAGCTCAAATCGACCCCAAACCTGGAGGACCAGGAGGCTGGTCATTTTCTGGTCTCTACTCATTGAACTTTCAGGCATGATTGCATCTCCGGCTTATAGAAAACATCCTGTAGAGATCTTTCGTTCATAGAGGTACGCAAGCCATCTTACCACGTCAAGGTGCAGTCTCGTCGTGATTGGTTTTAGCGAGCATCATTTGCAAGAAATTGACGGAAACAGCACAGAAGCTGCATCTTGATAACTTTGCGGCTGCGGAAGATTGGTTTCACTCCCAGTCAGACAGAAATGGCATGCAGTCCTATAAAGTAAGAGACGAGCAATATCTCATGTATATTACATTTTGGATTTGAAACGGTAATAAGTATTTTTCTACTCTCCTAGTATTTGACACAGTCAAACGAATATCCTCAAACTGAACACGAACAAGCTGATGGGACATCTCCATTTTTGTCCAAATAACCAACAAACTAATCTAAGTGAACTATTTCGGTGACAGGAAAGTTGGTTTTATACATACGGTCAACTTGTTCACGTGACACTAATTTCTACAATCTTCTGTGAATTCATTATATACTTTGGTAGAACTGGAGGTATATTTACATATTCTTTCCATTTCAAAATATGATAATGCTACTGATAGCGGTCAGAACAATGCAAGTAAACAAGCGCTGAACCAAATCGTGCGAATCGCGTGAACCAGTCGAAGCTACTTCATTGATTTTTACTAGTAAGAATAACAAGTGTTGTTTACTTGTGTATCGGTAATTGTTTGACCGAATCTCATTAGTTTTCCATCCTCACTTCTCATGGTAATGCATTACCAAACCGTGGTCAAGTGGTTAGCACAAAACTCAGTTTGTAATTGATGTCAACATTATGTTTTCATTCTATCGCTGTTGATCTTTATTTTCTCTCTTTCTGTGTCTCGCAGAAACACATGACAATGTAAATACAAATGTGACAAATTCGTTTCATCTAATCCGGTGATAAAAGCGACGAGATCTGTTTCCAATTTTAGTTACTCTCCAATCCTTATGACTACCGGGAGGTATCGAGATCACGTATTGATGAGTAATTGGAAATTCCACAAACAGATCAATCACATAGGCTAAAATGAATGCTATTCAAACAATAACAATTGTATTCACACTCTTCTCTTGTGTTAGAGCTATTTGAATTACCATCTCAATCACCGTATATGGTCCGTACGTATCGCCACACTTGTTTACTCCAAATCAATTCGAGAATGACCGTTCGACAGGGGCCACGTATTGGTCATGATTCATATCTATCATCAGAAGAAAATAAGTTTGATTGAGCTGAAGAAGTGGAAGAGCAATGAGGTTAGCACAGTTGATGTAGAATGTTTGCTGATATTTCCTAAGATGATCTCATCCACAAATATTGATTCTAACTCATCGAGGTACGATCACAAATGAGAAGTCACATGGCATTTCATGAGGTATTATATGTGGCTGTGTTTGGGGAAGTATGTTGTGTGACCTTGGGCTACCGCCTGTTTCTCATTTAAGCTTGCGCAAAGTCAACCACCGTTCTTATATTCTTATCCATTCAAGTGACGCTCGTCAATTTATAACTGAGTATATTACCGTGTCTGGACAGGCTATTCTAATAAAGAAATCAATGCGAATGATGGATGATCCATCATTACTGATGCATTCAGTAATTGCGAGTGACATTCTGGTGATATATGCTTGTACAGGCTATATGTTCCCTTTTGCTGGAGATAAGAAACCTCATGATGATGATGCTGTTTTATAGTACACATTATTGTAGATATGTGTGAAGGACATTTTAACCGTTGCAGTTCTTGGCATATGGCAGTTTCATTGTTTCAGTGACGTGTCGGTATAGGATAAGTCGATGAGTGCTGTTCGATTTCCCGTTTGTGGGAAGGCCACTTTGTGGGAGCGCCGGTTGTCGTGCAACCCAGTAATAGAGCAGGACATATAAAGATCATAAATTATGCAATGTTGCTTTATGAGTTCATGTTAAGTTGGTACATTTTTCAACTGTAGTCCATCAATGGAACTGATGCAACAACCATCTCAAACAGAAGTTGGATAAGTTCATGCAAGTGTGATACCAATGACTACAACATCCGATAGTATCATAACACCAGGTTAGTTTTCCCTCTCTGACTTCACATCGTATTTAAGAAACGGAAAGATTGCATCTGGGGAGATAAGTATCCGTCCACACTACCATGGGTTGAATGCTGGAATCACAGTCAGACATGTTTGGCTCTTCTAATTTGAGTACTGATCTCAGGCGTGATGTTTTCATCGGTTCTGCATGAATACTTTCCGGGTGTTCCCCATGACTTGAGAACTATGGCTCAAACATGACATCCGTGTGGGAAGGTAAAGCTGGACGATGAATCGATGTATCAGCGGAATGGCCTGTGTTTCAGCTATTGCAGGGTAGCAGATGAACGTCGACGCACTATCACTGTATAGATCATCAAAGCGAGAGTTGTTGCTCATCCTGACTCGAATAGCTCGTCCGATGTGCCAGACTGTCATAGCAGTATGGATTTACGCTGGTAAGAAACAGCCACAACCCTTGGCTAATTACCTGCGGGATGCTGTGATAAAGCTGAAATATATTCTTGAATAAAGCCTTCTTTACTGTGGACTATAGACAAAATGTCAGTTGACTTCTGTTATCTTTAATCCCCACTAGTAACTATGGCTGTGATCAATGCATTCAACGTGGTGTGCATGTGGAACGAATGATGGTGTTTCTTATTGCTGAGGCCAGTGCAAGAATGAATGCATACCTTCCTGCCGGCAAGTATCGTCATCATCACGTTGATCATGGCTCCTTTCTCTCCCTACGTAATAATACAATTCGCACCCTCGCTCTGGACTATATACATTTGGTTTACATTAGAGCAACACAACGACTACTGATCACCTGGTTCAAAGGTGGCTGTTGCAGCTATTGTCTCAGTGCTGCTTTAGCGGAGGAACTTGGCGAGAAGATTCTGAAGACACACAGCAACATCTCTTGTCACTTACAGCGTTTATGCTTTCATATACTTGATGTGGAATGCTGGAAGGCAACAGAATTTCTCCACTTCGTACTGCGTGTACGGTCAGTTTTAGTTTATTTGATATGTCACTCTATCAACTGCATTCTCATTTCTTACTCTCATATATATGTCCGTATATATTTCGTCACATCCCATCTTTCACCGTCATTTGTTCGATTTTGCACTCCGGTTGCTGCGTTTGTTCGTGCAACAAATTCCGGATTTCTATGGTCCTGAGGAAATGGTCTACAATGATCACCGTCTAACTCACTTGGCAGATGATGTCACAGGACACGGGACTTTGGACAGCTTTTCTAGCTTTCCTTATGAATCCCATCTGGGTAAACTGAAATCTTTTATTCAAGGGCCTGCAAGATTAGTGGAACAGCTACACGGATGCTTACACGAAATTTGTGCCACTGGACAAGAGCTGAAACAGAACACGTGGTGGACGACATGTACAGTCATTTTCAAGTCGTGAAAAACATTTTTGAGACTTGTCCAAGCCTATCTAAACTGCATTCTGCAACGGACTGTTTGAATGCTTCTCAGTAGGCAAATTACCGAAAATTGCATGTGGGCTATAAAGGTGCGGCCCGATTGCCTAGATCGTATATTTTGCATATTGACAAAATTCTCACCAAAAAAAGCTGCCATGAAAGCAAGATTATCGACGGATAAATATTTGCATGTAGTCGATTCCTCGGAAGCCTGCGAAGTTATGAATTTAGTGATCCCGATAGCTGTCCGACAGTGGCATTGCATGCCGGTAACATGTTACCGTTGTCAATACCAATTGGGTCTGAATACATCGGACAAATAAACAGTTCAATATGTAGTGCTGACGAAAGAATAAAAAGTTGATAGCTACTAGTATGTACACGTGTGGACAAAATGTCTCCGGAAGCACACGACATGTTTCGCGGTTGTTGCCGGTCATCATGTTAATCCTCTGCCCATTCGCCCTCAAAATCATATATATATATATATATATATATATATATATATATATATATATATATATATATATATATATATATATATATATATATATATAGGTTTAGAACACGTGCATGCACTCGGGTTTCAGCCAAATCCTATCTGCTTTGTACTACTAAAATTCGTCCAACAATGTGATCCTTCTCAGTCTTACGACATAATGCAGCAAATAAACATGTGGGTTTATCAAACAAATCTAGTTAGCAGCTTGATTAATTGTCAAAATGTGTCTTAGTGATAAGTTATGAATGCTGAGAATACGTCTTGTTCCACGTGTCATTTTCAAATCCTGCTCGGACAGCTATATTCATGTCTGATAAATGGAGCAATTTGATGAACAAGGTTACAGCTATCATTGACTCAGGGATTCTGACATGGCATTCATAGCATTTGCGACAGCTGGAATCTGTCTACCACACGCAAGTATGTGTTTATTGCAAATGAGTATAAGGAATTCAGATTTTCTCATGAAATTATTGATCATGCTGTGCTAAAGCTGAACTCACCATTAAGGGCCATGAGAGCAGTGTACGTTTGTACTCTAGTAGAGATGAAACAGTTGTACAATGTGTTCATCATTTTCAATGGTGAGTTCAGTGTCTATACTGCACGACGAATCATGGTATCTAAAACTCCAATCTCGTGCTACTCATTTGCACTGATTAGTCAATCTGTCTATGGTGTTTATAACGGAATGTCTTCGGTGTACTCATGTACCTACATAGAAGTCATTCATGATGGGAGTCGATCCCTGTGCGTGCAACGGACTGTTACCGTTCAGCATCAGTGAAGGGAGGGTGGTATCTTTTGTAGTGTATATGTTCAACAAATCATTTAGGGCAGCTCAAATTGTCTGGTTATTTTCAGACATTCATCATCCTCTGCAGAACGAACTTTAAGAAGCCGTGCCTACATCCCACATTTACTCAAATTTCACACGTATATTGTAAACATTTCATCATCCTCTACACAACGAAATTACAGAAGTAGTGCTTACATCTAACACACACACAAAGTTCACATTTCTATTTACTCACACTTTTGCATACCACCATTCTAGTTTCCAGTATCATACTCGTCTGTTCATTGATTCGATGGAGGTGACCACAGACTCACGGAACTGTTTGCTTGGATGAGAATTACCACAATTTGTGCGCATTTCGCGATTCCGTATTTGCACATTACCAGACATGGTGTGAAAGGTGGAAATCAACCCAGTCGAAAGTATGAAGGTATCGCTGGTGTAATTCCATTTCATGGTGAATCAAATTTTTGTGTATTTATTTTTGTCAAAGGATGACATCGGATACATTGGAACTATCGCTACCCTCGTGCATTCTGAAAGGCCATGGTGCGTGAAGAGAGACTTGTGAAGGAATGGCACAGAAGTTCCGGACTTTCCTGTGTGGAAAACTCGATGGATAAACGCAACTCCTTCATTGAAATTTTGTGTGCTTAGAAAATGCCAAACCGAATAACCGTGCCATCTTCAAAAGCATGAGGATTCAAATACTAGTATATCCATTTCCGGCAACCCATGTCAACCGATATGAAATTTGCACTATAACAAACAATTTTTACAGCCTCTCTCTCTCTGGCCCCGATCCACATTCATGGCACCTATGTGAACTATCACCTAGACTGTAATGTGTGTGTGTGTGCGTGTGTGTATGTATATATGAGTGTGTGCGTATTACTGTAAGTAATACGAATTGATCACGATGTAGGTGGGGAGGACAACAGCGGAAATCGGCAATTATTTCCCACTGGATATTTATATTTATACAAAATATATATAGGTATGTATATGAAAGCAGTGTTGGTCAAATAATTCTCATTCGATCAACATGCGTTGTTTCACAATCGCCGTGCTCTTGGCCACTCTGATTATCGCTGTAACGATTGAAAGTGGTGCAGCCATTCAACGTAAGTCATATTATAACAGTGCAAACATTTCCCATTTAATTTTTCCCTGTTATTCTCACTGACTAGAAGAAGATTTCTGTGAAACATATTTTGTCCATTCCGATTTCCACACGTCTCTGTTGTTCACGTTGGGCAATGAGGACATGTTTGTATGACGTCCTCAGTTATATTGTTGACTATAATGCATCGATGATGTTTGCTGCACACTTTCCTTCTTTCTACATTACTGAATGGTTGTATATGTAGTATTCTAATGCTGATCGAATTCCAGAACGATGTCTTCTTCCGGTCGAACCTGGTCCGTGTCTTGGAGGAATACGAAGTTGGGCTTGGGATAGCCGACAGAGAGAGTGCGTTCCATTCGTCTATGGTGGATGCGGAGGAAACGATAATCGATTCGATAGCAAAAGTTCATGCGAATACAACTGTGGTTTTCGATTCCAATAAATTGTTACCCTGATTTTACTGTTATTCACTCGTTTTGTCATGTATTTCGCAGTGTTTCATAAATTATATGCGAAATAAATTGCTTCACAAATAAGAGTGGAGAGTTGCACGCTTGATTGGTCACTGATAATGTCTACTAACATAACCTAGTAGTCGATCCGGTGAAAGATGTGGGGTTTAATTTGACATCGCAGTGCAATTGTGTCTTATCAAACAATATGGAAACTTCTGTGTCAGGTTGCAGTGCCGAATTCTTCTAAACTTGTGCACAAACTCATTGTGCAAGCATTTTGAACAACATACATCATGTAGTAAGATATATGAGAGTGTGTTGTGAATCTTCAGGAAGTAAGATGTCGTTGGACGATTGGATTGCTATGACACCGAGATTGGCTCAGTGTGAGAGGGAAATGAACCTGATAGATTAGTTCTGTTATCTGGTCAGCTTTATTTCACCACGAGATCGATTATCAAATGAGAATTAAGCGCATTTGCAGAAGACTCATTTAGCTCTCTCTGGCCTCACTTATCCTTACTTTCGACGTGACATCTGTTTATCACTTGAGGATCAACAATTAGGCAGACTCTTGTGTGCGGTGCAGAAGGATGGTCAATTCGGGTAATAGAAGAAGTGATAAGGTTATTGGAATTCGAACGACATATTCACATAATGTTTGCTCAAATATGGTGAGGATTACTGGATCAAGAATGCTGAGGTTAGACAATGCACAAGCACACGGTGAGTGAAGGGAAGGCTATTTATGACTTCAGGAGTATTACACTATGGTGTTTTCGTGTGTGCACGTACATGCAGAAATGAGTGGTTGAATAAGAATCTGCGGTTGATTTCTGGAAAAGGGGGATCTGTGTTCTATTTGTCAATATTGTTCAAGAAAAATGATCGAATATGTTCAAGTCCTCCAACGTTGAACTCAACACGGCAAACTGTGCTGTTCAAGTAACTGAGAATGTTCGCTTATCGTCCCATAGGTATAAGGTTAAATAACGCCATCCTCGGTTAACTTTGCCGTTAATAGTCCGGCTCGTTACAACGACTGACCAATTGTAGTGATACAAATGCTTCCGAACGAGGCACGATTCACCATAGCATCGTTTCCACTGTCCATCAACGCCGATCTTGTTGTCACATCCTGTGGAATCAGAAAGATTGTTCGATGTGTGTTTGTCCAGTTAGACTGTGTATTCTGTACGCTGGCTACTAGGGTGTACTTTCCTTTTCCAAACCCTGTAGGTCCACTCCCTGTTCCTCTCTTGAGTTCATTCATTCTATTACTACATGCAGTAAAATGAGAAAAATGGTGGCCAGTGCCGCTCGCGCTGATGATTCACGCTTTACGCTTTACTCTGTACGATGATGATGATGATGATGACTCGGATGATGATGATGATGATGATGATAATGCAACTGATCAGATGAAGCGGAAACGTGACAGGCAGATCATGCAGATACAATAAAATAGCTTTCGTGATTGGTCATTAGGTTATCCGTCAATATGTGCAAACATCCTTTTTTATATAAACGAGTTTATACTAATTACATAAAACAGTCTTTCAGTCCATAGGGTACGTAATGTGAGTGCAAACTGATCCATGATGTGAGTCCATTATTCCTGACAACGCGAGCTTACGGCAGTTCCATCATGATCAACGTCATCATCCATATTTTCATCATCATCATCCAATCCAAATCATCTCAACCATCATCATCATAATCATCACCATCATTATCATCATCATCATCATCCGAGTCATCATCATACCAAGCAGGTTCGCATTGGAATGAGTTGGGTTCATTTTGGCTAGTAATAGAGATAACTGAAAATAGATTATCACCTTTATCGATGTCAACCGATAAAAATAGGTTGGGTTGTTTCCTTGAAAAGACAATCAACGATATTTGGATTTGTATCATAGTACCCCCACGGAATTTCGATTAGGAGTTTCGTGTTGAAACACTTCATACGCATTCTTTTTCTCCTATCCATTTAACTGATCGCAAGTCCATTTACTACATTATCTGTCATTGGTCGGGAATCTTACCTTATCATCGATCAAGTTCATTCGATGACCATCGTCCTTCATAATTGAACATTCATTTCAGTACATGTCATACAAGCATCAAAATGAAACATCTGTGTTCTTGTTCTGATTGCGATCTGAAACAGCATCGAGTCGATAATGAAGCCAATCGAGGCGTAAAATATGAACGAATAGAATTGAATAGTAAAGTACAAGTTGGAATCATGTTGATGAAGGAGTTCGGATGCAACTATATCATTGGTTGTTCTGGAATGTCGTCTCCCAATCGAGTGACTCGCAGATAGATGAAATCCGAGTTCCAAGATAGAAAACACAAGCTTGCTCACTACGTGTACTATGAGACAAATTATCAATCAATAACTATAATTTACCTCAGACGATGGGCAAGCCGACCACGATTTCCACAGAAAATACAGGCATCAAAACCCTCAAGCAACAGTGTACAGGAAATGCTCAAGACGGTGAGGTAGGAGTGAGTCCAGTGGTTTAGAAAGAAAGTTCTCATTTATAAAAGGAATTTTGACCAATCAGTGGTTAGAAGATAAGTAATTGCCTGAGGGAACATACACATAAGCGCGGTGAAGAAGAAATGAAATAATATAGCTATGAGAAAGTGGCATTTTCATAACATGATGGCCAGATTCATTCATTCACACAGAAAAGGCAGATAAATAGGGAATGGTAATTACGTCCAAGTAAACCGGGCATCATCATCAGCATCATCGTGCAGCGTTTAACAGTAGGGTAAACCCCACTGACCACTGCCTTTCTCACCATTTTGCACGTTGAATTAGAAAGTATGAATATATACAAGATGGACAGGGACTGGACCTACATGGGTGGGAATAGGAATGAATGCCCTAGCAGCCAACACACGGAATAAACAGTCTAACTCTGAAAACGCCCATCGATCAGTCATTCTGATTCGACAGAAAGTGACAACGCGATCACCACTGTTTGCGGTTCGCTGCCATATCGTTCAGAGTCTTCAGCCATCTGGTAGACGGATCTTTTGGACCCCAACTACAAAGACGTGAAGCACCTACTTTTCCTAAGTTTATTGTACATTTTCTCATTCCTCACTGCCACCTCATATGTTGACCTCCACGTGGTCTCTTCCACTCCTGAGGAGGAACGGAGAATAAGACAAGGTACGGTAGATGTGTGTTTGACATACGTAACACGTGCCCCAACCAACGAAGTCTTCTAAGTTGGATACGCTGTGACAAAACGCTCTCCGAATTAGTACACAATACTCGTTTCTGACCTCATCATTACTTAATCGGCTACTCCACCCGATCTTAGCGATACTACGTAAACATCGGTGGTCGAAAACCTCAAGACGACGAATATCTTCAGCACGCAGACTCCAAGTTTCGCAACCATACAACAAAACTGAACGCACTGCGGCACAGTATACACGACCTTTCAACTTCAGTGAAATATCAGATCGGCGCCACAAGTGCTTCAGTCCACGGTACACCGCTCGAGCCTTGGATATGCACGTGCTCATCTCTACTACTGTGCTCCCATCCGTCGTCACACTGTTGCCGAGGTAGGTGAAGTGGTCGACAACTGACAGCGCCTCCCGATTGAGCATCAAGCTCGGAATCGTTGACGTCTAATTTTGTAACATCACCTTGCACTTTGAAAGTGCAAAACGCATGCCGAGTGGAGCTACAGCACTTGCGAGATTATCTATTGCACGCTGAGCATGTTCCGTGCATTCGAACAAGCAGACAACGTCGTCCGCGTAATCTAGGTCACACAGCTTTCCATTATTTCCTAGTTCGACGCCTACATCCTGAAGATTTTGCAGCTCGCTCTCCATTATTTCGTCCGCAACGAGGTTGAACATGAATGAAGACAAAGGACATCCCTGTCGAACACCACTGGTCGTTTCGAACCGACCGGATAGATCACCGTAAACCCTTACACTGCCAGAAGTATGAGAATACAATGATCTCATTAGGTTCACGAACTTCTGGGGCATACCTTTTCGATGAAGAACACTGAAAAGCGATGTTCGATCAACTGAATCAAAGGCGCCTTTCAGGTCTAAGAAAGGCATTATTGTCGGTCGGCGGTGCGTGTGACGCGTTTCAAGTAGTCGGCGAAGAGTAAAAATCTGGTCGATGCATCCTCGACCTGGGTGGAATCCAGCCTGATTTTCGCGGGCATTCCTCTCGTGAGTGGGCATAAGACGGTGCAGTAGAATCGAGGCTAACACTTTGGTGACTATTGGAATTAAGCTAATCCCACGATGATTGCTACAGTCATTGCGTATTCCCTTCTTGAAGATGGGAACAATCAACGACCCACTCCATATTAACGGAATAAGCTCTTCGTTCCAAACGTAATGGAGCAAGGCGGTAAACGATTTTATCGACGTCTCACCACCCAGTTTGAAAAGAACTGGAGGAAATTCGTCGGGACCTGCCACTTTCCCCCGGCTTAGTACCGGATACATGACTGTACTTCTACTTCCGATGGGGGCTCAAGTGATACCACCGAAGGAGTAGCAGTTGTTGACACATGAGTAACTACACTAGCTTGCGGCCAGCTAAACTGTTCCTTGAAATATTCGGCCCATCGGCCAAGCCTTTGCTGTTTGCTGTGGATGGGTTCTCCATTCCTATCGCAAATCGTTTCACTGAACTGGATGCACCGTACACTGGTGTCACGAATAGGTTTGAACAGTCATTGAATTTTACCTGAAGCAGCTGCTATTTCCATTTCTTCGGCTACCTTGACCCACCAATTTTCGCGATCATTCTTGAGGCTTTGCGTAACTTGCCTATGTAGCTTTCTAGGCATCTTATTCATCTCCTTACGGTTCGAGAGCTGTCGCTTTTGCTCCATTATACTCAGCGACTCTTGCGAGATCCAGTGTCATCGATGGACATCGGATCTGGGATCACTGGTGAAACATGCTGCCACGTGCATCGCCTGCTGGACATGGACCCAATGCTCATCTACATTACTGTTCGTCGTAGATCCTGGCTCATATGATAACTTCTGTTCATAACAGGCATGAACTTCTAGATCACACAAACGTAGCACGACTAACCGGGTTTGCAGTTTGCATCGATGACCATGGAGATGGGGCGATAATCGTATTAAAACTAATGTATGGTCTGAGTCTACATAGGTGGACCAGTAAGATCTACAATTCTGAAGAGAACTACGCCACCGGTAGCTTTCTGCGATATGATCAAACTGACTCATAGTACCTGTAGATTTGGAGTGCCAGGTCGCCGTGCGAAGCGAGCTGTGTGGGAATTCCGTACTAGATAGAAATAACCGATTGTCTGCACAAAACTGGAGAAGCCTATCCCTGTTATCTGTATGCTGAGCAGTTAAAACACAACGCCTACCTAAACAAGCTTCTGACTCACTGAGTTTGCCAACTTGTGCATTGAAGTCACCAGCTAGCACTACAACGTCAGAACCCTTTCTGCTGCGAACGAGGGTGGCGAGTTCATTATAGGACTCATCCTTCTGCATGTCAGTGCTGTAGTCTGTTGGAGTGTATGCCGAGATTACAAACAAGTTGCGCCTAACACAACTATCCTTTCGAACGCCGACTGACCCCTGGATTCTAACTGCACATAAACGACTCTTAACCAGTAACCAGCCTAAAACAGCAGACTCAGCCTTGCCACTCAAGACTATTCCTACACCACGTTGACCCACAGCTCTAGCTACTTCATTCCTTGATGTGCGCATGAAATACTTTGATGAGATACCAGAAGCAGTTAGTTGAATCAGACTGCTCGAATCCTGGATACGCGTTTAACTTAAGTAGCAAACATCAACTGCCAGAGAATCTACAGTAAGGGCTAAGCACGCCTGCTGACCAGTCTGTACGAGTGTAGGCACAATGAAGGAGCCGAGATTCAGAGGTTGACGAGGCTTGAGAAAATGTGGTATTCTATTGTGGATTATTCCCGACACTACTTGACAAAGAACCGTTGATAGTATCGGCGGTGTTGTCCTTGGGAGCATTATGGGTGGATAGATGGGGCAAAGAGGGTCGGTTGGGGACAGAAGACAAAGGTTGAATGAAAGAGAGGGAACTGTGAGAAGTAGCACACTTATCACTACCCACCACGCTCCATGCAATGGACAGCGCGGTCCTCATTATCCTGCGCGACGATCGATGCAGTATGGATTTCTTTCTATTAGTGCAGTTCATGGGAGATGTTGGATGGATACTCCTAGGGTGTCCAACCGCAATGCAGGAGAACAATTTAGGTTCTCACTCAAGACCTTTAGTTCTACAAAGAACCTATCCGCAAGGCAGCCGAATGGCTTAGTGGAAGCCCATTTGTTTGGATCAATTATTGTTCCACTGATTTTGCGAACGAGTGACTTGTCAGCTCAAATCGACCCCAAACCTGGAGGACCAGGAGGCTGGTCATTTTCTGGTCTCTACTCATTGAACTTTCAGGCATGATTACATCTCCGGCTTATAGAAAACATCCTGTAGAGATCTTTGGGTCATAAAGGCGCGCGAGCCATCTTAACACGTCAAGGTGCAGTCTCGTCGTGATTGGTAAGTAAGAGACGAGCAATATCTCATGTATATTACATTTTGGATTTGAAACGGTAATAAGTATTTTTCTACTCTCCTAGTATTTGACACAGTCAAACGAATATCCTCAAACTGAACACGAACAAGCTGATGGGACATCTCCATTTTTGTCCAAATAACCAACAAACTAATCTAAGTGAACTATTTCGGTGACACGAAAGTTGGTTTTATACATACGGTCAACTTGTTCACGTGACACTAATTTCTACAATCTTCTGTGAATTCATTATATACTTTGGTAGAACTGGAGGTATATTTACATATTCTTTCCATTTCAAAATATGATAATGCTACTGATAGCGGTCAGAACAATGCAAGTAAACAAGCGCTGAACCAAATCGTGTGAATCGCGTGAACCAGTCGAAGCTACTTCATTGATTTTTACTAGTAAGAATAACAAGTGTTGTTTACTTGTGTATCGGTAATTGTTTGACCGAATCTCATTAGTTTTCCATCCTCACTTCTCATGGTAATGCATTACCAAACCGTGGTCAAGTGGTTAGCACAAAACTCAGTTTGTAATTGATGTCAACATTATGTTTTCATTCTATCGCTGTTGATCTTTATTTTCTCTCTTTCTGTGTCTCGCAGAAACACATGACAATGTAAATACAAATGTGACAAATTCGTTTCATCTAATCCGGTGATAAAAGCGACGAGATCTGTTTCCAATTTTAGTTACTCTCCAATCCTTATGACTACCGGGAGGTATCGACATCACGTATTGATGAGTAGTTGGAAATTAAACAAACAGATCAATCACATAGGCT
The DNA here is from genome assembly GCA_948099385.1 of Fasciola hepatica. NCBI lineage: Eukaryota > Metazoa > Platyhelminthes > Trematoda > Plagiorchiida > Fasciolidae > Fasciola > Fasciola hepatica. The sequence goes on along the minus strand of CANUEZ040000019.1, from coordinate 3,568,572 downwards.
AAAATGAATGCTATTCAAACAATAACAATTGTATTCACACTCTTCTCTTGTGTTAGAGCTATTTGAATTACCATCTCAATCACCGTATATGGTCCGTACGCATCGCCACACTTGTTTACTCCAAATCAATTTGAGAATGACTGTTCGACAGGGGCCACGTATTTGTCATGATTCATATCCATCATCAGAAGAAAAGAAGTTTGATTGAGCTGAAGAAGTGGAAGAGCAATGAGGTTAGCACAGTTGATGTAGAATGTTTGCTGATATTTCCTAAGATGATCTCATCCACAAATATTGATTCTAACTCATCGAGGTACGATCACAAATGAGAAGTCACGTGGCATTTCATGAGGTATCATATGTGGCTGTGTTTGGGGAAGTATGTTGTGTGACCTTGGGCTACCGCCTGTTTCTCATTTAAGCTTGCGCAAGTCAACAACCGTTGTGATATTTTTATCCGTTCAAGTGACTCTTGTCTGGACAGGCCATTCTAATAAATTAATCAATTCGAATGATGGATGATCCATCATTACTGATGCATTCAGTAATTGCGAGTGACATTCTGGTGATATATGCTTGTACAGGCTATATGTTCCCTTTTGCTGGAGATAAGAAACCTCATGATGATGATGCTGTTTTATAGTACATATTATTGTCGATATGTGAAGGACATTTTAACCGTTGCAGTTCTTGGCATATGGCAGTTTCATTGTTTCAGTGACGTGTTACTCTGTATAATTATCAGTCATCTGACAAGGAACGCATCGTGATGCTCAAAGAGTGTACGTAGTAGAGGTGTCGGTATCGGATAAGTCGATGAGTGCTGTTCGATTTCCAGTTTGTGGGAAGGCCACTTTGTGGGAGCGCCGGTTGTCGTGCAACCCAGTAATAGAGCAGGACATATAAAGATCATAAATTATGCAATATTGCTTTATGAGTTCATGTTAAGTTGGTACATTTTTCAACTGTAGTCCATCAATGGAACTGGTGCAACAACCATCTCAAACAGAAGTTGGATAAGTTAATGCAGATGTGATACCAATGACTACTACGTCCGATAGTATCATAACACCAGGTTAGTTTTCCCTCTCTGACTTCACATCGTATTTAAGAAACGGAAAGATTGCATCTGGGGAGATAAGTATCCGTCCACACTACCATGGGTTGAATGCTGGAATCACAGTCAGACATGTTTGGCTCTTCTAATTTGAGTACTGATCTCAGGCGTGATGTTTTCATCGGTTCTGCATGAATACTTTCCGGGTGTTCCCCATGACTTGAGAACTGTGGCTCAAACATGACAACCGTGTGGGAAGGTAAATCTGGATGATGGTGTATCTACACAAGTATGAATCAAGGATGTTTCGAGTCGACGTGTCAGCTCGTCCGACGTGCCAGACTGTCATAACAGTATGTATTTACGCTGGTAAGTAAAAGCCACAACCCCTGGCTAATTACCTGCGGGATACTGTGATAAAACTGGAAGATATTCTTGAATAAGGCCTTCTTTACTGTGGATCAAAGACAAAATGTCACCTGATTTCTGTTATCTGTAATACACCAGCCAGAGTCTATGTTCGTCAAATGAAAAACCCCACTAGCAACTATGGCTGTGATGAACGCATTCAACGTGGTGTGCATGTGGAACGAATGATGGTATTCCTTATTGCTGAGGCCAGTGCAAGAATGAATGCATACCTTCCTGCCGGCAAGTATCGTCGTCATCACGTTGATCATGGCTCCTTTCTCTCCCTACGTAATAATACAATTCGAGCCCTCGCTCTGGACTATATACATTTGGTTTACATTAGAGCAACACAACGACTACTGATCACCTGGTTCAAAGGTGGCTGTTGCAGCTATTGTCTCAGTGCTGCGTTAGCGGAGGAACTTGGCGAGAAGATTCTGAAGACACACAGCAACATCTCTTGTCACTTCCAGCGTTTATGCTTTCGTACACTTGATGTGGAATGCTGGAAGGCAACAGAATTTCTCCACTTCGTACTGCGTGTACGGTCAGTTTTAGTTTATTTGATATGTCACTCTATCAACTGCATTCTCATTTCTTACTCTCATATATGTGTCCGTATATATTTCGTCACATCCCATCTTTCACCGTCATTTGTTCGATTTTGCACTCCGGTTGCTGCGTTTGTTCGTGCAACAAATTCCGGATTTCTATGGTCCTGAGGAAATGGTCTACAATGATCACCGTTTAACTCACTTGGCAGATGATGTCACAGGACACGGGACTTTGGACAGCTTTTCTAGCTTTCCTTATGAATCCCATCTGGGTAAACTGAAATCTTTTATTCAAGGGCCTGCAAGATTAGTGGAACAGCTACACGGATGCTTACACGAAATTTGTGCCACTGGACAAGAGCTGAAACAGAACACGTGGTGGACGACATGTACAGTCATTTTCAAGTCGTGAAAAACATTTTTGAGACTTGTCCAAGCCTATCTAAACTGCATTCTGCAACGGACTGTTTGAATGCTTCTCAGTAGGCAAATTACCGAAAATTGCATGTGGGCTATAAAGGTGCGGCCCGATTGCCTAGATCGTATATTTTGCATATTGACAAAATTCTCACCAAAAAAAGCTGCCATGAAAGCAAGATTATCGACGGATAAATATTTGCATGTAGTCGATTCCTCGGAAGCCTGCGAAGTTATGAATTTAGTGATCCCGATAGCTGTCCGACAGTGGCATTGCATGCCGGTAACATGTTACCGTTGTCAATACCAATTGGGTCTGAATACATCGGACAAATAAACAGTTCAATCTGAAGTGCTGAGAAAAGAATAAAACGTTATACATATATATAGATATATATATATAGTTATATGCATATATATATATATATATAAATATATATATATATATATATATATATATATAAAGCGACTGCAGCAGAATGATCTTCTCGATCGCTGTGCGCGCCACGGACTGTTACCGTTCAGTATCAGTGAAGGAAGGGTGGTATCTTTTGTAGTGTATATGTTCAACAGACCATCGAGAGCTGCCCCAAATAATCTGGAGTATGGGTGTTTGACTCACGACCGTCCACCCCATGTTTAAATCTCACACGCCACTCGGTAGATGTGCACTGCTGACGATCTCTGACAAGAATTGTATTCAATGATGAGTTGAGCCTTCATGCTACTCGAAATACAGTAGAAAATCCAGAGACACACTTGATGATATTATCATCAGTAGATACGTCAATGCTTGTGGCTACTTGACTTTCAACATATTGTCAACATTTCATCATCCTCTACACAACGAACTTTCAGAAGTAGTGCTTATATCTAACACACACACAAAGTTCACATTTCTATTTACTCACACTTTTGCATACCACCATTCTAGTTTCCAGTATCATACTCGTCTGTTCATTGATTCGATGGAGGTGACCACAGACTCACGGAACTGTTTGCTTGGATGAGAATTATCACAATTCGTACGCATTTCGCGATTCCGTATTTGCACATTACCAGACATGGTGTGAAAGGTGGAAATCAACCCAGTCGAAAGTATGAAGGTATCGCTGGTGTAATTCCATTTCATGGTGAATCAAATTTTTGTGTATTTATTTTTGTCAAAGGATGACATCGGATACATTGGGACTATCGCTACCCTCGTGCATTCTGAAAGGCCACGGTGCGTGAAGAGAGACTTGTGAAGGAATGGCACAGAAGTTCCGGACTTTCCTGTGTGGAAATCTCGATGGATAAACGCAACTCATTCATTGCAATTTTGTGTGCTTAGAAAATGCCAAACCGAATAACCGTGCCTTCATCCCAAGCATGAGGATTCAAACACTAGTATATCCATTTCCGGCAACCCATGTCAACTGATAGGAAATTTGCACTATAACAAGCACAGTAACCTACCGGTGGCGCAGTTCTGTTCAGAATTGTAGATCTTACTGGTCCATCTATGTAGACTCAGACCATACATTAGTTTTAATACGATTATCGCCCCATCTCCATGGTCATCGATGCAAACCGCAAACCCGATTAGCCGTGCAACGCTTGTGTGATCTAGAAGTCCACACCTGTTATCAACAGAAGTTAGCACATGAGCCAGGATCTACGACGAACAGTAATGTAGATGAGCATTGGGATCATATCAAACAGGCGATACACTCTGCAGCAGGTTTTGACCGTGATCCCAGATCCGATGTCCATCGATGACACTGGATCTCGCAAGAGTCGACCAGGCCAATAGAGTAGAAAGTCAGCCCTCGAACAGTGAGGAGATGAATATGATACGAAGAAAGCCACAAAGACAAGGTACTAAGAGCCATAAGAATGATCGCGAAAATTGGTGGGTCAAGGTAGCCGAAGAAATGGAAATAGCAGCTGCTTCAGGTAACACTCAAAGACTGTTCAAACTTATTCGCGAAACAGGTGGACGGCGAACCGCAGTCACTGAGACGATATGCGACAGAAATGGAGAGCCTGTTCACGGCAAACAGCAAAGACTTGATCGTCGGGCCAAATATTTCTAGGAGCAGATTATCTGGGCGTGCGCTAATGTAGTCACTCCGACGTCGACAACTAGGACTCCTTGTGTGGTATCACTCGAACCCGTGTCGGAAGTAGAAGTAGAGTCATGCGAGGGGAAAAGGCCGGTGCTGACATACTTCCTCCAATTCTTTTCGAAATGGGTGGTGGTACATTGTTGAAATCATTTACCACCTTGTTCCGTGATATTTGGGACAAGGAACCTATCCCGCTATTATGGGCTGAGTCATTGAATATATCCATATTCAGGAAAGGAATACGCAATGACTGTGATGATCATGGTGGGATTAGCCTGATTCTGATAGTCACCAACGTATTAGCCTCGATTTGACTGCACCGTCTCACACCGGCTCCCACGAGGAACGATCGCAAAAAATAGGCTGGATTCCACCCATGTCGAGAATGCATCGACCAGATTTTCACTCTTCGTCAATTACTAGAGGTGCGTCACGCACATCGACGACCGACAATAATGGTTTTTCTCGACTTCAAAGATGCTTTCGAATCAGTAGACCGGACGGCGCTATTCAGTGCTCTTCACCGGAAAGGTATGCTCTAGAAGTTCGTGGATCTACTGAGGTCATTGTACTCGCATACTCCAGGTCGCGTATGGGTTTACGGTGAACTATCCAGTCCATTCGAAACGACGAGTGGTGTTCGACAGGGATGTCCAGTTTCTCCATTCGTGTTCAACTTCGTCATGGACGAAATAATGGAGAGTGCTTTGGCAGATCTCCAGGATGTAGGCGTCGAACTAGGAAATAATGAGAAGCTGTGTGACCTAGATTACGCCGATGACGTTGTACGCTTGTTCGAATCAACGGAACTTGCTCAACGTGCACTAGATAGACTTGCGAGATCTGTAGCTCCATTTAGCATGCGTTTTGCACCTCCAAAGTATAAAATTTTGTTGCAAGAGTGGACGTAAACCGTTCTGAGCTTGATGTTCTATCGGGAGTGCTAACAATTGTTGATCACCTCGCTTACCTCGGCAGTAGCGTGACGATGGATAGAAGCACGGTGAACACGCGTATATTCAAAGCTGGAGCGGCGTACGCTGCACTGAAGCACATGTAGCGGCCACCTGATATTTCACTGAAGTTGAAAGTTCGTGTGTATTGTTTCGCAGTGCGTTCAGTTTTGTTGTATGGTTACGAGACTTGTAGTCAGCGTGTAGAAAGTACTCATCGCCTTCGGGTTTTGACCACCAATGTTTGTGCGCTATTGCTAACACTGAGTGGAACAGCCGAGTGATCAATGCTGAGGTCAGAAATTGAGTATCGGGTGTATGGGTATTTGCTGACCCATCGACATACGACCTTGTTTCGTTTACAGGCTGCACGTATTCGTCTTTCCGAAATCAGTGGCGAACCTCAGGCCAACAAAGTGGGTCTTTGGTCCAGTCAGTTCTTGACGAAACGGAGCGAAGCCATCCAATCAGCCGTGAACCGTCGCCCTTAGCGAACCCAGCGCTGTCAACGAATCAGTGGTCAGACACTGCGTTAAGGAGGCTCAACGGACTTAATGAATCAGTGGTCAAGAGTTGTTTTAATCAAAAGAAACGGAAAGCATTCACTTAGCAGCCAGCAGCTGTTTTAACCAATCGCAAATAAATCACTCAACGGAAGACTTGGACAACATAGCCATTCAGAAGACCCGAGTTGGGGAAAAGCTCCGTACCAATGAGCTTCTTACAAGGACTTCGATTTTGATCACCTGGTGAGCTATAAAAATGGCTCGTTTTTGCTCAAGAAATGGGATGGTTCGAAGGCAGAAGAGTTTTCTCACTAGAGCTAGTGGAACCGAACAAAAAATTGGGTACCATTTCAGGGAGTTCTCTATCACTGCGTATCCAGCTTAGTAGGCTTCGTTGGTTACAGCACGTGTTACATACGGTAGACACACACTCACCTTACCGTGCCCTATTCACCTTTCCACCTCGGGAGTGGGAGAAACCACACGGAGGTCAATAGATGGCTCGGCAACGAGGAATGAGAAAATGTACAGCGAACTTAGGAAAAGTAGGTGCCTCACACCTTCGTGGTTGGGATCCTAATGATCCGTCAACCAGTTGACTAAAGACACTGGAGGATATAGCAGAAAACCATGAACAGTGGCCATCGTGTTGCCATATTCCATTGAATCAAAATGACTGATCGATGTGTGTTTGTGCGGTTAGACTGTGAATTCAGTGTGTTGGCTATTTGGGCCTTCTCTCATTTCCCCACCCATGTAGGTCTACTCGCTCTCCTACATGTATATTCATAATTTCCAATTCAACGTGAACCATGGTGAGAAAGACAGTGATCAGTGGGGCTTGCCCTACTGTTTACAGCTGAACTACGACGACGGCGATGATGATGATGATGATGATGATGATGATGATGATGATGATGATGATGATGATGATGATGATGATGATGATGATGATGATGATGATGATGATGATGATGATGATGATGATGACGATGATGATCACGATGATTCTGATGATGATGATGATGAGGATGATGACTCGGATGATGATGACGATGATGATGATGATGATGATGATGATGATGATGATGATGATGATGATGATGATGATGATGATGATGATGATGATGATGATGATGATGATGATGATGATGATGATGATGATGATGACTCGGATGATGATGATGATGATGATGATGATTCGGAGGATAATGATGATGATAATGATAATGATGATAGTCGATGTGCACTGCTGATAATCCCTAACGAGTATCAAACATCTGTGCAGTGCTTCCATGTTCTTCAGTGGTGAGATCAACTTTGATACCTCGTGATGAATCATTCGTTAATCAAGTACAATACAATCAAGTACGAAATTTGAAAGCTGTGGTTAAATTACCAGTTCATCGAAGTGTTCTTGTTCACGCTACTTTTCATGTGACCGATTCAGCTACGTGTAGACGTCTGTATCTCTACAGCTTATATACTGATAATCTCAATATTATTTAATTTAGGGCAAATACCGAGAGAGTAAGGAGAACCGTTGCGTTCAGTGTATACCCAATATTTGCTCAAACTGAACAGGTCAACTGTATCCGGTTCATCAATCGATTTAAAAAGCAGAATGGGCTATGTAATGATCAAAATTCATTTTATTTCATTATAATGCCTCTTCAAATGCACCTGGGGTTTCCGAGAGAAAAATTCGTTAGTTTATCTATCAGGACAGAAATTGTCCAACACTGCACCAGGATGACAGATAAATTTTTCAGTTATATCCTGGTCACACAGCTTGATTTACGGTCAAATGAACTGGTTAGCGTGCACAGCGCAGTTCACTTGGATTGGTGAACTTCACACACTGGCTATTTGTAAACACGTAGTCAGGGGAAGTCATTTTCCCATCAAAGTGAGTGCAGCGCTAATTTGGTGTAGAATCCTGTGATCCTAGAAAGAATACGCGCTCCCTCTCGAATTATTCATGCACATGAAATTCATTGGTTCAACTCCACTCAGAGCACAGTAGGTGGCGTTAGGTGGAACATTTCAGTTAGTAGTAAGTAGATGTGAATCAGCCGGAAGCACAAAATCGACAAATAGAGAGACGTGTGTAGCTTAACAGCAGCTTCAAGGGGCAAACCACGAGCTAAGTGAACAAATGTCGAATAAATTAAACCACCTAATTATACCAGAGAATATATGGATATTGTTCGTGCCACTCAGGCGAAGAACAGATGAAGGGACCTGTAAATGAACCAGTTTATATGGGTGAAAACATAAAGTTTATTTGACGCCAGAATATGGTGAACTTCACACTATTTTACCTACTGAAAGCAAAAGGTAGCCTGAATAGTCCCCTAATCACGTTCAAGTCAGTTTAAGTAGTTCAGTTGGACTGTTACTGAGAGCAGATTAAATATACTCCTTTGTGTTTGCTGTGCCAGACACGCAAACAGTGTTAGAACAGAAGAAATGATCCACTAATAAAAATTACTGTACTATTTGTTATAGAACTGTTATTGTTGGATTCGAATAGACGATGCTTTCAAAACTTGTGGAGTGTGTTTTCCACTTTTGAATCAGCAAACCCATTTTACTGCATTATCCATCATTGTTTGGGAGTCCTATCTTATGATTTATCAAGTTCATTCGCTTACCATCGCCCGTCCTAATTGGACATTCATTTCAGTGCATGTCATACAAGCAACAAACTGAAACTTCTGTGTTCTTGTTCTGATTGCGATCTGAAACAGCATCGAGTCGATAGTGAAGCCAATATGAATTCACCAACCAACTGGGCACTGGTTTGCCCGCTGTGGCTTTTCGGTTATGGTGAGCCATCCTCTCGTGAGGAGTATAGTTCGTAGCCGTGCAGAGTAGGGAGCGAACTGAATGAAGGACGTCAGGAAGAACAAATTCCCGCAGATGAATCTCTAGATCTCGAGATCGCAGAGCTAAGGAGAAGGCCTTCCAAAAGCTACCCTTCAAGAGTTCGACTTGTCCTTTGCTTTGGGGGTTATAAGGCGTGGTGCGACTAGTGGCACTGCCTTTGCTGTGGAAAAAATGTTTCATTTCATCCGACATAAACGACGAACCAAGGTCAGAATGTATGTAAGAGGGCAAACCAAAGATAGAAAAAAGATTAATTAGACGCTTCATTACAGTAGTAGTAGATGTATCCACAAAGACATAAGCGAATGAAAAACGGGAAAACTCACAGACAATTGTTAGCAGTAAGTTACTTCTGGACTTAGACGGGAGAGGTCCTTTGAAGTCCGTACACCTTCAAATGGCTGCATGGCTTCGAATAAAGGGGTATACGGAGGACTATAAAAAGGTGCTTTAGTTTCAGAACCTACGGAACACTCTGAGGTGACCGATTTGACTTCTGTTGTCGAGAATGTAATGTTACGCCTTTTGATAAAGTGTAGCTTTCTGTTTATGCCGGGATGGCACAGGGATTCATGGAGATCTTTCAGATCGGAGCGGGAGACGGATCCACAGAAGCCACGTGACAGTGTCATTGACACAATTTCCGCGTCCAGGGCGATACACTGTGTCTTAATGGAAGTCAGATTGTTCAATTCTCCAGCGTTGGATCTTTTCATATTTTATTTTACTTCTAGGTGTTTCGTGAAACATGCATGACACTGACTTCTGGTCAGTCACTAATTTAAAGTGTGTTCCGATTAGTAAATGTTTTCACTTCTTCAAGGCTTCGACGATCACGTATGCCTCTTTTTTGACCAAGAAATGATGCCTTTCCGTCCGAGACAATGTCCCGGAGAAAAGAGTCACAGGCCTACCGTTCTGATTTAGGGAGGCCTCAATGGTGACGCCTGAGGCATCTGTTTCTACTACCAACCTGGTTCCAGGTTCAACAATGACCTAGACGGCTTTTTCTAATTCAAGTTTCAGGTTTTCAAACGATGCCAAGACGTTGCTCGGTAGAAGGAAGGTCCGGTTTCGTACAAGTAGGCTGATTTTATCTAGAAGTGTGATATCCACTGAGAGTAATAAGCAAACGTGCCTATGACGGTTCTTGGATTCTCACGTTATGCAGTGGAGGTCGCTGTCTCAGTGGTTTTATACGCTCTGGGCCTGGTCTAATAACATTCTTCGATACTTCAAACCAGAGTAAGCTGAGTTGCCGCGAACGAATAATGCTCTTTGACTCACTGAAAGTGAAATCGTGTGTCTCAGTGACTTTAAGAAACGTCCAAATTTTGATCGTGCTTGTCAGCTGAGTTTCCGCAGATAGTCGGGCTGTCTACGTAGGTGAATGTTCCATTCAATCTTTCCTTGGCTATGATACCATCAACTGCACGCTGAAAACACGCCACTTCGTTTGTCACTCCGAATGGGATACGACGAAACTGGTTGAGATTAAAAAGTATCTCGCATCATTTCGAGTACGAGTCAATCAGTATGAGTGTGCGATACCTGTTCAGGAACTGGCCACAGAAATCAACATGTGCACGTTGCTATGATATGTAGGTGCTAGGCCACGGATTCCAGTTATTTGATTTCGCGGTATGACCAACTGGCCACCATGACACAATACTCCGTTGTAAGTCTCTGGCCTATGCGAACACAAATCTGCACTGATGGGTGTGGCAAAAAAGAATGTCTGCGACAGAATTCTCCGCACTTTTTCCGGAGACGGGCCTTCTGACCTCAACGTAGTTAGTCCGTCCGTAAAGGAGACGCACAAAGCCATGTGAACACAAAGGCGCACAAATGAAACTAGCTATCGCAGCAAGCATAGGGAATCCGTAGGCCCAAGTTGAGTTGAATTCACGTTGATGAATGCGCCGTTCCTTAACGGCACCTGCGCGACATGTACACAGACACATAATATGCGCGTTTTTCCATTGGTTGATACCAATGAAACACCTAGTTCCTTCAATCACTGCGATCGGTGTCATGACTCAGGCAGCCGGTTCTCATTTGCAGGGTGTACCAAGATAAAGAAAGTGGTCAGTGAGCGATGACGAAAGAAAGTCTTCAATCTCATACCCTCAACACAGTCACGCACCCTATATGCGTGGGTTACGCGGCTGGTTAACCATATCCGATTAGGTGACTCAGATTACCGTCACGTGCAGTGCACACACGGCATTAGGCCTCTAAGCAGCAGACACTGACTCTAGCCGGCGATGTGACCCTTATCCGTGAAGTGCCTTTGCTTGCACTCCGTTAGGTTCAGTGTCCAGCATGGACTCGATGGGTCTGACTGCGCGGGATTCCTGCCCGGAATTTTTCAACCGGGTCAGAGGTTGCATGTGCGTTCATTCAACCACTCTATACTCTGTTCGATCTAAAGCGACAATGAGTTGGACGTATGCGGTGGTGATAACCTTGATCGTAAAGTACGTTGTGCATAGATCGCGATATTTGAGATTTCAGGGTGCCTGTTCGGTGTAAATGCACCAAGATTGTGTGGTTTAGCAGTGTTGCATTCATCAACGTGAATTCGGTTCAATTGGGTATGCCGATTTCTCTACGGCATCTAAACAGTGCAAACTGGCACTAACCGGTGACTTGTGACTCACGTTGCACATCCCACGTAAATGTTCATGTGTTCACGGAATAAGGAATAGAAAATCGTTGGCAGAGATCCCGCCTTCAATGTTGGGTAGATTTCCCGCTGAAAATCCGTTCCGTGTTGGCTACTTAGCAGAAGCGGTCTGATTATGAAAGCAAGACGTTTGTATGTATTCCACAACTACTTGCGAGTAGTGGGATTGATGATACTTCGCTTGGCTGACTTTTCTTTTGACTTCATCTTTCACGCACAAATCTCAGACCATCCGAACAATCCTACACTGAAAAGCACCAGACTTGAGTTTCGCTCTTGTCAGAGCTCATCAGTGGCTCGTATCCTCCGGCACCCCCCCCTGGTTTGCACCCGAGCCTTTTTATCTCGAAGCCATGTGTGCTACCACTGCGTCACCCAGCTCCCGTTCGGGCTGATCTGATTATCTGAGTTAAGCTTGTTCATATGTCGTCCTTTATGACAGACAGCAATGTCCGACTGCTTCGAAGGGAGATGCGGTAACTGTCCCGTTAACCCTTAGCCAATGCCTCCCACCAAGTCAGGTCTTCTACACAGGATGGGCATATATTCATATTTAGACTTACTTGGCTTTCTTGATATTTGGTATATATCCCACAATTACTTGCAAGAAGTGTGTGGGACTGATGGTACTTTGCTGAGGATATGCACCACTGGAGCTCTAACCAGGGCGAAACTTGAGTCTGATGTTTTCTGAATGCAGGGTTGATCGGATGATCTGAGATCTTAGCGTGAAAGGCGGAGTCCAAAGGAAAGTCAGTCGAGGAAAAAAAGCAAGAAATGACATACAAAATTGGATCACACGGACTCACAAACCACAAATAACTGATTACTAGAAGATATTGCCTCTCAAACGGGTGAGATTAGGTTGCAAACGTCTAAATACGATCTGGTTGAATCAAGTTTATTATCATAAAAATAATATACGCATTGATCTGTGATCAGTGTTGTGAGGTGGAAAACACCAAATAAAACTGTTCATCTTTGTCATTGTTCAAATACTTAGCAAATTTGCTCCAAAGCTGTGTAAGACTCGTGAACCGTTGATAAGAGGGTCGCCGGGAATACTAGGAGTAATCGGAGGACTGTTATAAATAAAAAGGGAGACTATTCACTTGTATCAACTGTGGACTGGAAAAGCATAAGATTGGAAAGAAGAAAACGGGGGAAAGGATAACAAGAAGATGGAGTGAATAACGTCCATTTTAAGGGCAAAAGTGTTGGCGGTTGCCATAACCATAACCACACGCGGTTGTGAAGGAATGAACATCGTGACCCAACCAAACAATGCACAAGCGCATATATCTTGTATGTCTCAGTTACGTGGTTTAGGAATGGTCCACTTAAACTGGATATAAGGATTATTCTACGGCTGACTCAGTCTGTGGGTTAATCATTGTTTTTGAGAAGTATAGCCCCAAGTTGGCATGAGAAAGAGACTGTTGCGTTGCGCACATTTGTAGGTGCAGGTATGCACTCGTGTGCACGCGCTGACCACAGCACGCACACAACGGTATCATAGTCCTAGGGATAGTCGGGCGAACCCAGTCCTTGAAAGAGTTTCATGCACCGGAAAGTGTGGATGTGTATGTTCAGAAAACAGTGGGCTAAAGTTGACTGTCGCCACTGCCTTTGCTAATATGAAGGTCGCTGAGTAAATAGTGTATGGTGCACGGTGATTGCAGGCAAAGTGTGTAGGGTGTGGTACTCGATAATATTGGAGAAGTTCTATAAAATTTACTATCACAAGTTTGCAAATGACGGCAGAATGAAAACAGCATCATGTTGGAATGAACGCAAACAGAATTCTTCCATCTCCTGTCATATGCAAGCACTCTGATGACTACCGTTCGCTGTGGTTAACGCTCAATGAACTCGATGAGTGAAAACTGAAAAATGTCTGTAGTTGGTTCATTCTCGCCTAGTAGCCAGACTGAGGATAAATTCATCATATACCTATGAAACATACGTAGATCCAAAACAGTTACTTATCGGTCAAAATATATCCCCCTTGATAGATCTCTCACAACTGTTGTTTCACGGTCCTGTCTCATTTATTAATCACTCCATAATAGTGTTAGTCTCTTTACCAGGACCCTGAATACAACCTGACACCTCTGAGTATATTTCATCAGAGTACAAAAATATGATTTTCAAAAGTAGCTGTATACGTGCGATAGGAACACAATTATAGAATGATGCCCTGAAGAATATCTTTCGTCGAAAGTAGTTAAGACGTCCTGATCACAAACACGTGTTCACTAGTGACGATTAGTGAACGGGCCAGATTAACACCAACCGGAAGATGACGGGCTACCATCCTCACCCAATGCATGTGACAACCTTTTTCTTTTTATGCAATTTAACGCATTATTATGATCCCGAGTACAAATATTTATGACCTAACATTTCATACAGAGCAAAAAACAATGTAAGTAGTGTGTGCCGTGTAATGGATTTCAGTGGAGCACTCAGGTGACGATGATAAAGCTGACCGGGCCAGTTCTTCACAGCTCAGGGAATGTTCGACACAACAGGGGTCTTCAAAAACATGGTATATTCCAGGCGTCTTTACTAGTGCGTACCTCAGTCAAGGTGACTGATTTTAGAGTCTTTCTAATATCTTCCAGGCAGTTGACCTGCATTCACACCATGAATGTCACTCTAGTATAAATCAGGGTATGCTCATGGAACAAAAGTCAATTGTATGAGCATGTAAACGCTGAGGATAAAATGAGAGCTAATTCAGTTTGCATTCTGGGCGGCAATTCATCTGGAACACTGATCCTATCGCACATCATTTTCATTAATACCCCATATACTGAGAAGGAATATATCACCTATAAACTGTTCTTTTACTGTTAGCGTGGAGCCTAGAGCAGTTATTCTACAATAAATATCGGTCAAGACCGCTACTTTGCTTCTCTATCATCCAAATTTCGAGTGCACTTTTCTAGTTGATGTTATTATTTACTTTGTCGTATTTGTATTATTTTGCCTACTAACATGATTTTGAGTAGCACGTTGAGAACTCCGATCTCCCCAGCTTGTTCTCAGATTTGTTGTCCATACCATACATACTTTTCGAAGATTGATGTAGCAGAAGCACACCTGCAAATTTTTGCTGCTATCAGAAACAAGGCCATTCAACACCACCAACACCCATTGGGACATATTCCAATACAATTTTATTCCTTTTGGTGAACTGTTTAGCGCTGTAAAGATGGCGAGTCCAGTTAACAACGGCGATTAACGTTAAGCCACGCTGGTGGGAACAAAATTCAATCTGTCAGTTATTTCGGTCCTGTTGATTAGCCCATTTAGACGGGTAGGCGATGAACGCGGTTGATCTCCGGTCACGTACCAAGAAGGATGATTCATGTGGACTTCAATGTGGATAAACACTGATCATCCAAACTTGAGGTCATTCCGGCTTTTCACGTGATGACGCAACCATGACTGAACTCTGTGTGACAAACATACAAAGTCACCGTTTGTGCTTGTTTACTTTGCGCGTGAGGCGTTTCGGGGTTTTCGTCATGTTCTCTAAGTAACCAAGACCGTGTAAGACTGCACATTTTGAGCAGTCAACACAGAATCATTCAAACATGAAATGTGACTTCTTCTTGTGGCAGTTTGTATGAATCTTACCTATTGCATGGACAAATCGGGAATTCGGCCTAAAGGAAACAACGAGTAATTGCCCACAATAGTCGAAAGACTTAAAAAAACAAAATTTGGATAGCTTTCGTGGTTTCTGTTGATTTTGTCTTAGACGCCCCATGCAATTATTTATTATACTTACAGAAGTACATGCTACCGACAAACACGGTATGTCGCAGTTCTTGGGAAAAACCCATTTTTCGGAAGCTCGAGGACTGCGACATAGTAGGACATTGAATGTTGTTCAGAATTTTCACGATGACACTCTGAGATAAAACACTTCTACTAAACTACTTAGTGATTTCTCAAGGAAATATTTCACTAGCAAATCTCAGTTCACTCTGGGCAATCATCCACTTCATCTGACCATCCAGTTCTGCCTTATTCTCTTGGCTGTAATATAATTGTTCGCTGCTGAACTTTTGGTATTTGTTAGAATTAGACAGGATATCGGACGTTTGACTGGAGGTACGATCAAATATGAGGAGGCATTCAATTCCGCATGCCGCAAATATCCATGGGCATTCCAGAAAATGGAAATGTAGGTCCCACTACTATTATGTTTGTTAGTAGGCAAATTCATTTTGAGAAACCACAACCGAAACGAGCATGTGCATGATATAAATTATTCGACCTCTGACAAGACAGTCCTTAATCGATAACGCCACACAGTGCCGCTACCCCAGGACGTCTTCCCAAAATATTGTCAGTGATGAGGTTCTAATAACTATGACCAAATAGGTGGCACCGCGTGCAACCCACCAGAAATTGTGGAACCGAATAGAATATCAAGGGGATTATTTCAGTTTGAATGCCCTAGTAATCAAAGATTACTCATAAATCAGTTCAAGACGACAAGAACGCACATTGAATTTAGTGTAGCAAGGATACCACGTTTTTTGAGAGAATCAGTACGGCTTCAAGAGGTGCTGCTGGTCACAATTTGTCAGATGTAGAAATACCTGGCTTGGCGATCAAGTTGGTGCTACTCACTATGCATGGTCGTTACAAACTTGCTTACCGGGTCTCGGTATGAGACAAACCAGTTTTCTCCGAATCGCTTTTTTGCGCTTATGATTGCAAACAACTCGGTCCAGTTGGAAACAAGCGGAACCTGCCACCGATATTAATTTACGCGGAAAGTCATATCCTCCACGCAGCGTATTGAAAGATATTAGCAGAAATTCATGAGTGATACAAGGTTGAAGCCATTCATACGAAACTGATTGAGCAGCTTGTCGGACAGATTCAGTTAGGTTGAAAGGAGTGAAAGGTTTTGCGACTCGTCCCAATTGTCTACACTTATTATCCAATCCGAATGATGACTGCAGTATGCTTGATTCCTTCGAACGCTTTGTTGACTTTCCCCGCAAAACCCCGAAGTAATAATAGAACTAGGGTTCAGTTCTAGACATGAACCTAGTAGCTGACGATCATCTTTCACCCAAGATGCGTTCTTTTCAGTGGCTGGCTATTGGTGTGAAGATGCGCGAAAACTGTTAATGTTTGAGCATCGATGTCTTCGTACTATTGCTCAAACATGGTGGGAACACCGTATCAGCAACGCACAGCTTAGACGCAGGGTGCTGGAAGCCAGAGATCAGTCAGCGGAACAAGTACTAAGTCTAACCGGGTTATTTTTTGTTACATGTCTGCGCATGAGTGCAGTGTATATACCTCAAAGCCATAAAGGCCTACTGTAGTATTAGGGATCACCGGAAACCAGATCCTCAGAATTGGAGCGATGAGGAGCCACATAAGGTCCCAATGGATCAGGTATGGCAACGAGCCGGACGATAGTAGAATAACGTCTGCCACCGAAGTAACCGGTGATGGCGGAGATTTGAACTTCTGAGGTGGTAATCAGACGTTCTAAACCAGTCGACCACCACCGGTTAAGCCGGCTGAGAAATTTACTGCGCATGCCCGCGGATAGATTTCCTCGAATGTTTACTGCTTTCAGGTTGGGGTCCACGAGATCCGACCAATGGATGGTTGCAGACATTGGGTGAAATAGATAACGGCCGCAGCCAGCGTGGTTGCATTCCAGCCCTCCCCAGATGTAGCTTTCTTTTCAGTTTATTCGCTTCCCTCACTCTTGTTCATTTTGGTCTCAAATCAAGTTGAGTTAGCAACCAGAAATTCGAATACAGAAGTGCTAGGCCAATGGCTGAAAGAAATGATCTGAAGCGTCGTCAAAGAAGTGACCACATTTATTGATTTTCAGGAATGTGCTGGATTATTGCACACCCAAGAGAGCACAGTTATCAAACTGAGCCAAGAAAGAACAACAATCATTTGTATTAAACGATCATCTACCTCATGCACCTTCATTCAGCTGTTCAGACAAAAAAATGCATTGCTTTCATTGCGCTGGTTTAGCCATGGTGGTACAATGTTCATACGATACTGATTCAATGACCCAAAACTCGCACAGCACTTGAAAACGTAGAATAAAGCCGGGATTACCTGAGGAACGTAAGAAGATCTCGCTACGGCCCACTCCTCTGAAGAGGTATAGCACTGTTCGGGATTCCTGTTGTATTTAAAAAGCAGAACTTCAGAAAAAAATTGTAACATTATTAGTCAGACAAATTACTTTCAAAACTAAAACGACCATAAGTGATAAGGACTTTACGGATGCATTGATATTTTTGCGTTTTGTTCAGACAGCCGTTGACAAATTATCTTTCTTTTACGCGACTATTTCCTGCTAGAGAATAAGTTGGTTCCAAGAATATTACGAAAATTACTGATGGAGATTCTCGGGAACATAGCACGGGGCGGTATCCCCAACACCATTCGAAACTGTTGGACTACTCGGTCGCCCAGTCCAGAGTAGGAAGTAAACTGACGGTACCCCATCCGGCCTTTTGTTCGAGAATGTATCTCTAGCCTTTGCCCAACCAATTGCAGCCCGCAAAGCAGCATAGTTGTTCCAGATGAGCCGGTGGTCCGTTGTGCAACTCATTCGCCTCTCGAAATACCAGGATGGGTAGGCTGGACAGTTTCCCTTTGTAGCCGTTGGATAAGATCTCGACCGCCTATTTAGGAGTATGTCTTCGCATGCCGAACACCTCGCAGAGGGTTTTACACCTTGGTCACCCTCAACCTGGTTTAGTCCGTCTGTCGATCGGTCTTCGGGGTGTGGCTGCTGATGCATTATTCAGCTTCGTGGAGGCAGAGGTGAGAGCTGAGTAAATGGTGGAGACAAAGGAGATGGATGATGCCTTAAGGGATACAACAGTCTACCATCCAGAGGTCCCACTCCTCTCAGACG
Source organism: Fasciola hepatica (assembly GCA_948099385.1). Lineage (NCBI taxonomy): Eukaryota > Metazoa > Platyhelminthes > Trematoda > Plagiorchiida > Fasciolidae > Fasciola > Fasciola hepatica. The sequence continues at coordinate 3,550,042 of CANUEZ040000019.1, read as the reverse complement.
GCCTATCGCACGAGTATGATAACTACTAAGCTAAACAATTCGTGAGCAACGCACAATTTGCCTTGACATGAACCATAAGGTTGATTCGGTCGTTCATCCATGCTGGCACATCTGTGTACGCTGAGCAGTTACCATAGGTCAGCGACCGTACTACCCACGAACAAGATTTTATCCAGTCAGTTTACCTCGTGTAGTGTGCTCATCAAACTGTCATTATCATCTCCTTAAAGATCTGCCCTACAATTGTTCTGTTATTGTTGTACTCGTTCAATTTAGCTTTCATTGTGAAAGACTGCCCGCACATGACGCTACCATGGTAGTCAATAAGCTCAAGTCCCGGTTCCCCTCAAAAGTGTCCTTACAGCGGTACATTAGCTTCATTTTGCTGCGATGATCTTTCCAGTTGCCCATTTTTATTCTGTTTGTCCGCACAATTGTGAAGTACAGATCTCAACCCCTTCAGTTAGCTTGTTCTATTTGATCCCAGAATATTGAAGAAACCGAAAGACAACTGAGCAGTCGTTCGAATTCTGACTAAAAACGAAGTTCTAACTTTTTTGCACAGATGAAACCTGTTTTTTCTGTGTTGAGCAAGCTTTGCGGAGCTGTTTTTCAGGTAATCACACTGCATCACTCTTCGTGATTCGGACATGCCTATCTATGCACACTCATAGGAGTGTTGTTTGCTTGTTGAAAGGAAAGTCGCTGTGGCGTTACTGAAATGTTGAGGTGGGTACTGGTCTGGTGCACACTATTATAGCTTCGGAGTAGGCAATCAAATGGATTGCAATGTCTCCGGTTGGGACATCAGGAAGAATGACTCAGATCGGTCGATTCTGTCATTCTGAAAATATTGTATAACAGCTATAAAATATATATGAACGACTAACTTTCCCTTCCAGATTTTTCAACTTAGTTGCGATACACGATCCTGTTGTTACCATTTGCTGTTTTCACGCTAATGGACGGACTCAAGTGATAGTAAACATGAAAAAGATAAATCATCAGGATGAAATTCAAACCCATCTTTGATAAGAACGAAGAAAACCAGACATCGAATACTCATCAAAAAACTGCCACCAGTCAGCATAGTACCGAAACAGAAAACAGACTAATGTTCCCCTATCAATGGTTTGTTACCCATCCAAATTAAGGGAAATGAACGTACAAAGTGGAAATGACGAATGCCTATACGTTTGATGAAATGAAAAGGGAGAATGAACGGAATAACCAAAAGATTGTCATCGCGTTTGCAGTAGGGGATTAGGGGGAAATTTGCGGACCTCGGTCGAAAAGACAAAGGAGATCTGCTTCCACCTATTATACGTTTTACCGTCCGTCTACGACCTAGAACCTCATTATCAAAGGTGAAACGAAGTTGATGACGGTGAACTGGACTTTCAAATCATCCGAAGAAATCCAGTTGACACGTAAAATGACTCGCCAATAAGGAGCACACAGTGGTGAGGATTTATGTAAAAACAGCTTAATCACAGTTGTTCTCCATGTACTGCATAGAAAAACTCATTTTGGAAGACCCCTGCAATACTTCACGTATAAAAGCAATGATGTATGAATGGCCCGCAAAAATCTGATGCACGATAGGCATTCATAAACAGTAAGGAAAGGGACAGTTCCAAGATGCACTTATCAGCGAGCAAGAATGGGGAAATGCCTACTACTGAGCCGAAAGACGGGTTATGGGGGAAACAGATTGATCAAAATGCCGGGATACCAAAAAGTTGAGGCTGGAAATCCGTCAGGCTTTTGAAACGCGTAACGCGATGCTTGTCTGATGGGGCTATGCTTTCCGGTGCATCTGCAGGTGGTTCATCAGGTTGGGGAACCCAAACTGCTTGCATGCCAGCCGCGACAGCCGCTTCGATTCCGAGGGGGGAATCCTCAAATACAAGCACAGTATTCATGTCTTTTGGTGGACTTGAAAACCTTCTAGCTGCGATGAGAAATATGTCCGGATTGGGTTTTCCATACAATACCTGGAAAGAGTTGAAAACGACTGCACTTATTCGACTGTAGTGAAAAATCCACACACACACACACACACACACACACACACACACACACACACACACACACACATACACACACACACACGGTAGCAAGTGATTTTATTAAAGCTCTTCCTCCAGGAAAAGTTTATAAAAACTCATTTAGCACAAAATAAGTTATTGTTCAGGACTAAATGGGACTGCCGATGGCCAGTCCGAATACTCCAGTGGAACGATCTGACGCTCGATCTACACGCTGACTTTGAGCCGCAGTTCCGATTTGTTGACCATGCAAGGCCGATAACTGATGAATGAAACATGTGCGTGTCTAAAGAATTCATACACCCCTAGGAAGTTGGGATGCATAAATTACCGCTGGTAAGCCTTGTCGAAGGTAAACCGATGTATGTTCGGTAGCTGTTGACCGGTTACATTACGTGATCGAATAACTCCCCAGCTGAAACAGTCCTGAGCATTCTGTTCAGTGCCTTGGAATGAATGAACTGATACTATTCAGTTCATACATACATCAGCAACGGTACACTTGAGTGCGACCATGTCGCTCGCAGGTTTTGGACAGGAGTGTCTTATGATCTACCAATTGAGGTATTTTAAGATCGGGTAGGAATTTACCGCACGGTCAAATTAATCTGCCACCAAAACATATGTCTGGATTCAGCAGTTGGAGAGTAGGCCGTGTGCCTGATCTTTACCGTGTACAATCGTGGCGGAGAAAGCAGGACATTTAACTAGTCATAACACGACCAGTGCAAATGGGACCGACCTCAATTTCACATAACTCAATCGCTGCTGCACCTTGTCAACAGAGGTAAGTGGCGGCCGTATTTCGTACTGGAATGTTCATTTGAATAAATGCCAAACGGGAGAGCAAGTGCAAGTGGCGCTTAGTTTTAAGATGTATTTTAATAAATTTGCCTATTAAAAGTATCACAGTACCACTTTTGTCATTTCAACTTTCCCAAGATTTCTACAGCTTTTTTGAACACATTGGTTGCAAGACTATGCAATGCTGTGTGAAGCATCTACATTATCCAGTGAATCGCTTTACTATTCCAGCATTTTTTTTGAAGACGTAGACGCCGCATCGATCAGAAATAACGTGACCAAAGTCCGGAGTATTCCCTGATAATTTTATGATGGAAAAAATCAAGAACAGATGGACTGAATATAACTAGAGACGAGGCATGGTTTCATAATCTTGATTCGAAAACAAAGCATCAGTCCACGGTTTGACACTGCTCTAGATGAAACATTTCCGAGTATTTTTGAACGTTAGATTCATCACCTTTAAAAATCAATTCACGAGGGAATACATCGAATGGGGCTAAAAACAAGCCTGTAGATTTAGATATTTTCGGTTTATTTCCTGGTGCATTTAGCACAACTAATATATATATATATATATATATATATATATATATATATATATATATATATATATATATATATGTATATACGAGCCCTTCGGTCGTGTAAAGGGCTTCTAATAAAGATGTGCCAAGTTATACACTTGATGATTTCAGAACCTGACTACTATCACTTTACAAAACAATACACAGAAATAAAATGTGCGTGGCGAGTGCTACATCCACAGATCAATCAAGAACATTGTATTGCAAACCAAGAGCTAGACCGTAGTAAAACATCCATCTATCGAGGAAACGCTCACTTCCGGATCATCTCCTGAAGCCACAGCGTGGTCTAGTTTCTCCCAAATATTTTGATGATTTTTCATCTTTTGAGCTAATTCAACGCTTGCACAACCCGTGGCGGCAGCCATCGGAATACCATGTTTTGCCAAATGCCTAACTAGCCTTTCGGCCCCTGGTAGGCTTGGCACTTTGTACCATTGTTCAGGTGTTAGTTTCTCATGCATCAGTGTGCGCCATTCCTCCGGAGTGAATGGTGCAGATAACTCGGTGACTAATATCCGAGCCGCCTCAATCGGTTTCCTGCCCATCAGTTTGCGTTTGACATCATAGGTGAGTGTCAGTCCATACTTCTGTAGTATTTCGGTAGAAACCGCAGTATAAACCACTTCCGTATCCAACAACAAGCCATCAACGTCAAATATAACGTGCGTCACAGGAGGCATTCTTAAAAATCTAAAACAATGGACATAAGTGAAAAATACTAATTAGGGGAGCAGAGGGAATGAAGACAAATCAGGGGCTAACCCCACACTAATGCTTCATTGAAAAAATGATAGATTTGTGCATGGTATTTCTGCGGATACGGTCAGCATAGACCACCCGAATCAAGGTACAGCGAAGATATTCATTTAAGGAACATTACGAAACTGTAAACATTGCTACTGAAACTGTTGTAAATAAATTATTCTTTTCAAAAAACGCTCTCATTTCCGAGTATGAAGATCATTAGAAATTTGCACCCTTGCGCAATGTTGGATGCATAAGCAAACCGTTAAATATGAACTTAAATCCTCATGTGAACTCCATTGTAGCGAAGGTCTAAAGGATGAATTAAAAGTAATTTTGATTAGCGCTTTGATCAAGCCCCACGGGGCAACCCCGTGGCTAACCCATCTGGGGCAACCTTAGGACACCGGTAGCATTGCCCCGCCTGGGATTAGCCTCATGCGGTCCCACAGAAGCATGCTACTTCAATTGAATTCGGTTCCAGGACTCGACGACGAGCTGCCAAATGTCCAGATTCTTGCACCGGTGAGCTCCTTGGATGGCCAGGTGCTTCGATAATTGGAAAGTCGGGTCTTCTGCAATACTTGGCTACAATCAAGGAAGGCTCAAGTTAGACCTTCAACATCTGTTTGCTTCAACAACTTTTCGGATCGCAGCGACTAGTCGCATACTCCTCACGGTCATTCTCCTCGATAATAATAACATTCAGATTGGTAGTAGATAAGAGTACTACGAGAGCGGGTCAGTTGTCTAAACAAAATCGGTGGTACAGGCTACCGATCACCTTTACCCAAATGTAGTTCTCCACACCTTATCTAGGCTCCTCTTGAACTCAGCCACTGTGCTTGCGATTATCACATCTCCTGTGAGCTTATTCCAGTCGATAACGACCTTAACTGCAAAAGACTGACTTCCGATTCGAGTCTCAGTTCGCTCTTTCTTGACTGTCTCTGCATGTCCTCTTAGGCAGTCATTCCTTGGCAGCCTGAATAAAACCCCTGTGACTCCGTGCTTCTGTGAATCCTTTTAGTATTTCGAAAGCCACTATGAGGTCACCTCTCCTTCTTTCTTAAGAAAACAACCCTAGTTGCTCCGAACTCTGTTCTTAGCAGAAATGTCTGGATTCTGCGAACCGTCGCGTGAGTCGTTGTTTTCGGTGTTCGAGAGCCTTGATTTCCCTCACCAAAAATAGCCTCCATGCTGAAACGGTTTTCTTGATGGGATCTCACGAAGGCCTTGTACAATGGCAACGACCTGTGAATTCCTAGAGCTGACCGCCCCCCTTAATTGGCGCAGGGCTCCACATGCTTCTTGCATTACTATCTGACACTGGACACTTGGCTTAAAGCCAGTGCTACCATCACCCCTAGATCCCGGGTTTCTATGATCTGAGTTAGTACCTCCATGTTGTCTAATGGGCCCATATACGGGACGGGTCGTGGTTCTTCCTCTTTGATGAGATGTTGACATTTTCTCCGATTGAGAGAAAGATCTCATGCCACTGACCACTGGTACACACTATCTAGATCACGCTGAACAGCTGCATCATCTGATGCTCTCACCACCTTGACGTCGGTCTGTGAACGAAGCACGGGTTTTCCAACCCGTCTGCAAGGTCGTTAATGTATATCATCAACAGCAGAGGTCCAGGACGGACCCTTGCGGAACACCGCTATGCAATCTCCCATTATCCGACATGCAACTCTCTATTCTCACCCGCAAAACCCTGTCGTTTAGGCTTCATACAATCCACTTTTGCATTTTTGCCGTGAAGAATATCACCTTTGATTCACGAAATCTGTGGTTAACCGAATCAAAGGCTTTCTTGAAACCCAGATAACAGACTCCACCCGTTCTCCTTGGTCCACTTGACTGGTTGCCTCATCCAAGAAGCTTATTAGATTGAAGAGACAAGAACGCTTGTAGCAGAGCCTATGCTAGTTGATGGTTACTGGTTCGCCCCTCTACAAGTGACTTACTATTTTATCTCCTAGTTTTAAGCACCACTGATGTCAGGTTGACCGACCTGTGACTGGTACGTGTCTCTGTCCCCACCTTTATGAACGATCGATATAAGCTAGTTCCTAGGTGGTCCACTCTTGTCTAGTGGTATGTTGAAGAGCTTAGCTAGTGATTCTGCCAAGATGGATGCTAACGGCTTCAGTATTGCTGGGTGGGTGTCCTCCAACTCCGCTGCCTTGGATTCACCTAGTTGTTTCAAGCTGTTCAATATCTCACTTGCGTTAATTTCTTCGTCCTGCATTTGCGAGGCTTCACAATCATTATTCATAGGTAGCCCCTTAACACACTGGATCTGCATGTATACCTGCCGAAAGAATCCCGACAAGTTTGATGCTTTTTCCCGCCTGCTTATTGCCCGCATTCTCCGTAAGTCCCTGACATGACCTACAGCTTTTCTCAGTGCTGCCTTCGACTGAACGTAGTTGTATTATACTTTCGGGCTGCTTTGGCGTTTCTTGTAATATGCCCCGAGGTTTCCGTTGATCTCGTTCTGGAATCACTTTTACTTTCGGTTTCTCGCCGACTGTGCACGCATTTGGTTTGCTTCTTGCTTCGCCGTAGCGTTCGTTTGCGTTTCGCGTATTTCTCGCAATGATGTTGTTTCGGTACCGCGATATGTAGAATACACTCGCATCTGTCCACCGACTCGATTGTACTCTATTCGTTCGATAGAAGGGATTTTGTTCTTAAATCACTGTGAGGACCTCATAGAAGACACGTTCATAAACCGCATTCGAACGTCTTCTATAGTGGTGAGTCCGTTTCCGCCCGGATAATTCGCCAATCCAATGAGTCTGTGTTTCACGTTCTCATTTTGTTGCACAATATACTATCGCAACGTAACCATGTCTGAGGATAAGACGCACCTCGACACAAATCTCATGTTATCTGCCGTAACGTTCAAAACAGTGGCGTTTACTTCCCGCGATCCCGAGGTTTGGTTCGCAGCATAAGAGCTGCAATTCGAGACACGTAGCATTCTCAGCCAACGACAAAGGTTCTATTACGCCTTAGAGGCAGTCCCTGGTGATGTCATTGCCTCAGTTAGGGACCTAGTCTTAAGTCATCCCCAGTAACAGCCGTGCGATCGGCTTAAGGAGGCCATTCTTCAGCATTTCCTACTCTCCCGAGAGGAACGTTTGCGTCAGCTACTGGCACGATACCCTATCGGGGACACCAAACCCAGCCACCACCTAGCTCACCTCCGGTCCCTGCCAGGGCCCGCCGATAGGGATCCGGAACTATCGTTGGATTGGTTACCTTTTCGTGTTCAAACCACCGTTACTGCTCTTCTCGAGGATTCGTTCTTGGAACGACCAGCCTCCGTGGCTGACAAGATCGTCGCACGTGTCGCCAATGGGACTACCCACCCCACCCATCGCCACGACATCGTGCAACAATCAGGGTGCTTACCTGGACGAATGGCCGGAGAAGCCACGGTACTCTCGATCCGTCCATCGCCGATCGTCTTCCAAAGAGTGAACGCACCTACCCTTTGTAGTAGCCCAAGCAAGCAACGGCACGGACGGGCGCCCTCCACTGTCCACATCCGTCGTGAATCAGCCATACCTGGGTCTATGAAAACCAAGAAATCCCGTCAGCGGTTTGTGTTGGTCTCACCGCGTTTTCGGACCAGCCGCCCGTAGGTGCAGACAGCCGTGTTCATACGCGGCAGGAAATGTCCCTGCCGGCGAGTAAAAGCGGCCGTACCCGCTGGCAATCAGTGTCAGGTTGGCCGTTTGTTTTATGTGCATGATTCGTGCACTAACGCTAGGTTCCTAGTTGATACTGGGACCCAAGTTTCTGTCTTGCCGGTTGGTAAAGACAAACCACGAGCTTCCTTGTTTTGGCTGTCCGCGGCGAACGGTTCCTCCACTCCCACCCACGGCACGAGACAGCTTGCGGCCAACTTGGGACCATGACGACGATATCTGCGGACGTTCACACTTGCGGACGTTCCCACAGGCATACTGGGAATCGATTCTCTGTACCGCTGTGAATTACTTGTTGATTCACGTAGGCTGCAGCTTATCGATCTTTCGTGGGATACTAAATTTACGGGTCTCGCGACTCAAACAGATGCACACTTAACTACAGGTTTCTTTCCCAACATTCCTCACAATTTTCAGTCTTTGTTTACCAAATTCCCTATATTGACTAAACCATTTGCAGAGATAGATACAGTGACCGATCGTGCGGCACACCACATTGTTACTAATGGGCCATCAGTCACAACACGACCTCGCCGACTTGGACCAGAAAAACTAGCTTTCACTAAACTTGAGTTTGACACTTTACTTTCTAAAGGTATTGTTTGTCCTTCTCCCAGTCCATGGACCTCGCCTCTACAAACGGTCCTAAAAAAGACGGAATCAGCCGGCGACCATGTGGCGACTATCGCGCACTAAACTCGGTTATCCGTTATGATAGCTATCCGACATCACGGCATCACTTGACGGCAAGACCGTATTTTCTAATGTCGATTAGGTACGAGCTTATCATCAAATCCCAGTCGCCGCTGGAGTTGTCGAGAAAACTGCTGTCATGACTCCTTTTGATCTGTTCGAATTCCTACGTGTGCCTTTTGGTTTGCGAAACGCTGCTCAGACATTTCAGAGGTTTATCGATAGCATTACACGAGACTTGGAACTCGTTCACGTCTATATCGATGACTCGCCAATCGCATCTTCGAGCGTAGATGAACATTTCCAACACTTGACGCCACTATTTCAGCGTGAGTCCGAACATCGAATGGTGGTCAACCCTGATAAATGTGAACTTGGCAAAACGGAACTCGTGTTCTTCGACCACAAGATCACTCGAGAGAGTATTATACCTTGCGAGGATAAAGTGCGCGCTATTCTAGATTACGCCGTACCGTCCTCAATCAAGGAGCTTAAAGCATTTTTGGGATTAGTTAACTTTTATCGTCGCTCCATACCCCATGCCGCTAAATATTTGTTGCTATTATTCGACCTACTTCGTGGCAATCCACGTAAGTTGTCCCTTACGGATGTCGCACTAGTAGCGATCTCGGAGACTAAAGCGACATTAGCACAGACCAAGGTCCTAACGCTCTCCGTTCCGTCCGCCATGCTCAGCATCGCGGTGGATGCTTCTGAATTTGCAATCGGAGCAGTCCTGCAACAGTTTGCTTCTGGAATTTAGCAACCACCAGAAATTTTCTCTAGACGGCTTGGTTCCACGGAAACAAAATATCGTGCTTTCGATCGCGAACTGCTGGCTGCACATAATGCCGTCAAACATTCCCACCATGCAGTCGAGGGTCGATATTTTATCCTTTATACCGACCACAAACCACTCACGTATGTGTTGCATACTAATTCTGACCGCTACTCCCCACGAGAAGTAAGACATCCAGACTACATTTCTCAGTCTACGACTGACCTATGGCATGTTAAAGATCAACCGAACTACGTTGCAGATGATTTTTGGCATATTCCACTTAATGCAATTAAATTTCCCGTTTTAGACATCCCTGCCATGGCTGCAGCACAGGCACAGAATACCCCAAGTATGGAAGCTGCTCCGTCATCGTCGCTACAGTGTCAGTCCGTACAACTGGCTACTAATGCCTGTACTATACTATGGGACCAATCTACGGGCCTAACCATCACGAGATTTCACCTTGACGTGGTGTGATGGCTTGCGCGCCTCTATGACCCAAAGAGCTATACAGGATGGCTTCTTTAAGCCGGAGATGCACTCATACCTGACAGGTCAATGGGTAGAGGTCAGACAAAGTTCAGTCTCCTGGTCCTCCAGGTTGAGGGTCGATTTGAGCTGGCAACTCAATTGGCAAAATCAGTGGAAGAATAATTGATCCAAGCAAATGGGCTTCCACTAAGCCATCCCGCTGCCTTGCGGATAGGTTCTTGTTAGAACTAAAGGCTTTGGATGAGGACCCTAATCGTTCTCCTGCTTTGTGGCTGGACAACTTAGTAGTACCCGTCCAACATCTCCCATGAACTGCACGAATAGAAGGAATCACATACTGCATCGGTCGTCGCGCAGGATAATCAGGACCGCGCTGCCCATTGCATCGAGCGGGGTGGGTAGTGATAAATGGGCTACTGCTCAGAGTTCCCTCTCTTTTATTCAACCTTTGTCTTCTGTCCCTAACCACCCCTCTTTGCCCCATCTATCCACCCATAATGCTCCCAATGACAACACCGCCGATACTCGCAACGATTCACTGTCAAATAGTTTCGGTTATGATCCTCTGTCTGGCAACTCACATTTCATCAAGCCTCGTCAGCCTCTGAATCTCGGCTCCTTCAACGTGTGTACACTCATGCAGGCCGGTCAGCAGGCGTGCCTAGCCATCACATTAGATTCTCTGAAGATTGATATATGCTGCTTGAGTGAAACGCGTATCCAGGATTCGAGCAGTGTAATTCAACTAACTGCTTCTGGTATCTCATCGAGGTATTTCCTGCGCACCTCAGGAGACGAAGCAGCTAGAGCTGCGGGTCAAAGTGGTGTAGGAAAAGTCTTGACTGACAAGGCTGAGACTGCCCTTTTAGACTGCATCCCTGTTAACAGTCGTTTATGTTCTGTGAGACTCAAAGGGTCAGTTGGCGTTCAAAAAGATAGTTGTATTAAGCGCAATTGGTTTGTGATCTCGGTGTACGCCCCAACGGACTGCAGCTCAGACTTGCAGAAAGATGAGTTCTATGATGCACTCGCCACCCTCGCTCTCATTAGTAAAGGTTCTGACATTGTAGTGCTAGCTGGTGACTTCAATGCACAAGTTGGCAAACAGTGTGTCAGAAGCCTGTTTAGGTGGGTGGTGTGTTTTACCCGCTCAGCGTACAGATAACGGGGATAGACTTCTTCAGTTTTGTGCAGACAATCGATTGTTCTTGTCTAACACCAATTTCCGATACAGCTCGCGTCGCACAGCGACATGGCGCTATTAATCTACAGGAACTTTGAGTCAAAATAATCATATCGTCGTAAGCTACTGGTGGCACAGTTCTGTTCAGAACTATAGATCTTACTGGTCCACGTACGTAGAGTCGGACCATACATTAGTTTTAATACGATCATCTCTCCAGCTTCATGGTCATCGTCGCAAACCGCAAACTCGATTAGCCGTGCAACGTTTGTGTGATCCAGAAGTACGCACCCGTTACGAGCAAAAGTTAGCACATGAGCTAGGATCTACAACGAACAGTGATGTAGGTGAGCATTGGGCTCATATCAAACAGGCGATGCACTTTGCAGCAGGTTTTGCCTGTGGTCCTATATCCGTTGTCCATCAAAGGCACTGGATCTCGCAAGAGTCGCTGAGTATAATGGAGCAAAAGCATCAGCTCTCTAACTGTAAGGAGATGAATAAGATGCGGAGAAAGCTACAAAGGCAAGTTACGCAAAGCCTTAAGAATGATCGCAAAAATTGGTGGGTCAAGATTGCCGAAGAAGTGGAAATAGCAACTGATTCAGGTAACAATCAGAGACTGTTCAGACTTATTCGTGACACCGGTGGACGGCGCATCCAGGTCAGTGAAACAATTTGCGATAGGAATGGAGAACCCATCCATAGCAAACAGCAAAGGCTTGACCGTTGGGCCGAATATTTCAAGGAGCAGTTTAGCTGGCCGCACGCTAGTGTAGTTACTCCCGTGTCAACAACTGCTACTCCTTCGGTGGTATCACTTGAGCCCCCATCGGAAGTAGAAGTAGAGTCATATAGTCGATCACTAAAGCGAAGGAAAGCGGCAGGTCCCGACGAACTTCCCCCACTTCTCTTCAAACTGGGTGGAAATGTTTTGATAAAATCACTTACTGCTTTTCTCCATGACATTTGGAACGAAGAGCGTATTTCATTAATATGAAGTGAGTCGTTGATTGTTCCCATCTTCAAGAAGGGAATACGCAATGACTGTAGCAATCATCGTGGGATTAGCTTAATTCCAATAGTCACCAAAGTGTTAGCCTCGATTCTACTGCACCGTCTTATGCCCACTCACGAGAGGAATGCTCGCGAACAGCAGGCTGGATTCCACCCAGGTCGAGGATGCATCGACCAGATTTTTACTCTTCGCCGACTACTTGAAACGCGTCACACGCACCGCCGACCGACAATAACGGTCTTCTTAGACCTGAAAGGCGCCTTCCATTCGATTGTTCGAACAGCGCTTTTCAGTACTCTTCATCGAAAAGGTATGCCCCAGAAGCTCGTGAACCTAATGAGATCATTGTATTCTCATACTTCTGGCCGTGTTAGAGTTTACGGTGAACTTTCTGGTCCGTTCGAAACGACCAGTGGTGTTCGACAGGGATGTCCTATGTCCCCATTCCTGTTCAACTTCGTTGCGGACGAAATAATGGAGAGTGAGCTGCAAAATCTTCAGGGTGTAGGTGTCGAACTAGGAAATAGTGGAAAGCTGTGTGACCTAGATTACGCGGACGACGTTGTCTGTTTGTTCAGATCCGCGGAACATGCCCAACTTGCACTAGATAGACTCTCAAGAGCCGTAGCTCCACTCGGTATGCGTTTTGCACCTTCAAAGTGTAAAGTGATGCTACAAGACTGGACGTCAACGATTCCGAGCTTGATGCTCAATCGGGAGGCGCTGTCAGTTGTCGACCACTTCACCTACCTCGGCAACAGTGTGACGACGGATGGGAGCACAGTAGTAGAGGTGAGCACGTGCATATCCAAGGCTCGAGCGGTGTACCGTGGACTGAAGCACTTACGGCGTCGATCTGATATTTCACTGAAGTTGAAAGGTCGTGTATACTGTGCCGCAGTGCGTTCAATTTTGTTGTATGGTTTCGAAACTTGGAGTCTGCTTGCTGAAGATATTCGTCGTCTTGAGGTTTTCGACCACCGATGTTTCCGTAGTATCGCTAAGATCGGGTGGAGTAGCCGAGTAGGCAATGCTGAGGTCAGAAATCGAGTATTGGGTACTAATTCGGAGAACATTTTGTCACAAAGTATCCAACTTAGTAGACTTCGTTGGTTGGGGCACGTGTTACGTATGTCAAACACACGTCTACCGTACTGTGTTCTATTCTCCGTTCCTCCTAGGGAGTGGAAAAAACTACGCGGAGGTCAACAGATGACGTGGCAGTGATGAATGAGAAAATGTACAGCAGACTTAGGAAAAGTAGGTGCTTCACGTCTTCGTGGTTGGGGTCCAAAAGATCCGTCTACCAGTTGGCTGGAGACACTGAAGGATATGGCTGCGAACCGCAAACAGTGGTGATCGTGTTGTCACTTTCCATCGAATCAGAATGACTGATCGATGTGCGTTTGCAGAGTTAGACTGTGTATTCCGTGTATTGGTTACTAGGGCATTCTTTCCTTTTCCCACCCATGTAGGTCCATTCCCTGTCCATCTTGTATATTCATACTTTCTGATTCAGCGTGCGAAATGGTGAGAAAGGCAGTGTTCAGTAGGGCTTGGCCTTTTGTTTAACGCTGTACTATGATGATGATGATGATGATCCGCCCTTAATACTGGGTAGGAGTTTGGAATCAGTCCAGTGCTGCTGGCCTTAGCCACGTCTCAATGACTGCTACCACATCTACTCCTATTGTCCTAGCCTCGAGCTCTGGCCATTTGTCACCCATGCTCGCAGCACTGTTGTAGACCACGAGTATCACAACCCTCCCCTCTATTAGCTAGAGGGAAGCGGCAGGTGATCAGGTCCTGAAAACGGGCACTTGAACCGTTTTTTTCGTATTACGGTTCGATTTCTAGTGCTACTATCGGTTAATGCCCTTTCTGCTCCCTGGGCTGCTTTACACGTCACTACCCTTCGAGTCTCGGTGGGGGCCAGTTCGCCTAGCTCGCTCCTCTCGGAGTTACGAGGATTGAATCCTTCAATAATGGAGCTACGCAACATTTTCTCTACCTTGACCGATGACTGTTTGGAGCTTTTCTCTTTTATTTGCTTGTGTTTGCTTTGTGAGACTTTGGGGGAGGCTGTGTTAAAACTTGGAGTTCGGTTTTTACAACTTTTCCTGACCCACAGCGACCATAGCTGCTTTACCATCTGGCACCACGTTTGTCTTCCTTTGAAAGTCTTCTGATAGGTCCGGCTTCGGCTAAGAACGCGTGGCGGCTACATGTACAGGGATTTCTAATGCCCGGAGTAAGTTGATCAGATGGTATTGCATTGCTCTGTCCCTTTGCTTGCCCATTTTCATGAATGGTTCCGGAACACCATGAACTACAACATCCCAGCTTCGTCCTAGGGCAATGCCGCTATTTCCCTGCAATGTGGTCAGAATCCTAGTGATATTAGCTGTCTGCTAGTTTACTTACTAGCTCGATCAGGAAAGTTGATCCCGTTACTGTGTCATCAGTCAGTGCCACAACAGCTGCTTGCTGTCCCGGCTTTGCCTTGGTGGTTGCCTGGTGGCGGTTCTTATCCGTTGCTGTCTTTATTCTGTGTTAACCTTTCCTCTAGGGGTTTATTTAGTCTCGCCTTTTTTCGACGACCTCTGCTTCATCTATGACTTTGTTACCTGTTTTAATTGTTTTTTTTGCATTGTGGGCATATCCAGCTAGGTTCTTCGCATTCACAGTACACATGATAGTATTTCTTGCTAAGTCCTGCGCACTTCGTGCAGAACCATTTTTGACAGGTGTCACACTGAATCCCCGCACCTCCTGCGAATATACTGCCCTCAGAGCATTAAAGCCTTCCCCAACATTCTTCTACCCCGCATAGTGATCAGCCGATCATCTCCCGGTTTGCCACTTGTCTGACTGTACGTTTCGCGCACGCGGCAGCGGCTAGCACTGCTTCCGAGACACCTTCTTGGCACAAGCCAGCATGCGGCCTCTGCACTTAGGCCCAGTGAGAGTACACGCGACTGGCACTCCGTGGTCTCTATTCGTTAATCTCGACGAACAACATCGTAGGAGCTGACAGAGCGTAACCTCCTATATTCGTCTTTTCGGTCCGTTGTTAAAGTTTTTTAGTCGTTATCTTGCCCATCCTCTCAGTCTTGCCGAATTAAAGGGACTTTATGGTTAAAGTACTGTGAGTAGCCAGGAGATGCTAAGTGTATATAACACGATAGATCTGAGGTTGAGATACACCGATTAAAATACTATACCGAGGAGAATGACCGAATGGCATATGACGACAAGTCGGCTTACTTTGTTGTCGTTTTGTCGCTGAATAGAATCCTTTTGACTGCCCTTTCTGTTCTTTGTTGACTGGGCGTTATTTGGACGTGTGGGGTGTCTGAGAGGAGTAGCACCTCTGAGTTGGTTGACTGTCGTGTCCCTTGAGGCATCCTCTGTCACCTTGGTCTCCATCATTCACACAGCTCTAACCTGTGGCTCCACAAAGCCGAATAATGTATCAACGGCCACAACCCGGTAGACCGCTCGACAGCCGGGCTAAACCAGGTTGAGAGTAACCGACGTCTAAAAACCTCGGCGATATGATGTTCGGCATGCGGTGACAGATACACCTGAGTCGGCGAACGAGATCTACTGATCCAACGGCTACAAAGGAAAGCTGTCCAACCCACCCGACCCGGTATTCCGGAAGAAGCGAATGAGCCACACAACAGGCCACCGGCTTATCTGGAACAACTATGCTGCCTAGCAGGCTGCATTTGGGTGTGCAAAGCCGGATGAGGTACCGTCAATTTACTTCCTACTCTGGAGTGGGCGACCGAGTAGTACAACAGTCCCGAGCAGTGCTGAGGACAACGCCTCGTACAATATTCCCGTGAATCTTTATGAATAGTCGTGTAAACATGCACCCTGATCATGCTACGACGTCCCCGGCAAGCAACGCACCTCGTGATCCAGCGGTCGAGGTGTCAAGACAACAAGCTGGAATACTCAAATATAAGGAACAGGCTTATATAGCTTGTAGGAATGTATGGACACTGTTAGACGTGGGCAGCCAAAGCCTCACAATGGGGACAATATACAACTACAACATCGGCATAGCCTGTTTCTCAGAAGTCCGCATACCTAACTCCGGCACTCGGTGCATAAGAATTCCAAGAGAAGAGGCAACTTGTTGGATTTATCATACCAGCCCGACAGACAACTCCGGGCGTCACGGCACCGCATTGGCCATTAACAATAAAGCCAACAACGGAATGGTCGCTTGGGAGCCGATTTCAGCCAGACTTGTTTTGGCACGCTTCAAAGGCTCTCCGCAGAAATTAACGGTGATTGAAGTCTATGCTTCGACCAACACGGCGGACAGCGAGACAAAGAATGAATTCTACGGTAGCCTCCAAGAGGTAA
Source organism: Fasciola hepatica (assembly GCA_948099385.1). Lineage (NCBI taxonomy): Eukaryota > Metazoa > Platyhelminthes > Trematoda > Plagiorchiida > Fasciolidae > Fasciola > Fasciola hepatica. The sequence continues at coordinate 3,533,569 of CANUEZ040000019.1, read as the reverse complement.
TCAGCCGGATCCAGAGAAGTGACATTCTGTTCATCACCGGAGACTGGAACGCTCGCACAGGTCCGTCGGACTCGTCACCGCGGCACGTCCTGGGAAGATTCGGCCTTGGTTAACGTTGTGAGAATGGTGACCGCATGGTCAGTTCGGCTGACTCTAACAGAATGGTCGTTTGCAACACACGCTTCCAGCACCCTAAAAGACACTTACTGACATGGTACTCCAACGATGGTCGCACTTCTCATCAAATCGACCATATCATGGCGAGGTCTTGTTGGGCTTCGTCTGTAGAAGACTGCCGAGCGTACCGCAGCGCAGTGACAGGAAACAAACGACACCGACCAAGTTCTTGTTCGTGCGCACTTCAGCATCCATCTATCCGCACGTCCTAAGGCCTCCCCACCGACCCTCGTAAACGTCGCGGCCCTGGAAATGCCAAGCGCTGTTAAGCGCAACCGCCACCCGATTACCCACAGTAACCAACGTACCACCGGATCCAACACCAGTAGAACAGTGGGTGGTAATCAAATCGACGATTAGAGAAGCTACTTTAAAAGAACTAGGAAAAACTGGAAGGCGTCTAAAAGACTGGATGTCGGAGGGCACACTTCAACTGTCGGCTAAAGCACACGAAGCCCGGATATCAGGGAGTGGCAAACGCCACAGACTGCAACGTGAGGCCTCGCGCTCTGGTAGGGCTGATCGTAAGCGTTATCGGATTTAAGTAGCTAAAAAAATGGAGATTGCAACAGGGATCGGTGACCTTGGCAAGCTATTCCGCCTCATTCGCAACGCGTCGGGTAGGCACCGCAAGCAGGAGTCACTCTTACGCAACACAGCTGGCCTGCTCATACCTGAGCAGAAAAGAAAAATAGGGCGATAGACAGATCACTTCGATCGATTGTTCAACCGACTATCAGTTCACACGACGGCCCTACAGCCCCCAGTTTCTTCAAAGTCGTACGATGTCAGTTACGATCCACCGAGCACAACTGAAATCACCACAGTTATCAATCAGCTAAAGACCAAAAAAGCTGCTAGAGATGGCATTCCACCTGAGGTCTACAAGTGCTGCCTGTTGTCACTGATCAACAGACTACACACCCTACTTGGCACCATATGGCGAGAAGTCTTTCCGACTGATTCGAGCACGTCCATTCCGCTGCCCATCCCAAAGAAAGAGGACATATTCGTGCGCGACAACTATAGGGGGATCGGCCTGATCGACGTGGCTGCGAAGATTTTTTGTGTGCTGCTGCTCAACCGCTTCTCACTTGTGAGGGACCGCCGCACACAACCGAACCAAGGGGGTTTACGACGTGGTAGAGGCTGCGTAGACCAGATTTTCATACTACGTCGAACACTGGAGCACCGCTACAAGTTCCAGCAGCCAACAGTAGCCTGTTTCATCGACTTTCGGGTCGCCTTTGATTCACTCAAACGGGAGTGTCTCTGGGCGATAATGGAATCCGACGGGATGCTCGCTAAACTCGCAAGGCTTCTGAGAGGATACTATTCGTCCACTGGGGCGCGGGTTCGTATGTATGGTGAAGAGTCATCCGAAATCACACTCACTACGGGCGTCCGGCAGAGCTGCCCTCTTTCGCCGGTGCTGTTCAACTACGCGATCGACTGGACGATGAGACAGGCACTGACTAACTATCCCGGTATCCAACTGAGTCAGGACCTAGAGTTCATGGATGACATTGTTGTGCTAGCGGAGTCTCCCGTCACGCGTTAAACAGTCCTTGACAGAATCGATTTCTTCTCACAGTCTATCGGGCTAGAAATAAAAAGTGCGAAAACCAAAAGTACGTCAACTTGCCCAGGGCCAACAGATCAACAGCTGTCCATCAATGACCAACTGATCCAATGTGTTCCATCATTCAAATATCTAGGCTCTACACTGCTTCGGAAGGGTCAGGTGAAGGATAAAATAATACTTCAGACATACAACGCCAGGAAAGCGTTTCCCCAGCTACGACGGGCGTTGTGGACCCGCAGCAAAATCTGCCTTCGAATTAAGGTGCGTATCTACCGTGCCGCTTTACGCCCCGTACTCAGCTACGGCTGCGAAATCTGGCCCTTGTGAGCTGAGGATACTAGAAAGTTGGTGTTTGACCACTGGTGCCTACGACTTATTTCGAGGACAAACTGGCTCGACAGAGTATCCAACGACGAAGTTAGGAAACGGTGCTGCGAAACTGACAAACTCTCCGACTTCCTCCAGGGTCGTCGACTGTTGTGGCTGGATCATATCCTACGGCGTCCCGAGACCGAACTAACCAAACAAACACTCCGTCCTGAACCCTGCTCTGGATGGCGCTAACGCCGCGGCGGCCAGCTCTAAAGTTGGATCAACATTGTCGAGAAGGATGTAGAGCACCTAGGCTTACGGTCAGGCTGTGGTGCCCGCCAATGCAAGAAAAACTGGATTGCGATCTGCACCGAACTCGCTTCTAACCGCCGCGCATGGTCAGCTATGGTACGAGATATTCGTGGAGCCGACCCATCCTCTAATAGTCGCATAAAAGTAGAAAAGAGCATTCTATGATTTGAAGTTTGCTTCTAGTTTCCCCCGATTCAGTGCACGTTTTACTTTTAATCGTTTTCCATGCAACGATACATCACTCGGGTTGCCAAGGGCTACACTATAATGTCCAAGCGTAAGAAGTAGTCGGTCAAAGTGAAAAAAAATTGAATCAAAAACAGCAGAAACAGACGCAACTCTGTACCCTGAACAATGCTGGTCGACCAGTAGTGTGTGTAGTGGTCTTATCACTCCCGTCTATCCCTTGCTCGAATGCACGTTTCGTGCACGCGGTAAACGCAAGCGCAACTTTCCGGTGCACTGCACTTGTAAGGTTGGTTAAACCTTACATGCTGTTTCCTTATTGCGTACGCTCGCTAGTCCTTTCCAACACGCTTGGACCACCTGTTCGTTACAGTGGTACTCTGCAATATACCATCACGATCACCACGACATTGTTTCCCACCACCCATGAGAAAGAGAACACTATAGGTGGGGAGAGAATGGTTAGTGTATATTGGAGAAGCGCGCGTGTAGCATGCACGGGCAACGTTCAAGTGGTCACCGCGCTTGGTGGCGCGAGTTCACATAAACACATGTGTGTTAAACAAAATCAGGGTTAAATGCCACTACAGGGGCCTCCTCCTAGAAGTCCGACGGAGTTAGGCTTCGATTGTGGACGTAGGTCAGTTGTGTTGACACCCCATGAACTCCGCGTATGTCACTCCTTGCATTCATGGCCTGACATGGGGTGGATAATGGTGAGGGGTTAACATCTGCACCTTCGAATTTCATCCAACAATGCGTCTACCTGTCGTCTCCAGCGCCACGCTGACCAATCGTCCTGCTGTCCGGTGGGTGGTTACCCTCTTGAACGTACCAGGAGTCAGCGAGGAAACGGATGTAGTCGGTGTGACTGCATCCATCTGAAGAGAAGGCAGAACGGAAGGAAAGTGCGCCAGGGGCGCCAGCAGATGTTCGACCAAGATAACAGACGAAAACGACGTTAGGTGCAGTCGTTGAAAAGTAGAAAAAACATACTAACAGACTAAGTTTGTTTAGGCGTAATCACGGGCGGTGAGCGCTAGTAACGGCGTTAGGCGTAGTGAATCATTTAATGGAAGTCCCTTGATATCACGCTCGCCTTTTAGGCATGTCATTGTGTCTGAGTCGTTGTCAGACGGTGGCAGACATAAGCGGTGTACGCGTAATAAAGCGTCGGTGACGAGATAGTGCCCCAGAGACTTAACGCATGTCCACAATAAACTGAGACAAAGTCTGAACGGCGAATCTCGCGAGATGAGTGTCGATCGAAAGCGAACTTTAGTGCGCACCAAAGGCTTGTGATGTGTGAACACCAGGAACGAACACCTCTAAGTGCACGTCGCAAATGACAGATGCCTAAGCAGACGAGCTATAGTTCCCCACCAAACGTGCTGTATCGGAATTTGGCAGACTGTAGGCAATTAAAAGAGAAAACTACCAGAAGCCGAGGTTTAGGAAGGATCCAGCGAATAAGGACAAAAGATGCTAATTAGACGAAGAAAAAACAATAGTACATGTACAAAAATCAAGAGAACCAATACCATTCTACGAAAAATCAACATACCGAGAGAAACAGGACGACCATAGGCGAACAAAAATAAAACTGGCGTGACCTTGGCATCACGTCGGGCTCACCAATTGTAAGGTTGGTTAGACCTTGCAGTTCAGTTCAGTTCAGTTCAGTCTGCACAGGACAGGTAATGGCCACGGCCAATCGAGCGTCCAGAATTCCTTCGATGGTATGCACACCAGTTATGCACCCACCACTGCTGAGTGTATTTCGTCGAATCCCCGCTAAAAATGAGAGGAAAACGGAAAACCTCATCGCACATCAAATGCGAGAGACATTATGCATCGTGAGCGTTCACTGAGATAGTATGCAATGAGGGAAAAAGTCTGCTAAAACATACTCCAGAAGGATCACAGTGCTACCCGTCATCCATCTAGTTGATTTACTCAATGCTCACTACAAGGAAAGATCTCGTACCACTTGCGATCTAGGGCACCTTTGAAGGATTGGACTGTCTGCAGATCCAACATTTCACCAGGCAGACCGTTCCAAATGTTCACAACCCTGTTGCTGAAGAAGTGCGATCTAGTCATCAACCTAGATCGGGCTTTTATCAACTTCTTTTCGTGTTCCCTTGTTCTGGAGTCTACGGCCACTTGGAATAGACTATCTGGTCTAGGGCCAGAAAAGCCCTTCATTACCTTGAACGTTTCTATGAGATCCCCTCGACGTCTCCTCCTTTCCAACGAGAAGAAATTCAGGTCACAGAGTCTCTGCTCGTAAGTCTTACCCCTCTGCCCTTCAACCATTCGCGTGGCGAGACGTTGGACTTTCTCGAGGCAGGCGGCGTCCTTTCCGTAGAAGGGTGACCAAGCCTGCACGCCACCTTCTAAGTGAGGTCGTACTATAGCCATGTAAATAGGTACGAATACCTCCGACTTCCGGCAAGACAAAGCTGATCGCAGTCTAAAGAGCTCCCCACGAGCCTTGTGCGCGGCAGCGTTGCACTGCTCCGACCATTTGAAGTCACTGTTCATGATGACCCCCAGGTCTTTAACCCTACTGGCTGCCCTTGATCATGAGCGACAGTTAGGCTCTCTGTTGTCCTTGACAACAAGTGGCTTTTTTAGCGTTTAGAGGTAAGTCCCATTTGTATGCCCATTTCAGGACGGTACCTATTTCCCTGCCCAAGTCCGCCCTACCCTTAGATCCAACAATCTTCACATCATCCGCAAAAATAAAGCTGGGCGATTGAAGAGTGGATGCTAGGTCATTAATAAATAACAAGAATAGGACCGGGCCTAGGACGGATCCCTGAGGTACACCACTGGTGACGTTCACCAAACTGGAGCACCTGTCCCCCACTTTGACGTAAAGCATCCTGTGGGAGAGGAAGTCCTCCAGCCACCTATATACTGGCCCACCTATACCGAAAGTCTCCATCTTGCGTAGCAAAAGACGATGATTAACGGAGTCGAACGCCTTGCTAAAGTCGAGGTAGCATACCTCAACTTGCTTACTTTCGTCCAGTCGTCGAGTTACTTCATCTAAGAAGCACAGGAGATTGGTCAGGCAAGATCTATTTTTCAGGAATCCATGCTGCGCCGGGCTTAACATAGAGTGCTGCAGTAAGTGCTGGCAGATATGGGCACGGATGATCTTCTCGAGGACTTTACAGAGAATGCTAGTTAGGCTTACCGGCCTGTAGTTCTGCACATCCGACTTAGACCCACTATTATGTATTACCACGACTGCCGCGACTTTCCAGTCCTGAGGCAGCTTACCCTGGTCCAACGTGGATCTGTACAGTCTGCATACCGATGGAGCTATTATATCCGCCAACGGCTTGATGATAGCTGGATGAATGCTATCTGGGCCCGCTAACTTGTGGCTGTTTAACTCCTGTAGGTACTTACACACGCATTCCTCTGAGAGATCTAGCTCGTTTACCTGAGGAGGATGCACCAGAGCCAGATCTACTCGTACCCCACTATCTATCCTATGTACACTACCAAAGTATTCCCCCAGGGCGTCCGCTTTGCCCTGGTCATCAGTGACAATACCATAGTCTCTAGTGGATAGGGGACCTACGGCATTTCCTGTTGAGCCTTCAGACTGTACATAGCTGTAAAACTTCTTCGGTTGTTGTCTAACAGACTGGGCCAATTTGAGCTCAAATTCCCGCTTAGAAGTTTTCAAAAGGCTTACAGTCTCGTTTCTCAGCTTCGTATAGCGGTTTCCTTATTGCGTACGTGTAACAGCCGGTCGTGGAAAATCCCCCTTTTTTCCCTCGCGATTCAGTGTTTTTCCCAACATCACTCATTTCCATACACTATTGACTTGTCTTTACGAACTGGTTGTTTTTCTGGACCAATTGTTGTTTGTTCGCGCCCAGAGCGCTATTTTGGCACATCCTTGTTCAGGACCTGCGTGACGCACGTGCTGTTTGCTCACACGCTGCTATTCGGTTTCTCGTTGTTGAGACTTTGTGATCGTATTATTGAGGTTTGTATATTGTTTACGTCATTGTTTATTTTAATAATCTAGTAACGTAGAATTATCACGGATAATCGCCTTCTGATTTCGGGATCCGTTGCGAATTTGGCTACGCATTGCTCAAACGTTAGTAACAATACTCAATAGATCTATTTGGAACGAGGAAAATTCACGCAAAATGCCAAGGAAAGGATCAAAGGCAGTCGAACCCGGACAGGAAGTAATACGGCAAGTCTCTGGGGAGGTTTTGGGTACTTATGATTCTTTAGCTAATGCTAGATCGCCTAGTCCTGTCAGTGCTAGCTCATGTGTTATTGAAAGCAATATTGATCGTAAGGACGTTGATTTATATAAGCTGAGAATAATAGAACTAGAGCAACAGTTACTTTCGGCTAGACTACAGGCGCATGAAGCAGAGAAGTGTACACAGAAACAGCGAGAGTATAGGACCAGTGACTTCGACACTTCCGATAGGTTAGAGTGCAATAAGGTAGGGAACCCCACGCAGGTCGCCGACTACAAACCACCATCGATCGATCTGCCTAGAGTGGAGTTAACGGTTTTCGACGGGCGAGCTGAGCAATATTGCAAGTTTGTCAAGCAGTTCGAGACGTTCGTTGAAAACAAGGTAACCGACCCTGGGCAAAGGCTTCTTTACCTTACTCACTACTGCCGAGGCCGAGCGCGAGAAGCTATCGACGGATGCACCATGCTCGATCCAGAACAAGGCTACACAAGGGCAAGAAAGATTCTGAGGGACTTGTTTGGCCAACCTTTCAAAGTAGCCCGTAACCTAATAGAGGGCGTGATGGCAGAGGCAAAGAAAACCAAGGGCGACGTCTACACCATGGCCGACCTGGTGATCAAGATGCAGAACTGCTCAATAGCCCTCGACCATTTAGGTTACAGAGCTGACCTAGACGCCATGCACACTTTGGAAGGCATAGTCCGTCACCTCTCTCCCGAACTACAGGGTCGGTGGGCGGAAGAAGCTGAACGGATAAGCCGAGGCGACAGAGAAGCCAACTTCGAAGACCTGACTGAATACTTAGACAGGCAAACGAAGATAGCTGACAGCAGATTCGGCCGACTCATCCGGGACAGCAACCGAGCAAACAAGCCCAGTACTAGCCAAGTCCAAACCCCTGTACGGGAACATCCAAAGTACCAGCCTTGGACCAACACACACGTCATTTCACGAGATGCTACGGCGAAACCAAATTGCAGATCCTGTGGTACTAGCCATGGCCTACCAGAATGCCCCAAGTTCGGCAATGCCACAATAGACGAACGGTGGGGAATGGCGAGGATGGCAGGAGCATGTTTCATCTGTCTCAACACCACGCACCGGGCAGCAGCCTGTAGAACAAGGAATCGATGTGGTTACGAGGGCTGCACGGGCAGACACCGTCGGCTGCTGCATCAGGCGAGAATAACCATATCCGAGGCGAGTGCCAAGCCCAGCGTGATTTGCTCAACTTCACAATCTGCCAGTAAACCGGTACGTTTAGGCGTAGTGGCCGTGGGAGTAGTGACTCCGACTGGGATAGCCAAGGCGTTGGCTTTCGTTGATAGTGGATCCGACACCACTTTAGTGAAAGAGCGGTTTGCCGACAAACACCAACTGGCTAAAGGTGCGACGTCGTTGGCAGTGAGCACGGTGGGCGGAACACAGGTAATGACTGCCGGTAGATTAAGGCTGCAACTCATCTCTCTAGACACTAACGAGGAAATTGAACCAACGGAGGCATTCACGTTAGCGGATCTCCCCATGCGAGCACCAAGGTCGGTGAACGCAATCTTGACTCGATGGCCCCACCTGCAGGATGTAACCGTTGTAGACTGGGAAGATGATGAGGTGGATCTCCTCATCGGATGCGACGTGCCAGAGGCGCATTGGGTGCTTGACCAAAGAGTGGGCGACCGCCAGGCACCTTATGCCGTACGCACGGCTCTGGGATGGATGTTATACGGTCCAGTAGGGGTACGCGGTTCCGTGAATTACTTATCCGCCGAAACGGACCGCATAGAGTATCATCTTCAACGGCTTTATGAAAAGGAGTTTCATGACATTGGGGACGAAAGACCGACGTTGTCTCAAGAGGATCACTTCGCTCTACAAACGGTGCGGCAAGGCTCTAGAGGCCTCAAAAAACAGTTCGAGGTTCCCCTCCCATGGCGCACACCGGTCGACCCGTGGACTGACAACAGAAATTATGTTCTCCAACGATTACTACGACTAAAAGAACGCTTCATTCGAGACCAGAATCTGTGGGAACGATACGCGGATTTGATGAAGCGAAACGAGGACCTCGGTTACGTTGAAAGGGTGCCTGTTAACACCGACAGCAAAAGGGGTATCTGGTATCTGCCTCACCATCCGGTTATCAATCCCAAGAAACCCAATAAACTGCGCGTGGTTTTCGACTGTGCGGCCAAGTTCCAGGGCAAGTCGTTAAACGATCGCCTACTACAGGGGCCTGACTGGACCACACCACTGATCGATGTTCTGTGCCGTTTCAGAGTGGGTAAAGTGGCTTTGTCTGCTGACATTAGGGAAATGTTCCATCAGGTGAAGATTCCGGTAGGAGAACGAGATGCTTTGCGTTTCCTGTGGTGGGAAGGGAGCGACCGGGACAATGCAGTGGTGAATTATAGAATGACCGTCCACCCCTTCGGAGCCATATCGTCACCATTTTGTGCCAACTACGCCCTCCGAGAATCAGCGAACAAACATGGCGATCTGGTACATCGGACGGTGGTAGAAAGCGTCAGCAGGAACTTCTACGTCGACGACTACCTTGGGTCATTCGATGATGTGGAATCAGCTCTAGAGCAGTTCAGGGGTCTGACGAGATTGCTGGAAGAGGGTGGCTTCCATCTAACTAAATGGATGTCGAACGCTTCGGAAGTGCTGAAGGTCATCCCGTATCACGAAAAGGTCGAAAGGGTAAGAGATTTGGACGGCTCTCCACTTCCTATCGAGCGCACTTTAGGAATACAATGGGACGCGGAAACGGACGATTTTGTTTTCGAACTGAACGTTCCCGAGCTGCCAATAACCCGTCGTGGCATACTATCTGCCGTCTCAAGTTTGTTCGACCCGCTCGGTTTCGTCTCACCATGGCTGCTACCCGGAAAGATCTTGCTGCAGCGGCTGTGCCGTAAGAAAGTTGATTGGGACCAGTCACTGGACCGAGGGGACCGGCTGGACTGGGAGGAATTTTTGAACACCTTGAAGAAATTAGGGGACATAAGAATACCACGATGTTTGACCCCTGGCCATACGACACGGACTGGAGAACTACATGCCTTTTCCGATGCATCCGAAGTCGGTTATGGAGCTGTGGTTTACGGACGATGGTGCGCAGGAGATGGACAATATACCACGAGGATCCTGTTCGCCAAAGCCCGCGTTGCTCCACTGAAGTCGGTCTCAATCCCACGCCTTGAACTCAGCGCAGCCGTGTTGGCAGTCAGGGTGGTGCAAGCTGTGAAGAGATGTTTCGATCTCTACATTTGGTCGGTGAGCTTCTGGACGGATTCAACGATAGTACTTTACTACATTAACAACGTACGGAGCCGGTTTAGTACTTTCGTTGCTAACCGGCTCACGATTATCCACGATGAATCGGCCACGCACCAGTGGAGTCATGTCAGGTCTGGCGATAATCCGGCCGACCTGTGCTCCCGAGGTGCGAACAACTTCAGGCAACTGGACACGTGGACGAGAGGGCCGAACTTCCTGCAATTGCCCAAACAGGACTGGCCCGTGTTCGAATTAAAAACCCCCTACGGAATTGGAACTGGAGATCAAAGGCGTAGTGATAGCAACCAACGTCGTCGAAGCGTCGCCCATTTTATCGCGACTGGTCAGGTTTTCTTCCTGGATGAAGACGCTTCGTTCGCTAGTTTGGTTAACCAGGTTCAAGATAAGTTTACTAGTCATGAAAGGGCTACGGCCCTCAGGTCGGATACCGGTCGGCCCGATAGGTCCCGATGAGCTACAAGCGGCAGAGTACGATATTTTCAGAATGATACAACGCGAGGCTTTCGCCCAAGAACTCAAGAGGGCGGAAGAAGTGGGGCTGACCAATGAAGACATGCCATCTCCAAGAGGCGAGCTGAAGCGTTTAAACCCCAAACTCATCAACGGACTGCTGCGGGTGGATGGTAGGCTGACCAACGCCCACCTGAACTTCGACACAAAGTATCCTATACTGCTGCCAGCGAGACAACCTGTAGTAGAGCTAATGATTCAACACGTCCACGCCATTGAGGGACATGCCGGGGAAAGTCACGTGACGAGCGTCATCCGAAAGCGTCTTTGGTTGTTGAGAGGACGAGAGACTGTAAAACGCGTGATCCGACGGTGTGTGCAATGCAGGAGACGTAATGCCACAGCAGGCAAACAACTCATGGCCCCGCTACCAGAATGCAGGGTAACTACGGGCTGGTGGCCGTTCAGTGACACCGGGTTGGACTATTTCGGGCCCTTGTGGGTCAAGTGCGGGAAAAGATTAGAAAAGCGATACGGATGTATCATGACGTGCATGAAATCACGTGCGGTACACCTAGAAGTCGCACATTCGATGACGACCGATTCGTTTCTACGGGCCTTGCAAAGATTTATCAACCGAAGAGGCGTACCGGCCGATATATACTCAGATAATGGATCGAACTTTGTGGGCGCTCAACGGGAATTGCAGCGTTGGCACAAGAACATAAACAGGGACGAACTGCAGAACCGAACCGTGGCCTACGGCATACGCTGGCATTTCAACCCCCCACAGGCCAGTCACCGAGGCGGCATATGGGAACGCATGATCCGGTCCGCCAGACGGATATTGCTGTCAATCATGGAGCAGCAGCCGCCCGACGACGAGACCCTGAACACCGTCATGACTGAGGTGGAGCGAATCCTGAACAACCGCCCCCTGGTTCCAGTATTGAACGGCGACCCCACCCACCTGGCGCTCACCCCAAACGACTTATTGACGCTAAGGTCGAACGAGGGTTTCCAAGGGCCGGTAAACCTTCGTGGGAGCTACCTCCACGGGTGGAAGCAAGCGAATTATCTGGCCAAGGTCTTCTGGAGGCGATGGCTACGGGAGTACCTACCGGCTTTGCAGACTCGACAGAAGTGGATGGCCAAAACAAGACCATTCAAAGTTGGGGACGTGGTTATGATCGCCGACGAACGCGCACATTTCAGCGCTTGGTCTTTGGGAGTAGTTACGGAAACCATGAAAAGCACCGACGAAATGATAAGAACGGTGAAGGTGAAGACAGCTAACGGAGTGCTCATTCGTGACATACGCAGTATTAACCTACTCGAGAGCGAAGACGGAGGAGCTGATAACCCTGTGGCCTAGTAAACCTTTTTCACACCAGTAATCGAGGTGGATAAAGAAACACCATATATGCCACACAATCTCCGTCAAACACGTTAAGGTGCTCGCGGTCCCTTCGTTGACATTACAGAAGGTTCTTTCCGATATGTGGTGATGAGTGCGATTCCATTATACATCCCGATACATACACACATGCACGACGCACTCTACATCCCGTAAACCCATCATACATGTGACAGTGTTCTTTGTTCGCCCTTTGTTGACGCTACCGAATGCCCCTTGCACATGTGGAAGTAGTGGAGCTCAGGTCACACATGCATGCTACATTTACTCGTTTTCTTGCCACGCGGTCTTTTGTTGACATTGCAGAAAGTCCTCCTTTGATGTGTAGTCATAACTGTGATTTCATTGTAACCCCGGCACACACACACACACGCACGCACACACACACACACACACTCAAGCGCGTACATCCAGGACCGGACGGCCCCGTACGAGGACAACGTCTATGTGACCATTCACGCCCGCCATCGGTCATTTGGTCTTGTGGAAGATGTAGACTAGCCTCACGTCTATGTAGCCAATGGGTTAGGTGCGACCAGTAGTAGAACGTCGACGACGAGCATTAGACGCGCGCACTGACAGCAGGGCCTAGGCAGGTAGGAAGAATCAGTACCTTTATACCGAACATTTGACTCTGCTAAGGATCCAGGAGGATTTTGGTGGGCGGTGTAACAGCCGGTCGTGGAAAATCCCCCTTTTTTCCCTCGCGATTCAGTGTTTTTCCCAACATCACTCATTTCCATACACTATTGACTTGTCTTTACGAACTGGTTGTTTTTCTGGACCAATTGTTGTTTGTTCGCGCCCAGAGCGCTATTTTGGCACATCCTTGTTCAGGACCTGCGTGACGCACGTGCTGTTTGCTCACACGCTGCTATTCGGTTTCTCGTTGTTGAGACTTTGTGATCGTATTATTGAGGTTTGTATATTGTTTACGTCATTGTTTATTTTAATAATCTAGTAACGTAGAATTATCACGGATAATCGCCTTCTGATTTCGGGATCCGTTGCGAATTTGGCTACGCATTGCTCAAACGTTCGTAACAGTACGCTCGGTAGTCCTTTCCAACACGCTTGGACCACCTGTTCGTTACAGTGGTACTCTGCAATATGCCATCACGATCACCACGACATTGTTTCCCACCACCCATGAGAAAGAGAACACTATAGGTGGGGAGAGAATGGTTAGTGTATATTGGAGAAGCGCGCGTGTAGCATGCACGGGCAACGTTCAAGTGGTCACCGCGCTTGGTGGCGCGAGTTCAGTTCAGTTCAGTTCGCACAGGACTTGGTTTGGCTAGAGCCAATCTTGTGTCCAGATAGTTGTGTTGTCGGCGCGTTTCCGTATCTCCCAACACTGCGTGATTTTCTTTTTCTGAAAGGTAGAAATTTTGTGCAGTATCAGCCCTGGCAGAGTAGGGTGGAAACAATAAGTAAATTGTATCTGACTCCAAAAGCTGCTTAACATAACTCGGGGTGTACTGCCACCCAACATAGGTCTACTGCTTTCTTAAAAGCCTTCACGGTTGTGGTATTTATGCCCTCTTCCGGGAGCTTATTCCAATAGGGTACCACTATATTTGAGAAGTACTTCGCCCTAATTTGGGGCCTCGAATGCTTCCTTTGTAATCTAAGGCTATGCCCCTTTGTATCTCTCTCGGGGATCAGAGAGAAAAGGTCTTCTCGTCTTATTTCTGACAGTCCTTTCATTACCTTGAAGGTTTCTATCAAGTCCCCGCGAATGCTCCGTCTTTCCATCGTGAACAGGTCTAGGACACGGAGACGCTCTGTGTAGTTCAATCTCCTTTGCCCAGCCACCACTCTAGTGGCTAGCCCTTGCACTTTCTCCAGACAGTCGATATCTTTCTGGTAGTACGGTGCCCAGGCCTGCACGCAGTACTCCATATGCGGCCTAACTATGGCCTGATATATCGGAACGAAAATCTCCGGCTCTCTACACGACATAATGGATCTAACTGGAAAGAGTTCTCTCCTGGCCATATTGGCTACTGAGGTGCACTGCTTTGACGGCTTAAAGATGTTGTCCATTATAACGCCCAAGTCTTTGACCTGCGAGACCACTTGCAACGAACTCACACCATTCTCACTAGCCCCTGTATTTGTGGTCAAGCATTGACACTTGGTGAGGTTTGGTGGAAGGTCCCATTTGCGTGCCCAGTTTTGCACTGCTAACACGTCAAGTTCTATATCTACTCCAGCTAGCTTGACTTCATCAGCAAACATATAGGTGGGGTTTGTAAGGCCACGTGCTAGGTCGTTGATGAAGATGAGGAAGAGCAGAGGGTCGAGCACCGAGCCCTGTGGCACCCCACTCGTTGCACCTTCCGGTTTTGAAACATGACTCCCCACCTTAACACTGAAGGTTCGCCCTGCTAAGAAACTACTTATCCATTGTCTTGCCTTTCCAACAATTCCCATAGACTGCAGTTTGACGTCCAGAAATCTGTGGTTCACAGAAGTGCATGCTCAGTATTAATCCCGTTTGCAAGAATAAAGGTATTCTATTGAACGACTGGCCCATGAAATGTCATGCAGTATACTCAGACATTAGATTATGGGGACCTATCCGTTATGAACACAGTGTGAATGCCTAAAATTGTTTTAAATCCGCTCTTTCGTTCACAACTGGAGTTCCCCCACCCCATCGAAAGCAAGCAAGTAGTGCACACAGTGGACAGTAGATTGCCTTATGAAAGGAACAGAGCTAAGCCTGAGATAAAGACATACTTAAATGGCAAGTGGTTGGGCACGCGTTCCACCTAGTGGTAGTATGTAGTACTACTGAGGTGACACAGTTATAAACTAACAAATTCGTTTATCTGAACGATCGTTGGATTTGATGGTGCCACTCGCTCCGCCTGTGTACACTGTCAGCACGCCGTTGCGTCTCCCCAATACACACGCTATCGTGCTCGGACATTTGGTCGAACAGACATTTGGTTACCCGACATTTGGATGATTGAATTACGCTGTATTCACTTAAGTCCGTCAAATTTCACACCCTCAGAAAGTGGATTATGTGTAGCCCATCCCCTTGACCATTCTCGGGGTTTATAAATAATGCCTGGTAATCCAGAACTGTAAAGGCATACATTAGTCATAAATCGTTAAGCGAAAAGGTTTGCACTATGCTGCTATGCAGATGCTTCACAGTCAAATTCTGTTGACCGTTGTGACCTCACAACAGCCTCACACCGGAATTCCTAAGGCCGAAGGCTTGAAACTTAGGTCAGCCCGGATGGCAGTGCGGTCTACCACGACTGTGCCCGGTGAATCTGGAATCCAAGCCTTTGTCCTTTTTGAGGTGATAGACACTTGATCCACTTGATTACCTCAATACGTGAACAAAATGACTCACCCTAACGACTATATGGGGCAGGCAAAACAGGATTCATTACTGACCTTGTCTTAACTAATCGGGTGCTACCTTTGAGGGACTCAGGTTAGTTTGGGCGATAAGGGGGGACACTATAAAGACTGTGATATTTTGGAAGTGCCACATTTCAAGGATGAAAACCAGTGGAAAAAAGAACTGGGACTGAGTTTCTGCCAATTTCTGAGGGCGTGACATTTGACAGGCTTAAGAGAATGTAGCGTAATTTAATCATCCAACTGTCTGGCGGCCAAAAGTCTATTCGACCAAATTTTCGGCGAAATGTCCGGCGACCGAATGTCCAGGGACGAAAAGTCCGAGGGCTACACGTTATACCGCTTCAGCGTTTCGAGTTCTGCTGCTTTGTGCGCTGTGGAGTATAATCGTTTTCATGTTACAAACCTTGGACCAGGGGCTATACACTTTACACGGGAGCAAATTCTGACTTAACTCAGGGGAATCCTTAACTGGTGAGCCCGAATGACAAATTCACCCCACCAAGGACCCTCGTAAGTCTTTGAATCACATTTATTCGTTTATATATACACATTTTCTGCCAAGCAAACGGTAAATCCTCATTACTGTTACAATACTCTCGTTCCGTATTATTCATATATCAATATCATGAGTGTCGTTTCGCGGTTGTTCAATTCACCTTTATATATCCTTTTACGTTAGATATACCATTGTACCTATGGTTAACAACGACCGTAAGCCTGACCAGGAACCGTCCTTTTGACAGTCTCCCTAGCTGTCCCTGAGCTGTTTGTTGATGACCCTCAACTATGGTTTCTTATGTTAGGAGCGAAGTTTGAAACATAGAATCACAAGCAAGCGTACTCGTTACTTGTGGACCATTGGTCGTCTTTCCCGTGACGTTGCTGCACAGAGACGCGATGTATTTTTCAATAAACATTCTTACACACCGGCAGAGAAGCGACACTCCCCATTCTTTTGCCGCATGAAAAGTCAAGACTGAAGCGGCAGATCCAAGGGACTGAAATTGGTAGTCAAAAACCCTCTTTTTCATTACATATAAAGTGAATTATAGCATAAGGGGTAAACTCCATAATCAGAAGATACTGTAAAAGTGGGCTGTGGGGGAACATTCACGTTAGAACCAGTTTATTGATCCTGCATTTGAAGAACGAAAGGTTTCAAGTGAGTGGGAAGACAGAAAGAGGGAGAGTGTTTCATAATTTAGCGGTCCGGGGAAAGAAAGGAGACTGAATGATAGAAGTGCGACATCTAGTGACAGAAACTTGATAAGGATGACTAGTTGCCTGGGTACTTGATGATAGGGAAAAGGTTTTGGGAGGAGGAACTGCCGTCCAGGAGTGTGAGACGAGAACCAGGATATCACTGGTGGAACGGTGAGGTGGGAATCCGTATTGGTTATCACTCAGTAGTCCTCCGCTTTCGAGAGACGCACGCAGTTGGTCGGAGATAACAGTCTCAAATACTTTCGAAATAACAGGCGTGATGGAAATGGGACGACAGTAATTAGGGTCAGAAAGATCAAGGCGTCTGGGAATAGGAAAAATCACGGTGTGTTTCCGGAGGATCAGAAAAGTAGAAAGTTAGAGAGAGAGAGAGAGAGAGAGAGACAGACAGACAGACAGACAGAAGAGACAACGTAAGAGACAGGCCGATTCATGGGCATACATTTTGAAGACGATGGGTGGCATACCGTCCGGACCGGGTGGTTTGCATACGTCCAGAGAAAGCAGCGCTTGGCGGATCTTCCTATTGCCAATATGAGTTTGAAAGTGGGAAACAGAAGGAAGAGACGGAACCGGAAGAGTAGGATAAGTGGGTAAGGTGGAGTTGCAGACAAACCAGGATTAAAACCTTGGCTTTCTCGTGTGGTTCACAAACAAGATCACCGGAGGAGTTACAGATTGGAGGGAAATTGGAAGGGAAAAATTGCGAGAGACTGCATTGGCAAGGGACCAAAATGTTTGGCTACCGGTGGCAGATGAGAGTAAATGTTCGGCTTTCCAGGGGACGAATAGTTCTTTGGATCTCTGTATTATTGACGGGCATCTGTTCCTGGCTTAGACGAAGCGGCGGTGGGAGTTGGGAGTGGGCGAGCGGGCCAGTGGTGAAGTGTTGCACGTTTCAAACTTACAGCACGATCACATGCGTGGTTGAACCACTCGGGGGGATTCGGATTTTCCGGGTTTGGAAAAGTAAGGAATAAAAAGTTTCAGATCTTGAAGAACAATGTAAATGAAGTAGGAAACTGAGACTTTTGAGGTAAAGCAGCAATCATTCCAAGAATAGGAGGCTAGGAAACCGCGAAAACCACCCCAGTTGGTTGAACTGTAACATTTAAATGTGTCTCAAGGTAGGTGAAGGAACGGGGTGAGTAAAATCCATGGAACAGGAAATAATAGTGGTCGGATGAGCCAAGTGGAGGAAGAGCAGAAATGCCTGAGAACAGAGAAGGAACAGAGGTGAGAGTAAGGTCAAGGGTACGGGCACGGTTGCCAGCTCAATTTGGAATACTTCTAGGGAGATCAACAAGTTCGCGCAGGTTGTTGGCCACGGCGAAATGTTCGGCTTCGCACCCCAGAGCCGAAGTATCCGATGAGTGAACCAACCAATCTTGATTGTGAACAACAATATCTCCTAAGATGGTGATATGGCAGTTGGGATACGTAACAAACAAGTGCTCAGTGTTCGAAGATAGGGAATCAAAGATCGATAGGTCGATACTGTTGAGTGAACGGTAAACAACAAGAAAGTAGTGATTATAATAAGGAAGTTAGAGCTTCCACCGCATCAAGTGAAATTCACTACTGGAAAAGTCAAAATTCTGGATTCTGGATGTGGTGACTGACCGGTGGACAAAGGCACAGATATCAGCTTTCTGTGAAAAAGAGGTGTGAATGTCATAGTTGAGAAACTGGAGGTGGGTGGTGTCTGATGAGAGGATGATTTGGGTTTCGGTCAAAAATAGGGCAAGAAGAAAGGATGACTGGAGAAACTGGTGCACAGAATCGATATTATGGTTCATCCCGCGAATGTTGGTGAGGGAGATGAGTTCGTGCTTGTTTTTTGAGTGAGCAGAGCGAGTGCGTGTGTGGTTGTGTATTTTCGTGATTCATAGTGTGCAGGAAACCGGCAACCATGATCCTGAGACTTAAAGTGGCGAGCCATATAGGACCTCAATAAATCAGGCTTGGTAGTGAGCCGGGCGACAGAAGAGCTGTCTACCACCTCTGCATTACTGGGAGAAATTCCGCAGCTGGCTGGGCGACTTTTAGAAGAAAAATCTTGGGAGTTATGGGTGCAGCGATTACCAACTAATACTCAAGCACCACTCGAGGTTCCTAGTCATCTTAACCTTACAGAAGCGGCGAAAATAGCGAACGGTGTTACGGGACGATAACAACCACGAATTATTGCCGTAACAAAATCGAGTAGTCCCCAGATCACAGCTCCCACCTTAGTAACACTCCGAGGACCCCTTGAAGACTGCTTTCGAGCGAGCTTTCAGACATTTTGCCACTCCTAACTGTTCTCACTGTAGACACCAGAAACTTTATTACAACCCTGACCGACGTGAACTCCCCAGACGCTCTCCTTCTGATTGCCCCTTTGGTCCATCTTGATCAGGGTATTGTTGACGTCACAAACGGTTCGGAGAGAAGGCCGGCGCTGCCAAGCCGGTTACACCTTTCCAGGTAACAAAAGGGGAAACTGAAACCCCGACGAGTTCCAAAGACTAAAGCGGTCGACAGCCATTATAGCAATCATCTGTTGCATAATCGAGATTTAGTTTCCAATAACGTTCCTAACTGACACCGGCGCTACACCACGGCGAGGTTTTTGTAGATTTCGCTAATTTTTCATATTAATTATTCTAGGAATATTTCACCAGCAACCTATATTAAACGTTTCACCATTGCCATATTTAAGAAATCCACACCTTGTCCAAACTACTAGTCCCTCATAATTCGTACGAGCGACCCAGAGTTAACTACAAAAATAAAACAGCAGTAGCTATTCTTACCCGCCCTTGGGTGGTCTATCCGTTAGTCATCATCTTAGATCAAATCGCCTACCAACAATATTCTGTAAAAATAAATGGCCAGGTCAACCAGCAAACGGTCTCAGCCAGTGGCTTCTCGCTCTACAGCCAATCAGAAACCCAAACGACCCGAACACAAAGATACCCCCAATATGATAGAAATATTTGGAGAAGCCAGTAGAAGGGCCAGTGCCATTGAAAGTAACTTGGCAAGTATGTCTACCCATATTGCATCGGTTGATGATATATTATCTAAATTAACACCACTAACCTACCTTCTGGAGCCCTCGGCACTCCCCGGTCCCCAGAACCTAATAGCAGCTAGTCAGTTTCTTGACTCAGTGGCATCGGAAATCCTGCGACGGCTGCAGAATGCAAAAAATGCAGTTGTTTTCAACATCCCAGATCGGCTGGACATCACAATGGTAAATCCACTATCCTTCAAGCCGCAGGCATGGCCCACTTTCCATGTCACTGCAGAAGACTAAGAAAAAGGTCACAAAAGCACTCTTGTCCCCTTCTATTCCAATTTACGGATGAAAAAATCGCTAGAGAATTCATTACTAAACAGCGTATAGTCTCAACTGCTTCACAGTTTAAATCAATCAAGATACAAGCTGATAGAACGCCACTACAAAGGGAAGTGATACGATGTGCAGCTATAAATTCTAATCACATTGGCATTAAGATCCCAAAGTCACCCTCTTCCTCAAGCACCGTACCAAAGATCAACGAAACCCCTCAATCTTCTACCCCTAGAAGATCCACAGGGTTAGTTGATCTGGACGAATCTTTCCCCACCTCCCCACAGCTCCCCCAGCCAAAACGACAACACATATCGACAACACCTACAAGCTCATCCCAGGAGGGTCCTCACAATACGCCTCCACCTCCGGTCGACCGTTCCACGGGACTTCAAGTTCCCAATGAAATAAAACCTGCAGCTCTAATATCTGTCCTCATAGGCCCCCGTTTAAAAACTGATGAAAAGCCCATGCGTGCCACTCGTATGCCACGTATGTCGCTGACAATAAAGAACCCTCCAGAAGAAAGGGTCAACGAGAGTTTAGTTGCCAAGGCTAAGTCTCCGTGCGGGCAAACGATACGGGGATGCATGAATAATGACAATGATCGTTATTTCTCTAGACCGAATTCGGCACCGACCGACTTCCCTCATTTGGGATTTCCTCGCATCTCTCAACATATGAAACAAAATAGTGCTTCCAAGATGATGATGCAACAACAATGGGACCATACCCATAATAAAAATAGATGGTTTGATGAACGAACTGCGTTCATGATTAACTCCGCACTAATGGAACCTTCCCATCAGCCTAATCTCCCATTATTTCCATCTTTCCTACCTCCCCCTCCGTTAAACTATCCAAGCGCATCGCATATCCCACCATCTACCAGCGGGTACCCCATATCTAGCCAAAGTGCCTATTTTTTTCCATACGTACCGTGGGCACAACATGGCCCCATAACCTAGATATGCCCATTATGAATTGTTCTAATCATCCCTATAGTAGTGTAATACCTAATACCCGGTCATTTATTATTCCACACGCAGACCCAAGTCCTCCCTTTGCTAATGACAACTTGGGCGGGCTTGCATCTTGCGCTGATGATTCTTTCCAGGTTAAACGCAGCAGTCAACAAACGGTAAGTACTAATATCAATGATGACGTCAGAAGCACTGAACTTTTCACATTGCTATTGGTCAATGCACGATCTATTAGGAACAAAATCCAATACATAAGATCAGCTGCACTAACAAATGACTATAACTTCATTTTAGTGACGGAATCTTGGTTATCGGACTCCTATCTAGTAGAGGATATTGAGGTACTCGGCTACAAATCCTTCAGCAAAGGCAGAACACATCAACGTGGTGGAGGCTGTCTAGTGTATGTAAAGGAAACTCTCAGGGCGACAAGCTTTCAGCACCCTATCCTAGACGGCATTGTCGACTCTGTATGGCTGAACGTTGAAGTTGAACGTCAAGAACTGATACTAGGTTGGGTATAGCGTCCGCCTAGATCTAGTCCTAATAGTTTCAAGCAAATTATAGAGGCACTCAACCTAATTAGTGATCTTAAAATAGGCCCAAAATTGATAGCTGGTGACTTTAATGCACCAGAAATATGCTGGACATCACTCACAGCACCACGCCATTTACTACAGTTTTTGAATGCAATTCACCTAGGAGGATGGAAGCAGCACGTCACGTCCCCAACCAGACGCGACCACATTCTTGACTTAATCTTGTCAATAGGATTAACCCAGGTTGTAACAAAAGTTCAGAATAACCTACCCGGAAGTGATCACGCAACTGTCCACTGCTGCTTCACAGTGCCCATAAAAGATAAACAGCCGACACCCCCGCATAGACCATATCATAAGGCTAACTGGAATATACAACCTTCTCTGATTCGGAGCCAAAATTGGGACACCTTCTTTTTAAGTGCAGATCCCCAGCTGGCGGCAGATCAACTTTACTCCATCTTTGAACGATGCCTCAACCGAATAACTCCGTCACAAGGGTCGTCAATCCGCCCTAAAGACAATAAATTGTCTCGTCTCAACTTGAAGTTAAGTAGACTCCAACGCGTTTATCTTAAAACAAGGGACTTTTCGCTGTTTATACAGTTGAATCGTCTGGCTGAAACGATAAAACTGTACTCCGAGAGTGAAATGGTACAACAGGAACTCAGGGCCTTACGTGATTCCAAGAAAGTCGAGATTCTTGCAAAAGTGATGAAGTCGAGGAACCCCAAAACAACTTCATCTATCTCTTCTATCTCGTTCAATAACACGTGCCTCGACAAACCGCTGGACATTGCAGAAGCGCTTAACACGTTTTTTGCTTCTTCCTTAATTAGTGACACAGCACCATTTTTCTGCAATCCACCAGTACCATCATATGAGCCACTTTCTGCTGTAACATTCCTGCCCTCCGAAATCGAGCCTTTAATTTCAAATATCAAAATGTCTTTCCACCCCGGATCGGACTCGTTACCATCGGCCATCTTTAAATTGGGTGGCCCAGATATCCCAATTCTTTTATCGAGTTTATTCAATTTGTCTATGCGCTTTAGTTGGTATCCTACACAGTGGAAAACGTCGGTTATTATTCCAATTCATAAGAAGGGAACACGGGAGAACCCGGCCAACTACCGGCCTGTGAATCATACCCCAGTAGTATCGAGGATTATGGAAAGATTAATAAAACTTAAACTAACAGATCACCTCCTTAAAAACCACCTTATAAGTGAAGGTCAGCACGGTTTCCTAGAACATCGATCCTGTGCAACTTGTATGACTGACTTTCTGAACCTTATTACGATAGCTGCCAATGATGGTAAGGCAGTGATCTCAGTCTTTTTAGACATGTCTAAGGCCTTCGACCGGGTGTCTCACATTCGTTTGTTGTCAAAGGCTAAGACATTCGGCATTGTTGACCCACTATATGCCTGGCTAGAATCGTACTTGTCCTCGCGCAGTCAAGTGGTAAACGTTGATGGCACAACTTCCACACCCAGCCCTGTAACCAGCGGTGTGATCCAAGGTAGTGTACTGGGCCCGTTGCTGTTTCTCATGTACATAAATGACATATTTACCGTGGTTCGTCATGGAACTCCTTTTTTATTCGCTGATGATGTAAAGTTGTTGTACACCTTCGACCATAATTCATTGGGTAATACTATAGCAAAAATATCTGAGGACCTGCGGATGCTCAATTCGTGGTGTACCGATTGTCTAATGAAGTTCTCGGCGGACAAAAGCTGCATTCTTACATACAAGTGTCATGTCCCTCCCGAAACGTTTAGTATAGGTGGTCACCTGATCCCCAACAAATCATCCGTACGCGACCTGGGCATATACTACTCCTGTTCGTTCAACTTCTCGGAGCAAACAGACACTCAAATTGCTAGGTCCCGCAGGTTAATAGGACTTGTCCATAAAACATTCCGTTTGCGTGAAAGTAAACTCAGTGTCTATACAACACACGTTAGACCATTGCTAGAGTATAGTTCAATAGTTGGCTCCAACATGCGCCAGACTGAAAGGATTGCCATCGAAAATGTCCAGCGCACCTTTACTAAACAAATAGTTGGATATTCGTCTAGTCTCAACTATAAACAACGCTGTGACCTGCTACACCTCGAACCCCTTTGGCTCCGACGGATAAAGAACAACTTGTCTTTTTTCCACTCACTATTAAAATATAGATCCTGCAAAGCCTCCCCTGTGGTACGAGACCCATTAAGCCTAAGGTATTCGTTACGACACAGCAGTCATTCGGTCACTGTGCCGTCCTCGAGAACCAGCCTACGGTCCAATTTCTTCATTGTTAAATATTCACAAATGTGGAATAAACTTCCACCAAATGTCCGTGCAATAAGCCACTTGCCGAGATTCAAAGAGGAATTAAACAAACGGCTTGATGTCCTGACACTCGTATCAAACAATGATCCATACACTTCGGAGGAGCGAGCGTACGAAGTTGGTTTGGGTTACTGACACGCGGGTCTGAGTCGGGGGCCACGAGACCTACGTACCACACAAGTCGCCGTAAATACCACTCAAGTTTCATTAATCTTTCGCGTAAAACCTTGTGTTTAGCAAAGTCGAACCATCCCCCAATTAGTTCCAATTTCTAGATACTAGAGGTTTTTCTTTACTACTGACCGCTGATCCTCAGCTGGGAGCACCCCAGACTGCGTTTTTCTATTTTTACTTTTCCAGACAACCGCTGATGATGGCTTCCCTTCGATGGCTTGGCATAATACCTGGCCCACATTTCCCGCTGAAAACTCGATACCTGCTCGTCATTTCGTCACTACCACACAGGCCATGCTCTCCAGGACCCCTCGCAACCTCCTGGATTATTCGATCTCTATGTGACAACGCCAATATCACTCAAGCGAAGCCCGCCGGTGCGGGCCGCGGTCAGATCCACCACTTTGGCCGACGCACATCGGGCGTGCAGGATGTCTGCAACGATGTGCGGACGCAGATAGGATTGCAGATGGCACCTGTCAACAAAAACGGTTTTCAGGTTGGGTGTCCCGCACACGGTCAGCCCCACCCACCAGCACCGGTTGCAGCAAAAAATCATTCACCCGAAATGCTACAAATATGGAACTATCTCCCCCAGTTACCGCCTATTTTTCATCGAACTTGTCTCCATCTTCGCAACCTTAACTTACCGCTTCTTACGCCCAGAAAAAACTTCTTTCCCTAGCACATAATTATCGCGGGGTTAAAAGACCGTTTCCGTACTCGGCTTACCGTTCATTATCCTTTTTTCCCGATGATTCTTGCCAAACTGCCCGCTTGTCCTATTAGCAAACTTAACCAATCCCCGAGATAAAACTCGCTTCTATTTTATAAGTTATCAATATATTTGCAAAATTCACATTTATTGTTGCCATACACTTCCGTACCACAATGTCCGGGATTCTATCTTGGTAAATCCTCCCAGACAATTTTCATTCTTGCATCTCTCCGGTCATCATGTTCGGCCCTTAGATAACGATTATCAAACGTAAATACTTACCTGCCATTTAAATACTCGCCCAGTACCCATTTCTATTTTGGTGCATCACATTTCACCTTTATGAAAGTAAGCAATGTGCGCAACGATTACATGTTTACATCCTGCCACTTCTTCCACCATCACTCCAGCGACCTCGCCAGATGTGATGTCCGTTTGGTTTACCACGGACTCCATCCACATCCAGCCGCCCAGCTTCCCAACTGTATTCAGCGTTTGTTGGTGCTTTTTCATATTCGGTATTCTATCTTGGTAAATCCTCCCAGACAATTTTGATTCTTGCATCTCTCCGGTCATCATGTTCGGCCCTTAGATAACGATTATCAAACGTAAATACTTACCTGCCATTTAAATACTCGCCCAGTACCCATTTCTATTTTGGTGCATCACATTCCCCCCTCATGAACGTTAACAATGTGCGCAACGATTACATGCTTGCGTCCGGTCACTTCCTTTACCATCACCTAGGCAATCACTCTCCACAAATGAGTCCTTCATTGGGTATTTAACGGACTCAGCCGATATTTGGTCGCTGAACGTTTCAAGGAAAATCTTCGAAAGATTTTGATTGTTCTCTGTCTGCAAATTCATTCCTCTCATCGTCTGATTTCCAATCCAAAGCCGTGCCATACTCCGCGGAGCGCTGTAGCTGGTTCATGTCGCCCTCGGAAACTTCTTTTCCCTCGAAGTGAACAAAACTTTCGTCAATTCTGTTTGATTCTCTTGTTGCATAGCACTTCGTTTTGTACTGTTTCAGGCAGAGTCAGCTACCTTCGACCATCTCGATCCTGACTTGACCGGGTTGGCCACCCGACCTTGAGTTCAAATTTGCCGGGCGCCGCCACAGAGAGTGACTTAAATACTTTCTCCCGTACAATATTGAGTGCACATACCTTAACCAACCTCTTGGAATTCGGACTCTACGTCCAATTGTACCGTTTGATCTTGCGTTACAGCATGCCTCGGGTTATCCGAAATAAACCATTATCATTATCATTATCATCATTATCATTGTCTTGCCTTTCCAACAATTCCCATAGACTGCAGTTTGACGTCCAGAAATCTGTGGTTCACAGAAGTGCATGCTCAGTATTAATCCCGTTTGCAAGAATAAAGGTATTCTATTGAACGACTGGCCCATGAAATGTCATGCAGTATACTCAGACATTAGATTATGGGGACCTATCCGTTATGAACACAGTGTGAATGCCTAAAATTGTTTTAAATCCGCTCTTTCGTTCACAACTGGAGTTCCCCCACCCCATCGAAAGCAAGCAAGTAGTGCACACAGTGGACAGTAGATTGCCTTATGAAAGGAACAGAGCTAAGCCTGAGATAAAGACATACTTAAATGGCAAGTGGTTGGGCACGCGTTCCACCTAGTGGTAGTATGTAGTACTACTGAGGTGACACAGTTATAAACTAACAAATTCGTTTATCTGAACGATCGTTGGATTTGATGGTGCCACTCGCTCCGCCTGTGTACACTGTCAGCACGCCGTTGCGTCTCCCCAATACACACGCTATCGTGCTCGGACATTTGGTCGAACAGACATTTGGTTACCCGACATTTGGATGATTGAATTACGCTGTATTCACTTAAGTCCGTCAAATTTCACACCCTCAGAAAGTGGATTATGTGTAGCCCATCCCCTTGACCATTCTCGGGGTTTATAAATAATGCCTGGTAATCCAGAACTGTAAAGGCATACATTAGTCATAAATCGTTAAGCGAAAAGGTTTGCACTATGCTGCTATGCAGATGCTTCACAGTCAAATTCTGTTGACCGTTGTGACCTCACAACAGCCTCACACCGGAATTCCTAAGGCCGAAGGCTTGAAACTTAGGTCAGCCCGGATGGCAGTGCGGTCTACCACGACTGTGCCCGGTGAATCTGGAATCCAAGCCTTTGTCCTTTTTGAGGTGATAGACACTTGATCCACTTGATTACCTCAATACGTGAACAAAATGACTCACCCTAACGACTATATGGGGCAGGCAAAACAGGATTCATTACTGACCTTGTCTTAACTAATCGGGTGCTACCTTTGAGGGACTCAGGTTAGTTTGGGCGATAAGGGGGGACACTATAAAGACTGTGATATTTTGGAAGTGCCACATTTCAAGGATGAAAACCAGTGGAAAAAAGAACTGGGACTGAGTTTCTGCCAATTTCTGAGGGCGTGACATTTGACAGGCTTAAGAGAATGTAGCGTAATTTAATCATCCAACTGTCTGGCGGCCAAAAGTCTATTCGACCAAATTTTCGGCGAAATGTCCGGCGACCGAATGTCCAGGGACGAAAAGTCCGAGGGCTACACGTTATACCGCTTCAGCGTTTCGAGTTCTGCTGCTTTGTGCGCTGTGGAGTATAATCGTTTTCATGTTACAAACCTTGGACCAGGGGCTATACACTTTACACGGGAGCAAATTCTGACTTAACTCAGGGGAATCCTTAACTGGTGAGCCCGAATGACAAATTCACCCCACCAAGGACCCTCGTAAGTCTTTGAATCACATTTATTCGTTTATGTATACACATTTTCCGCCAAGCAAACGGTAAATCCTCATTACTGTTACAATACTCTCGTTCCGTATTATTCATATATCAATATCATGAGTGTCGTTTCGCGGTTGTTCAATTCACCTTTATATATCCTTTTACGTTAGATATACCATTGTACCTATGGTTAACAACGACCGTAAGCCTGACCAGGAACCGTCCTTTTGACAGTCTCCCTAGCTGTCCCTGAGCTGTTTGTTGATGACCCTCAACTATGGTTTCTTATGTTAGGAGCGAAGTTTGAAACATAGAATCACAAGCAAGCGTACTCGTTACTTGTGGACCATTGGTCGTCTTTCCCGTGACGTTGCTGCACAGATACGCGATGTATTTTTCAATAAACATTCTTACACACCGGCAGAGAAGCGACACTCCCCATTCTTTTGCCGCATGAAAAGTCAAGACTGAAGCGGCAGATCCAAGGGACTGAAATTGGTAGTCAAAAACCCTCTTTTTCATTACATATAAAGTGAATTATAGCATAAGGGGTAAACTCCATAATCAGAAGATACTGTAAAAGTGGGCTGTGGGGGAACATTCACGTTAGAACCAGTTTATTGATCCTGCCTTTGAAGAACGAAAGGTTTCAAGTGAGTGGGAAGACAGAAAGAGGGAGAGTGTTTCATAATTTAGCGGTCCGGGGAAAGAAAGGAGACTGAATGATAGAAGTGCGACATCTAGTGACAGAAACTTGATAAGGATGACTAGTTGCCTGGGTACTTGATGATAGGGAAAAGGTTTTGGGAGGAGGAACTGCCGTCCAGGAGTGTGAGACGAGAACCAGGATATCACTGGTGGAACGGTGAGGTGGGAATCCGTATTGGTTATCGCTCAGTAGTCCTCCGCTTTCGAGAGACGCACGCAGTTGGTCGGAGATAACAGTCTCAAATACTTTTGAAATAACAGGCGTGATGGAAATGGGACGACAGTAATTAGGGTCAGAAAGATCAAGGCGT
Source organism: Fasciola hepatica (assembly GCA_948099385.1). Taxonomy (NCBI): domain Eukaryota; kingdom Metazoa; phylum Platyhelminthes; class Trematoda; order Plagiorchiida; family Fasciolidae; genus Fasciola; species Fasciola hepatica. Next base: position 3,505,058 of record CANUEZ040000019.1, on the reverse strand, counting down.
CTGGGAATAGGAAAAATCACGGTGTGTTTCCGGAGGATCAGAAAAGTAGAAAGTTAGAGAGAGAGAGAGAGAGAGAGAGAGAGAGAGACAGACAGACAGACAGAAGAGACAACGTAAGAGACAGGCCGATTCATGGGCATACATTTTGAGGACGATGGGTGGCATACCGTCCGGACCGGGTGGTTTGCATACGTCCAGAGAAAGCAGCGCTTGGCGGATCTTTCTATTGCCAATATGAGTTTGAAAGTGGGAAACAGAAGGAAGAGACGGAACCGGAAGAGTAGGATAAGTGGGTAAGGTGGAGTTGCAGACAAACCAGGATTAAAACCTTGGCTTTCTCGTGTGGTTCACAAACAAGATCACCGGAGGAGTTACAGATTGGAGGGAAATTGGAAGGGAAAAATTGCGAGAGACTGCATTGGCAAGGGACCAAAATGTTTGGCTACCGGTGGCAGATGAGAGTAAATGTTCGGCTTTCCAGGGGACGAATAGTTCTTTGGATCTCTGTATTATTGACGGGCATCTGTTCCTGGCTTAGACGAAGCGGCGGTGGGAGTTGGGAGTGGGCGAGCGGGCCAGTGGTGAAGTGTTGCACGTTTCAAACTTACAGCACGATCACATGCGTGGTTGAACCACTCGGGGGGATTCGGATTTTCCGGGTTTGGAAAAGTAAGGAATAAAAAGTTTCAGATCTTGAAGAACAATGTAAATGAAGTAGGAAACTGAGACTTTTGAGGTAAAGCAGCAATCATTCCAAGAATAGGAGGCTAGGAAACCGCGAAAACCACCCCAGTTGGTTGAACTGTAACATTTAAATGTGTCTCAAGGTAGGTGAAGGAACGGGGTGAGTAAAATCCATGGAACAGGAAATAATAGTGGTCGGATGAGCCAAGTGGAGGAAGAGCAGAAATGCCTGAGAACAGAGAAGGAACAGAGGTGAGAGTAAGGTCAAGGGTACGGGCACGGTTGCCAGCTCAATTTGGAATACTTCTAGGGAGATCAACAAGTTCGCGCAGGTTGTTGGCCACGGCGAAATGTTCGGCTTCGCACCCCAGAGCCGAAGTATCCGATGAGTGAACCAACCAATCTTGATTGTGAACAACAATATCTCCTAAGATGGTGATATGGCAGTTGGGATACGTAACAAACAAGTGCTCAGTGTTCGAAGATAGGGAATCAAAGATCGATAGGTCGATACTGTTGAGTGAACGGTAAACAACAAGAAAGTAGTGATTATAATAAGGAAGTTAGAGCTTCCACCGCATCAAGTGAAATTCACTACTGGAAAAGTCAAAATTCTGGATTCTGGATGTGGTGACTGACCGGTGGACAAAGGCACAGATATCAGCTTTCTGTGAAAAAGAGGTGTGAATGTCATAGTTGAGAAACTGGAGGTGGGTGGTGTCTGATGAGAGGATGATTTGGGTTTCGGTCAAAAATAGGGCAAGAAGAAAGGATGACTGGAGAAACTGGTGCACAGAATCGATATTATGGTTCATCCCGCGAATGTTGGTGAGGGAGATGAGTTCGTGCTTGTTTTTCGAGTGAGCAGAGCGAGTGCGTGTGTGGTTGTGTATTTTCGTGATTCATAGTGTGCAGGAAACCGGCAACCATGATCCTGAGACTTAAAGTGGCGAGCCATATAGGACCTCAATAAATCAGGCTTGGTAGTGAGCCGGGCGACAGAAGAGCTGTCTACCACCTCTGCATTACTGGGAGAAATTCCGCAGCTGGCTGGGCGACTTTTAGAAGAAAAATCTTGGGAGTTATGGGTGCAGCGATTACCAACTAATACTCAAGCACCACTCGAGGTTCCTAGTCATCTTAACCTTACAGAAGCGGCGAAAATAGCGAACGGTGTTACGGGACGATAACAACCACGAATTATTGCCGTAACAAAATCGAGTAGTCCCCAGATCACAGCTCCCACCTTAGTAACACTCCGAGGACCCCTTGAAGACTGCTTTCGAGCGAGCTTTCAGACATTTTGCCACTCCTAACTGTTCTCACTGTAGACACCAGAAACTTTATTACAACCCTGACCGACGTGAACTCCCCAGACGCTCTCCTTCTGATTGCCCCTTTGGTCCATCTTGATCAGGGTATTGTTGACGTCACAAACGGTTCGGAGAGAAGGCCGGCGCTGCCAAGCCGGTTACACCTTTCCAGGTAACAAAAGGGGAAACTGAAACCCCGACGAGTTCCAAAGACTAAAGCGGTCGACAGCCATTATAGCAATCATCTGTTGCATAATCGAGATTTAGTTTCCAATAACGTTCCTAACTGACACCGGCGCAGCAGTAACTGTCATTCCAAAGGAAGCACGTGATGCAACCTTTCTAAAACCCCAACAACTACATGCCGCCAAAGGCACTCCTATTGCTACTTACGGCTGTAAGTCACTTAAGCTCAACTTAGGCCTACATAACACCTTCCGCTTGGTGCTTATGGCAGCAGATGTCCCCTATCCCATACTAGGTATCGATTTCCTTGACCATTTCGACCTGCTGGTTGACGCGCGATGCCGCAGAGTTGTCGACCGATAGACGTTTCTTTTTGAAACCTGTTGGCGTTCCTCCGGGGATCGCATCACGCCCCTGTACACCAATCCTCAGGTCGAACACCCCTACGCAGAACTCTTTTCAGCTTCCCCGGCTATGCTAAGGCAGTCAGGACTCCTTTCACCAGTGACTACTAATGTCACCCATTACATCGTCACTAAAGGACCCCCAGCGTTTAGCAGACACCTTCGTTTGGTATCAGAGAAACTCCGCGTAGCACAGACTGAGTTCCAACACATGCTGGAATTAAGCGTAATGCGCCCGTCCAATAGTCTTTGGGCATCGTCTCTTCACGTGGTTCCTAAGCCCAATGACGACCGGCGCCCCTGTGGCGACTATAGGGCCCTCAATCAAGCTACGATCCCAGATAGGTACTCTATTCCACATATTCAAGATCAAATTTCTTCCCTTCCAAGCTGTTCTGTTTTCAGCAGCATCGATTTAGTTAGAGCCTACCACCAAATCCTGGTATCTGACATCTTTAAAACCACTATTACAAATCCATTCGGACTATTCGAGTTTTGCGCATGCGGTTTGGGCTCAGCAATGTACCACAAACTTTTCAAAGGTTTACGCATAAAGCAACTCGGTTTGAAGAATGCCTAAGTGTACTCAGACGATATTTTGGTTCCAAGTTCTTCAGAGAAAGAGCGTATGGCACACTTGCACGCTCTTTTCGAGCGCCTTAGCGAACACAGTGTAACCATAAACCCTACAAAATGCGAGCTAGGTAGGTCCACCATCATATTCCTAGGTCACGACCTTTCAGCCTCGAGCGTGCAATTTCTGCCGGACATGATGACGGGCATTCGCGATCATCCTGAACCTCACTCTTACTTGCAGCTGCACCAATTTCCTGGCTTGGTTAACCTTTATCACCGGTTTATCCCCGCTGCACCGAATTAATGCAGCCCCTCACAGACCTTTTATGTGGAGGTAAGCGGGAATTTATATTTCCCGACAAGGCACATCCAGCATTTACTTCGATCAAGGGAGTTATCACCGACATCGCACTCCTTGCACACCCCGACTGGTCTGCTCCTCTGGCATTAGTGACAGAAGCTTTGGACAAGGCTATTGTAGAAGGGTTGCAACAGTTCGTCAATAACTCATGGCAACCAATGGCTTTCATCTTTAAGCTCCTCCAAACTATGAATCCATATATAGTACATTCAGCAGAGAACTGCTGACAATCTATTTGGATATCCGAAATTTCCGGCACACACTCGAGAGCCAATCGTTCAGTGTTCAGGGATCATAAGCCATTAGTGTACGGCCTCCAGTCAGCTTCTGATCGATGTTCACCACGCGAGATTTGCCACTGTGTTCCGCAGTTTACTACAAACATTTGACACGCCCCTGGGGCACACAATCCCATAGCAGACACATTCTCATGCGTCCACAATATCGACGATTCACCAATGGACGTTGACCTAGAAGCAAGCACCACAGCCTAAACAACAGATTCTGAGGTCTAGGAGCATAGAGACAACAGCTCCTTACATCTAGTGACACCGACCCTCCTAACTTCGGACGTAACTATTATTTGCGATGTCTTCCAGGGTCAATTCCGACCACTAGTCCATATCAGTTTTTACCGACACGTTTTCAGCAGTCTCCACAACTTATTGCACATTGGTGTGACTGCCTCAGTGAAAATTATTACCGAGCGATTCGTCTGGCCTTGATTTAAGCGTGACGTACGTCTTTGGGCCCGCGCGCCACGCATTAAATTATACCGTCACATTAGATTTACACTAGGCACATCCTCTGGGACAGAAGCACAATCTCATTACGTACATATGGATCTCACAGGGCCCCTCCCACCACCCAACGGTTACGTCCACATCCTCACGTGTGTAGATCGTTTCACTCGCTGGCCACGCACTGTACCTATTTCCTGTCCTACCTCAAAAGAAGCTGCCAAAGTATTTCTAACTGGTTGGGTCAGTTCCGTTGCTCTGATATCGTGACCACTGACCGCGGTCCTCATTTTGACGGTGCCTTCCACGAGCTATTGAACACATTCGGTTGCAGTCGCAACAAAACGACGGCCTATCACCCTCAGGTTATTGGCATGGAGAAGCGACTCCATCGCCAACTGAAACGTGCCCTTCGTTCTCATGACAATCTTTTATGGGGTGAAGTACTACCGATGGCTCCCTTAGGACTGGGCAACATCGTTAAGGCCGACATGCGTGTTACACCGGATTAGCTGCACACTACGACTTCCAGGTGAGTTCAGTTCAGTTCAGTCTATTAACATTAGCCTCGCACGTCTGTGCTGTGGTTTCGGTTGTTACCTTCCAGCAACGTCCAGTAAAGGACGAGAAAAATAGGAGCATAATGATAAAGATCTAATAAGTCAGAGTATCAAGCAGAGATCAAAAGGACAAGGAAAAAGTCCAAATGTAACTATGCCATTGGTCACGACACCTGGCCGTATAGCTTAATGTCTACAGCCATTTGGTAGACTGGTCGCATGGGCCCCAACATGGAAGTCTAACACATCCTACGTGGCTTAGTCCACTGGTCAGGTTTTTCATACCTTTTTCCATGTCATGGACTGACCACCTCGACCTGCCTTCCAACCACCACCTGCTTCAGAGAACAGTGTACGCCGAGTAGTCCTATCAGTGGGCATGCGTACCGCATGTCCCAAACACCTCAATCTCGTTAGATTCCGTACTTGATCCAGAGCCTGACATCTGGTTCCCAATGCCTTAGACCGAACCTCAGAAATGCTGATACGGTGTTCCTACCATACTCAGGCAAAGTTACGGAGACATCGGTGCTCGGAAACCGACAGTCTTCATCATCATCATCACCATAGAACAGCGTTAAACAAAAGGCCAAGCCCTACTGAACACTGCCTTTCTCACCATTTCGCACACTGAATCAGAAAGTATGAATATACAAGATGGACAGGGAGTGGACCTACATGGGTGGGAAAAGGAAAGAATGCCCTAGTAACCAATACACGGAATACACAGTCTAACTCTGCAAACGCACATCGATCAGTCATTCTGATTCGATGGAAAGTGACAACACGATCACCACTGTTTGCGGTTCGCAGCCATATCCTTCAGTGTCTCCAGCCAACTGGTAGACGGATCTTTTGGACCCCAACCACGAAGACGTGAAGCACCTACTTTTCCTAAGTCTGCTGTACGTTTTCTCATTCATCACTGCCACGTCATCTGTTGACCTCCGCGTAGTTTTTTCCACTCCTTAGGAGGAACGGAGAATAGAACACAGTACGGTAGACGTGTGTTTGACATACGTAACACGTGCCCCAACCAACGAAGTCTACTAAGTTGGATACTTTGTGACAAAATGTTCTCCGAATTAGTACCCAATACTCGATTTCTGACCTCAGCATTGCCTACTCGGCTACTCCACCCGATCTTAGCGATACTACGGAAACATCGGTGGTCGAAAACCTCAAGACGACGAATATCTTCAGCAAGCAGACTCCAAGTTTCGAAACCATACAACAAAATTGAACGCACTGCGGCACAGTATACACGACCTTTCAACTTCAGTGAAATATCAGATCGACGCCGTAAGTGCTTCAGTCCACGGTACACCGCTCGAGCCTTGGATATGCACGTGCTCACCTCTACTACTGTGCTCCCATCCGTCGTCACACTGTTGCCGAGGTAGGTGAAGTGGTCGACAACTGACAGCGCCTCCCGATTGAGCATCAAGCTCGGAATCGTTGACGTCCAGTCTTGTAGCATCACTTTACACTTTGAAGGTGCAAAACGCATACCGAGTGGAGCTACGGCTCTTGAGAGTCTATCTAGTGCAAGTTGGGCATGTTCCGCGGATCTGAACAAACAGACAACGTCGTCCGCGTAATCTAGGTCACACAGCTTTCCACTATTTCCTAGTTCGACACCTACACCCTGAAGATTTTGCAGCTCACTCTCCATTATTTCGTCCGCAACGAAGTTGAACAGGAATGGGGACATAGGACATCCCTGTCGAACACCACTGGTCGTTTCGAACGGACCAGAAAGTTCACCGTAAACTCTAACACGGCCAGAAGTATGAGAATACAATGATCTCATTAGGTTCACGAGCTTCTGGGGCATACCTTTTCGATGAAGAGTACTGAAAAGCGCTGTTCGAACAATCGAATGGAAGGCGCCTTTCAGGTCTAAGAAGACCGTTATTGTCGGTCGGCGGTGCGTGTGACGCGTTTCAAGTAGTCGGCGAAGAGTAAAAATCTGGTCGATGCATCCTCGACCTGGGTGGAATCCAGCCTGCTGTTCGCGGGCATTCCTCTCGTGAGTGGGCATAAGACGGTGCAGTAGAATCGAGGCTAACACTTTGGTGACTATTGGAATTAAGCTAATCCCACGATGATTGCTACAGTCATTGTGTATTCCCTTCTTGAAGATGGGAACAATCAACGACTCACTTCATATTAATGAAATGCGCTCTTCGTTCCAAATGTCATGGAGAAAAGCAGTAAGTGATTTTATCAAAACATTTCCACCCAGTTTGAAGAGAAGTGGGGGAAGTTCGTCGGGACCTGCCGCTTTCCTTCGCTTTAGTGATCGACTATATGACTCTACTTCTACTTCCGATGGGGGCTCAAGTGATACCACCGAAGGAGTAGCAGTTGTTGACACGGGAGTAACTACACTAGCGTGCGGCCAGCTAAACTGCTCCTTGAAATATTCGGCCCAACGGTCAAGCCCTTGCTGTTTGCTATGGATGGGTTCTCCATTCCTATCGCAAATCGCTTCACTGACCTGGATGCGCCGTCCACCGGTGTCACGAATAAGTCTGAACAGTCTCTGACTGTTACCTGAATCAGTTGCTATTTCCACTTCTTCGGCAATCTTGACCCACCAATTTTTGCGATCATTCTTAAGGCTTTGCGTAACTTGCCTTTGTAGCTTTCTCCGCATCTTATTCATCTCCTTACAGTTAGAGAGCTGTCGCTTTTGCTCCATTATACTCAGTGACTCTTGCGAGATCCAGTGCCTTTGATGGACAACGGATATAGGACCACAGGCAAAACCTGCTGCAAAGTGCATCGCCTGTTTGATATGAGCCCAATGCTCACCTACATCACTGTTCGTTGTAGATCCTAGCTCATGTGCTAACTTTTGCTCGTAACGGGTGCGTACTTCTGGATCACACAAACGTTGCACGGCTAATCGAGTTTGCGGTTTGCGACGATGACCATGAAGCTGGAGAGATGATCGTATTAAAACTAATGTATGGTCCGACTCCACGTACGTGGACCAGTAAGATCTATAGTTCTGAACAGAACTGTGCCACCAGTAGCTTACGGCGATATGATCAATTTGACTCAAAGTACCTGTAAAGTTAGAGCGCCATGTCGCTGTGCGACGCGAGCTGTATCGGAAATTGGTGTTAGACAAGAACAATCGATTGTCTGCACAAAACTGAAGAAGTCTATCCCCGTTATCTGTACGCTGAGCGGGTAAAACACACCACCCACCTAAACAGGCTTCTGACACACTGTTTGCCAACTTGTGCATTGAAGTCACCAGCTAGCACTACAATGTCAGAACCTTTACTAATGAGAGCGAGGGTGGCGAGTGCATCATAGAACTCATCTTTCTGCAAGTCTGAGCTGCAGTCCGTTGGGGCGTACACCGAGATCACAAACCAATTGCGCTTAACGCAACTATCCTTTCGAACGCCAACTGACCCCTGGAGTCTCACAGCACATAAACAACTGTTAACAGGGATCCAGTCTAAAAGGGCAGTCTCAGCCTTGTCAGTCAAGACTAATCCTACACCACTTTGACCCGCAGCTCTAGCTGCTTCGTCTCCTGAGGTGCGCAGGAAATACCTCGATGAGATACCAGAAGCAGTCAGTTGAATTACACTGCTCGAATCCTGGATACGCGTTTCACTCAAGCAGCAGACATCAATCTTCAGATAATCTAATAATAAGGCTTTGGCACGCCTGCTGACCGGCCTGCATGAGTGTACACACGTTGAAGGAGCTGAGATTCAGAGGCTGACGAGGCTTGAGAAAGTGTGAGTTGCCAGACAGAGGATCATAACCGAAACTATTTGACAGTGAATCGTTGCGAGTATTGACCGTGTTATCAGTGGGAGCATTATGGGTGGATAGATGGGGCAAAGAGGGGTGGTTAGGGACAGGAGACAAAGGTAGAATAAAAGAGAGGGACTTCTGGGCAGTAGCCCATTTATCACTACCCACCCCGCTCGATGCAATGGGCAGCGCGGTCCTGATTATCCTGCGCGACGACCGATGCAGTATGTGATTCCTTCTATTCGTGCAGTTCATGGGAGATGTTGGACGGGTACTACTAAGTTGTCCAGCCACAAAGCAGGAGAACGATTAGGGTCCTCATCCAAAGCCTTTAGTTCTAACAAGAACCTATCCGCAAGGCAGCGGGATGGCTTAGTGGAAGCCCATTTGCTTGGATCAATTATTCTTCCACTGATTTTGCCGATTGAGTTGTCAGTCTTCGTCTATCTTTTATCCTCACTGGCCATATTTCTGAACCGTATAAAAGAACGAACTTAACCGCCGCCTTGTACACTCTTCCCTTAACAGACAATCGGATGTCACGCCGACGCCACAAATGACGGAGGTTGCAAGAGCCAAAAAGAGCCTTCTGTATACGTGAAGACATTTCTTCAATATCTGTCCACCTGCTGAGATGTAACTACCCAGGTAACAAAATTTACCCACTTCAGCTAGAGTTTGCCCTATCAACACAAGATTTGGTGTTTGGTGAGTTGGTTTCTTCATTACCGTCTGCGGGTTTTAATTACGGGGATTGAGCAAAACGTTTTTCACATCAAATGCGGGTGCTGAAGCCCATCCTGCCGCGGGAACGAACCCTTAGCAGCTTCATACCTACGACTCTAGTGACCGCCAATCATATGCTTATTCGAGTAGACACGGTGGGATCACCACTACAACCGGCTTTCTCTGACCCGCTCTTCGTCATCCAGCAAACAGACAAGAAGTATGTGGTAGGCGTCGAAGGTAGGAAAGAGGCCATCAGATAGACCGCCTTAAACTAGCCTTCGAGGTAGAACCCACAACGGACACCCCGCTCAATGCTCCCACCTGCTCACAACCTTCGGCTGGTCGTCCTGAGTCGGCATTTGCGACTCCCGCTAACGACTCCAAATTACCGGTTGCAACACCAAACTCCACGGAAGATACAGCTGCACCCGTCAACAGGAGAAATTGACGAGGCCGCAAGTTGCGACAGCCAATGAGGTTTTCTGGATTTGCAAGTTGTATATATTTAGGTCTACTTTTCATATTCCACTTGTACATAGATTGGGATGGTAGCTGGACTCGTTTGACGCCGGACGCTGGCTCGTTTACTAAGGCAATAACGACAACAGGCAAGCGAGACTTTGTGGTATACCGAAGATGACGAACCCAACAATGCAATCATCACTTTGCAAAGTGGCAAGCAGGATCTACCCGCAAATTACGGAGAACGGCTTGCGCTGGCTTCGTTGTTATCTTTGATCGCGGAAAGAGGCATGAGAAACGTCTCTCACCACCTAAGTCGAGTTACACATCACGGATCGAACCCCAACTTCGTCGGCTTTCTAGGGGGAGACTCCCGTAGTACTACTGAGGCGACACAATTATAAACTAACAAATTTGTTTATCTGAACAATTACTGAATTTGGTGGTGCCACTCGCTCCGCCTGTGTACACTTCCAGCATGCCGTTGCCTACCTGCAATACACACGTCATACCGCTCCGGCGTTTTGAGTTCTGCTTCTTTGAGCGCTGCGGAGTATAACCGTTATCATGTTACGAACCGAGAACCGAGGGCTATAGACTCTGCACGGGAGCAGGTCCTGACCTAGCTTAGAAGGATCCTAAAAGTATACGAGATAGGATATGACTGCCAGTTCGTATAATTAGGGTCATGTCGTACAACAGTCACTCGCAGTGATAACTGCTCTCGTGATCCGTGTGCTGGAGGGGATGAAAAAGAATAACGACACCCTTAAAATGTCACATTCCCTGATCTCTTCCGCTTCTGGGCTAGTTTGCGAATAAGGAAGAAACCGCAGTAAGGTTGTCACTTGAAGAACACGACAATGACGGCTGTGCGGTAGTGGATACATGGCACGGCCAAGAATCACAAGGGAAAGCCAGGATTTTTGACAAGTTCATACTTCTAGACTAATTCTCTGCCAATTCGAAAGCCTGAAGACGAACATAGTGACAAACGGATCGAACAAACGGACTTGGGCGATCAACTTGATGTACATTTCTGTAATATACAATCGTAAAAATGACCAAAACGCCTCTTTACGGTCTTCTTATTTGTTCATTCGTGAGATGGGTTGCAGGAGAATGAAGTAGATTAACAAGGTAAATGTCATATTTGGGAATGAATGGCATGCCGAAATACAATTATGAATCTGTTAGGATGCCAATTTAGCAGCTGGTAGCAGATAGGATCGAGGATGGGTCAACCTGACAGGTGCCCGAACAGGAGAAGAGTCGCGTCCGAAAATAAAATATAGCCTTACTTCACTGGTTATAATGGAGTAGTCGAATTGGTTAAGGGGGTGGAAAATATTTTCTACTACCCGCCGGAACGAGCGCGCTGTGCGCTGTCCCTCGAGGGACTTTTTCGGAACTATTTTAATAATGTGGCAAAAGCTGGAGAATTTAACCCGTTGCTTGAAGTGCGGTTCATAACCTGGAAGTACACCTTGACTTCTCCGTAAAATGCTTCTTTTTATGGGGATGTTAGGCACCAGAAAGTACTCGGGTCGTGCCAAGTATTTTCCGAGGGTATTCACAGATCATATTATTTTCCCTAATCGAAATTGATGAAACTTCATTAACTAGTACCTCAAAATGAAGTAATGCAGCATAGCTTACTGTGATTTCAAAGTAAAGCACCTAAGCCGCTGCATTCACGGTGTGTTCAGAAATAGTCCCGAAAACATCCCCGGAGTGTTTCAAACGGGACTAAATCGGGACGAATTTGGGACCAAACTAAGACTAATTTAGGAGTATTTTGGGACTAACTGGGGACTATTTTGCTGACTGGGCCTTCACGGCAGTTGGTCCCCATAAAAGAGGATCCTCTTGTCGACAAGATAAGGGTCAGATCGGATCAGCTCGCAGGATATTAGGGATTGAGCCAAATTTAAATCCAGTTTCTTGTACCCGAGGCTCCAGAGAACCTCACGTGCTGCAACAGAAAAATGAAAACGTATCCTATGTTCCAGTGGTCACGACAATGGGGCAGGTTTCTAGTTGTCCAATCATCTATTTCCCGTTCTCAAAATCAAGAGAACCCCAGTAGAAGTACAAGCGACCTCGGACCCCACTGAGCTATGAGACATATATATGTTAATAATTGTATTGACCTACCCACTACCGCCGCGATCAACCTATGATCGTAAACCGGTTTCCTTTGCGGGCTACCTAGCCAACAACAAGTCACAGCAACCTCTTCTCCAGTGCTTGCTGCCAGCATACCCTGCACCGTTTCACACAGATCTGTACAGGTGAACCGTTTGAGCGTGGCAACCTGAAAGTTTAAGTTTCAAATGTAAAAGATTACCATGTTAGCATATACACTTGGGGAAGCAAGAGTGTCGTTTAGGGTTTCCAAGTCCCCCAACGATTCCGCTCGCAGCGCCTTGGGTGGAGCGGCTGGTACATGGGTGGCCCCAAATGCGGCAGTAAGCGCTTCGAGCGCCCGTTCCACCTTGCCCAAACGGTTCTCCATATGTTGCGTGGCCACTTTGTCGGTAGTTAATTAATTAAAAAAGCCACTTACGCATTAGCTCACTTAAATTTTTCAAAATTTGATCCAGTATGAATTTACACTCAGGTGTTCCTTTGCTATCAAAAAAGGTTAATCGTCAACTTTTGGGGTGACTACCTTTTACGGAACTCTGGTGAAGGACTGCGGTCATCGCCGGTCGGATACGACTCACGGAATAGCTCTGGCGATGATGTCTCGCAGTGAGCTCTATTTGATGTACTGATGGAAAAAGCTTATTGATAGGAAACTTAAACTTACAAAGCAACTCCCATAACTCTTTGCAGCACCGGCGGCGGACTGGAAGGCAGTTCGAAATGCTTTTGCTGTGCACGCGATAGTGCCGTATGCTCTTCTTGAAAACCGTCGTCGGAGGGCAGTTGCTTCGGTACCCTTACATAAAGTTAACTGATAAACTTTCGTACCTTCTCTGAACTGAATACCGTTGGCCAAAATGCGTTTGTGGCACGGTGTCGTCTGTGCTACAGGTGGAAGCGTCTTGGAGTAACCGACTTTCAAAAATGAAAGCGTCTCCAAAATCGTCTGAGAGAATGTCACGCAAAACGATTTACCTGTGTGAAACAACTCCACAAATGCGTATGCCTGGACAGAGTCCGACTGTGGTGCGCCGGACAGAAGCATTTGGCGGCATTGCGTAAAAGTTGCAACCCGAGGCCACCTTACGCGGTTGTTGCCGGCCACTCAGTTGCTGTGCACCACGGCGTAAGAATTTTCCGCCAAAAATTTCACTACCAAGTAAAACTTAAATGAAGCACATTAGTATAGTATAGTATAGTATATTTCTTGACCGTGGTCAATACACATGCACAAGGCAAGATCAGAGTATACAGCAGTACATGCCAATGTGAGGTATTCACAGATTCTAAATTTATAAGTCACACAGCAACCGAAATACACCAGTAAAGTCATGTGGTGTTTGAGTGAACAAAAGTGGTTATGGTTGAGGCGGGAATTCCGAATCGGTTTCGAAACCGCTGGAGGGCGGTGTTGATAACTGAACAGTCGTGGAATTGCTGATATAAGCGACAAATGGACGGTCACCAACGAGTAACCGGGCGGAAGAGATGCCAAAGAACATTGTTAGAAGTAAAGCAAGCGTGGGGTTTTCAAATTGCAGTCAGAGATACCAGCGGAATATTGGACACTGATCCAGCATTGGGTAACTAGTTGTGGAGGAAGCATGTGAAATAAAGGCAAGTGAGTCAAAGGTGATAATAAAACGGACCTTTTGTGCAGGTGATTACAGCGTCATATGGAAATTCAAATGAAGGCGAAAAGCTTCACAGGGACTTCAGTGAACTTTTGAAGAGCATGAATGGTGTATGGACATATAACGGACTTTTAAAGAAAAGAAAAGCCGTCAATGAAACGGATTAGTGGAGACAAAACGTCAATGGTCCGGCTAGGCAGAAGTTGGAAGAGTGTAAATTATTATTTTTTGTATGTGATAGAAAATTGTTAACCAAATTATGGTTGGCTGCAGATGGCTGGTATTCCGTTTCATAAATACCTTGGTTGCAGGTGGTGGCAGGTAGAATGTTGAGGGAAGCAGGTAAAAAAGGGCTGGTTTGACGAAGTTGACAGCTGCGAAGGCTGGGTTCCGGCCATTGGTTTCGTACTGCAACACGGGAAGAATTGAACTGTTGGGTTGGATTATTTGGGAATAGACGTTGAGCGGATGTGTTGATGGTTGGTGTCAGGAATCACCTCTGCGATCCGGTGAGACTTTCATGAGGTTTTGTTAATCCGTGTACGGTGCCCCATGTAACGTCAGCGGGCGAGAGTATAGGTTTAAACCATTGATCAAATCGTCCAGTTCTTACGGTTTTCCGGAATAAACGTCGATTTGGCCGATGGCTAACCAAGTAACCAATGCAATCTGGAAGAGATCAGGAGTGCGGCAGTCTGGAGAGTGTTCCAGCTGTGGGTTATGTTTATCGTTTTTATGGAAGCAGGAAAATGAACGTTTTGTTATCCGAACAATTAGTTATCGTTTGGCTAGTGGACCGGTCTATTGGGGATCCCTAGACGGAGACTGGTAGCTTTCTAGGGTAGTTGGGTGAAAGTAGAGATTTAGGGCGATATCAGGCAGGCGGTGGATGAGGAGAGGGTGTCCGTTTGGGCCACACCTGGATAGTAGATGATCGATCAATGGACTTTCCATCTTCATTTAGCTGAATATCCATAGAATCCGGTATGGCAGCCATGCGTTTTATGCAGATATTCAAGCCGACTTTCAATCCAAGATGGATGTACACGCCGCCGTCAAACTGGATCCTTTAACATAAACGTGAAGTGTGACAAATTGTGCTTGGATCGCATGAGATGCCAGGAACATATCGACTTATGAGTGACAGCACGCCGCGTCGCTGTTTTAAAGTCAAATTGTAGTTTACAAACAAATCAGACGTAGATTGCAGCATTGCGTCCTTGCTTGCGGTTACTGATATTCTTTCTCCAAGTTCCACTTGTTGGTCTGTTAATACAATATTAACATGTTACAAACCTGATGAGGTAACAGCGAGGGATGTGGAAGCAACGGGCCGCATGGAGTTTCCCATTAGGTAACCACAGACCTCTTCAACTGCTATCCGTGGGAGTTCTGAGACCGCTTCAACGGATGCACCAGACGTGCAAGCTGTAGCTAGCTCCGATGCTTCAGGAAGCTAAATGGTGCATTTCTACTGAATTAACCTACCCTGAGTCTTCACTTTTGGACACGAAACTCTGTGCTCCCACAGCGTGGCCTCGTGACAAACGGGACACTGTTGGGCACTGAGCTGCTTCTTCCTGTTCCGGTACCTCTGGTACTTGCTATCTCTCGGCATAATTACGTATATCCTAGGAATAAAATCCACAGTGTGACAAGCTTATATATTAGTTTATATATATATATATATATATATATATATGTTTGACCGATAATTTCGACATTACACACCCTACAAATAAATACGAATACCACTGAAGCAATATAGTGCTTTAACGTCCGTTAAAGCCACTGTAATGTGTTTACCTTGAACTGAGAAACATGAAAAATGTACCAATATTTCTATAACAAATCAAGCTAAAACAGACCTTCAATATTCTGCCACAAAAAATAAAGACAAAACTACTTAAAATAGTCGAAACATGGCACACTTATAACATAGACGTTGACAATGAAGACCCCAAGTACTCCCTTCAAGGGACGAAACCACCAACTACGAGAGAATAAGGCGAACCAATATGGCACCGCCCGATCACGAGTGCAGTCAGCAAAACAAAATGAGACCTAAATGTAACGAATTCATATCTGACGACTTGGTAAAAACATACACATAACAGTTGCATTTCGTGTTTCACGAAAGTCTGTGTTGAACATTTTGAGAAATGATGGTAATGTGCGCCACCCCAAAGCTTCGTTGGGCAGTGCCCAACAGGGATGGGCAATGTGCTACTTGGGTAGTAGCACTACAAGCTGTCTTCGTCGAAGGTGACACTTTGAGGCTCATATTCTTTGGTTCCCTCTCTAAACTGCTGTGGTGGTACTTACTTAGTCACGCTATTTTTTCCCATTCGTTAAAATGGTGAAAGGCTGGTTAAAAATCGTGTTGGAAGGACGTCTTCCGTCTCCTCGCTCTCCGCGCGCGTCCCCTGTATAGTGCAACCCGGGTACGACCTTTCAGTTCAGTTTTCAGTCTTCAGGTAAATGGCAGTGAGAAGTCATCCCGTATGAGCCCCATCGCGTCGTACTCTGTTGACTTGGCCGGATGTCGGTGCTCTGCCAATAATTCTTCGGGGGCCTGATCCGGTTTCATCTCTCCCACCACTCCGGTCGTTAGAGAGTTCCAGAGATCGGTCACTCGCCTTGACAATCGAACGATGGCCACCAAGCTGGTGGACTGCACCTTACGAAGAGTCAGAGTGTGTCCCCTGCTACGATCATTATTCCTGAGCGGGAATTCCGACTGTAGTTCCCAGCCCAACTCACCACGGATCACTCGCCTGACGTAGATGAGGTCACCTCGAAGACTTCGATAGGCAATGAAAAACAACTTGATGACTTCCAGGCTTTCCTCATAGCTGAACCTAAACAGTCCGGCCACGAGGCTTGTGGCAGCACGTTGCACTCGTTCCAGTTTGGCTAATTCCGCCAACCTACAGGGGTGGACAGCCGGACCGCCATTCTCCAAACAAAGACGTACATGCAAGACATCCCAGCCAGCAAAAATCCTGGTAAAAACGTGTTAAAAACATGTTTTACCATTTCAAAAAGGGGTTTTTAGGTGCTCAGTGACCCCGATAATATCGCCTAAATACCACTTAGTAGTACCACTTAAATACCATTTAAGTACCACTTAATAATACCACCTAGATACCACATAAGGAACACTTGTCGATGGAACGCGACGGGACCCTTTTTACTTAGATTCCTCTGCTCCGGTTTCCGTATAACCTTCACACCAAGTGGCAAACATAAGCCAAACATAGCGCTGTAATATTAGTAATATTTCATTAACAGACCGATAACACGTACATAAATGACGTGATCCTATTTTTTACCTCGAATATCCCGGAAATATTTCACATTTATTCTTATCACTCAATTCGACAGCGTGGCCTGATGAAAAAACAAATAGTAACTGGAACAATATATTACGACTTTTTGCAAACTCAAGCAGCACTCTCCGGCTGCTCCGATTCCAGGTGCGGTGCGGTCTGAAAATCTACGGAATTTACTTGGCGATCCCGGTTTGACCTAATGCATTTACGAGACCTCGTTATGTGCAACCACATGCGAACATGAAATCGGAACTCTGAATCCGAATGATTCGCGAAAATAGTGTGTGATTTAGCAGCATTTGGGAAATAAGGTGAAAATGGGTATAAACTTATAGAGAAACGCTTTGCTGGCTTGATAAATATCACAGACTCATAAGTAATTGAACGGAAGTACCTTGCATCACTCCAAATAAGAGTTTGTCATCAAGCGCAGTTTTTTGGTTTTTTCCTGAGGCTGCACTCGTTCGCGAGGTTGGCATGAAACACTTTCGGCAGTAGGGTCCGAACTGTCCTACCAAATGTTCACCCACCTACGGAGGACGGTAAGGTGAACTGAAAAAACAAATAACTTCAAATATGTAAACCTACCAGGCTTTTTCGGCTGTGTTTGTTGGTCAACTGCTGCTCAATCTTCATAAGATCATCAACGCTTTCCAGTTGCAGATGAAAACCCTCCTTGGCCATAAATCCAGCTGTGTCCACCGTCGAAATGTGGATCTCTTTTTGCTGATTTGCGGCCAAAATTTTGCAATACATTTCCTGCACTTGAAATAGATCTGCTGTATATACAGCAATCGGAAGGTGCCCAGGGGTCGAGTCCCAAATGAAGGGCGAATCGGACCAAGTATCCTCCATACAGAGGCGCACGCTCTCTCAGGGTAGGCTGTTGTCTTCCGATTGAATGTGGCGCCCAAATAGCACATTGCACAACCCTGTAAGGCACTTCCCAATGGAGCGTTGGGGTGGCGCACGGTGACGATACTTTTCAACGTAAAAGGTTCAGGTCTTCCTGGATTGCTGTGCGCTATTTATATATATAAATAGGCAACAAAAATCTGTGCGACGTCTGCACGCCTTGTGTTTTACTGCATGTCCCCGTGACAAGGTGGTCCTTAATGGTTTAGCTTATTGTTTGTCGGCAGGTGAGTTTTTTCAGTGGTGCGTAGTTACGGTTGGTACTATAATTGTCTAAGTGTCATGAATAAGTATCTTTTCGACCGTATCACTACTGCTGTAAGGTTGGTTAGACCTTACTTCGCGGTTCCCTTAGTAAACGCGTGCCTCGGTCCTTCGTACTGCGGGAACTACTTGCACGTTACTCTAATGCTGGACACCATACGAATATGTTAACCATAACGGTATTTTCCACGACCCGTGAGAACGAGAAGGCGATTGAGAGAGATAGTGGTTGGCGTGTATTTGGGAGCGTACGTGAGAGCGTGCGCAGGAGCAACGGTCAAGTGCCAACAGCGCTTGGCAGTCAGTGTTCAGTCAAACAATAAACGTGTTTAAGGTACGAATGAAGATGGCAACCGCTACAGGGGCCTCCTCCTAGAAGTCCGACGGAGTTGTGCTTCGATCGTGGCGGTAGGCCGGAGGCATTGATTGTCTAGGAACTCCTTGTAGCTTGCCCGTTATGCTGTTGGTTACGTCGAACGACTGCTGATGAGCTTACTCTCGAGGTCCAATGTGCGTCGGTCCAGCTGTGTTTTGGCTGCCGCTGGTTTTATACGCATGCCAGCCTGAAGATGCCCCGTAAGGTCCATCCAAAAGGGTGTCCAGTTGTCGTCTTCAGTACCACGCTGACAAATCGTCCCGTTGTCCAGTGAGCGGTTGGCTCCTTGAAAGTGCACGGGAGCCAATGTGACTGTGTAAATCTGTCTGAGAGGGGCAAGGTAGACTGGATCAAAATAGCTCCTCAGTGCGCCGGCGGGATGTTGGACAGTATAACAACACTCGAACGATGTTCGGTGTTGTTGTAGTCGCTAGGAAACCGGAACAAAATAACTCACAACCACCAGTTGTAATTTCTTGGGCCTGTTGGTTGGTGAATCCATGGTGAACTTCCCAACTTATTGCTAACAGTCGGTTGTAAAAATCGTCACGAAATGGGCGAAGCGGACGGGATTTCTTAGTTGGCGCCCGCGACGGCTACCTCGCGTTGCGGATACGGTTGGGGAATCTGATAGACTAGCTGCCGAGTCCTCACTAGGCGTAATTGGGGGTGGTTCGAGTAATAACTCGCTCGAAGCGGGGGATTGAGCGGCTTGAACATGTAGAAATTGGCCCAGCGGCTCGCACTCCGTGACGGCAGGCAAGAGACGGTCGATAGATACGGTGTCGTGTCGTCCGCTGATGTTCATGACAAATGTTCTTGCCCCACGTTTTATCACCCGAAAAGGTCCAGTGTATGGCGCTTGTAGTGGTGATCGAACGCCATCGACGCGAAGGAATACGTGAGTAGCCGTTTCTAACGCAGTTGGGACATAACTTGTAGACTGTTGTTCACGCGGCGGACTGGCCTTGAGCACTCGCATGTGCTGCGAAAGGCGCTGAGCATAGTCACCGTAGTTGAAGGTCACGGTTGGTGAGGGGGCTACCAACTCCTCAGGCAGACGAAGTGTACAGCCATATACTAGTACGGCCGGTGTTGTGTGTTATTCCTCCTTAACGGTACTACGCAGGCTTAAGAGAGCTAATGGTAGTGTTTCACTCCAAAGGGGATTACCGTTTTCTCGAAGGGCGGCTTTTAATCGCCGGTGGAAACACTCAACCATACCGTTGGCCTGAGGATGCAAGCTGTTGTCTTAACGTGTTGGCAACCGAGCGTAGCGAGTAGGCTGCTGAAAGCGCCGTCAAAGTGTGGACCACGATCGGTGGTCACTGTTGCCGGGCAACCGAAATGACTAACCCGACCGGTCAGAAAAGCTTTCGCGGCCTGTTCCAACGTGGGACGAGGGATGGGAATGGCCCACTGCAGGAGAGTAGAACGATCCACACGTATCAGTACGTAAACGTACCCAAGCGAAAGTGAAAGGGGTCCTACGAGGTCGACGTGCACATAGTGAAAACGTGTTTCAGGCACTGGTCACCTGGCTGACGCTGCCCTAGTCTGCCCATGAACCTTAACACGTTGTCACTACAGGCTAGCACGAGCCCGTTAACGGACATCTCGTTTGACATTGTGCAAAAAACCTCAGTTATCAGTTTCACCGAGGCCGTCACACCCGGGTGAGCCAGATGTGGAGTGTCAGGAAAGTAGGATAAAGGTGGGCAGCAGGAACCACCGGCCTAGGGTGACCTTACGACACATCGCACACGATGGCATTCTGGAAAACTGGGATAGGTACTGTGGTTAAGCTCAAAGAACCGTTTTGTCGAAGTTGTTCGATGTCAGGGTCCATAGTTTCGGCCAGTGCCATTGCGTCCAAGTTGATGTTAGGCGTCGGTGACGGACTTGGTTGATGTACGCGTGGTAAGGCGTCGGCGACGGGATTAAGTACTCCAGAGACGTGTCGTATGTCCACAGTAAACTGTGAGACAAATTCTTAGTGGCGAATCTCGCGTGGTGAGTATCGATCGGAAGCTGACTTTAGTGCGTAAACCGAAGGCTTGTGGTCTGTAAACACCGTGAACGAACGGCCTTCGAGTGCACGTCGAAAATGACAAATTCTTGAGTAGATGGCCAATAACTTGTTCTCGAGCAGGGCTCAACCCTGCATCGCCCTAAAGCAGCCAACCCCACCTATCTGTATTAGCGTGGTGCCTCGGCTAATCCACAAGGTCCTCCCAACTCCACTTTACAATACAGGCAAAAACGGCCACTGAGTAAAGCATCCTCATGCATCAGGATCGAACATACCATATCCTCCAAGCATCCCAATACAGTTTCCCAGTCTTCTGGCTGAGCGCCAGCACCTCCCGTCGAACCTCTGTAACCAATTTCTCTCTCCTCCAAAGATACAAATAAGTAGCCCCCAGTTGAATTATAACCAAAGGCCTCAATTGTCTAGCTCCGCCCTCTTTCCTGAACACAGGATGAGCCAGCCCAACCAACTACAGTTATTTCGTCGGTCCTGGTCGAGCGACAACCGCCCGCCCCCTGCGTATTCCGTTGAACCCAGTCACCACTACTTTCTACCATCTCACTTGCCGTTACCCGTTACCTCAGCATCCAACCCCCCACCTGGCTACTTCAACCACCCCGGAAATCCCACCTCCGCAAACGACCAATTTTTCCTTGATAGCATCCCGCAACCCAGCCTCACCCCTTCTCCATACTCCCGGCTCCCCACTTTCAACTCCTGTTTAGACTCCTTCGCCTCTACACATGACAATCCTGACGTTGTGAGTCCATTTAAAGATGTTTACCACCTCGGTCGTGTTAGCCACCAACACCCACCGATGGTTGTTCCTACTCCACATCATGAGGATACAAATACATTTACCTTGCTCCTCATTAACGCTCGCTTTGTCATAACCGAAACCTGGCCAAATGATTCTGTCCCATTGAACCAAATTTCTATTGCTGGTTATCAAACCTTCATGAAAAATCGTCGTCGTCGTGGAGAAGGCTGTCTGATCCACGTTAAAAACAGCTTGCCTACCATTCCTCTCTGCGATCCAATACTGGACTCAATTCAGGACTCAATATGGGTAACGGTTCTTCTGGCCAACTCTCCACTCCATATCGGCTGCGTTTTTCGACCACCCAATTAAAACATCACGGACCTCGCCCACGTAGTCAAAGCCTTTGACCACCTAGCTCTATTACCCTCTTCGTCAAAACTCATTGCTGGCGATTTCAATGCACCTAATATCTGCTGGGACACCATATCATCACCCCAATACTTCACGAGCTTCGTTTCGACCATACGCACAGGGCGCTGGGTCCAGCACGTAATGACACCAACCAGAGGTAACAGCATACTTGACCTGATGTTCACCATTGGCCTATCGGATGTGATGACTGCCGCCCTCAACCTTTTCCTAGGCAGTGACCATAGAATAGTATCTTGCGGATTCACAGCCGGACCCATAGACCCCAAATGTAGCTCATCTCAACAGCCCCTGCACACGATCAACTGGATGAACCTCGAGCCTATGCTTCGATCCCTCAACTGGGATGACTACTTCCTACAGCACAACACTCAGCTCGCAAGTGACGTACTCTGCCATAACCCACACAGCTGCTTGTCAGCAATCACCACCATCGGGACCAACCACTCGCAAGCCCGCAGCTCCTATCAAACAAGGCCGCAAAATAAACATGCAAAACTGCAGAAGATCTACAATGAAACCAAAGACTTTTCCATACTATTGCAACTCCACTCTCTCTCTGTATCCATCAGTCTTCGGACTAATAAACCGCTGAGAAAGCAGGAGCTTTCAGCCTTGAATCCCTTCGACAGATCGTACAGATTTCCCCGACTGCTAAAAAGCAGAAATCAGGGAGAGTCTTCAGGGATATCCTATTTAATTTGGGGAAACAACATGCAGATTAAATCTGCAGCCGAACTCGCTGAGGTGCTCAATACCTTCTTCTCAGAATCCATGACCACTGACGCCACTTTAAATCCGCCACCCGTACCCCTCATCACCGAACAAGTTCTCTCCGACATCAAATTCAGTTTGAACGATGTGGACTACCTACTGCTACGTGTTAGACCCCCCTCCTGCCCTGGCTTTGACGGCATCCCCCCAGCACTTTTCATCTTGGTGGAACTGACGTCGCTGCTATCTTTATGAATCTCTATAACTAATCCGCTAAACATGGCATTTTTCCATCCCAATGGAAAACTTCAACCATTATCCCTATCCACAAAAAAGGTCCGGTGCAAGACCCCTCAAATTATCGTCCTATTAACCATACCCCTTCAGCTGCCAGAATAATGGGGCGTTTGATCAAACAGCGGATGTCCGATTATCTCATGTCCCATAACCTCATTCACAGCCGTCAACATGGCTTCTTAAAGTCATGTTCTTGTGTCACATGCCAGTTTGATTTCTTCAGCCTACTGACCACGGCAGCTGACGACGGAAAATCTATTATTATCATCTACCTCGATATGACCAAGGCATTTGACCGAGTTCCTCACTTCCGGTTGTTAACAAAACTCCGGGCCTACGGTATCCATGACCCGCTTTTATCATGAATCACTTCCTACCTGTTGGACCTAAACGAGGTTGTACATGCTAATGGTCATCTATCGCAACCGGCGCCTGTCAATAGTGGAGTCATACAAGGAGGTGGACTTGGCCCGCTATTTTTCTGACGCTATTTTGCCGACAATTTTTCAATTGTGCAGCACGGCACACCTTTCCTCTTCGCCGACGACATCAAAATCGTTTATGAGTTTCGCCATCAAGGTTTGAGCACAACGCTGTCTGAAATAGATAATGATCTCGAGAAACTTGATCAATGGTGCACTTCATGGCAGATGTGCTTTTCGACATCCAAAAGCTTCTACACAACCTACAGATGTCAAGTCTCCCTCGGAACTCTGTCACTGAACCAAGTACCCATCGCCCCAAGCTCATCAGTGAAGGATCTTGGGCTTTGATACACTAACAATCTATAATTCTCGGAACATGCCTCATTTCCGACGGCCAGGGCCAGACAGATAATAAGCCTAGTTCTCAGATCATAGTATTCTCCTTCCATACCAATCCCATGCCAGATCCCACCTCGAATATTGCCTTATAATCTTCTCTGGAACATCTAAATCGGATAGCATACGCCTGAAGAAAGTCCAGCGCACCTTCACCAGGAAGCTAATAGGATATTCTTCTCCATTGAGCTATAAAGAGCGATACACTCTATTAAAATTTGACCCCGTATGGCTTAGACATGTCAGGCTTAACTTGTGTTTTCTATATAGACTTATTCATCGCTCTGCTTTCACTTCTGCCAACTTTGTGCAGTATTCGCTACCCTCATCTTACCCTCTGCGCCACAGAGACTTCATTCTGACCATCCCTCAGTCCAGGCTGGCAAAAAGATTCAACTTTTTTTTTCATTATATATTCAAAGCTTTGGAATAAGCTACCCCTGGCTATTCGCAAATTTGGCGTCAAAAACCCAGTTCAGCCGCGCCCTAGGGTCACAACTTACCGTTAGTCATATGTTATCTTTGACTAACGCCAGCCTATCTGAGGATCGAGCCTATGAAGAAGGCATCGAAACTTAGAACCCTAGCTTCAGTCTCCCTTCCCGCTCTCTGCAATCCGTCGAGCTGGCCTTCGAAAACTGGTTCCACTACTAGGATCATGGCACCATATCCTAAACCTATCATTTTTGCCTAACGACAGACGCTAGGCTTACCATTGATTATCACCTTTTACGTATAACCCACATTGCAGAAGGATACAGTTTTGTCGTCTACAGCTATAACTAGCTAGATGCCTGCCGGATCTCGCTACTCACCCACGTTCACCTGCTATCACCTAACCACCATACAACCCTGCCTAATCTAATTCACTAGTCAGTCTTAACAACCATGTCTAAACAATTACTGCCTCCCTTGCTACTAGGACGGCCATTTAGAACAACTTTCCTCTAGCTGAAGGTTTTTGGCCATTGGTGTTTTCCCCTAGCACCAAATAGTTCAGTGGTGCTGGATCCTAATACATTAAGTCCCACCACCCACTACTGCACTCCTTGATCCTTCGACTCTTCTCTTACTTATTCTGGCTTCCGCTCCTCTCAGCCTTTTTGCCCGGCCGTAATTCGCTCTCCTTAATCATCCAGGTTGTAAATCTTTCATCCCATATATCCACCTTCCAATAGCTACCTGTTGGCCTCAATTTCCTCCTTCTATATTTATCGACATGAACGTTTGTCCGTATCGCCAAGATTTCTGAATCCATCATCTAACTTAGACTGTTATCCTCTCTCCCTGTGTGCAACAACATCTACTGGCGCAGCCTAACTCAACCACACCAGAACGGCCCATGGCAGTTTTAGGCGCGGTCTGGCGCTGTACAAGACGGAAACATATACGCAGGCGCGTACATTACAACACCCGTTGTCCTACTCCATGTGTTTGCTTAGCTCCACTCCGCATTTTCTCAGCCCATGCAAGCGAAACCCCTGATGTCAACGGCACCTTCACCATGGCTGCGCTCGGATGTGGGGAAATCAGACCACCCACAGCAGTTGCAAATATTGACGCACGCGGAAAATTGCCGTCGGGCGGAGGGGCTATAGAGAGTTCCTATATGGGCTCAACCACCTTTCCGTTAGAAAAAAAAGTGGAGAACGAAAAAGGTCTAGTGGGATCGATTTGATCTATATATACCATTATTATCGGGCTGTGAAAGAAATGGGCAAACTCCAATCATGGGTGTCTCCCATCAGCTCAGACCTGACCCTGCGAAAGGGAAGAGCCCACGCCGCCCTTGTCAGTTTGATATGCTTTGGGTTCCCACGCACGAGATTGACTCGGGGGTGATAGCCAACTGCTCTCCACATATGCTTACCCACATTCCGCTCTCATTTTCAATCACCTGGTACCGTCCCATGCAAGCCTGGCATGTTTGTTGACGTCAGCTGCAAAACCACCGTGGCTCTGGACAACAAGTAGCTACATCAGACGACAGGCACGTCTCATCAAAACACTAATTATATCTATGTAGATATTATTGTATACATAAACACACATGTAAGAACGTAGAGAAAAGCACCCGTTTTTTCGCCCACTTGTCTGTTTTTCCTCCCTTTCGTATGAAAGCGGCGTTTCTCTTGTCTTAGAATCCAGCCCACTCTCCAGTTTACAGCCTCACCTAACAGCAACCTGCAACATTAGACCTGTGGATGCCCCACTGTAGGATTTGTCATACATCCTCTGGATCCATCATACAAACATTCTATTTGAGTTCTTAGTGTGTCCCAGCGTCTTCCTTGTGACCTGTAAAACACCACTGTGAGGTTCCTTGTCTATCCCCTAGACCTATTAAGCAAACTTGCCATTCAGGGTTGTTCGTGTTGTCCAGCTGCCTTCTCACGTAGCCCTCAAACCCTAGTCCAAATGCACCTCCACAACTTTATTAACCCCTAAAGATGAGACTTACCGGTGGACGGCCGATCCGGCTATCAGTAACTTTGCCTAGTAGTGTAAGCCCAATTAGCCCTCACGAACACCGAATCACCATATCAGTGACTCCTCATTTAAATAAGATCATTGTGCCTCATTTCCAACCTCCGTACTCTTATCTGTTATTTTGCTCACGCTAACCCTCAAATGGAACATCTCCCAGACTGCGATCCTCTCTTTTTCAATTTCAGAACCACCAGGCCATCACGTTGCTTGGCTGTGATATATCGTGCAAAGAGCTGATCTTTTTCTCTGCCCGTCTACAGCCGCACCAAAGACCGGCTACCGCTGTTACGATCTAGCCACCGGGTTTCATCCACAAGAAATCCTGGTATCGCCGCATAAGCCCGTCTGAGGCTTACTGAAGAATTCTCACTACAAGGCCTTCTCGATATCGAAGCCACCGTGCGAGGACTCCTAATTAAATTGTGATCGGTCCAGATTCGGCGACGCCCACCTCTCTCCCATGGTGAAACGGCGAACAAAAACCGCAGCCAACCCTTACCCAAAAAGTCCAACTCGGACACAGATAAGCCATAAGACACTCAACAGAATGGAGTATTCGCCAATTTGCCAGCATAACCTGGCCTACTGCAAAGGTTTTCACTCTTGTCCTGCCTTATTTTGTTCCGCAAGGACACGGCATTCCGATTGCTGATTATTCCTTCCTGAAACTTCATCCATCTTCCACCAGCGGAGAACTGCCGACACCAGATGACACACACTACTTCTCATGGAAATTGTCTCACCATTTCAAGGGGTACTATTCATTTTCATATCCGCAAATCTATTAAAATTAGTATTCCTCTGCAAACCTTCATGAAATTCTTCCCTGCCTCCTTTGTCTTAACGCCAATTACCTTTTTAATTGAACATGAATATATGCATTACTGACCATTTTCTTGCGTCATTCTTGTGAATATCCTATTTCCTGCTTCCTAAGCCAATGTCCGTCTGAACACTCATATATCCGACCGATTCATTATTATTGCCGCATTTGACTTGAAATCAATTCGTATTCGCCGTGTATTCTTTGGTCGTTTTGATTCATGCAAACTCTCGTCAGCCTTATTCCATTGTTGCTGTGATGTGCGAATCTCTCTGTGAAATTTGTGAATTTCCCATTTCATTCAGTGATATGGTAAACCCTGATCAAGCTTACACGCGTGCCTCTCGACCACGGTCCAGAAATATACCATTAATATTGATATTAAGTCCATACCGAATGCACTGCTGGCGGGTTGTAGGTGCTTGGAGAAGAATGCTAAAGGTTGCCAAGAATCGTCTACGAACTGTTGCAGCACTGCTTCAACCGCTGTGTCCGAGGCATCCGTCACTACCGAAATAGGAGCCAAAGGGTCGTGATTGGGAAGGAGGGCTGTTTTGGCGACA
This sequence comes from Fasciola hepatica, assembly GCA_948099385.1. Classification (NCBI taxonomy): domain Eukaryota; kingdom Metazoa; phylum Platyhelminthes; class Trematoda; order Plagiorchiida; family Fasciolidae; genus Fasciola; species Fasciola hepatica. The sequence continues at coordinate 3,477,647 of CANUEZ040000019.1, read as the reverse complement.
GCATCTTTGACCAAGGCAAATGCGACTTGTGCCGTGTCGGGAAACACGAACTTCCGCTTACCTCCGCGCAACAGGTCGATGAGGGGTTGCATCATTTCGGCACAATGCGGAATAAATCGGCGGTAGAAATTCACCAGACTGGCAAACTGACGCAGCTGGCGAAAAGACTGCGGTTCAGGGTAGTCGCGAGTAGCGGAAACTTTATCTGGCAGAGGGTGGATACTCGAGGATGAAATAGAATGTCCTATGAAGATGATATCAGACCGGCCTAATTCGCATTTCGCGATACTGATCTTAACGCCGTGCTGACTGTCGTTCTAAAAGTGCTCGCAAGTGGGAGGCGTGCTCTTGCTCTGAAAAACTCGCCACAAAAATATCACCCAGGTGTACGTAGACATTTTCCAAACCTCGAGTTGCCTCTTGCATGAACCGCTGGAAGGTCTGGGCTGAATTGCTGAGTCCAAACGGCATTCGCAGAAACTCGAGCAGCCCGAAAGGCGTAGTGACGACAGTTTTAGGGATATCGGCCTCTGCCACCGGGATCTGGTTGTACGCACGAACTAAATCGATACGGCTGAAGACGGAGCAACCTGATAAAGACGAACTAAGGTCCTGTATATGGGGAATTGGGTATTGGTCAGGGACGGTGACTTTTGTTAAGTGCTCTGTAATCACCACAGGGTCACCAACCGCCGCTAGACTTAGGGACCATATGAAGGGGGAGGCCCAAAGGCCACTAGAAGGGCGTATTGTACCAAGTTCTAGCATATGTTCGAATTCGGCCTGTGCAACACGAAGCTTGTCTGGTGCTAACCGACACGGCCTACTGAACACTGGAGGTCCCTTAGTATCGATATAGTGAGTGACGTTGGTGGTCACTGCTGGAAGGGGCCCGGCCTGCCAAAACTTGGCCAGGTAGGCGGCGATGAGTTTGCCATAAGGTTAGTGTGCCGATGGTTGAATGTATAAGAGCGTGACGTGATTCATTCACTAATTATAACCCTCAACAGCGAGGGTGGTCTGACGATCCATCACTCTGCGGCACCGTGCATCAACGAACAAGTCAACGTTTTGTAGGAAGTCATGCCTTGAATTGGGTACGGGATGTTGACGATGATGAATAAACAATGGAAATTACTCTTTAAACCTAAGTTTAGGGTGGGCAACCGCTGGCCAAACTTTGGGATGGTCGTGCCTTTGGCAGCGTGTAGTATTTTGGCCCGCGGTGTGCTATTGTTGCCTTTCGGTCGGTGAAGGACGCTCACTTCGGCACAAGTATCTACAAAGAATAGGCTATTTGGAATGATGCCCCCTATGGTCAGAAGACGACTGTTGGTCTGATACCCGGCTTCCTGGGTCGCCACTAAGGGCCAGGAGTTTGGTTTCCCTGATGAGCACTGGGAAACGTACACCCTGGTTCGCATCGTTTGGCTCCCTCACCAAAGAGATCGTGGTATTTACAATACCTTTTTTGAAGAGCCGAAACGTCGTCGCATGACGGACTATGGATCCTGGGTGCGCGTGTGCGGTTCCGCTCTTGTGACTCACTTTTACCTGCTAGGCGTTGCAGGCTCGCGTCAATTCTAGACAAAACTGACGCGAGGTCGTTAAATGTTGGCAAGGCGGGCACCGTTGTGACAGATGACCTGGTTACTCCAGCTACAGCGGGGTTGTATCAAGACATAATGTCATCAGCTATTGCTTCAGTTTCTTCCAGCGAGCATTTGCGCGTGGCACTTAGTAAAACTGGAATGTTGTGCGGCAAATGCTGCAGCCAAAGTTCTCTTAAGAGCGGGTCCTCGCCTACCGTCGGTCCTCTCGAGCGCTGCATCTCACGCAGCAGTTCGGAGGGCTTCCTACTTCCAAGCCCAAAGTTTTGAAGTTGTTGCATACGTTGGTCCTGCGTTGGGGTCGTGCGGGCAATGACGGCCTCCTTTATAGCCTCAGAACTCCGGGAAGAGATTATTAAGTCCCTTAATTGCATTGTGACCTCCGGCGCGAAGCGGCCTGCTACCCACCTGAAACGGCTGGCGTCACTGGTTATACGGCAGTTTTCGAATTCTTACCCGACCAGCGTGATCCAGAGTTCTGGATCAGCAGGCGTGATTGCCGGTATGTGCAGAGTGATCGCCCCAACGGTGGGGTCCGAGCAGGGTTTACGTTCAGCAGACATATCGATTACTTTATCGAATACAGACGGGAAAAGAAATCAACGACCAATGGGGCAATATAATCTTCGGAAGAAGAAAATCACGACGATCATAACACCAAAAATATGTGTGGACAAAAAAAGTTATTTGGTAAATCAACCCAAAAATGTCAACAGATAGGGAAACAATAAAACACACTAAAAGGTATGCAGGCGGGACACTGAACTGTAGTAAACAAGGAAACTCACGTAACCTGGGGATCATATCCGGCTCACCAATTGCAATGTTTGTTGGACCTTACTTCTCGGTTCCCTTAGTAAACGCGTGCCTCGGTCCTTCGTACTGCGGGAACTACTTGCACGTTACTCTAATGCTGGACACCATACGAATATGTTAACCATAACGGTATTTTCCACGACCCGTGAGAACGAGAAGGCGATTGAGAGAGAAAGTGGTTAGCGTGTATTTGGGAGCGTACGTGAGAGCGTGCGCAGGAGCAATGGTCAAGTGACAACAGCGCTTGGCAGTCAGTGTTCAGTCAAACAATGAACGTGTTAAAAGTATGAACGAAGATAGCCACCGCTACACTGCTTCGTCGTCTAATTCTCGTACCGTAGGTTTAAGTTGCTTGAAACATTCCACACTTCATATAAACGTCAAAATTTCTTCCGACGCTCTCAGTAGAAAGTTAACCGGTATTCCTTGGAAAATAAACGGCATTATTAGAATGAATACCTGCTGAAACCCATTCTCTCCATGCATTGTCCCACGTGTCACGATTCCAGTTTGTGGGAGCACAGAACTTCGTGTCCCGGAGAAAGGATCCGGAGTATGCTCTTATTATGGATTTATTTGATTGGGTTTCTGAACAGCGGGTACAGCTAGCACTTCCAGTGCACTTCTTGAAGCGGAGCCACGAAAGCTAGAGGTACAAACAGAAGGAGTGCCCGGGGACCTGATAAGTGGGGATAAACTCCCCATGGCGTGCATATTCCTGGGGATAGCTCCATCGGGTGAGATGATAACGTTTCTATATTGCGTTACTTTCAAGCAATGGAAGACGTACAAATAGGAGAATATATGTCCATAAAAGTAAACACAAACATGGTGCAACAGTCACTGCCTGATCTATTCGTCACCGTAAACTTAAGCAATAAACAGCGGCAAGTTTGTGCCGGGTCTCCCACGTGATCTACGGACTATTTCTCGTACACCACATTCGTGTGACAAAATTCAGCTAGAGAGTGGAATATTTATTCACGCTGGACGGACAGAGTGAATATGCGCCCAAGCATCATGGGTTCTTCTCCAACTTCTATCGATCTACAAGTGAATATAGATGGGCTGTCGTTGTTTCGGGCATCTTCTTCTCAGATATGGCCAATTTTTGCAAGGATAGTGCAGCCAATGTGTCCGCAACTCATGACTGTTGAATTTCGTTGTGGTGTTAAAACTGATATCCAGTATATCATTATTTGTGCCACACAGTGAAGGGACTGCACCTACTGCCGTAAAACGGCCTAAGCTATCGTAATTCTTCAATACAATGTTGTTTGAAGGCCTTTATTTGGGATATTTCCGCCGGGCCTTCGTTCGTCAAGTCAAAAGCCCCTCTGGTTATTTCGGCGGCTTGCATATCGATGAGAGATGACGTTTCCCATTGTCGAGGCCACCCCACGATCGGATGAAAATCTTCGCTCCGCGAAGTATCGCCTTCACCGCATAGGCACCACTCCGTTCCAAGCCCTACCCATCGATATTGTGACCGCACTCCCGTTGGATTATATGCATTTGATATGCCCAGGGGTAACACAGAATTTGCTTACCACCTGGCTGAAAGGTCTTTGTTCATCTTGTTGCATTCAGAATAGGTCGGGTGCGGAGGAAACTGGTGACCGAATTCTGCGAACCCACAGTGCTCTCACTTGTGACTTCCAGCGCAAATGCGTCACACGCGTGATATCGAACGCTGGAAGGCGACGGAATTGGCCCTGTGAGTTTACTTGATTCATTAACCCGTGATTCATATGACAATATTTTTTCCCTGTGAATATCTTTTCGAATCCTGTTCTACACGTCCGTTTTTGGACTTCGCACAAAGCATTTTGTGTCTTATAAGCGGGAGATGGCAAAATCGTATTGTTCCAATTCGGTTGTGTACAATGTTCATTGTCTAACTCATGTAGCAGAGAATGTGAGAAGACATGGAACTTTGGACTGCTGCTCAAGCTTCCCTCATGAATCTCATTTGGGCAAATTAAATGTTTGATAAAAGGACCGGCTAGACCGGCGGAGCAGTTATGTAAGAGCTTGCACAAATTGAACACCGTTTACTCTCACCTCGAAAACAAATTGGTCTTAGATGACACTCTTTTGCCCATAACTCGTTTCCCGAAAACTCCTTGTTCGTGTATCGTTAACGGGATATTTTTTCTAAGGTACGTCGCAATAATATCATTGTGACAGACAGTGAACCGGCGACCGTAGTCAATATTTTGAGAGATTAAGTCCCTTTCATGCATTTTAATATCGTCGGAGACTTTTTGGCGCGCGCTCTGCGCTCAGCGCATTTATTTATCTTCTCAGTAGATGGACTGCAGTCCGATATCCATGCCGTTCGTATTCACACTGTCCCTTGCAAGTGTTTACTCCTACCGGTCAACACTTGCCATGTGTGCATCCCAGTTTATCATAACTTCTTATAAAATAGTTGTTTCCACTGCTGTTCACTCTGTGAGTTGTATATATATATGTACATATATATATACGTTTCAACTGAACACTTTCAGGTGGCAGCCCTCAAAAGGTTTGCCGATTACGACTAAGCTGAACCGTGCCTAGTGTAACAGCCGGTCGTGGAAAATCCCCCTTTTTCCCTCGCGATTCAGTGTTTTTCCCAACATCACTCATTTGCCTACACTATTGACTTGTCTTTACGAACTGGTTGTTTCTATGGACCAATTGTTGTTTGTTCGCGCCCAGAGCGCTACTTTGGCACATCCTTGTTCAGGACCTGCGTGACGCACGTGCTGTCTGCTCACACGCTGCTATTCGGTTTCTCGTTGTTCAGTCCTTGTGATTGTATTATTGAGGTTTGTATATTGTTTATGTCATTGTTTATTGTAATAATCTAGTATCGTAGAATTATCACGGATAATCGTCTTTTGATTTCGGGATCCGTTGCGAATTTGGCTACGCATTGCTCAAACGTTCGTTACAATACTCAATAGATCAATTCGGAACGAGGAAAAACACGCAAAATGCCAAGAAAAGGATCAAAGGCAGTCGAATCCGGACAGGAAGTAATACGGCAAGTCACTGGGGGAGGTTTTGGGTACATATGATTCTTTAGTTATTGCTAGATCGCCTAGTCCTGTCAGTGCTAGTTCATGTGTTATTGAGAACAATATTGATCGTAAGGATGTCGATTTATATAAGCTGAGAATACTAGAACTAGAGCAACAGTTACTATCGGCTAGACTGCAGGCGCAGGAAGCAGAGAAGAAGTGTACACAGAAAGAGCGAGAGCATGAGACCAGTGACTTCGACACTTCCGATAGATTAGGGTGCAATAAGGTAAAGAACCCCACGCCGGTCGCCGGCTACAAACCACCATCGATCGATCTGCATAGAGTGGAGCTAACGGTTTTCGACGGGCGAGCTGAGCAATACTGCAAGTTTATCAAGCAGTTCGAGACGTTCGTTGAAAATAAGGAAACCGACCCTGGGCAAAGGCTTCTCTACCTCACTCAATACTGCCGAGGCCGAGCAAGAGAAGCTATCGACGGGTGCACCATGCTCGACCCAGAACAAGGCTACACAAGGGCAAGGAAGATTCTAATGGACCTGTTTGGCCAACCTTTCAAAGTAGCCCGTAACCTAATAGAGGGCGTGATGGTAGAGGCAAAGTGAGCCAAGGGCGACGTCTACACAATGGCCGACCTGGTGATTAAGATGCAGAACTGCTCAATAGCCCTCGACCATTTAGGCTACAGGGCTGACCTAGACGCCATGCACACTTTGGAAGGCATAGTCCGTCACCTCTCTCCTGAACTACAGAGTCGGTGGGCTGAAGAAGCAGAACGGATAAGCCGAAGCGACAGAGAAGCCAACTTCGAAGACCTGACTGAATACTTGGACAGGCAAACGAAGATAGCTGACAACAGATTCGGCCGACTCATCCGGGACAGCAACCGAGCAAACAAGCCCAGTACTAGCCAGGTCCAAACCCCTGTACGGGAGCATCCAAAGTACCAGCCTTGGACCAATACACACGTCATTTCACGAGATGCTACGGCGCAACCAAATTGCAGATCCTGTGGTACTAGCCATGGCCTACCAGAATGCCCCAAGTTCGGCAACGCCACAATAGACGAACGGTGGGGAATGGCGAGGATGGCAGGAGCATGTTTTATCTGTCTCAACACCACGCACCGGGCAGCAGCCTGTAGAACAAGGAATCGATGTGGTTACGAGGGCTGCACGGGCAGACACCATCGGCTGCTGCATCAGGCGAGAGTAACCATATCCGAGGCGAGTACCAAGCCCAGCGTGATTTGTTCAACTTCACAATCTGCCAGTAAACCGGTACGTTTAGGCGTAGTGGCCGTGGGAGTAGTGACTCCGACTGGGATAGTCAAGGCGTTGGCTTTCGTTGATAGTGGATCCGACACTACTTTAGTGAAAGAGCGGTTTGCCGACAAACATCAACTGGCTAAAGGTGCGACGTCGTTGGCAGTGAGCACGGTGGGCGGAACACAGGTAATGACTGCTGGTAGATTAAGGCTGCAACTCATCTCTCTAGACACTAACGAGGAAATTGAACCAACGGAGGCATTCACGTTAGCGGATCTCCCCATGCGAGCACCAAGGTCGGTGAACGCAATCTTGACTCGGTGGCCCCACCTGCAGGATGTAACCGTTTTAGACTGGGAAGATGATGAAGTGGATCTCCTCATCGGCTGCGACGTGCCAGAGGCGCATTGGGTGCTTGACCAGAGATTGGGCGACCGCCAGGCACCTTATGCCGTACGCACGGCTCTGGGATGGATGTTATACGGTCCAGTAGGGGTACGCGGTTCCGTGAATTACTTATCCGCCGAAACGGACCGCATAGAGTATCATCTGCAACGGCTGTATGAAAAGGAGTTTCATGACATTGGAGACGAAAGACCGACGTTGTCTCAAGAGGATCACTTCGCTCTACAAACGGTGCGGCAAGGCACTAGAGGCCTCAAAAAACAGTTCGAGGTTCCCCTCCCATGGCGCACACCGGTCGACCCGTGGGCTGACAACAGAAATTATGTTCTCCAACGATTACTACGACTAAAAGAACGCTTCATTCGAGACCAGAATCTGTGGGAACGATACGCGGATTTGATGAAGCGAAACGAGGACCTCGGTTACGTTGAAAGGGTGCCTGTTAACACCGACAGCAAAAGGGGTATCTGGTATCTGCCTCACCATCCGGTTATCAATCCCAAGAAACCCAATAAACTGCGCGTGGTTTTCGACTGTGCGGCCAAGTTCCAGGGCAAGTCGTTAAACGATCGCCTACTACAGGGGCCTGACTGGACCACACCACTGATCGATGTTCTGTGCCGTTTCAGAGTGGGTAAAGTGGCTTTGTCTGCCGACATTAGGGAAACGTTCCATCAGGTGAAGATTCTGGTAGGAGAACGAGATGCTTTGCGTTTCCTGTGGTGGGAAGGGAGCGACCGGGACAACGCAGTGGTGAATTATAGGATGACCGTCCACCCCTTCGGAGCCATATCGTCACCATTTTGTGCCAACTACGCCCTCCGAGAATCAGCGAACAAACATGGCGATCTGGTACATCGGACGGTGGTAGAAAGCATCAGCAGGAACTTCTACGTCGACGACTACCTTGGGTCATTCGATGATGTGGAATCAGCTCTAGAGCAGTTCAGGGGTCTGACGAGATTGCTGGAAGAGGGTGGCTTCCATCTAACTAAATGGATGTCGAACGCCTCAGAAGTGCTGAAGGTCATCCCGTATCACGAAAAGGCCGAAAGGGTAAGAGATTTGGACGGCTCTCCACTTCCTATCGAGCGCACTTTAGGGATACAATGGGACGCGGAAACGGACGATTTTGTTTTCGAACTAAACGTTCCCGAGCTGCCAATAACCCGTCGTGGCATACTATCTGCCGTCTCAAGTTTGTTCGACCCGCTCGGTTTCGTCTCACCATGGCTGCTACCCGGAAAGATCTTGCTGCAGCGGCTGTGCCGTAAGAAAGTTGATTGGGACCAGTCACTGGACCGAGGGGACCGGCTGGACTGGGAAGAATTTTTGAACACCTTGAAGAAATTAGGGGACATAAGAATCCACGATGTTTGACTCCTGGCCATACGACACGGACTGGAGAACTACATGCCTTTTCCGATGCATCCGAAGTCGGTTATGGAGCTGTGGTGTACGGACGATGGTGCACAGGAGATGGGTAAAATACTACGAGGATCCTGTTCGCCAAAGCCCGCGTTGCCCCACTGAAGTCGGTCTCAATCCCACGCCTTGAACTCAGCGCAGCCGTGTTGGCAGTCAGGGTGGTGCAAGCTGTGAAGAGATGTTTCGATCTCTACATTTGGTCGGTGAGCTTCTGGACGGATTCAACGATAGTACTTTACTACATTAACAACGTCCGGAGCCGGTTTAGTACTTTCGTTGCTAACCGGCTCACGATTATCCACGATGAATCAGCCACGCACCAGTGGAGTCATGTCAGGTCTGGCGATAATCCGGCCGACCTGTGCTCCCGAGGTGCGAACAACTTCAAGCAACTGGACACGTGGACGAGAGGGCCAAACTTCCTGCAATTGCCCAAACAGGACTGGCCCGTGTTCGAATTAAAACCCCCTACGGAAGTGGAACTGGAGATCAAAAACGTCGTGATAGCAACCAACGTCGTCGAAGCGTCATCCATTCCATCGCGACTGGTCAGGTTTTCTTCCTGGATGAAGACGCTTCGTTCGCTAGTTTGGTTAACCAGGTTCAAGAGAAATTTACTAGTCATGAAAGGGCTACGGCCCTCAGGTCGGAAACGGGTCGGTCTGATAGGTCCCGATGAGCTACAAGCGGCAGAGTACGATATTTTCAGGATGATACAACGCGAGGCTTTCGCCCGAGAACTCAAGCGGGCGGAAGAAGTGGGACCGACCAATAAAGACATGCCATCTCCAAGAGGCGAGCTGAAGCGTTTAAACCCCAAACTCATCAACGGACTGCTGCGGGTGGATGGTAGGCTGACCAACGCCCACCTGAACTTCGACACAAAGTATCCTATACTGCTGCCTGCGAGACAACCTGTAGTAGAGCTAATGATTCAACACGTCCGCGCCGTGGAGGGACATGCCGGGGAAAGTCACGTGACGAGCGTCATTCGAAAGCGTCTTTGGTTGTTGAGAGGACGAGGGACTGTAAAACGCGTAATCCGACGGTGTGTGCAATGCAGGAGACGCAATTCCACAGCAGGCAAACAACTCATGGCCCCACTACCAGAATGCAGGGTAACTACGGGCTGGTGGCCGTTCAGTGACACCGGGTTGGACTACTTCGGGCCCTTGTGGATCAAGTGCGGGAAAAGATTAGAAAAGCGATACGAATGTATCATGACGTGCATGAAATCACGTGCGGTACACCTAGAAGTCGCACATTCGATGACGACCGATTCGTTTCTACGGGCCTTGCAAAGATTTATCAACCGAAGAGGCGTACCGGCCGATATATACTCATATAATGGGTCGAACTTTGTGGGCGCTCACCGGGAATTGCAGCGTTGGCACAAGAACGTAAACAGGGACGAACTGCAGGATCGAACCGTGGCCTACGGCATACGATGGCATTTCAACCCCCCACAGGCCAGCCACCGAGGCGGCGTATGGGAACGCATGATCCGGTCCGCCAGACGGATATTGCTGTCAATCATGGAGCAGCAGCCGCCCGACGACGAGACGCTAAACACCGTCATGACTGAGGTGGAGCGAATCCTGAACAACCGCCCCCTGGTTCCAGTATTGAACGGCGACCCCACCCACCTGGCGCTCACCCCGAACGACTTATTGACGTTAAGGTCGAACGAGGGTTTCCAAGGGCCGGTAAACCTTCGTGGGAGCTACCTCAACGGGTGGAAGCAAGCGAACTATCTGGCCAAGGTCTTCTGGAGGCGATGGCTGCGGGAGTACCTACCGGCTTTGCAGACTCGACAGAAGTGGATGGCCAAAACAAGACCATTCAAAGTTGGGGACGTGGTTATGATCACCGGCGAACGCGCACATTTCAGCGCTTGGTCTCTGGGAGTAGTTACGGAAATCATCAAAATCACTGACGGAATGATAAGAACGGTGAAGGTGAAGACAGCTAACGGAGTGCTCATTCGTGACATACGCAGTATTAACCTACTCGAGAGCGAAGACGGAAGAGCTGATAACCCTGTGGCCCAGTAAACCTTTTTCACACCAGTAATCGAGGTGGATAAAGAAACACCATATATACCACACGGTCTCCGTCAAACACGTTAAGGTGCTCGCGGTCTTTTCGTTGACATTACAGGAGGTTCTTTCCGATATGTGGTGATGAGCGCGATTCCATTGTACATCCCGATACGTACACGCATGCACGACGCACTCTAAATCCCGTTAACCCATCAAACATGTGACAGTGTTCGTTGTTTTGCTTTTTGTTGACTTTACCGAATGCCCCTTGCATATGTGGAAGTAGCGGAGCTCAGGTCACACACACATGCTACATTTTACTCATTTTCTTGCCACGCGGTCTTTTGTTGACATTGCAGAAAGTCCTCCTTTGATGTGTAGTCATACCTGTGATTTCATTGAACCCCCGGCACACACACGCACTCACACACACACACACACACACTCAAGCACGTACATCCAGGACCGGACGGCCCCTTACGAGGACAACGTCTATGTGACCATTCACGCCCGCCATCGGTCATTTGGTCTTGTGGAAGATGTAGACTAGCCTCACGTCTATGTATCCAATGGATTAGGTGCGACCAGTAGTAGAACGTTGACGACGAGCATTAGACGCGCGCACTGACAGCAGGGCCTAGGCAGGTAGGAAGAACCAGTACCTTTATACCGAACCTTTGACTCTGCTAAGGATCCAGGAGGATTTTGGTGGGCGGTGTAACAGCCGGTCGTGGAAAATCCCCCTTTTTCCCTCGCGATTCAGTGTTTTTCCCAACATCACTCATTTGCCTACACTATTGACTTGTCTTTACGAACTGGTTGTTTCTATGGACCAATTGTTGTTTGTTCGCGCCCAGAGCGCTATTTTGGCACATCCTTGTTCAGGACCTGCGTGACGCACGTGCTGTCTGCTCACACGCTGCTATTCGGTTTCTCGTTGTTCAGTCCTTGTGATTGTATTATTGAGGTTTGTATATTGTTTATGTCATTGTTTATTGTAATAATCTATTATCGTAGAATATCACGGATAATCGTCTTTTGATTTCGGGATCCGTTGCGAATTTGGCTACGCATTGCTCAAACGTTCGTTACACCTAGCGTGCTGTTCGCATCCATCGTGGACGACGTTGCCCTTAACTGTTGTTGGCTGGGAAGACCTCAACGAAAGGCAGTTACCGACCATAAGTTGATCACCGCCGGTAAGGGTAGGTTTTTCAAATTTACTGTCATACAAGAAGTCAGATGTTGTAAAAGGAATGGAGCGGTTCTCCAACGAATCAACTTCTGCCATTGACGGACACATAAAGCGCTGGTTCATCAAAGCTGTGGAAAGTGGCGAAGGAAGACGGCCAAGACCGTATGCTAGTCTCCTATATATGGGGTAGCATAACAGTTTTGTTTCCTCCAAACTGCTTCGCTAAAAAGTTTGGCTGTTACAGTTTACACCGGTTTATATGATTACTTAGACATGGAATTTATTACCGGTTTCGCCGTTGCAATCGGGCAGTTTATTGAGTGGAAATTTTGTTCAGCTGCTGGTAATGTGTTTCAATATATGTATATATATATATATATTTACCAATATGCACATATAGATATATATTTATATGAAATCAAGCATGGAAATATTGCTCTTTAAAAGTCTTAGATTTAAAAGTCACGATACTGCTCTTTTCTTCATTTGCCAATGATGTAACTTACGCGACCATTTTTCGTGCCTTAATTTTCAGATCCCGTAAACAACATGAAGGAGAACCAGGGACATTCTCGCGTAGAACGGACTGGTGAAAAATCGATCAGCGGCTATTTGTAAATACACTGGACATATGTATCTACTTTTTCTAACAAAAAGGCCATTTCACTCGAATGTAGGGACAATTTAGTGGTTAAGCTCGAAAGGATGGGGAATACGTTATTGATACATTAGGTGATTCAGTGAAATTTGGGTTATTATCGAGTAGGAAATGACCATTTTCCGCGATTTTTTTGATCCTTTCGGCATGCCCAACCCTAGCCCAATTAGGCGCTGGTGGTGCTACCCAAAGCTTTTCAATAGAGTTGCCCAGCGTTGTGATGGGAAAGCCCGGCGTTTGCCCATCCCTAGACGAATTGGGCAGGCTTTGGGCAGTTCTGCTCGGGCAACAACTCCGAGGTCCTTTTCTTCCTGTTAGACGGAGTAAGGTACTCCCAAGGCAGTACCTGGAAGTATAATTGGGGCCACCGGTCCTCATGCTCGCGCATTTGTCCACATTTATCGGTAGATCCCAGGTGGTTGACCAATTGTCTGGAGCCTGAAGATCCTCTTTCAGTATCTCACGGTCCTCAGACGATCGAAAGGTGTGCAGATCTTTACGTCATCGGAGTAGATAAGGCACTGGGCTCGGAGGGTACGCGGTAGGCTGTTCACGAACACTAGGAACAACAGGAGCCCTAGCAAGAAGCCTTGCCGCCTACCACTGCTAACTTGATGCTAAGCTTGTTTGGACTGTGCGGCTCTCGCGGAAAAGGTTCTCTCGACAAGGAAATCCTCGATCCAGTAAAGCATGGGCCCGGAGATGCCGACGGCTTGGAGTTTCACCAAAAACCGATTGTGAGGAACTTTACCAAACTCCTTATTAAAGTTAACAACGATAGCGCCCGTGTCATATCCCTCGGCCTTGGCGTTCGGCAAACTTTCACGAGCAGTCAACAGGTTCGATATAAATTCAGTTCAGTTCAGCTCAGTTCCACAGGACGAAAGTGGCCGAGGCCAATCGAGCTTACAGATCGTCATGTTGTAGGCGAGTTTCCTTGGCTCGAAAGACCACGCGTCGGATGTTTTGTCTGGAAGGCAGAGTTTACGAGGCAGACGAGTATATTTACAAAAATACAAGGGGCTCATTACCTCATTACTCGTTTCACAGGTATCTCTGAGAAAGCTGTGTTCCAGCGTGAATCGAGGGCCTCCTTGAGAGTTGGTACATTGCTGCATTCAACAGCCTTCTACGACAGTCCATTCCACACGGGTGCAGCCCTATTTGTAAAAAATTAGCCCGTATATCAAGACTTGAGTATGCCCTCTGTTGCTTATGACTGTGTCGTCTGGTGCCGCACTCAGGGGCAGAAACGAACAAGCCACCCACGCCTATACCGGACAGACCCTTAATGAACTTGAACGTCTCTATTTGGTCACCTCGCCCTCCATGCCGCTTAGAAGAGAAGAGATTAAGATCCCCTAGAGGCTCGGCGCAAGGTTTCCCCCTCTAACCGGTGACGATTCTTGTTGCTAGTCGCTGTGCGACGTACATGTGTGGAAGTCCTTCCTGGCCATTATCACATACTTGTTTTGTTGATGTTAAGCTCTCTATCTTGTTGACCCTTAAAAAAGTACATCATGCATCAATCATTACACTTCAACGTTTGTTCATATTTTGTTCACGTGAAGTGGCATAATTTTGATTCGAACTTGGACCGCCGTGACAGTGGTACTTGACACTGACCTTTGTCTAGTTCTGGTCCTCGTTGTAACAGCCGGTCGTGGAAAATCCCCCTTTTTCCCTCGCGATTCAGTGTTTTTCCCAACATCACTCATTTCCATACACTATTGACTTTTCTTTACGAACTGGTTGTTTTTCTGGACCAATTGTTGTTTGTTCGCGCCCAGAGCGCTATTTTGGCACATCCTTGTTCAGGACCTGCGTGACGCACGTGCTGTCTGCTCACACGCTGCTATTCGGTTTCTCGTTGTTGAGACTTTGTGATCGTATTATTGAGGTTTGTATATTGTTTACGTCATTGTTTATTTTAATAATCTAGTATCGTAGAATTATCACGGATAATCGCCTCCTGATTTCGGGATCCGTTGCGAATTTGGCTACGCATTGCTCAAACGGTCGTAACAATACTCAATAGATCAATTCGGAACGAGGAAAATTCACGCAAAATGCCAAGGAAAGGATCAAAGGCAGTCGAACCCGGACAGGAAGTAATACGGCAAGTCTCTGGGTAGGTTTTGGGTACTTATGATTCTTTAGCTAATGCTAGATCGCCTAGTCCTGTCAGTGCTAGCTCATGTGTTATTGAAAGCAATATTGATCGTAAGGACGTTGATTTATATAAGCTGAGAATAATAGAACTAGAGCAACAGTTACTTTCGGCTAGACTACAGGCGCATGAAGCAGAGAAGAAGTGTACACAGAAACAGCGAGAGTATAGGACCAGTGACTTCGACACTTCCGATAGGTTAGAGTGCAATAAGGTAGGGAACCCCACGCAGGTCGCCGACTACAAACCACCATCGATCGATCTGCCTAGAGTGGAGTTAACGGTTTTCGACGGGCGAGCTGAGCAATATTGCAAGTTTGTCAAACAGTTCGAGACGTTCGTTGAAAACAAGGTAACCGACCCTGGGCAAAGGCTTCTTTACCTTACTCACTACTGCCGAGGCCGAGCGCGAGAAGCTATCGACGGATGCACCATGCTCGATCCAGAACAAGGCTACACAAGGGCCAGAAAGATTCTGAGGGACTTGTTTGGCCAACCTTTCAAAGTAGCCCGTAACCTAATAGAGGGCGTGATGGCAGAGGCAAAGAAAACCAAGGGCGACGTCTACACCATGGCCGACCTGGTGATCAAGATGCAGAACTGCTCAATAGCCCTCGACCATTTAGGTTACAGAGCTGACCTAGACGCCATGCACACTTTGGAAGGCATAGTCCGTCACCTCTCTCCCGAACTACAGGGTCGGTGGGCGGAAGAAGCTGAACGGATAAGCCGAGGCGACAGAGAAGCCAACTTCGAAGACCTGACTGAATACTTAGACAGGCAAACGAAGATAGCTGACAGCAGATTCGGCCGACTCATCCGGGACAGCAACCGAGCAAACAAGCCCAGTACTAGCCAAGTCCAAACCCCTGTACGGGAACATCCAAAGTACCAGCCTTGGACCAACACACACGTCATTTCACGAGATGCTACGGCGAAACCAAATTGCAGATCCTGTGGTACTAGCCATGGCCTACCAGAATGCCCCAAGTTCGGCAATGCCACAATAGACGAACGGTGGGGAATGGCGAGGATGGCAGGAGCATGTTTCATCTGTCTCAACACCACGCACCGGGCAGCAGCCTGTAGAACAAGGAATCGATGTGGTTACGAGGGCTGCACGGGCAGACACCGTCGGCTGCTGCATCAGGCGAGAATAACCATATCCGAGGCGAGTGCCAAGCCCAGCGTGATTTGCTCAACTTCACAATCTGCCAGTAAACCGGTACGTTTAGGCGTAGTGGCCGTGGGAGTAGTGACTCCGACTGGGATAGCCAAGGCGTTGGCTTTCGTTGATAGTGGATCCGACACCACTTTAGTGAAAGAGCGGTTTGCCGACAAACACCAACTGGCTAAAGGTGCGACGTCGTTGGCAGTGAGCACGGTGGGCGGAACACAGGTAATGACTGCCGGTAGATTAAGGCTGCAACTCATCTCTCTAGACACTAACGAGGAAGTTGAACCAACGGAGGCATTCACGTTAGCGGATCTCCCCATGCGAGCACCAAGGTCGGTGAACGCAATCTTGACTCGATGGCCCCACCTGCAGGATGTAACCGTTGTAGACTGGGAAGATGATGAGGTGGATCTCCTCATCGGATGCGACGTGCCAGAGGCGCATTGGGTGCTTGACCAAAGAGTGGGCGACCGCCAGGCACCTTATGCCGTACGCACGGCTCTGGGATGGATGTTATACGGTCCAGTAGGGGTACGCGGTTCCGTGAATTACTTATCCGCCGAAACGGACCGCATAGAGTATCATCTTCAACGGCTTTATGAAAAGGAGTTTCATGACATTGGGGACGAAAGACCGACGTTGTCTCAAGAGGATCACTTCGCTCTACAAACGGTGCGGCAAGGCTCTAGAGGCCTCAAAAAACAGTTCGAGGTTCCCCTCCCATGGCGCACACCGGTCGACCCGTGGACTGACAACAGAAATTATGTTCTCCAACGATTACTACGACTAAAAGAACGCTTCATTCGAGACCAGAATCTGTGGGAACGATACGCGGATTTGATGAAGCGAAACGAGGACCTCGGTTACGTTGAAAGGGTGCCTGTTAACACCGACAGCAAAAGGGGTATCTGGTATCTGCCTCACCATCCGGTTATCAATCCCAAGAAACCCAATAAACTGCGCGTGGTTTTCGACTGTGCGGCCAAGTTCCAGGGCAAGTCGTTAAACGATCGCCTACTACAGGGGCCTGACTGGACCACACCACTGATCGATGTTCTGTGCCGTTTCAGAGTGGGTAAAGTGGCTTTGTCTGCTGACATTAGGGAAATGTTCCATCAGGTGAAGATTCCGGTAGGAGAACGAGATGCTTTGCGTTTCCTGTGGTGGGAAGGGAGCGACCGGGACAATGCAGTGGTGAATTATAGAATGACCGTCCACCCCTTCGGAGCCATATCGTCACCATTTTGTGCCAACTACGCCCTCCGAGAATCAGCGAACAAACATGGCGATCTGGTACATCGGACGGTGGTAGAAAGCGTCAGCAGGAACTTCTACGTCGACGACTACCTTGGGTCATTCGATGATGTGGAATCAGCTCTAGAGCAGTTCAGGGGTCTGACGAGATTGCTGGAAGAGGGTGGCTTCCATCTAACTAAATGGATGTCGAACGCCTCAGAAGTGCTGAAGGTCATCCCGTATCACGAAAAGGCCGAAAGGGTAAGAGATTTGGACGGCTCTCCACTTCCTATCGAGCGCACTTTAGGGATACAATGGGACGCGGAAACGGACGATTTTGTTTTCGAACTAAACGTTCCCGAGCTGCCAATAACCCGTCGTGGCATACTATCTGCCGTCTCAAGTTTGTTCGACCCGCTCGGTTTCGTCTCACCATGGCTGCTACCCGGAAAGATCTTGCTGCAGCGGCTGTGCCGTAAGAAAGTTGATTGGGACCAGTCACTGGACCGAGGGGACCGGCTGGACTGGGAAGAATTTTTGAACACCTTGAAGAAATTAGGGGACATAAGAATCCACGATGTTTGACTCCTGGCCATACGACACGGACTGGAGAACTACATGCCTTTTCCGATGCATCCGAAGTCGGTTATGGAGCTGTGGTGTACGGACGATGGTGCGCAGGAGATGGACAATATACCACGAGGATCCTGTTCGCCAAAGCCCGCGTTGCTCCACTGAAGTCGGTCTCAATCCCACGCCTTGAACTCAGCGCAGCCGTGTTGGCAGTCAGGGTGGTGCAAGCTGTGAAGAGATGTTTCGATCTCTACATTTGGTCGGTGAGCTTCTGGACGGATTCAACGATAGTACTTTACTACATTAACAACGTACGGAGCCGGTTTAGTACTTTCGTTGCTAACCGGCTCACGATTATCCACGATGAATCGGCCACGCACCAGTGGAGTCATGTCAGGTCTGGCGATAATCCGGCCGACCTGTGCTCCCGAGGTGCGAACAATTTCAGGCAACTGGACACGTGGACGAGAGGGCCGAACTTCCTGCAATTGCCCAAACAGGACTGGCCCGTGTTCGAATTAAAACCCCCTACGGAATTGGAACTGGAGATCAAAGGCGTAGTGATAGCAACCAACGTCGTCGAAGCGTCGCCCATTTTATCGCGACTGGTCAGGTTTTCTTCCTGGATGAAGACGCTTCGTTCGCTAGTTTGGTTAACCAGGTTCAAGATAAGTTTACTAGTCATGAAAGGGCTACGGCCCTCAGGTCGGATACCGGTCTGCCCGATAGGTCCCGATGAGCTACAAGCGGCAGAGTACGATATTTTCAGAATGATACAACGCGAGGCTTTCGCCCGAGAACTCAAGAGGGCGGAAGAAGTGGGGCTGACCAATGAAGACATGCCATCTCCAAGAGGCGAGCTGAAGCGTTTAAACCCCAAAATCATCAACGGACTGCTGCGGGTGGATGGTAGGCTGACCAACGCCCACCTGAACTTCGACACAAAGTATCCTATACTGCTGCCTGCGAGACAACCTGTAGTAGAGCTAATGATTCAACACGTCCGCGCCGTGGAGGGACATGCCGGGGAAAGTCACGTGACGAGCGTCATCCGAAAGCGTCTTTGGTTGTTGAGAGGACGAGAGACTGTAAAACGCGTGATCCGACGGTGTGTGCAATGCAGGAGACGCAATGCCACAGCAGGCAAACAACTCATGGCCCCACTACCAGAATGCAGGGTAACTACGGGCTGGTGGCCGTTCAGTGACACCGGGTTGGACTACTTCGGGCCCTTGTGGATCAAGTGCGGGAAAAGATTAGAAAAGCGAAACGGATGTATCATGACGTGCATGAAATCACGTGCGGTACACCTAGAAGTCGCACATTCGATGACGACCGATTCGTTTCTACGGGCCTTGCAAAGATTTATCAACCGAAGAGGCGTACCGGCCGATATATACTCAGATAATGGATCGAACTTTGTGGGCGCTCAACGGGAATTGCAGCGTTGGCACAAGAACGTAAACAGGGACGAACTGCAGAATCGAACCGTGGCCTACGGCATACGCTGGCATTTCAACCCCCCACAGGCCAGTCACCGAGGCGGCATATGGGAACGCATGATCCGGTCCGCCAGACGGATATTGCTGTCAATCATGGAGCAGCAGCCGCTCGACGACGAGACGCTAAACACCGTCATGACTGAGGTGGAGCGAATCCTGAACAACCGCCCCCTGGTTCCAGTATTGAACGGCGACCCCACCCACCTGGCGCTCACCCCAAACGACTTATTGACGCAAAGGTCGAACGAGGGTTTCCAAGGGCCGGTAAACCTTCGTGGGAGCTACCTCCACGGGTGGAAGCAAGCGAACTATCTGGCCAAGGTCTTCTGGAGGCGATGGCTACGGGAGTACCTACCGGCTTTGCAGACTCGACAGAAGTGGATGGCCAAAACAAGACCATTCAAAGTTGGAGACGTGGTTATGATCGCCGACGGACGCGCACATTTCAGCGCTTGGTCTTTGGGAGTAGTTACGGAAACTATCAAAAGCACCGACGAAATGATAAGAACGGTGAAGGTGAAGACAGCTAACGGAGTGCTCATTCGTGACATACGCAGTATTAACCTACTCGAGAGCGAAGATGGAGGAGCTGATAACCCTGTGGCCTAGTAAACCTTTTTCACACCAGTAATCGAGGTGGATAAAGAAACACCATATACACCACACGGTCTCCGTCAAACACGTTAAGGTGCTCGCGGTCTTTTCGTTGACATTACAGAAGGTTCTTTCCGATATGTGGTGATGAGTGCGATTCCATTATACATCCCGATACATACACGCATGCACGACGCACTCTACATCCCGTAAACCCATCATACATGTGACAGTGTTCTTTGTTCGCCCTTTGTTGACGCTACCGAATGCCCCTTGCACATGTGGAAGCAGTGGAGCTCAGGTCACACACACATGCTACATTTTACTCATTTTCTTGCCACGCGGTCTTTTGTTGACATTGCAGAAAGTCCTCCTTTGATGTGTAGTCATACCTGTGATTTCATTGAACCCCCGGCACACACACGCACTCACACACACACACACACACACTCAAGCACGTACATCCAGGACCGGACGGCCCCTTACGAGGACAACGTCTATGTGACCATTCACGCCCGCCATCGGTCATTTGGTCTTGTGGAAGATGTAGACTAGCCTCACGTCTATGTAGCCAATGGGTTAGGTGCGACCAGTAGTAGAACGTCGACGACGAACATTAGACGCGCGCACTGACAGCAGGGCCTAGGCAGGTAGGAAGAATCAGTACCTTTATACCGAACCTTTGACTCTGCTAAGGATCCAGGAGGATTTTGGTGGGCGGTGTAACAGCCGGTCGTGGAAAATCCCCCTTTTTCCCTCGCGATTCAGTGTTTTTCCCAACATCACTCATTTGCCTACACTATTGACTTTTCTTTACGAACTGGTTGTTTTTCTGGACCAATTGTTGTTTGTTCGCGCCCAGAGCGCTATTTTGGCACATCCTTGTTCAGGACCTGCGTGACGCACGTGCTGTCTGCTCACACGCTGCTATTCGGTTTCTCGTTGTTGAGACTTTGTGATCGTATTATTGAGGTTTGTATATTGTTTACGTCATTGTTTATTTTAATAATCTAGTATCGTAGAATTATCACGGATAATCGCCTTCTGATTTCGGGATCCGTTGCGAATTTGGCTACGCATTGCTCAAACGGTCGTAACACTCGTTGCTAGACGTTGTGGCAGTAAAGCTGAGGTTTGTACGTATTTATCGGCGTATAAGTTGTTAATCCAGTACCGTGGAAACTACGGATCAGTCTTGTTCTGACATTGGGATTTTTCTGCATTGGCTACGTTTTACTCACAGGCGGAATAACCATAACAGTAATCAACTTGGAATCTCCACAAGGAAATAAATCAGAAATGCCAAGAAGAGGACAAATGCAAGCCGAAGCTGGACTGGAAGTAACACGGCAACTCCCTGGGGTATTTTAAGTGATACTGATTCCTTAGACATTGCTAGGTCTGCTACTCCTGTTAGTTCAATTTCATGTACTTCAACCAGTGGTATAGAACTGAAAGGTGATGACATCTATAGATTGCGAGCGGTAGAATTAGAAACCCATCCTAACTAAGCCAGGAAAGAAGCTGAACCAGCCAGAAAAGAACAACTCCGAAGACGGGAGGGATAGGTGATCTTCGAGACCACGGGGCATGCAGCCATTCAGCCTAGCAACTCCGTGGAACGATTGAGGCCGACTTGTGCCAGCGTTACACGCGCTATTGGCTCACCAAAGGTGGAATTGTCCTCCTTTGAGGGCAATGCAAAACAGTACTGTAAGTTCAATAAACAATGCGAGAACTTTGTTGAAAGGAGAGTATCCGATCCGGGACAGAGATTCCTGTATCTGCCACATTAATGTCGAGGAAATGGCAAGGAAGCGATCGACGGGTGATCGATGCTGGATCCCGAAGAGGCTTATACTCGGGCACGTGTAATGAAATGCCTGTTTGGGCAACCGTTTAAGGTCACTCGGAATTTGATCGGTGTTGTACTACCAGAGGCAAAAGGTTCCAAAGGCGAGTCGGGCTCTCCAGTCAATCTGGTGATGAAAATGCGGAACTGCTGCATCTCTCTGAATCACCTAGATTACCGAGCGGATCTGAAAGCACTGAACACATTGGAGACAATAGTGGGTAGTTTACCCATGGAAATACAGAGTATATGGGCCGAGGAAGCCGAAAGGATCAGCAGATTTGGTCGAGGAACTACGTTCAAAGACCTGGCGCAGTTTATAGGCCGTCATGCTCGAATAGTGAACAGTCGTTTCGATCAACTTGTGCGCGAGACCAGCAAGTTACCTAGGATTGCGACAAAGCAAAGCTGGACCAGGGAACCGAGTAGAGACCAACCATGGGCAAACACACAGTAACAAACGTTTGAGCAATGCGTAAGCAAATTCAAAACGGATCCCGAAATCGAAAGGCGATTATCCGTGATATTCTACAATACTACGCTATTGAATGAACTGTGATACCAATTAGATACAAACCTCAATAGCGCTCTGGGCTCAAACAAACAACAATTGGTCCATAAAAACAAACAGTGCGTGAAGACACGTCAGTAGTGTAGGCAAGTGAGTGATGTTAATGAAAACATGGAAATGCGGTGGATTTAGGGGATTTTCCACGACCGGTCGTTACACCGACCACCAAAATCCTCCCGAATCCTTAGCAGAGTCAAAGGTTTGGTATAAATGTACTGATTCTTCCTACCTACCTAGGCCCTGCCGTCAGTTCGCGAGCCTAATGCTTGTCGTCGACGTTCTACTCACGGTCGCACCTAATCCGATTATTGTACATCTTCCACGAGAACAACTGACCGATGGTGGGCGTGAAGGGGAAACATAGATGCTGTCCTTGGAAAGACCGTCATGCACTGGCTGTATGTGCTTGCATGAGTGTGTGTGTGTATGATGTAATCGCCACTACCCTCATATATGCAAACGATGTTCAGTGACGTCAACGAAAACAGAAGGCGAACACAGTCACATGTTTGATAAGGGTTACGGGGTATAATATAATATTGGTTTATTTCGCAGACGCCCGAAGCATGCCATGTGCATGATTTTGTTGATACGGATGATGGAGTTGACAGATATAATTCATGAAAATGTGGGATAAAAAGGCACAGAGGGGAGAAAATGTGGCATGAAGATAGGATAAATGTATGCACACCATAGAGGTCGTGGGGAGTTTAAATGAACTCTGGGGCGGATTTGAATGGACTCCCGGTGAGTTTGAAAGTCAAGGTCAGATGGGGGGTATGACTGGTCCGGGTGGATACATCTGCACGCCGACTGATAAACATGTGAAGGGCTGGAAATCGGTATAAGAAACTACAGTAGCGAGGGCCGGTGGAGATCAAAGTGAGGTGCACTGCAGTGGATTAGATATCAATGAAGCATTAATACTCTGCAGTGGATGGTCGGCGGACAGGGCACAAAACGCACCGTAAAACAGGGAGCGAGCAATACAGGACGTAGAGGGTTGATCAGATGACAAAAACGATTTAGAAGGATTGGATATGGTAGATGTGAGGCACAGATGTAGGATTGATGGATACATATCATGACGGTCGGTGGGATGATAGCAAGAGAAATGGCCGGTGAGGAACTGCAAGATGCGGAGCGCGTGCACGCATGCATATAAGCGCAAGTTTATATATATATGTATATTATACATATATCTATAGATATAAGAGGAGCAGGGGCAATAACAATGGGGTTCTGGAAAGAAATTAGCAGTCATTGGGAGGAGTAGGTAAGGTTAGATCAAATGGTTGTAGAATTAACTTTGGAATATCGTGGTAGATTATCTTCATGACGGGTACACATAGCGGCCCAACAGAGATAAAAATGAGTGCGGAAGCACAGAAGTGATGACGACTGTGAGGAGCAGTTCATGGAAGGGTGAAGATGAAGGACAAGATCAAAGAAAATAGGTGAGAACGGGCCAAATTATTTGATCAATGCAGGTGCGACATGTGGTGACGGACCAGAGGAATCGGGTAGTGACAGAATAAATGATTTGGAAATGTAAAGGAACATCATGACGTAACGCTCTCATTACAATGGCGGAACATGGAAAAGCAGATCAAACTGGAAGGCACGCAGGAAATGCCTGTGGCCCAATTGGGGAAATCTGAAAAATGTCAGGCTTGCATGAAAGGGGCTACAAATTGATATGGGAAAGGGTGGTAGCGGGGGACGGTGGAGAAAAAAGAGGGATCTATTGCTAGGGATTATATAGTAAAAAGTCTGTGCTACACTGCGGTAGATGGTCAACGGACAAGGCACAAAACTCGTCGTAAAACAAGTAGCGTACATTGGAACAAGTAAAGTGTGGTACTGATGGCAATAATGATCTGTAGGGATTTGATATTTTAAATATGAGGTGCAGATGTAAAAAGAGTGGACGCATATCATGAGGGTCAGCTGGAAGGCAGCGGGGGAAATAGCCGGCGAACAGTGCAGGATGCAGTGCAGATATATATATATATATATATATATATATATATGCGAGGAGCAGGAGCAAAGAGCAATGGAGTACTAGGAGAAAAAAGTATCAGTGATTGGAAGAGGGAGATAGGATTGCATCATAGTGTGCAGGATTGACTTGGGAGAATTCCTACGAAGTTTTTCATGACAGGATAACATAGTGGATCAACAAATGGAGAAGACCGAAGAAGCACAAAAGTGATGCCGGCCGTGAAGAGCAGATAATAAACGAGGGAAGATGAAGGATAAGATCGATGAGGTCAGGAAAGAACGGGTCTGATTATTTGATCAATGCAGGTGCGACATGTGGTGACGGACCAGAGGAATCGGGTAGTGACAGATCAAACAGTTTGGAACTGCAAAATAACATCTTGACGTAACGTTGTCTTCACAATCGGTGGGACATGAAAAAGCGGACCACACTGGAAGGCACAGAAAAATGCCTGTAGCAAGCAATAAACGGATCGAAGGATGAAAGCAATGACCGAGGAGACACAGGTAAGAAATGACCAATCAGATCATTTTACTGCAGATGAGACACGAAGGAGGCGGAGAAGGATGCAGGACGCCCCGAGATAAGTGAACCAGCAACAGAACAAAAAGGCCAAATAAATGAATGCGCAAAGGAGTTCGGGCAGTGGATCTGGAGGGCTGTGTGCCGGCAGACGATTGAACAAGTGGATACTAGTCGGGACACTGCCTAATGGAAAGAACCACAGAGGAATCGCGGAGCCAAGAAAGGAAAATATGGTGGTGGTGATTAGATAATAAGTGCGACTGCAAAAGAAGCGAAGTTTGGAACGGCAAGTTATGATATGCTAATTGGTCATTGGTGGGGGTGCGATTGGTGCATAATGGCATTGGGCATGAGGAGGGAGAACAAGGAAGGATTCAACAGAACGACCGGTATAAGAATGCTATTATTGGGCATTCTGAGCAGAGGGTAATACCAAGCGCACAGAGAATAGAATCCAGGAGTGACGGCAGGTGGGGAAGGCGATATTGGGGAGCGTCGGCAGAGAAGAGTGGATAGGACGATAGTGACTCAATGCAATGAAAGTTGATGTAGGGAGAGGCGATAGGAGGAAGGACAAAATGGGTAGGTGTGCATGCCGTGGTAGAAGACAAAAATGGGAAGTGGTAACAGATGATAAGAGCCATAGGTGAACAAACTGCGGCGGAAAAGGGATGGGGAGCATGCAATTTTCAACCGAAAGCATTGGATTCGGTAGTCCGAGAAAAGTCCGAGAGCGTGCCATCCGCAACCGGTGCTAGTGGGTGGGACTGGCCGTGCGCTGGGCACCCAACCTGAAAAACACGTCGTGGAGTGAACACAGGAGTTGTGATCCACCATGCTAATTGCGCTCGCACATCGTTGCAGACGGCCTGCACGCCCGATGTGCGCCGGCCATGGTGGTGGATCTGACCGCGCCCCGCACTGTTGGGAGTGGCATGAGTGGTCATTGATAATTGTACAGGGGACAAAACGACTGCGATAGGGGTGCGTGAATTAGGAACAATTGATCAAGACGTGGGACCATGGGCAGGAGAGCCAACGGAAACAGCGATTGGTAGACGACCGTGTAGCAATATTATCCAGATGCACCTGCCAGGGAAACGGTAAGTACAGTGCCCGAAGTGGTTGGCTGTCATTGAGGATCACTGGAAAGGGAAAATGGATAGAGAAGAGCAGTCTGGGTGTGCCCCAGTTGAGAAGCAGCGGATAGTGAGGAGAAAAAAGTGAGTATGATGGATAAGAGATGAAAGCGGGTGAGCAATAGGGTTATCTTATGAAGGCAGGAGGTAAGTTCGCTATGGATCGGTGGAGGCAACGGCCTTAGTTCGCGGCACTAGAGAGAGGGGAGTGTCGGGCACGGGAAGTATCTAGTGGTCTGTGGCGCAAAGGTAGTAGAGTTACAGTGTGAGGCGTCTTTCAAAGGTAGGTCGTCGGAGACGAGCTCATTGGTGAGCAACACAGCATTGGGAACTGTTAAGTGTAACACGAGTGCGCGCCTAAAAGCGAACATTGATGAGGCACTGCGTAAGCTAAGGGGGAACTCATTCCAGATTTTGGAACAGGCTGACAGAAGGAATCGGGACTTCAGACTGAGATTAGAATGAGGGACAGTGAGAGAGAATGCACGATGTCGGACGGGGTAGGAGCAGGGGGCAGCTAATGAGATGTAATAGGAGGTGTAGGCCAGGTTATGGATTAGCTTCAAGAGGAAAATCAGGTTGAGCCCCATGCGACGAATCCATAGAGGCTCAATTTGTAGGAGCTCGCAGATCTGTCGGTATGTTAGGGCTATGGATACGCCCAACAGCGTTTTGGTGAAAGTACGCTGAACGTTCTCAAGAGATACAATAGAGGAACGTGGCCAGAGGCTGGAGGTGATGGGACAATATTCTAGGAGCGGTCTCACGTGTGAGAGGTACATGAAGAGGCGACTGGCCTGTATTAAGAAACACCGATTGATCAGGCCTAGGGTTCGCTTAGCTCTAGCGATTTGGAACGATGCCTGTTCTGAGAAGTTAAAGGAACGAGAGTAGCGTACGCCAAGATCGGTAACCATGGGGTGTATGGGGATGGGCAGGCTGTCCAGACAAATTCTGCCGGGTGGTACAGTGCACTTGGTTGTGTGAGAACTAACTCTGTGTTGCGGATCATATTTTGGATAAGATGAATTTTGCTTTGGACTGAAATTTTATTGCTGCGTGGAAGGCGGAATCACTACGAGACTGCGTGGCCATAACGGAGACTTCGCTCTGTCCCGCTTGCCCAGAACAGTTTTGTGTATACAAAATGATCAAGTCAGGTCACATCAGGTCACAGGACTTGCGGCTTGAGAAAGGAAGCTTTCAGTTCTTTCCACTGCTAGCTCAAGAAGTTTCTGCCGCGCTTCCAGCCATTCAATATATCCGGTTTTTGTAGTAGCTAGGAGGTAAGAAAAAGCAGGCCCACTCTCGGGAACAGGAACCTCACAACTATATATTTCTGCACCAAAACTCACGGCTGTCCCCATATGGGGCCTACCTGGAATGATAATGAGTAGGTTGATATAAAGGCTGTGGTAGAGATAGATACCGTGAAGAAACATCAGGATGACGAAAGGCTTTGTGGGACAATGAGCTGCGAGGAGAGAAAGGGCGAAGATAGTTAAACAACTACTTGGGATAGTTGGTCATAGTCTGGGAACGCGTCCGCCTAGCATCCGGTTTGTGCTCGAAAGCAAAGACCCAGGCTTCTGTCACTAAGAGTGAAGACAACTCGTTCCACTTGTTTATGACACAGTGAGAGAGGAACGCGCGCTCTTATGCTGTTGTTTGCTCTTGGTTCGTCCAATTCATGCTCACGTCCCCTGGGAACAGGATTGTGACGACGAGTTAGTAGTGTTCCGTCGGTCGAAGTGATTCTCCTACATAACTTGTTGCACTCTATCAGGTCTCTCTACAGTCTACGACTATCAGGAGAGAAGAGAATTGGAGTTTTTGGTCT
Source organism: Fasciola hepatica (assembly GCA_948099385.1). Lineage (NCBI taxonomy): Eukaryota > Metazoa > Platyhelminthes > Trematoda > Plagiorchiida > Fasciolidae > Fasciola > Fasciola hepatica. Next base: position 3,450,010 of record CANUEZ040000019.1, on the reverse strand, counting down.
TTTCGGAGCGACTTCCTTTGCATCCCGTTTTTCGTCCGAATTAACCTCTTCTAAACGTCTCCCAATACATTTATTTCATTCACTGGGCTCATTTTCCCTGCTTCTAAGAAATTCCTCAAGCGATGTCTTACAGTCGCCCTTCGTATAGAAATAATCACTTCAGCCTACCTAGATATCGTCGTTCTTTTTAAATTGAAAGGCTCCCTGTGTTTGGAAAAAACTCTGCTGATTTACACTGCTCAGCGGGTTTGATGCTCTTATGCACAAGTATATCTGGGTCTCTTACCGCAGCACAGCACTCATTCCTTGCTGGGAAGGATAGCCCTAAGTGCCTCTTTTCACTGCCTCCCCAACCAGACTGAAAGTGTTCGCGTTTGGCTGCTTTCAGTGGTAACTCTGTAGCGGCATTTAACTCTGATTATTTGTTTAACACACATCAGTGTTTATGTGAACTCGCGCCACCAAGCGCGGTGACCACTTGAACGTTGCCCGTGCATGCTACACGCGCGCTTCTCCAATATACACTAACCACTCTCTCCCCACCCATAGTGTTCTCCTTCTCATGGGTGGTGGGAAACAATGTCGTGGTGATCGTGATGGTATATTGCAGAGTACCACTGTAACGAACAGGTGGTCCAAGCGTGTTGGGAAGGACTAGCGAGCGTACGCAATAAGGAAACAGCATGTAAGGTCTAACCAACCTTCTAACTCCCATTCCTGCTTAAGTCGGCCCGCAGTTGATTTGAGGTAGACTCTCCTACTAGTCTGATATTATCTAGGCAGCCTAGTGTGGTTACTTGATTATTTACGTATACTGGGAACAACAGTGGTCCCAGCACGGAACCTAGCGGAACACCACTGCTTGTTTGGGCCATTGTGGACCTGTTGGGCAGCGGATAGAGCGGATAACGGAAGGATAAGGGTGCCGGTTTTAGCGGCGTAGCACGCAACATAAAAAGAGGGTATGTAGTATTCCACTTCTAATGTACAAGCGGTCGCAGTGCAAATGAAAGTTTGGTCTTTCCCATGCATCTCTAGGGATGATTTCCCCACAATTTTCGGCACGTATATCAGATCTCCGCTGCAGACCGTGAGATCCTAGAAAGAGTTCAGAGGTCCTCCAACAATGCAGTCTGGGGTCCGTCTCATCTAACTTATCCAGCCCGCCTCTCACCCCTCGATCTCTATCCCCTTGGCTTAAGACGCGTAAGAGGTGATCTACTTTTGATGCTTCACCTTTCTGAATCGGGTCAAAGCGATTGCCTCTTCTCCTTCTGTCCAGCCTCTTCTCTCCGTGGTCACAACAGAAGGGTTTGTAAACCAAGACTATGCACTTCACTACGAATTAACTTTATTAGCTAAACGGTTATTACTCTGTGTAACGCACTTCTGGAAGATATTGTCCCCTCGCAGAACGAAACTATCTTCAAAAAAATTAGACCTCTACCCGGGTCTCTCCCAGTAATTCCTGGTCCACAAAAAGCGAAGTAGAAGTCTTTTATTGCATTTCCATTCCGATATTTGTTCATGAATGGCGCTCCCCAATTCAGCTTAAGGCTCTGTTCACGGTGAGATACTGCATGATGTTATGTGTATTTTGCTTTTGTTGCCGCCCCCGCGCTCACCCCGGTTCTTTTTACTCTAGTTTCAGCCCGGTGAATCCGACAGAAGATGAAAGATTACCCCGAGAACCTGGAAAATTGGGCTCAAAGCCTCGAACCCGTGTAGTACTTCAAGACTTAAAGACGGGGTGGGTGACACTGGTGTGCGTGTACGGAGGTCGCCCGAGAGGCTTCGGGCGTGACCTGTGCAACGCTGGAATTCTCGAAAATCGGTTGTAAATTCATCGAGATCTTCGTAAAGTCTTTTATCAATCTGGAAAACGTATCGGAATTGCCAACGGTTATGGCCATTCACGTGGCTAGCGAGTGAGATGGGTGCTGACATTTTGTTGCGCTAGGCCTTATATACCAGTGTAAATTTGATGATATAAACAATATTTTATGATATTCTTTGCTTTCGGTTACACCCAACCGAGTTTTTTCATCTTCTTATATACGTAATTTATTTCATCATAAAATGTCTATGTCAGCAGATATTACCGTTTCATTTGTGGTAGTTCGATCCTTGACTTTCGGACTTTTAGGTGATTCATGTGGCTGAAATCCCGCATACACCACTTATCGGAGTCAGTTCCGGATTTCTCATATGAACCCGACTTCGTAAATGGGGCTTTATATTGTAAATAGTAAGGTTCTATGTACATAATTAATTGTAACAATTATTTTCCACCCTTTTCGTATTGAGGGTTATTTGGCAGTTCCTGAAATACAGTGTAAAAGTGGAATTATTGTGGTAGATGGGATGTAATGGGCTGATAACTATAGAGGCCGCCTCCGCCCGCTCAAGGGGCTTTGATTTGGGAGTCTAGCGAGAGAATGAGAATCTCTTGTAGCACCCAGGCCGTTCGTAACATCGGTTTTCGGTCGGTTTGCTGACCAGCCATTTTACACGCATCAAAAATGAATTGACACTAATGAAATCGATGACCGGAGTAACGTACAATGCTTAGTTGGCGTTTTGTTTTAAACATATTGGTTTAACTCACTGAAATGCCCTGAAATACTTTGGTATAGATCGCTCCATTTCATGTTCTCGAAACGATAGAATAAGGACGATTATTCGGAAAGTCATAACTTGGGAGATGGGAATGAGCATCGTAATTCGAGAAAAGTGACAGGAATTGATGTAGCATATCGCGTATCTCAAACGATGAGCACAAACCGCTCGAAAACCGACCAAAAACCGCTCGGTTTTCGAGCGGTTTTTACTAGTACACTGATCGGGTTCTTCTCCGCACTTGTATCGTAGACATCAAATTTTCTCAGTGAATGAAGTATCTCCGCCCGAGCTTTTGGGGTTCTGTACCAGCCATTTCTTGTGAATGTTGGTGTTCCCCAAGGTTCAGTACCTGTGTCCACCTTTCTTTTATTTATGAACGATCTGTCCACTACTTCCAACCCTAACCTGTTGAGACCTCATGTGGTTCTTCGCCACTCCAAGACTCATGGTTCGGTTACCGGTGGGGCTCTCGTGGCTATGGGGTATATACCACTTCCGCTGCACTCATGCGCAATCATGTAATAAAAAAACCCGATCCACTCCCTTTCCGATGATGCCACCCTTCATCCTCCCCTTTCTTATCGCGCTCCCCGCCATGCCAGCACCAACATCGACCGTGGCTTCAGTGCAATCAGTGTATCTTCAGAGTCCGACCTTAAACACATCTTCTGGGGATCCCACAATCATGTTGCATTTGATGCTTCTAAAACTCCTCTCAATTTCATTGAAACATCATTCATTCTCTCCTCATTTATCCTTTGATTCAACTGTGCGGCTTGCCACAGATTCTGTTTTTCTTCTTGACTTATCTATAACTTCCTCTCTGTGTTAGTCCGCTTTCATATCTCAGCTCGTCCCTCGTGCTGCGCGCAAAAATGGTTTTCTGTTTCGCGTCAGACGCTTCTTCACATCAGCTCATCTTCTTCTGCTGTACAAAGCTCAAATCCGCCCCGCACTTGAATACTGCGGTCACGTGTTGGGTGGAGCTTCGTCTACCGCTCTTCCTCTTCTTGATCGGGTTCAATGTAAGGTCATCCGGCCGATGGACGACCTTTCTCTAACCTCCAATCTGCAGTCACTAGCCCATCGTAAGGCTGTTGCTTCGTTACCTCTCTTCTGCCGATACTATTTTGGATTTTGTTCTTCTTAGGTTGCGTCGGCAGTTCCTCTTCCCAAAACTTTTTCCCAACCATCACATACCTAGTCAACTAGTCATCCCTATCGGGTACCTGTCACTAGATGTCGCACTTCTGGCTTTCAGTCCTCTCTTCCCGGACCGTTAAGTTATGGAACACTTCCTCTTTCTGTCTTCCTACTCACTTACAACGTTTCCCTCTTTAAAAACAGGATCAATAAACTAGTTCTAACGTGAATGTTCCCCCTCAACCCACTTTTAGTGTCTTCTGATTATAGGGTTTACCCCTTATACTGTAATTCATTTTGTGTAATAAAAGAAAACCTTGTGGCCTAGAAATCCGATGGTGTCGAAGCCTACCACACAATTTTTCGCACTGACCGCAACCCCGTGTTGTGACAGGCGGTCGTCAAGATAAGCAAACGCAAAGTTCAAGCCTCTGCATACTATATCGACGAAACGCTGGAAAGTTTGCGCAGCATTGCTAAGTCCAAACGACATCAGTAGAAACTCGAAAAGACCGAAAAGAGTCGTTACGGCTGTTTTGGGGGTATCTGTCTCAGCTATTGGTATTTGTTTATACGCCCGCACCAGATCTATTCGACCGATAATTACCTTACCCACTGATCCAGCTGTGAGGTCCGTGATGTGCCGAGTAGGATATCGGTCGGACGTGGCCACTCGGTTGATTGAGCGATAATCTCCGCACGGTATCCGGTCGTCAGGTGACTTGTTCGGGACCGTGTGTCGTGCTGATGCCCACGGACTGGAAGGCCAAATAATTCCCAGGTTGAGCATATGCTGGAACTCGGAGTGGGCTACCCGGAGCTCGTCTAGGGCTAACCTGCGAGACCGAGCGTAGACTGGAGGTCCCTGTGTGACGATGTGGTGGACCACGTCAATGGTGATTAGAGACAGGTTGTTATTTGGGTGGACAAGATTAGGGTACTCACTGAATAGGCTGCCAAATTCTGGTCCGGACGTGGAAACTGGCTTGAGAATTGTTGGTGATCCAGTTCTAGTCAGGAAATCGACAAGGAAGTTCAATGTAACTCGATCTACGATCCGCCATTTACCGGGATCGACTAATAAACCATGGATTTCAGAAAAATCTGAGTCTAGAATAGCCTAGTACACTTGGGCGACGACGAAAACTCCCGGGAAGGACGATGCAAGCCGAGGTCTAGGGTGAAAAATAGATTGCCGCATGTTGGGATTGGAGTGCCGTTGGCGGCTTGTAATGTCAGAGCTGTAGGGGAGACAGTGGACCGTTTTGAACCGGTATTATGCAGATCTGCGCCCTCGTGTCGATTGAGAAACACATACTGATAATCTTGTCTTTTATGTTAATGAGACGACTAGGAATAGGGCTGCCGCAGGGAGTCGTCGCCATCACCCCCCGGCCTGGTAGTTTCCCTGGTGGGTGCGGTAAATGCAGGGCTCTTCGCATTTACGCGCCTGGGATCCGGGACGGCAATGATAGTAACACTCGCCTGATTGTGAGTTTGCTCTCAGGGCATTTGGTGAAGAACGGTGGCAGGTTTGGCTTCGTGAGCGCAGGCTATTGATGGTGGTCTTATGCTGTCAGACCAGCTGCATTAAACGGCGAACCTCGTGGCATAACGTCTGAATGTCAGAGTTGCTACCGAGTACGTTGTGCTGGGTGGTTGTCGACACAGGATTGACAACGGAATCTGACACAGTAACAGTGGCGTTGGCGGACGCGTGGGACTGTGGGGCAAATGCACGCGCCTTCTCGAGGACCTTGTCTGCAGCCTTGGCGCACTTATCTAAAGTCTGACCTTGTATTAGAACGGCAACTATGCTCTCAGCATATGGTGGAAGCCGCTGCATCCATAATTGACGCAAGACTGCATTGTCGGCGGACGTCGTGCCCATTAGTGAACGCATTTTCCTCGACGTTTGTGATGGTGTCATATCTCCCAGTTGGACTTCGGAAAGAACGTACTGGATACGTTTCTCTTTCGACGCTGCTACACGCTTAACGAAGGCTCCGCGGAGTGATTCGTATGGGCCGTGAGCCGGGGGGTTCATAACGACATCCCCGATTTGTGAGACTACACTGGCTGGGATTGTTGAGAGTGGTTTATTATATTTATATGGTTGACTAGATATACGAGCCTCCTGGGAACGAGACTCGAGAATAGCGTTTAAAACCTTCGGATCTTCCGGTATAAAATCCGGTATTTTCATGTGCGCTGCATGGCACCCTGGTTCATAATCGGGCTTAGACTCTTTGCTTATTATGAAAAAGGTGCACTGGTCATAAACTGGGTTGGGATTTCAAAAGTTGTTTGCTACGCCTGGTATGCAAAATCTTGGAATAAATGCAAACAAAAATTGTTCAGTGGAATAATAACGATGGAAAAATATGATTTCGCCTTCAAAAAATGTACGCAGTTGAAAGTGACCAATCGGGATATATATATATATATATATATATATATATATATATATATATATATATATATATATATATATATACGATAAAAATGGAGGGCCTGTTCATGGCAAACAGCAAAGGCTTGACTGTTGGGCTGAATACTTAAAGGAGCAGTGTAGCTGGTCAAGCTTTAATGTAGTTATTTCGACGTCTACAAATGTGATTCCTTGTGGAGTATCACTTGATCCTTCATGGGAAGTGGAAGTCGAGTTAAGTATTCAGTTACCGAACGTGGAGATTCGGCCGGACCCGACGAACTTCCTCCTGCTCTTTTCAAAATGGGTGGTATTGCGTGACATTTGGAAGGAGGAGCGTATTCCGTTATCTCGGGGCGAGTCATTGATTGTATCGATTTTCAAGAAGGGAATACGCAATGATTGTATTGATCATTGTGGGATAAGTTTAATTCCGATAATCACCGAGGTGTTAGCCCCGATTTTTCTTCGCCGTCTGATACGGGTTCACGAAAGGAATACCCATGGAGAAGAGGCCGGATTCCGCCCCGGGCGGAGGATGCATCGACCAGATTTTTAGTCCTCGTCAATTACTTGAGACGCGTCACACATACCGTCGACCGACAATAATGGTTTTTGTCGACTTAAAAGGCGTCTTTGATTCAGTTGGCCGAATAGCGCTACTCAGTGCTCTTCAGCGAAAAGATGTTCGTCAATCTACTAAGATCATTGTGTCCTCATACTTGTGGCCTCGTTAGTGTTTGCGGTGAACTTTCAATTCCTTTCGAAACGACCAGCTGTTTTCGACGAGGATGTCCCATTTCCCCATTCCTGTTTAACTTCGTCGTCGACGAGATAATGGAGATTACCTTGCGGATTCTTCAGAGTGTAAGCGTAGAACTGACAAATAGTAAAAAGCTGTGACCTAGATTACGCAGATCACCTTGTTTGCTTGTTCGTCTTCGTGGTTGGGGTCCAAAAGATCCGTCTACCAGTTGGCTGGAGACACTGAAGGATATGGCTGCGAACCGCGAACAGTGGCGATCGTGTTGTCACTTTCTATCGAATCAGAATGTTTGATCGGTGTACGTTTGTACAGTTAGACTGTGTATTCCGTGTGTTGGCTACTAGGGCATTCTTTTCTTTTCCCACCCATGTAGGTCCACTCCCTGTCCATCTTGTATATTCATACTTTTTAATTCAACGTGCAACATGGTGAGAAAGGCAGTGGTCAGTGGGGCTTGCCCTACTGTTTAACGCTGTACGATGATGATGATGATGATGATGATTAACCATGCTTAACCTTATTTCGTTTATCGGACCCTCTTGGTCTCAGGCCAATGATGATGCTCCTCGTTCAGTCCCTCGAAGCTCCATCATTTATCTGTCGTTTTTGCCCCCTCACTGGGAAACTGGAACCTGATGTTCCCGTGATTGCATTTTCTCGACGGAGTATTTGATCTTTAATTGCTTACTTCCGAGGAGAACTTAGTGATAACCAGACCCAGCAGACCTGGAGTTTGGACCTCTCTCCATCTGGTAACCTGGCGAATCATCATTACTATCATCGTACAGCATTAAACAGCAGGGCGAGCCCCATTCACCACTGCCTTTCTTACCATGCTGCACGTAGAAATAGAAACAGTGAATATACAACGTCGACAGGGATGGACAAAGGAAAGAACGCCGTGGTAGCCAACACACAGAATGCACGGTCTAACAATACAAACGCACATTGATCAACCATTCAGACTCAACAGAAACTGACAATAAGACAGCCACTGTTCACGGTTCACTGTCATATCCTTCAGTGTCTCCAGTCAACTGGTTGAGTGATATGTTCGACCCCAACCACAAAGACCTGAGGCAGCTACATTTCCTAAGTCCCGTATGCATTTTCTCATTCCCCGCTGCCAAGTCATCTGTTGACCTCTACGTGGTTTCTTCCGCTCCTGAGAAAGAACGGAAAACAGACTACGGTATGGCAGACGTGTCTGCCATGCGTAACTCGTGCCCCAACCAACCAAGTCTATCAAGCTGGATAGAACATACTCTGGACTGATACCTCAGTATTGCTCACTCGGTCATTCCATTTAATCTTAGCAATATTAACTTAACACCGGTGGTCGAAAACCTCAAAACGGCGAATATCTTCCACCCGCAGACCACAATTCTCGCAACCATACAACACAACTGAACGCACTGCGGCACAATGCACACGACCTTACCGTTCCCTATTTTTACTCCTCCCACTGTCATTCGCACGGCCGCTTTAGCCTAGACATAACCAAAGAACACCTTTGGGTGTTTCTTGGCCGCCCTAGCAATATTTATTCCATGTCAGCTTACCCTCCGTCGTTCACATGCTATTTTATTTATTCTCCAGTATTCGAGTATCCGTCCATGTCCTTCGGTTTTCTGGTATCTTCTTCATGCCTGATGGTTCCACCTTAGCGCCCGCGTTGCATTGTCTTTCCACCAAGCTGGCAGTCGTCATCTTCGGACTTTGTGTATGGGTGCCACTTCTTCAGTTAGCCAAAGTATTTTATTAACCACGAAGCTGAGGCATGCGTCAGAGGCTGCACAACGTCGAACCAATCGACAGGCGGGCCAGACCAGGTAGAGGGTAACCGAGGCGTAAAAATATCGGTGAGGCGGCGCCCAGCATGCGAAGATAAATACTCCCACATAGGCGGAAGAGATCTGTTTGGTACATCGGCGAGACTGCACCTTGACGTGGTGTGATGGCTTGCGCGCCTCTATGACCCAAAGAGCTATACAGGATGGCTTCTTTAAGCCGGAGATGCAATCATACCTGACAGGTCAATGGGTAGAGGTCAGACAAAGTTCAGTCTCCTGGTCCTCCAGGTTGAGGGTCGATTTGAGCTGGCAACTCAATTGGCAAAATCAGTGGAAGAATAATTGATCCAAGCAAATGGGCTTCCACTAAGCCATCCCGCTGCCTTGCGGATAGGTTCTTGTTAGAACTAAAGGCTTTGGGTGAGGACCCTAATCGTTCTCCTGCTTTGTGGCTGGACAACCTAGCAGTGCCCGTCCAACATCTCCCATGAACTGTACGAATAGAATGAATCCCATACTGCATCGGTCGTCGCGCAGGATAATCAGGACCGCGCTGCCCATTGCATCGAGCGGGGTGGGTAGTGATGAGTGGGCTACTGCTCAGAGTTCCCTCTCTTTTATTGAACCTTTGTCTCCTGTCCCTAACCACCCCTCTTTGCTCCATCTATCCACCCATAATGCTCCCACTGATAACACGGTCGATACTCGCAACGATTCACCGTCAAATAGTGTTGGGAATAATCCTCTGTCTGGTAACTCACATTTTCTCAAGCCTCGTCAGCCTCTGAATCTCGGCTCCTTCAACGTGCCTACATTCATGCAGGTCGGTCAGCAGGCGTGCCAAAGCCTTATTATTAGATTATCTGAAGATTGATGTCTGCTGCTTAAGTGAAACGCGTATCCAGGATTCGAGCAGTGTAATTCAACTGACTGCTTCTGGTATCTCATCGAGGTATTTCCTGCGCACCTCAGGAGACGAAGCAGCTAGAGCTGCGGGTCAAAGTGGTGTAGGAATAGTCTTGACTGACAAGGCTGAGACTGCCCTTTTAGACTGGATCCCTGTTAACAGTCGTTTATGTGCTGTGAGAGTCCAAGGGTCAGTTGGCGTTCGAAAGGATAGTTGTGTTAAGCGCAACTGGTTTGCGATCTCGGTGTACGCCCCAACGGACTGCAGCTCAGACTTGCAGAAAGACGAGTTCTATGATGCACTCGCCACCCTCGCTCTCATTAGTAAAGGTTCTGACATTGTAGTGCTAGCTGGTGACTTCAATGCACAAGTTGGCAAACAGTGTGTCAGAAGCCTGTTTAGGTGGGTGGTGTGTTTTACCCGCTCGGCGTATAGATAACGGGGATAGACTTCTCCAGTTTTGTGCAGACAATCGATTGTTCTTGTCTAACCCCTATTTCCGATACAGCTCGCGTCGCACAGCGACATGGCGCTCTAACTTTACAGGTACTTTGAGTCAAATTGATCATATCGCCGTAAGCTACCGATGGCGTAGTTCTGTTCAGAACTATAGATCTTACTGGTCCACGTACGTAGAGTCGGACCATGTATTAGTTTTAATACGATCATCTCTCCAGCTCCATGGTCATCGTCGCAAACCGCAAACCCAATTAGCCGTGCAACGTTTGTGTGATCCAGAAGTACGCACCCGTTACGAGCAAAAGTTAGCACATGAGCTAGGATCTACAACGAACAGTGATGTAGATGAGCATTGGGCTCATATCAAACAGGCGATGCACTTTGCAGCAGGTTTTACCTGTGGTCCTATATCCGTTGTCCATCAAAGACGCTGGATCTCGCAAGAGTCGCTGAGTATAATGGAGCAAAAGCATCAGCTCTCGAACTGTAAGGAGATGAATAAGATGCGGAGAAAGCTACAAAGACAAGTTACACAAAGCCTTAAGAATGATCGCAAAAATTGGTGGGTCAAGGTAGCCGAAGAAATGGAAATAGCAGCTGCTTCAGGTAACAGTCAAAGACTGTTTAAACTTATTCGTGACACCGGTGGACGGCGCATCCAGTTCAGTGAAACAATTTGCGATAGGAATGGCGAACCCATCCATAGCAAACAGCAAAGGCTTGATCGTTGGACCGAGTACTTCAAGGAACAGTTTAGCTGGTCGCATGCTAGTGTAGTTACTCCCGTGTCAACAACTGCTACTCCTTCGGTGGTATCACTTGAGCCCCCATCGGAAGTAGAAGTACAGTCATGTATTCGATTACTAAGGCGGAGAAAAGCGGCAGGTCCTGACGAACTTCCCCCAGTTCTCTTCGAACTGGGTGAAAATGTTTCGATAAAATCACTTACCGCTTTGCTCCGTGACATTTGAAACGAGGAGCGTATTCCGTTAATATGGAGTGAGTCATTGATTGTTCCCATCTTCAAGAAAGGAATACACAATGACTGTAGTAATCATCGTGGGATTAGCCTAATTCTGATAGTCACCAAAGTATTAGCTTCGATTCTGCTGCATCGTCTTACGCCCACTTGCGAGAGGAATGCCCGCGAACAGCAGGCTGGATTCCACCCAGGTCGAGGATGCATCGACCAGGTTTTTCCTCTTCGCCGACTACTTGAAACGCGTCACACGCACCGCCGACCGACAATAATGGTTTTCTTAGACTTGAAAGGCGCCTTCGATTCAGTTGATCAGGCAGCGCTATTCAGTACTCGTTATCGAAAAGGTATGCCCCAGAAGTTCGTGAACCTACTGTTAGAGTTTATGGTGAACTATCCGGTCAGTTCGAAACGACCAGTGGTGTTCGACAGGGATGTCCTATATCTCTATTCCTATTCAACTTCGTCATGGACGAAATAATGGAGAGTGCGCTGCAAAATCTTTAGTATGTAGGCGTCGAACTAGGCAACAAAAGAAAGCTGTGTGACCTAGATTACGCAGACGACGTTATCTGCTTGTTTGAATTCCCGGAACATGCTCAACATGCACTAGATAGACTCTCGAGAGCTGTAGCTCCATTCGGCATGTGCTTTGCACCTTCAAAGTGTAAGGTGATGTTACAAGGTTGGACCAACGATTCCGAGTTTGATGCTCAATCGGGAAGTGCTGTCAGTCGCGACCACTTCACCTACCTCGGCAGCAACGTGACGACGGATGGGAGCACTGCAGTAGAGGTGAGCACGTGCATATCCAAGGCTCGAGCGGTGTACGCTGGACTAAAGCACATCTGGCGTCGATCTGATATTTCATTGAAGTTGAAAGGTCGTGTATACTGTGCCGCGGTGCGTTCAGTTTTGTTGTATGGTTGCAAAACTTGGAATCTGCTTGCTGAAGATATTCGACGTCTTGAGGTTTTCGACCACCGATGTTTACGTAGTATCGCTAAGATCGGGTGGAGTAGCCGAGTAGGCAATGCTGAGGTCAGAAAGCGAGTATTGAGTACTAATTCGAAGAACATTCTGTCACAGCGTATCCAACTTAGTAGACTTCGTTGGTTGGAACATGTGTTACGTATGTCAAACACACGTCTACCACACCGTGTCCTATTTTCCGTTCCTCCTAGAGAGTGGAAGAGACCACGTGGAGGTCAACAGATGACGTGGCAGCGAGGAATGAGAAAATGTACAGCAGACTTAGGAAAAGTAGGTGCTTCACGTCTTCGTGGTTAGGGTCCAAAAGATCCGTCTACCAGTTGGCTGGAGACACTGAAGGATATGGCTGCGAACCGCAAACAGTGGTGATCGTGTTGTCACTTTCCATCGAATCAGAATGTTTGATCGGTGTGCGTTTGTATAGTTAGACTGTGTATCCCGTGTATTGGTTACTAGGACATTCTTTTCTTTTCCCTCCCATGTAGGTCCACTCCCTGTCCATCTTGTATATTCATACTTTCTGATTCAGCGTGCAAAATGGTGAGAAAGGCAGTGGTCAGTGGGGCTTGCCCTTTTGTTTAACGCTGTACTATGATGATGATGATGATGATGATGAACGGCTACCAAGGAAATCCGTCCAATCAACAGGGTTGCATGGACCCTTGGGTCTAGTTGACTTCTACCGAATGGCGAACGAGCTCCTAGGGAGCCACCAGCAGCCATGCACCAACCGTTAATATGGAGCGAGTCATTGATTGTTCCCATCTTCAAGAAGGGAATACGCAACGACTGCAGTAATCATCGTGGGATTAGCTTAATCCCGATAGTCACCAAAGTATTAGCTTCGATTTTGCTGCACCGTCTTACACCGGCTCGCGAGAGGAATGTCCGCGAACAGCAGGCTGAATTCCGCCCAGGTCGAGGATGCATCGACCAGATTTTTACTCTTCGCCGACTACTTGAAACGCGTCACACGCACCGCCGACCGACAATAATGGTTTTCTTAGACCTGAAAGGCGCTTTCGATTCAGTTGATCGAACATCGCTTTTCAGTACTCTTCATCGAAAAGGTATGCCCCAGAAGTTCGTGAACCTAATGAGATCATTGTATTCTCATACTTCTGGCCCCGTAAGGGTTTACGGCGAACTATCCGGTCGGTTCGAAACGACCAGTGGTGTTCGGCGGGGATGCCCTTTGTCTCCATTCCTTTTTAACTTCGTCATGGACGAAATAATGGAGAGTGGGCTGCAAAATCTTCAGGATGTAGGGGTCGAACTAGGAGATAGTGAAAAGCTATGTGACTTAGATTACGCAGACGACGTTGTCTGCTTGTTCGAATCCGCGGAACATGCTCAGCGTGCACTAGATAATCTCGCAAGAGCTGTAGCTCCATTCGGCATGCGCTTTGCACCTTCAAAGTGCAAGGTGATGTTACAAGACTGGACGTCAACGATTCCGAGCTTGATGCTCGATGGAGAGGTGCTGTCAGTTGTCGACCACTTCACCTACCTCGGCAACAGTGTGACGACGGATGGGAGCACAGTAGTAGAGGTGAGTACGCGGATATCCAAAGCTCGAGCGGCGTACGCTGGGCTGAAGCACTTGTGGCGCCGATCCGACATTTCACTGAAGTTGAAAGGTCGTTTATACTGTGCCACTGTGCGTTCAGTTTTGTTGTACGGTTGCGAAACTTGGAGTCTGCGTGCTGAAGATATTCGTCGTCTTAAGGTTTTCGACCATCGATGTTTACGTAGTATCGCTAGGATTGGGTGGAATAGCCGAGTAAGCAACGATGAGGTAAGAAAGCGAGTATTGGGTACTAATTTAGAGAACGTTTTGTCACAGCGTATCCAGATTAGTAGACTTCGTTGGTAAGGACACGTGTTACGTATGTCAAACACACGTCTACCATACCGTGTTCTATTCTCCGTTCCTCCTAGGGAGTGGAAGAGACCACGTGGAGGTCAACAGATGACGTGGCAGCGAGGAATGAGAAAATGTACGGCAGACTTAGAAAAAATAGGTGCTTCACGTCTTCGTGGTTAGGGTCCAAAAGATCCGTCTACCAGTTGGCTGGAGACACTGAAGGATATGGCTGCGAACCGCGAACAGTGGCGATCGTGTTGTCACTTTCTATCGAATCAGAATGTTTGATCGGTGTACGTTTGTACAGTTAGACTGTGTATTCCGTGTGTTGGCTACTAGGGCATTCTTTTCTTTTCCCACCCATGTAGGTCCACTCCCTGTCCATCTTGTATATTCATACTTTTTAATTCAACGTGCAACATGGTGAGAAAGGCAGTGGTCAGTGGGGCTTGCCCTACTGTTTAACGCTGTGCGATGATGATGGTGATGCACCAAGATCACTAGGGCGTGTTGGGCATCTCGGATTAGTGGACCATCATCCAAAAGGCATACGAACCGCTCGTTCGGTCACCGGCTCCCAACACAAAAACTTCCTGTTACCCGACAAGTAGCACTTGTTTGTGCACAGACTAGAGTTGCCACCTCGAACAAAAAGCCGAGTGGCACTGGGGACGCCACTTCTACCAAATGGCCAAGTCTCTTCGTGATAAGTTCACTCACATACATAGTTCACGTAACAGCGTTCCCGGTAAGCGACGCGCTTTGTGTTGTCTCCGCGGCCGGGGGTGACAAGTATGCTAGCAGGGGGCCTCAAGACGCGAAATCACATCCAAATCAATTGCTGGAATGTGAGAACACTCTTGGACATCGAAAGCCAGGCCATCACTGCACGAACGTCACATGACTAGGGCATCGAAATCGCATGTCTGTCTAAAGTTCGGCAGTCGAATTCCGGCACCCGGTGTATAAAGGTTCCCGGAGTAAACGACAGTTACCACCTCTACCATAGTGGACCCACAGACAGCCGCGGTCTCCATGGCGTCGTGATAGCTGTCAGCAACAAAGCTAACAAAACACTGCTTTCATTGAACCCGATATCCCCTCGGATCACCTTAGCTCGTTTTCACGCCTCACCTTTGAACGTGTCGGTTGTTGCGGTCTATGCCCCGTCAGTTGCAGCCGAAGAAGCGGCAAAGGACGAGTTCTACGACCAACTACAAGAAGTGACAAGCAGCGTCCAGAAATGTAACATTCTCCTGGTTGCGAGGTCTCAGACGTCCGCACCGGTGCCTTCACTCAGGCAACCAAACACATTTCGGGGAAATATGGTCTCGGACAGCAGTGCAGCAGTGGTAAACGCCTCGTCAACTTTGCAGACTTTAACAGCCTAACCGTCACCAATACCCGCTTCCAACATCCCAAAAAGCACTTGCTAACGTGATTCTTCAACGACAGCCACAAAGCTCATCAGATCGACTACATTCTCGTACGATCACGCTGGTCATCTTCGATTGAAGATTGTCGGTCCTATCGAGGCACGGGGACTGGTAACAAGAATGGCACCGATCACACCCTCGTCCATGCACGCTTCAGGACCAACCAAGCCAATCACCGCAAGAACTGTACCCCGAAGTGGATTAACACAGCGGCCTTGGGATCACCGAGGAATTTCCAAGCGGTCTCAGATGCTATTGCCCCCCATCTAGCCACCACGTTTATGGGTGGAGAGGAGGTACACGTAGAAAATCAGTGGACTTCACTTAAGGCATCGATCCAACAATCCGCTTTAGATGAACTGGGATTTACGCGACGACGACAGAAGAACTGGATCTTAGGGGCGACTCTCCAGTTAACCGAAAAGGCCAGAAGAGATGCCCGCCTAAATGGTCACCCAGACTTGCGTGATATCCGACGAAAGCCACCCGTTCGACCAGAAGCGACCACAACAACTACTGGGCCGAAATCACGGGAACCATGGGGACTGCAGCCAACTGCTAGGACTTCACAAAGCTCTTCCTTTTAATCCGCACTGCATCCGGTAATCGACAGTCGATAGAGCCTCTCCTTCGCGATGCTGCCGGGCTGCTCATTCCTGAACATACCAAAAAGATGCAGAGATGGACCGAACACTTCGATTATCTACTGAACCATCCCGTGGTAAGCTCTGTGTACCGAATCCCAGCAATCCAGAGCGAGAGCTATGACAGTAATAACGATTCACCGAGCCGGGATGAAATCACCGATGTAATACCCAAGCTGAAGAACCGGAAATCCTTTGGAGAAGATAGGTTCGTACCGGAGATTTATAAATCATGTCTTTCGACACTACTCGAGCCACTGCACATCCTGTTTTGTTCATTCTTGGAAAAAGAACAATTCCCAGTGGACTGGAGGATCTCAGTTCTACCGTGGCATCAGTCTAATCGACGTGGCCGCCAAATTATTCCCCGTGCTTTTGTTAAACCGCTTCTCGGCGGTGCGGGACGCGCGCACACGCCTCAATCAAGGAAGCTTCCATCGTGGCAGAAGGTGCGTGGACCAAATATTCACCCTGCGCCGGGTATTAGAACATCGGTACAAGTTTCAGCAGCCGACTGCAGCTTGTTTCATTGATTTTCGGACTGCGTTTGACTCAGTTGACAGAGAATCGTTATGGACTACATTACAAGCAGATGAAATGCCCCAGAAGGTTCTCAGTCTCATCAGGTCGTACTGCGCAAATACCCGCGCGAGAATACGCATCTACGGAGAGGAGTCCAGTGACTTCTTCCTTAACTCCGGTTTTAGGCAAGGCTGTCCCCTGTCGCCAGTGATGTTCAACTACACCATCGATTGGATAATGCGTTAGGCGCTTATCGATTACTCTGGTATTCAGCTGGACACCAGTGACTTCCTCGCCGATCTAGAATTCGCAGACGACATCGTCATCCTTGAAGGTAGCCCAACTGGATTACAGCCGGTTCCGGATCGAGTAGAATCTTTTGCGATATCCATGGGACTAGAGATCAATACCTCGAAGACCAAGATCCCTTCGACATGCACTGCACAGTCCACTATCCCGATATACTTGAACGGCCAACAAATTGAACACAGCCCGGTGTTCAAATATATGGGCTCTACGATTCTCCCAAACGGCCAGCCCAAAGATGAAGTCAAGCTGCGCATTGATAAGACCTGGTCTGCATTTCTTCAGCTTCGCAATATACTCTGAGTGCGAAACGAAATTGGCCTCCGGACGAAAGTACGCGTCTTCCGGATCGCTATCCGTCCATTGCTGACCTACGGCTGCGAGACGTGGCTATTCCGCGTCGAGGACATCAGAAAGCTCGAAGTGTCCGACCATTGGCGTCTGCGATGGATACTGAAAGTGGTGTGGCGCGTAAAGCTTTCAAGCGAGACAATAAGACAACGGTCCTTTGACATCGAACAGCTGTCAGTGTTCCTCCAACGCCGACGATTGCAGTGGTTTGGACATGTCCTATGACGTTCGGTCCCAGAGATATCAAAACAGTGCCTCGCTTCTGTTCCATGTCCAGGATGGCGCTATCGCCTCGGAGGACAGCTGAAAACATGGATCAGTACCATCAAATCGGACGTTGAGGGATTAGGATTTCAGTCTGTCTACTGTGTTCGCAACTGGACAACAGGACATCCCTGTCGAACACCACTGGTCGTTTCGAACCGACCGGATAGTTCACCATAAACTCTAACAGTAGGTTCACGAACTTCTGGGGCATACCTTTTCGATAAAGAGTACTGAATAGCGCTGCCTGATCAACTGAATCGAAGGCGCCTTTCAAGTCTAAGAAAACCATTATTGTCGGTCGGCGGTGCGTGTGACGCGTTTCAAGTAGTCGGCGAAGAGGAAAAACCTGGTCGATGCATCCTCGACCTGGGTGGAATCCAGCCTGCTGTTCGCGGGCATTCCTCTCGCAAGTGGGCGTAAGACGATGCAGCAGAATCGAAGCTAATACTTTGGTGACTATCGGAATTAAGCTAATCCCACGATGATTACTACAGTCATTGCGTATTCCCTTCTTGAAGATGGGAACAATCAGTGACTCACTCCATATTAACGGAATACGCTCCTCGTTTCAAATGTCACGGAGCAAAGCGGTAAGTGATTTTATCGAAACATTTTCACCCAGTTCGAAGAGAACTGGGGGAAGTTCGTCAGGACCTGCCGCTTTTCTCCGCCTTAGTAATCGAATACATGACTGTACTTCTACTTCCGATGGGGGCTCAAGTGATACCACCGAAGGAGTAGCAGTTGTTGACACGGGAGTAACTACACTAGCATGCGACCAGCTAAACTGTTCCTTGAAGTACTCGGTCCAACAATCAAGCCTTTGCTGTTTGCTATGGATGGGTTCGCCATTCCTATCGCAAATTGTTTCACTGAACTGGATGCGCCGTCCACCGGTGTCACGAATAAGTTTAAACAGTCTTTGACTGTTACCTGAAGCAGCTGCTATTTCCATTTCTTCGGCTACCTTGACCCACCAATTTTTGCGATCATTCTTAAGGCTTTGTGTAACTTGTCTTTGTAGCTTTCTCCGCATCTTATTCATCTCCTTACAGTTCGAGAGCTGATGCTTTTGCTCCATTATACTCAGCGACTCTTGCGAGATCCAGTGTCTTTGATGGACAACGGATATAGGACCACAGGTAAAACCTGCTGCAAAGTGCATCGCCTGTTTGATATGAGCCCAATGCTCATCTACATCACTGTTCGTTGTAGATCCTAGCTCATGTGCTAACTTTTGCTCGTAACGGGTGCGTACTTCTGGATCACACAAACGTTGCACGGCTAATTGGGTTTGCGGTTTGCGACGATGACCATGGAGCTGGAGAGATGATCGTATTAAAACTAATACATGGTCCGACTCTACGTACGTGGACCAGTAAGATCTATAGTTCTGAACAGAACTACGCCATCGGTAGCTTACGGCGATATGATCAATTTGACTCAAAGTACCTGTAAAGTTAGAGCGCCATGTCGCTGTGCGACGCGAGCTGTATCGGAAATAGGGGTTAGATAAGAACAATCGATTGTCTGCACAAAACTGGAGAAGTCTATCCCCGTTATCTGTACGCTGAGCGGGTAAAACACACCACCCACCTAAACAGGCTTCTGACACACTGTTTGTCAACTTGTGCATTGAAGTCACCAGCTAGCACTACAATGTCAGAACCTTTACTAATGAGAGCGAGGGTGGCGAGTGCATCATAGAACTCATCTTTCTGCAAGTCTGTGCTGCAGTCCGTTGGGGCGTACACCGAGATCGCAAACCAGTTGCGCTTAACACAACTATCCTTTCGAACGCCAACTGACCCTTGGACTCTCACAGCACATAAACGACTGTTAACAGGGATCCAGTCTAAAAGGGCAGTCTCAGCCTTGTCAGTCAAGACTATTCCTACACCACTTTGACCCGCAGCTCTAGCTGCTTCGTCTCCTGAGGTGCGCAGGAAATACCTCGATGAGATACCAGAAGCAGTCAGTTGAATTACACTGCTCGAATCCTGGATACGCGTTTCACTTAAGCAGCAGACATCAATCTTCAGATAATCTAATAATAAGGCTTTGGCACGCCTGCTGACCGACCTGCATGAATGTAGGCACGTTGAAGGAGCCGAGATTCAGAGGCTGACGAGGCTTGAGAAAATGTGAGTTACCAGACAGAGGATTATTCCCAACACTATTTGACGGTGAATCGTTGCGAGTATCGACCGTGTTATCAGTGGGAGCATTATGGGTGGATAGATGGAGCAAAGAGGGGTGGTTAGGGACAGGAGACAAAGGTTCAATAAAAGAGAGGGAACTCTGAGCAGTAGCCCACTCATCACTACCCACCCCGCTCGATGCAATGGGCAGCGCGGTCCTGATTATCCTGCGCGACGACCGATGCAGTATGGGATTCATTCTATTCGTACAGTTCATGGGAGATGTTGGACGGGCACTGCTAGGTTGTCCAGCCACAAAGCAGGAGAACGATTAGGGTTCTCAACCAAAGCCTTTAGTTCTAACAAGAACCTACCCGCAAGGCAGCGGGATGGCTTAGTGGAAGCCCATTTGCTTGGATCAATTATTCTTCCACTAATTTTGCCAATTGAGTTGCCAGCTCAAATCGACCCCCAACCTGGAGGACCAGGAGACTGAACTTTGTCTGACCTCTACCCATTGACCTGTCAGGTATGATTGCATCTCCGGCTTAAAGAAGCCATCCTGTATAGCTCTTTGGGTCATAGAGGCGCGCAAGCCATCACATCACGTCAAGGTGCAGTCTCTTCGTGTTACCGTCTCTTCTCATGGCATCACGGTTTCCTCTTGAGAAGATGGAGGAAATAGGAGTGTGGAGACCGATGCAGTTCTATTGTTGCACTTGCCCGTTCGCTTTTACAGCTTCAGGTTCATTCGATCTAGGCATCTGTTTGAGTTTGCTGATTACTGTGAGGATATTCCTGCGGTGAATGTGGCCAGATTCTCACCTCTGTACTGACTAGGCTAGCAAAACGGGTTATTGGGTAGTTCAGAGCGTACGCTTGCCACATCGGAGGTCACAGGTTTTAACTTCGCCACCACCGGTCACTTTGGGGGCTTTTCGTAATCTATTGTGATGCAGTTTGTTACCATACTTGACGTAATGGGACCTTGTGTGGTCTTCCACTTCAGGTCTCAGGGTTTGTTAGCCTGCTAACCTTAATATTGCAGCGGACCTTTATGGCTATGGATCTGTCCCTTCCACTTCACCTATTCGCAAACACGCTATAAAAAGGAGCACAACGAATCTGATTGATTTCTCGGACTAGAAAGATCTCACCGCTACCGCATCTCTCTCATTTCAGCTCTTCCATTAAACTATAAAAATGTCGTTTATGCGTTTTTCATGGACATTTTCTCGACTTGTTTGTCGATCTGTTGGAATCCGTGCTCAGGCAAATTTGAGCACTGCCATTAAGTTCAAATATGGCCGTGTGTCAAAGGCTCACAACTCACTGCTTAGCATGCCCCTCAAGTGCTTGGCGACGGCTCAGTCAGTCTCTAAGGAAGACAAAGTGCATTCACGTGGCCCAACAGTAAAGAAGAAATTTCAAGCCGAAACACAAAAGCTCCTGGATATTGTCGCAAAATCTCTGTATTCAGAGAAAGAGGTAGGTATAGATTGTTTTTCAATTTTTCGTCTCGTTTTATTCCTGTATCTTCATTCCAATTCTCAATTTCAACACCTTCAGCTTATGTCTGGAAAATGCCCATTGTATCTTATAGAAGTCCAATTAGGCGAAACAATCGTTTTTCAGTAATTCATTCTTAAGCCGTTTACAAAATACATGGGGGACATTAAGCAAGAATCATGGGAATTCTTGCTTAATGTCTCCCGTGTAGTTTGTAAACAGCTTGAGAATGAATTACTGAAAAACGATTGTTTCGCCAAATTGGACCTTCAGCCAAGTAAAAAAACCCTCATCCAGCCTAGTCATTTGCTCATCCTTCCTTATTTTCCGACAGATTTGAAAATTCAGTGGTCGTGTGATTATAATGTTGATGACATAAATAATACACGCATTTTAAATGGCTCCTTAACTGGATTGAGATCGGCTGAAGTGGTCGATCGCCGTACGCAATGAATGTTTGGCAAAATATATTGCGTTATACTACCTAATTGGGAAACAGTTGGATGTGACACCTGCTTCCATGGTGTGTACGCGGCATTCAACGGGGAATCTTTTATCCCGTAGTTGTATTTGGCTGCTGGAAGTGATATTAACCAGAGATCGTCACGGCCTCTGGAATAAGACTGGCTTCACATTGATTCATCTGTACTGCGTTGTGGTATTCACTATCGTCAGCACCGTATACGCGTTTTGTTCCGCACAAATATAAAGATATTGCGACATCACAGCTGAACGGATGAGTGGTAGTCTCTTCTGTCCTCCGGCGTTCAGTCAGCTGGTTAAATGAATGCACATTACATATTGAGGCGAATTTTGTGGCTCATCATATTTATAGGCAGTTGGTCAGTCAGCCTGAAATTCCAATTGTTCGTGTAATTTTGCTGATGTACCATGCAGTTCTTGGTCTAGGTTTATCATAGATCATCCCTAACCGAGATGCCTACCTCTATAAAGTTGACAACACAATATTCCTGAAAAATATAAGGGACTGTCGGTGTCATGTACAATGTATTAGACAAAACAAAAGAGAGAAGACAATTTTCGGGAATATTGATTGTAAGCAAGTGAACAATTCAGATAGGCAATATTTCACTACAACAACTTGTGCATATATCCTCTTTGTCACTATTCCAGGTCAAATTGACTACGTCCGAGCATGTCTCAATTTTGTCCTAGCTTTTTTGGTGTGTGTGCGTGTGCACATGTACACCTTTCATGGGTTTCTACTTCCCAAGCTAAGCGTTTAGGTAGCAAACGTTTCATCACAAATCGTTGTGGCTTTTGTATACGTAGTTAATATTTGCACGCAGTGTTATGAATACGGCAGCGGCAGATCGGGAGTAGCGAATAGCAAAATCAAAGAGTGGTAATGAACGCACTACTTGTCTTGTAATAAGCGAATGATGGCTGAAATGTAATTCGGGAAACTCAATGATAGGGCACACAAAACACAGCGGATGATGATATCGTAATGCGGTACGTAGGAAAGTCGTTTATTTGCACGTAAGTACGTAAGTAAACAGGTGAACCATCAATCACAAACGCAGGTGATACACGCGACCGATTGCGGTCAAGAAGGTCTACTCGGCGGACAGCGAATCAACACGAACGTATGGCTCAACATCGAAGTTTGATTAGTTGGAGCAGATCGGCCGTGGTATGGCGATGTCAAAGTGATATGCGTACGTGTGATAGCAGTCGATACCGGCTATCCGACCAACACGTTTCTCGGTATGGACATGACGCGGTCAGTGGTTCGATCGATGATTGGTTCATGCATCAGTGATACCAGTGAGCAAGTAACCTCGACTGGCGATGAAATATGTACAATACAAATGCCAAGCTCGGCGAGAAGGAACTTATAAGAGGTTCACAGCTATAATCTCATTTGAATCGCATGGAGCGCGCATGAACGGAGAGCCCATTTTTAGAATCACACAATGATTCTTCCAAAGTTAAAATCACCGTGTGATTCTAGAAATAAACTCCGTCCATTTGCACTCCATACGATTCAAATGAGATTATAGCTGTAAACCAAATGTGGAGTGCTCACGTGTAGGGATGACTGGACAGAGGAGTACCCGGTACGCATACCTGATGAGCGTCAACAACCGCGAAACCGGTCATGTGCTTCCGGGGAAATTTTGTCGTCATCCAAATGAAATACCATACTACTCACTTGGGAAATTACAAATTTGTTTATATTCACCGTAGCAGCTCATTGAATACTACAATTTTTTTAGTGGTAATTTTCTCCTTCAACCGATATCGGAAAATGTTTTCAATATTAATGGTTCTTTCCCGTTCGAGAGAAAATCTTCCAGTAATGCTGTACGCATCGCTTTAAATACTTGTAGGTACTGGCCAGTTACAGTTGATAAATTGTACGTCCACCACTGCCTGTATTGGAGGGGGTACTCTCAGTCTCTGCGATCACGTTCGTGAAGGAGATTAACAAGAAAAGACCGTGGAGTGCCAACCGCGTGTATTTTCACTGAGGCCTGAGAGCAAGGACCGCATGCTAACTAACGCCGAAGAGGTGTGCCGAAAGTAGTTCTAGCGGTTGACGCGTGTGCAAAACGTACAGTCGGACAAGTGGTGGATGAGGAGTGGTCACTAAACTCGCGCACTGTCCTGTGCGTTCAGGGGCAATGGCGAACTGGCCGCTACGCAGTTCGTAAACGCGTTTGCGGAGTCAAACGGGCAGCTTTTTCATTCGGTGCGCTTTTGGCACCACGCCTTTGACTAGGACACGTTGCGTACATCACCCCACTCAGTCTCTGTATAGTGCAAAGCCCATGGTCAGTGCTGTGAAGACTATGCTATGATGGGATATCAGTCTATAAAAATATTAACAGCACAGTTTCTCCTCATTCGTCTCTGACCCTCGGGTCTATTTCACACTTGGTGGGAGGTTTTTCGGCCATGGCTATATATATATATATATATATATATATATATATATATATATATATATATATATATATTGATAGTAAGTAGTATGTAAACGTGTGGACAAAATTTCCCTGGAAACACACGACCGGTTTCGCGGTTGTTGCCGCTCATCAGGTATGCGTACCCGGTACTCCTCTGCTCACTCGTCCTCATACTTGTACACTCCGATGTTATATGTTCACTAGGATCTAATTTGAATCGTCTGGAGTGTGAATGAAGAGTATCCATTCACACTCCAGACGATTCAAATTAGATCCTAGTGAATATATATATATATATATATATATATATATATATATATATATATATATATATATATATATACTGCTGGAAGCCAGTGACTGAATTCTCAGTTCATTCACCCCCCTGGGTGCCTAGTACATCCGTCCGTAACAGATGCTGGTGAGCATAGTGTTGCGCTCCTCATGCGCCACCCGTGGGTGGTTTGGAATCAGGGTTTAGTCATATCCCCCAGGCTGACTGTTAGTCAGTCAACCCGATGGAGAGCGCCGGGCATTCGCTTTCGTCCTCTCACTTAAGTGGGAACATCTCTGCCACGAGAGGGCAATGAGTAGAACTTCCTCAACAGAGGTTGTAGCACACACCATCATTTGGGAGCATTTCGAGAGGCGTTCAGGACGAGCGGCCATCTCGAGCCTGAGACACTCACCCCCGTCTGTAGTGAAGCATTTGGAGGCGGTCACGGCTAAGTTATTCAATGTGAGTTGAGTCTTTAAATCTTATGTTGCAAAGGATGAGTGTTGTGAATTAAGTAGACTTTTCCGGTCGGTGTTTCGCTTATCACCGCACTTCATCACGACACTTCCCTTCCTGTATATTCTGCATTTATTACATAGGAAAATCGCGTGATGGAAGCTGAAGTATTGTTTTACTCTGTGGTGGAGGCTAAAATGAAAGTTGAGCATTATGTGTGCTGTTTATTCTATCCACTTCAATTCTTCAGTCATTATCCGCGTTTTTCAGCGCTCTGGTTTTAACTGCTACTTCACAGCAACGTCGATTCGACAGTAAAACGAATCAGAGCGTAGATTCGGTAAATACAAATGGGAGTCATAAGTAAAAATCGTGGGAACGTCGGAAGAGTGCGAATCAGCTACGGCGTTGACCGCGGCGCGATGTTGGATAGCTTCATGTCTCCAATCATCTGGTGGACGGTTCTCATAGATCTCAACCCGGAAGTCTAGGGCGTCTCGTTTAGTTAAGCCCGCTAGTTACTTTTCTCATACCCTTTTTTATGTTATGGGCTGACTAATCCTCCAGCTGTTTTTTGTCTCATGGAACAACCTAAACCGACAGAGTCTTTTTGTATGCATGTATAAGAGATGACCCGGCCATTTTAACCTGTTTAGATTTAGCGCTTTCTCAAGATATCGACATCTGGTTCCAATTATCTTCCTAAACTGTTCTCACCAGATTCAAGCAATGCAGCGGAGACATGCATGCTTCTAAATGAAAACCATCATATTTTCTAAAATGCCTGCGCACCGATGCATGGGTCTGCAGTGCCAAGGTACTTCCTTTCTTTGTGTACAAAAATATAACTATTGCGTGGTTGAAGACATAAACTAGATAGCGAAGAAGCAAATATCATTTTCGTTCTCATTTTCTTCCTGAATGAATGTTATATCTGCCGATTCAACACTATGCCATCGTGCTATGTTGTTGTTGCTCTGCGTGTCGATACTGATAAACGGACCTGCCACTCCGAATGGTTTCTCTGACCACTTTCTCTCTCCCCGCGATGTCCCAGGTATTTGTACGCGAATTAGTGTCCAACGCCAGTGATGCGATTGAGCGTTTGCGCTTCCAGAATGCATCCCAAACTGCCGCGGCTGACCAACCTCAGAATCCCATGGAAATTCGTATTCGCACGGACAAATCCAAGAAGTTACTGATTATTGAAGACACGGGAATCGGAATGACCCGAGAGGAGATGGAGGACAATTTGGGGACCATCGCCCGGTCGGGTAGCCGCGAGTTCGTTGCCGGATTGAAAAATCAAGACCAGATAGTGAACAACACGGACATTATCGGGCAGTTTGGTGTGGGGTTCTATGCCACATTCATGGTCGCGAATAAGGTCAGTTTGTAATGATACCAATGCTTCTAGTAACAGGAAGAATTTAAGTCCGAGTGCAATGCTTGTTGTAAACAAACAGAGACTCAGAATAGCCAGGTCGTCACACTGTTTAAAGGACGGGAAGTAGGATTCCGTAGTAATGGCAAGGTTTCAGCTTACTTCCATTTGGACCACCGGTAGCGGTTTGTTGAATTTCACTTCGACATCCGCTAGTTCTGTTGTTGGCCAAGGTTATTGAATTTCGTGGACTAGTTATTTCTGTTCTCATGGAGCATGAATTTGTGAGTTTATCTGCCATGCAGAGGACCATAGGAACTAATTTAATTTGAAAATTTGAATAAGTACATTTCACTGACCAATAACAGCGAAAGGATTAAAACTGTGATCTGGCTTCACTGTTGGTGGTGGACAATTCCGTTCTCACTCGCGGCTGAACACAAAATTCACCGCCTAACTGTATGCACATTAGTCTCCAAGCTTTCTTGTCAGAAATAAAAATAATCAAGACAGTTTCGATTGTTATCGATTTGTCACAGTATTTGTAGCTATCCATTATTCCGATATCCGGGAGGATAAGCGAAGCATACATTCTCTAATTTCCATATGAACTTGGTCAAACTGCTTCTCCCGTCGTATGTTGACCTCTACGAGAGTGCGTTACTTTCTATGTCCCAGGTAACGTATTCGACGAATGCTCTGTCGAAGTTTTGTCAAAATGAACCTCTTATTTAAAAAAATTATTGCATGCTTCCCCACGAGGGCGGTGGAAGGGGTAAACTCCTTAACCTCAAAGGCACACTCCACTTTTGGGAATACCCGGCAACTTGACCCTGAGACTTGAAGTGGGTAAGCACACGAGGGCCCGGCAGGCCAGGTGTGGTAACGAGCCGGATGACAGTAGATTACTGCCTTGTTTTGCAAACTCGACCACCGCGATCTCATTGTCAAGTTTTGCGAAAACAATTGGGGTTCAAATTTCCACAGCTTTCATTTTCTCATATCCGACGGTACAACTGGTAATAAGGTTCATTTTAAAATTTCAAAATGCCAGTTACTACTTCAGAATCAAAAGGGATTTTTCGTCTATACATGACACTGGCGCCAACCTGACATCCCACTGACGCCGGAAGGTCACTGTGCTTGATGACACCGAAGGATATGACAGCGAATCCCCAACGGCGGCAGTCATGTCGTTTTACACTAAACACTGGTTTCAGTTGCTTATATTCACTAGTAACTTCATTCCATTAGGTTGTGGTTTCCGTTCTCATTCCCCGACTAATTTGCAAACTACACGGTTAGGGTGGATGTGCGGAAACAGTCTTTTTGTCTGTTTTCTTCTCAACCGTGTACTTGGTGATTCATCATCTACTATGTGCCAGTCAGTGTGTCTGTCGGTGGTGTATCACTTTCGACAGTTTGTCAGTCCTGAATGTGGCACGTTCGTCGACGCCGATTTTCACATTCTAAGCTTCTCGGTAACACCCAAAATATTAATTCATGTTACCCAACTTTCCGCCGTCGTGAAAGGCACACTATTTGTTTTTGGTGAATGTTTTAAGAAAGGAATGAATATTAACTGAACTTAATGTCATTTCGATACTTTTCTGACATGTGCGTTGTTTTCTTTTGGTTTCTTTTTTCACAGCGTGCCTCATCTGTTTTTGAAGAATTTGGATGTAAAAAGCCAAATGCATACTTCACGAATATTTTGACGCCTGAATTTCCATTCTCATTAATCTTCTCCTACAGAATAATGATATAAAACAATGGCCAATATTCCCCTTTCTAGGTAGAAGTTTTTTCCCGTTCACAGTCTGGCGATAAAACCTCGACCGTCGGTTACCGATGGTCCTCCACGGGCCATGATGGTGAATTTGAAATGTGCGAAATGCAGGATGTGCCTCCGGGCACGAAAATTGTGCTCCATTTGAAGGACGACGCTTTGGAATTTGCCGACGATGAGGTGATTGACAAGATTTTACGTAAATACAGCAATTTTGTGACTGCACCGATCTTCTTGAATGATCGTCGCGTCAATGTGATTGAACCAACGTGGTTGAAAGATCCAGCCAAGGTACGTCCGTTGTGAGATCATCCACATGGTTTTTTCTTTGTCAATTGAGTTGGTCCTTCAAAAGTACTACATTTTCATTCTCAAATTGTGGTCTATCGAGATTTAACCAGATAGTA
This sequence comes from Fasciola hepatica, assembly GCA_948099385.1. NCBI lineage: Eukaryota > Metazoa > Platyhelminthes > Trematoda > Plagiorchiida > Fasciolidae > Fasciola > Fasciola hepatica. The sequence goes on along the minus strand of CANUEZ040000019.1, from coordinate 3,421,625 downwards.
GTTTTTTATCCGAGAACATCGTATTAAACAGTCAGACCTGTTACAAGAGTTTATATTGGCCCGAGTGACTGTGTAAGAATACTTGAGTTACTTTTGGAATTTTGTGTTATACTGCTTGTAATATCCTTAAACGAAAGTAAGCAAGAACAACAATGACAGGCTGTATTCTAGCCGTAACTAACTCCCATGTGTACAGACGCGTGGGGGATAAGGCCAGCAGACGTCAGAATTGGCAACAGCCAGTAAGAAACAAGGTCAATACACATGTAATGTCTGGGTGAATGACGTTCTAGCGACAGAATAGTGGCCAGGGTATCGATACGACTTGTATACGCAACATCCAACGACACTTGTTTGGAATGTGTTGTAGCTTAAGTAAACAGGTTTGTTACGTCTTACAACGTCTGTCTGTTTGTCATATTCCCATTTACTCAACCCACAGGATACCCGTAGTCGAGCCAGAACGGTTGGGCCTTATGTAGGTTGCATGTATCACAAACCAAAATTCACATCTGACCGAATTCGCCCCATCATAGCGACTGCAATCATCGTTGATGACGATTAGACGAAGGAAGAGACAAATACAAGTGTCTTTAAGAAGTGACTATGAGATCGGTATAAAAATACAGCATCGGGAAAGTCTGATCAATCACAAATGTTCCGCTGCCACGCTGCGGGCTGCATCCTAAAGTGTCAAAAACCGATTGTCTGTCTTTATTTCTGCGCTCATCCATTCATTTGTTTGCTAGCGTTCAGCAAGTCGTATATTGTTAAGAAGACAATAATACAACCATTACAAAACACCAGGGAATGCAAATGTACCCAGTCGGAGAAACAAGAGAACTACCTCTGTTGTGGTCGAATGGCATCTTACAAATGCATATATAATGAGGCCCTTAAAATAACACACAATGTGCCCACAAATACTTCAGCATCATTTAAAAAAGAAATACCTTTTTGTAAAGTCGGAGTTGGCATCACTGAAACAATACAGTTAGTCTGTCATCCCTCCACCCGTTGCCCACATTTGTGCTTCTCGTTAGTGTCGGTCGTATTCGATCTGGTTGCTCGCTCCAGTGGTTGCTCTTTGTTCGATATCTCATTCGACGAATTGAACAAATTTCTGTTCTGATATACTCATCGTTTTCGCAAACCACCGAGGTTACATAGAGTTGATACACTTATGAGTAACCGACATGCGGATTGAATCATGTGCGCCCTGCTAAAGCCAAAGGTTGATAGACCATCGTTGTCACTTTCAGTGTCTACAGATTTTGTGTAGAACAGAGTGAGTGTTGTGTTGCCAAATCACACAAGTTAACACACTGAAGTCTCGAACCAATTGAGACTGGGTGATACAGATCGGATTGGTGATGTCACGTCACACAATTAACACTAGGCGCACGACACGATGTTACACAACACTAGACAAGGTGACAAACAACACCAAATACACACGACACCTACGTCCACTTAGGGTGGTACACACTTGACACAAATGGCACCCACGACAGAATTCGACCGGGTCTCTCCAGACCCGTATTCTCATAACAGAACAACTCACGGACGAACACAGATTCAAGAACGTGGCGCACAGTTCGACTAGGCTAGCCCGCCCGCTAGCTAGAGAGAGAAGATGAACACCGACACGACCAAACGCTGTTGACGACCCGACAACACATTGAAAAATATGCCTCCAACTCTATCGCTTATATAGTGTTCGCAGATGGCCTTGTAAGATTTCGAATTTGGACCGATGGGGGATGAGAAAAATACAATGGAGCAACACTAAAACAATATAGGGATCGAATTAGGAAATATAACAACTGGCGGAGAAAAAATCTAAACTTTTGGTATCATCATCATCATCATCGTACAGCGTTAAACAAAAGGGCAAGCCCCACTGACCACTGCCTTTCTCACCATTTTGCACGTTGAATTAGAAAGTATGAATATATACAAAATGGACAGGAACTGGACCTACATGGGTGGGAAAAGGAAAGAATGCCCTAGTAGCCAATAAACAGAATACACAGTCTAACTATACAAACGCACACCGATCAGTCATTCTGATCCGATAAAAAGTGACAACACGATCGCCACTGTTCACGGTTCGCAGCCATATCCTTCAGTGTCTCCAGCCAACTGGTAGACGGATCTTTGGACCCTAACCACGAAGACGTGAAGCACCTACTTTTCCTAAGTCTGCCGTACATTTTCTCATTCCTCGCTGCCACGTCATCTGTTGACCTCCACGTGATTTCTTCCACTCTCTAGGAGGAACGGAGAATAGGACACGGTATGGTAGACGTGTGCTTGCCATACGTAACACGTGTCCCAACAAACGAAGTCTACTAAGTTGGATACGTTGTGACAAAATGTTCTCCGAATTAGTACCCAAAACTCGATTTCTGACCTCAGCATTGCCTACTCGGCTACTCCACCCGATCTTAGCGATACTACGTAAACATCGATGGTCGAAAACCTCAAGACGACGAATATCTTCAGCACGCAGACTCCAAGTTTCGAAACCATACAACAAAACTGAACGCACCGCGGCACAGTATACACGACCTTTCAACTTCAATGAAATATCAGATCGACGCCAGATGTGCTTTAGTCCAGCGTACACCGCTCGAGCCTTGGATATGCACGTGCACACCTCTACTACAGTGCTCCCATCCGTCGTCACGCTGCTGCCGGGGTACGTGAAGTGGTCGCGACTGACAGCACTTCCCGATTGAGCATCAAACTCGGAATCGTTGGTCCAACCTTGTAACATCACCTTACACTTTGAAGGTGCAAAGCACATGCCGAATGGATCTACAGCTCTCGAGAGTCTATTTAGTGCATGTTGAGCATGTTCCGGGGATTCAACCAAGCAGACAACGTTGTCTGCTTAATCTGGGTCACGTAGCTTTATACTAGTGTTTAGTTCGACGCCTACATCCTAAAGATTTTGCAGCGCAATCTCCATTATTTCGTCCGCAACGAAGTTGAACAGGAATGGAGACATGGGACATCCCTGTCGAACACCGCTGGTCGTTTCGAACCGACCGGATAGTTCACCATAAACTCTAGCTCGATGAAGAGTACTGAAAAGCGATGTTCGATCAACTGAATCGCTAGTGGGCGTAAGACGGTGCAATACAATTGAGGCTAATACTTTGGTGACTATCGGAATTAAGCTAATCCCACGATGATTACCACAGCCATTGTGTATTCCCTTCTTGAAGATGGGAACAATCAGTGACTCACTCCATATTAACGGAATACGCTCCTCGTTTCAAATGTCACGGAGCAAAGCGGTAAGTGATTTTATCAAAACATTTCCACCCAGTTTGAAAAGGACTGGGGAAGTTCGTCAGGACTTGCCGCTTTTCTCCGCCTTAGTAATCGAATACATGACTGTACTTCTACTTCCGATGGGGGCTCAAGTGATACCACCGAAGGAGTAGCAGTTGTTGACACGGGAGTAACTACACTAGCATGCGACCAGCTAAACTGTTCCTTGAAGTACTCGGTCCAACGATCAAGCCTTTGCTGTTTGCTATGGATAGGTTCGCCATTCCTATCGCAAATTGTTTCACTGAACTGGATGCGCCGTCCACCGGTGTCACGAATAAGTTTAAACGGTCTTTGACTGTTACCTGAAGCAGCTGCTATTTCCATTTCTTCGGCTACCTTGACCCACCAATTTTTGCGATCATTCTTAAGGCTTTGTGTAACTTGTCTTTGTAGCTTTCTCCGCATCTTATTCATCTCCTTACAGTTCGAGAGCTGATGCTTTTGCTCCATTATACTCAGCGACTCTTGCGAGATCCAGCGTCTTTGATGGACAACAGATATAGGACCACAGGTAAAACCTGCTGCAAAGTGCATCGCCTGTTTGATATGAGCCCAATGCTCATCTGCATCACTGTTCGTTGTAGATCCTAGCTCATGTGCTAACTTTTGCTCGTAACGGGTGCGTACTTCTGGATCACACAAACGTTGCACGGCTAATTGGGTTTGCGGTTTGCGACGATGACCATGGAGCTGGAGAGATGATCGTATTAAAACTAATACATGGTCCGACTCTACGTACGTGGACCAGTAAGATCTATAGTTCTGAACAGAACTACGCCACCGGTAGCTTACGGCGATATGATCAATTTGACTCAAAGTACCTGTAAAGTTAGAGCGCCATGTCGCTGTGCGACGCGAGCTGTATCGGAAATAGGGGTTAGATAAGAACAATCGATTGTCTGCACAAAACTGGAGAAGTCTATCCCCGTTATCTGTACGCTGAGCGGGTAAAACACACCACCCACCTAAACAGGCTTCTGACACACTGTTTGTCAACTTGTGCATTGAAGTCACCAGCTAGCACTACAATGTCAGAACCTTTACTAATGAGAGCGAGGGTGGCGAGTGCATCATAGAACTCATCTTTCTGCAAGTCTGTGCTGCAGTCCGTTGGGGCGTACACCGAGATCACAAACCAGTTGCGCTTAACACAACTATCCTTTCGAACGCCAACTGACCCTTGAACTCTCACAGCACATAAACGACTGTTAACAGGGATCCAGTCTAAAAGGGCAGTCTCAGCCTTGTCAGTCATGACTATTCCTATTCATCTGTCTACACGTGCTAAAGTATCTGTACCCTCTGGGATAAACGTTGCTGCCCTAGGAAATCCAGAGAAGCGAGAAGCGTTGTCACGAGCAATCACAACGCGACTAACCAGCGCAACCAATGCACAGGCAGATTAAGTTTCTGTGGAAGGGCAGTGGACTCGAATGATGACGACAATCAAGGAGAGGCCACACGCTCCGCTTAGGCTGATCGCATAAGATACTGGATAGAAATAGCCGAAAAAATGGAGACCGCGTCCGGAATTGGTGACTTCGGTAAACTGTTCCGCCTTATTCGCAGCGCCTCTAATAGGTTTTTTAAGCAAAATTCCCTTCTTCGTGACACGGCAGGAAACTTAATACCTGAACAGAGTAAGAAAATGGACCGATGGGTGGAATACTTTAGTCAGCTGCTCAACCGGCCTACGGACCACCGGACGGACCAACCAATATCAACCCCTCCAGTCCAGTACGAAAGCAACTGTGACCCGCCAAACACCGCGGAAATCACGGAAATGATAAACAAACTGAAAGACAGAAAGGCTGCTGGGGAAGATGGCATCCCTCCAGAAGTGTATAAAGCATGTTCATCGTCATTGATTGACAGGTTGTGTACACTTTTTGGTTCCATTTGGAGAGCGGAAGCATTTCCACCCGACTGGGGAATGTCCATACTGCTGCCCATTCCGAAGAAAGGTGATAAATCGGCATGCGAGAACTACCGAGGGATCAGCCTGATCGATGTGGCTGCAAAGATCTTTGGTGCGTTGTTACTAACCCGTTTCTCTGAGGCAAGAGACCAGCGCACTCGCCCGAACCAAGGGGGTTTCCGCCGTGGCAGAGGCTGTGTGGATCAAATCTTCACACTGCGCCGAATACTGGAGCACCGCTATAAGTTCCAGCAGCCGACGGTAGCTTGTTTCATCGACTTCCGGGCAGCTTTTGATTCGGTGAACCACGAGTCTCTTTGGACCATAATCCAATCCGATGGAATGCCCGATAAGCTTTTAAGGCTGTTAAGGGGATACTACTCGACAACCGGTGCTAAGGTTCGTATGTACGGTGAAGAGTCCCGCGAGTTCACACTCACTACCGGAGTTAGGCAGGGCTGTCCCCTCTCACCGGTGCTGTTCAACTACGCCATCGATTGGACAATGCGACAGGCATTACACAACTACCCTGGCGTTCAGCCTAGCCAGGAAATATACATCTCGGACCTGGAGTTCGCGGATGACATTGTCGTGCTTGGAGACTCCGCCGCTACACTACAACCAATCCTCGACCGAATCAATTCCTTCGCGAGGTCCATCGGACTTGAAGTAAATTCGATCAAAACAAAAGCTTTCGCAACCCATCTGGGCCCGACAATTCAACAACTGTCGATAAATGACCAACCAGTCAAATAGGTCCCTTCATTCAAATACCTAGGCTCAACTCTGCTTCCGAACGGCCAGGCAAAAAATGAAGTGGTATTGCGGATCGACAGCTCTAGGAGAGCCTTTCTTCAGCTAAGACGAACGCTGTGGACTCGCAGTGAAATCAGCTTAAGAACCAAAGTTCATGTTTACCGTGCTGTCATCCGGCCCGTTCTCATCTATGGCTGCGAAACCTGGCCACTACAAGCTGAGGATACCAGAAGGCTGGAGGTTTTCGACCACTGGTGCCTGCGGCAAATCCTCAAAGTCAAGTGGCGCGACAGGGTGTCCAATGACGAGGTAAGGAGACGATGCTGTGATATCGATGCTCTCCCCGTCCTCCTCCAACGTCGACGACTTCAGTGGTTCGGCCATACGCTTCGGCGACCCGAGTCAGAGCTAACCAAGCAAACACTCTGCCCCACTCCCTGCCCTGGTTGGCGTTGTCGCCTTGGTGGACAGCTTAAAACGTGGACCAGTACAATCGAGAAAGACGTAGAGCTTCTAGGCCTTCGGTCAGTCTATGGAGCCCGGCGATGGAAAAACGACTGGATCAAGATCTGTACGGAGCTCGCCTCCGACCGCCGCGCGTGGTGAGCAGTGGTTCGTGATATCCATGGAGCCGACTTATCCTCTCGCAGGAGATAGTCGCGTAAAAGTAAGTAAAAGTATTCCTACACCACTTTGACCCGCAGCTCTAGCTGCTTTGTCTCCTGAGGTGCGCAGGAAATACCTCGATGTGATACCAGAAGCAGTCAGTTGAATTACACTGCTCGAATCCTGGATACGCGTTTCGCTTAAGCAGCAGACATCAATCTTCAGATAATCTAATAATAAGGCTTTGGCACGCCTGCTGACCGACCTGCATGAATGTAGGCACGTTGAAGGAGCCGAGATTCAGAGGCTGACGAGGCTTGAGAAAATGTGAGTTACCAGACAGAGGATTATTCCCAACACTATTTGACGGTGAATCGTTGCGAGTATCGACCGTGTTATCAGTGGGAGCATTATGGGTGGATAGATGGAGCAAAGAGGGGTGGTTAGGGACAGGAGACAAAGGTTCAATAAAAGAGAGGGAACTCTGAACCGTAGCCAACTTAGCACTACCCACTCCGCTCGATGCAATGGGCAGCGCGGTCCTGATTATCCTGCGCGACGACAGATGCAGTATGGGATTCATTCTATTCGTACAGTTCATGGGAGATGTTGGACGGGCACTGCTAGGTTGTCCAGCCACAAAGCAGGAGAACGATTAGGGTTCTCAACCAAAGCCTTTAGTTCTAACAAGAACCTACCCGCAAGGCAGCGGGATGGCTTAGTGGAAGCCCATTTGCTTGGATCAATTATTCTTCCACTAATTTTGCCGATTGAGTTGCCAGCTCAAATCGACCCCCAACCTGGAGGACCAGGAGACTGAACTTTGTCTGACCTCTACCCATTGACCTGTCAGGTATGATTGCATCTCCGGCTTAAAGAAGCCATCCTGTATAGCTCTTTGGGTCATAGAGGCGCGCAAGCCATCACAACACGTCAAGGTGCAGTTTCGTCGTGATGTTGATTTTCTTCATCATTCAACATTTCTGGAGAAACACAACTTTCTCATTGAAATGTACGATATTGAATTGTAGGGCAATAGTAATTTCCCCCAACACTATGTGAAGGAAATACCTGAATCTTCCCAGTCACCGCGACATTAGTCACAAAATGCAACTCTGCACTATTAGTAATCAGAAAGTCCATGGAAGAGCTTATCATCGATGACTAACATGTTCTCTTACATTTTCGTGCCATCTTCAGGGCCACATCATTATCCCGGTTAGCCTATAAACCTTATGTGGTTCGCTTCTCAAGGTTTCGGTCGCAGTTCTGTGGTTCATTGTGGTTATCGGATAAGCTCTTTTCACTACACTCATACTTAAGCTGGGATTAAAGATGATATTGACCATACATCTTTATCTAAACTATTAGGTTTTCCCTAAACTTGCGAATGAGGCATACAATAAGCATCGCGAACTGCACAACATAGGTCGATTTTGACTAACCGAATTGATGCTGTCTGTCCTATCTGGGTCTCCATTGTCATTGTTTGCCATTTTATTTTAGATCACGGATGAAGAGCACTTGTCTTTCTATCAGTATCTCTGCGGGAACACGTACGACAGCCCACGCTATTCTTTCATGTACAAAACGGACGCACCGATCAACTTGCGTGTGCTGCTCTATGTGCCCAACTTCAAACCAAGCCTTTTCGATATGGCTCGGGACACGGATTCCGGGGTGTCCTTATACTCACGTAAGGTAATCTTCGAATCAATGATTGAACGAATCAACCAATCAGACAAAACGATCGATTATTCAACGAATCTGTCAGTCATTGCTTAAACGAATAAAGTAGTTATTCCACCGCAGATTTGTGCCCCAAATACTGTTGATTCATATTTAGATTTGAAATTGAATACGCCTCATCTTGCATGCAATCGTTGGGCAACTGAACTTCATATTTGTGTCTAACTTAAATGCGTTCATGTTTTCTCCATCTATTTGTCTCGCTATACAACTGTGAATCTAAATAACGAGTTTCTAATGAAAGTCGGCTTTGTTTTACAGCAATCACCGAAGAACTTCGGCGATCACATTTTCTGTTTAAAAGGTTGTCAGACAGGCGAGGTGACTGGATTAGCTTTGACCATCCTGTCACAGTAAAAACGGTGTCATGCTTCTGTTCTTGCATTCGCGTTTAATAATCAGTTGTCCTGAAAACGCCTACTGAATAAATTACGTGGTATAGGTGAGAATACCATTAAGGTAAAGCTTTATGTTTTTCGCTTTCAAATTCACCAAGGAGACCATGTGCTCATATTGTGCATTTTCACCATACAGGTACTAATCCTTAATCGAACCGCAGCGTTGCTCCCCAAATGGCTCCGTTTCATGCGTGGCATCGTAGACAGTGAAGATGTTCCGTTGAATTTGAGTCGTGAACTACTACAGGACAGTGCTCTAATCAATCGTATCAAGCGTCTGCTTACCGGGAGAATTATACGCTTCTTCTCTGTGAGTACTTTTTGACAGTATCTGTACCGGTGTTTCTATGCCTGAGCGTGACCGGAATCTGCAATTTCTTTTCCTCATTTTTATTTCCTTCAGCGTAACTGAACCAGTCGGATGAGGATAGCGGTTATACCAATAATCCAGATCGACAGTTGTATATAATGAACAACAAGAAAAGCTAAAGGGACACAAAAGTGCAGTCTACAAGAGCGGCTGAAAATGATATTGTTGTGTCTGGTTAAGGCCACGCACACTACGCGGACAACTGATCAATATCCTCTCATGAATAGACATACGCCTGCTTTGCCTGGTTCTTTAATCATGCTTCAGCGCCAGCAGTATTGACTTGTCGATTTAGTTATATCCTGATAGGCCTTTCGTTTTCGCACGTTACAGCAAAGCTAGTTTAGCTCTTTTTGCTAACTTGCTTGCGGCCTACTTGTCAGCTACGGCCGGGTTTTGTGTTTACGTCCGTGCGAATAAATGCAGCGCCACCATTACTTGTCCTACTACTTATTACGAACACAACAGATATGAACGTCAATGAGTCTTTCTATGCTTTCACGATGAAGCCTACCGTACAGACCAAGCAGTAAAATCTGTGATGTTCGAGGCGCAATTCCACTTGCATTAGCATCAGTGAGATGGCTGGCGCACCTCAGCGACCCAACGAGCTACTCAGGACAGCTCACCTCAAGCCAAAGATTCAACCATACCTGGAAGGTCAACAGTAGAAGACCGACGAAACAGTCTCCCGGTCTCCCAGGTTGGCTGCTGGTTTGAGCTGGCGATTCAGTCGGTAAAATCAGTAGAAGAACAGTTGATACAAGCAGATGGGCTTCCAGTCAGCCACCTCGCTGCGTTGCGGACAGGTTCTTGTTAATACTAAAGGCTTTGGTTGAGAACCCTAATCGTTCTGCTTTTTGGCTAGACACCCTAGCAATACCCGTCCAACATCTCCCATGAACTGTGCACATTCAAAGAATTCCATACTGTATCGATCGTCGCGCAGGATAATCAGAACTGCGCTGCCCATTGCATCGAGCGAGGTGGGTGTTAGTGATTAATGGGCTACTGTTCGGAGTTCCCTCTCTTTTATTTAACCTTCGTGTTCTGTCCCCAACTAGCTCTCTTTGTCCCGTCTACCTACCCATAGTGCTCTCAGTGATAACACGCCCTATACTGTCAACGGTTCATTGTCAAATGGTGTCATAAATAATCCTCTATCTGGTAACTCGTCAGTCTCTGAACCTCGGCTCCTTTAACGTGCGTACACTCTTGCAGGCCGGTGATCAAGTGTCCACAGCGCTCACAGTGGACTTTGGCGATTGATGTCCGCTGCGTGAGTGAAACGCGTATCCAGGATTCGGGTAATGTGGTTGAACTATGTGCTCCTGGTCTCTCGTCGAGTTATTTCCTGTTCCCTTCAGGAGATGAGGCAGCTATAGCTGCAGGTCAACGTGGTGTAGGAATAGTCTTGACTGACAAGGCTGAAGCTGCCCTCTTAGATTGGATCCCGATTAATAGCTGTTTATGTGTTGTGAGACTCGAGGGATCAGTTGGCGTTCAAAAGGATGTCTGTGTTAAGCACAGCATGTTTTGTGATCTTGATGTACGCTTTGATAGACTGCAGCTCTGTCACGCAGAAGGATGATTTCTATGATGAATTCACTACTATTGTTCGCAGGAGCAAAGGCTCTAGCATTGTAGTAGTTTTGATGCACAAGTTGGGGAACTTAGTGTGTCAGAAGCTTGTTTCAGTGGTTGTTGTACCTTACCCATTCAGCGTACAGATAACAAAGATAGGCTTTTCCAGTTTTGTGGAAACAGTCGTTTATTCTTGTCTAGTACAAATGTCTGACAGTTTGCGTCGGACAGCAACATGGCACTCTAACTCTTTACATACTGTGAGCCAGATCGAATATATCGCAATAAGCTACTGAAGGTGTGGTTCTGTGCAGAACTGTAGACCCTACTGGTCCGCGTACGTAGAGTCGGACCGTGCATTAGTTTTACTGCAATTTTCGCTCCAGCTCGGTGGTCATCGACACCAACCGCAAACCCGGTTAACCGTTCAACGTTTGTGTGATTCAGAAGTTCGCACCAGTTACGAACAGAAGCTATCACATGAGCTATGATCTACGACGAATAATAATGTAGATGAGGACTGGACTCGTATCAAACAGGCGGTACACATGACAGCAGGTTTTGCCTGCAGTCCTAGACCTGATGTCCGTTAAAACACTGGATTTCTCAAGATTCGCTGAGTCTAATGGAACAGAAATGTCATCTCTGGGACTGTAAGGAGATGAAGGAAATATGAAGACATCTGCGAAGGTAAGTTACGAAAGGCCTTAAGAAGGATGGCGAAAAATGATGTGTTCTGGTATTCGAAGAAATGGAAATGGCAACCGCTTCAGGTAACAGTCGAAGAGTGTTCACACTTATTCGTAACACCGGTGGACGGTGAACCCGGTCAGCGGGATGACATACGATAGGAATGGAGAGCCTGTTCATGGCAAACAGCAAAGGCTTGACTGTTGGGCTGAATACTTAAAGGAGCAGTGTAGCTGGTCAAGCTTTAATGTAGTTATTTCGACGTCTACAAATGTGATTCCTTGTGGAGTATCACTTGATCCTTCATGGGAAGTGGAAGTCGAGTTAAGTATTCAGTTACCGAACGTGGAGATTCGGCCGGACCCGACGAACTTCCTCCTGCTCTTTTCAAAATGGGTGGTATTGCGTGACATTTGGAAGGAGGAGCGTATTCCGTTATCTCGGGGCGAGTCATTGATTGCATCGATTTTCGAGAAGGGAATACGCAATGATTGTATTGATCATTGTGGTATAGGTTTAATTCCGATGATCGCCGAGGTGTTAGCCCCGATTTTGCTTCGCCGTCTGATACGGGTTCGCGAAAGGAATACCCATGGAGAAGAAGCCGGATTCCGCCCCGGGTGGAGGATGCATGGACCAGATTTTTAGTCCTCGTCAATTACTTGAGACGCGTCACACATACCGTCGACCGACAATAATGGTTTTTGTCGACTTGAAAGGCGTCTTTGATTCCGTTGGCCGAACAGCGCTGTTCAGTGCTTTCTCCCGAGTTCGAGAATGTACGATTTTCGCTCTAAATAACGCGTTGTAATTCGTGTACAAACATTTTGTTTAGTTAGCTGAGTTTTCTTTTGATTTCCCATATCGGACTGGAACGATCGGAGTCGCCAGCGGAGATCGAGTAATGAGCCGGATGACGACGAATTGCTCTCATTCACCAATGAGATGATCGGTAGTGCGGAGGGGGGGGGGGGGGGGGTTGAACCGTGTACCTCCGGAACAACAAAAGACCACCACCACCGGTCATTCTGACTTCGTAATGTGAAATATTTCAACGGCCAGTCTTCTGGCTGTAAGTGGTCGTCACCAGGAAAAATCAAAACTCTCGGGTTCAACGTAAGCGCGACCATAACTATGAACTAATTGGTAGTTGGCGCATGCGAAACTTTGAGTTGGTTGACATAGTTTTCATTTGGCTTCTTGCTTTCCTGTGATGTTTTCCGACGGTTGGGATGATGTCCAACAAGTTTGTCAATTTTACTTATTCACCATGGGTGTTACACACAACAAAGCTCCTGTGATTACGTGCATTACTTTCCACTGCTTTGGTTGTACTCCATTTTTTGCCTATCCTTTTGTTTTGGACTTGTTCAACAGTGATTTTCGCAGTTCATTTTTCATTGACTGATTTTAAAGAAATTTTCTCTCAGCATTTCTCATTTGAAATGGCGTCCATTATAATTAGGTCAAGGTGGATAAGTTCCAGCGCCCTATTCGGTCAAAGTGTGTGTGTGACTTCAAGTCCCACAGTGCTTTCCTTGTTCATGTCATAGCTCTTCGATATTGACTAGTTTGGTACGAATGATTCACGCCACTGGCTCTAATCTTCGTTATCTGATGAATACAAAAATATCCAGAACACATCTATCATCTGTCGGAGGTCTTCTTGACATGTGAAAATTCCATTGGCTGACAGAGAAAAAAGCCAGAGTGACCCAGTGGTTTTAATCGGTTTGTAGTTTGACTTTTCCTTTGTTGTGTTGTGTAATCAGAGGGCTGGTGGCGTAATTACCTTATTAGTCAGTTGGTTTGCTCCATTTTCGACGGGTTGTGTGATCGATGCGTTTTTAAATGCTTGCTCCTCTGACTAGAATCAATCTGTTAGATCGTTTACGTACACTTCGATTCCCCGAGCGCTGATTCTCCGTGGCGCATGTGAAAAATCCCCGTCTCGTGTCCCTATCATGGGAAACAGACCCATCCGTTTTTTCAAGACGACCTCAAAAGTATAGAGCGAGTGGTATATCACGCACTTATGGGTGAGTTGCCGCAGAGCAATCTGGTTTGGTATGCAAAAGACTGTTTCTACTCACAACTTTTGCACAATATGTACCCGTTTTCAACCTCTATAATTCCTAATCGGAGGTGAAAATTGCATATAACCTCGCCCAACCGTGGTCGTAAACGTACTTTCTTCCCCACAGCGTGAAGCGTCTCGTGATGCAACCAAATTCGATTCATTCCTCAACGATTTTGGCTTGTACTTGAAGGAGGGCCTGATCACCGAACCGGAGCATGAAACTCGCGAGCAGATTGCACGTCTGTTGCGCTGGGAATCGAGCCATTTATCTGCCGGTGAAAAAACCAGTTTGGATGATTACGTCAGTCGCATGGCTGCTGGAGAACGGTCCATCTATTTCCTGTCAGCACCAAGTCGTCAGCTAGCGGAATCTTCACCTTATCTGGAAGCGGTTCGTAAGAATTCCAAAAATACCGAGGTGAGTTATTGCGTTCTCGTTGTTTGTTGGTTATTCTCGTTATTGGAAAATGGTTCGGTGTACTCATTTAGTGATGAAGCAGAGTGGTTTGATGGATGGATTCAGCTGCTCATTTATTAGTTACATCCTGTTCATTTCAGTCACAAACACTTCTAGTATACAAGCCCACAAACTGGTTAGTTTGTTTAATTCCATTTTTGTGTCTGAGTGTTATAGAAAGAACATATCCCATGACCCCAAAGGTTCACTGCACTAACAACGATAGGTTGAAACCCCAGACCGAATACTTGGAATGAGGAACCACCTAGGGTCCGAATAGGTCAAGCATGGTAACGAGTCGGCCGACGGCGGGTTGCAGTCCAGCACCGTTGTGGCCGACGGTGGCGATGGTGGCATTCGATCTACGTACTTCGAAGGTGATAGTGCACCACAAGTCAGTTATAAAGATACTGAGATCTGTGCGTTCAGATCGGTTACAGAGCAGTTATGGAACAGTAACTATATGCTGTCGTAGACGCCGATTCTTTGGTTCCAATCATTCCGTTAACATGTCCCCTATTTCATCTCCAGGTGCTTTTCCTGTACGAGCCGTACGATGAACTAGTGCTTATGCAACTTGGCCAATTTGACAAAAAGCGTCTGACGTCGATCGAGACTATGGTAGCCGAAGATGCGGCTGACACGGACTCAGTGGGTCCAGAAAGACCGAATTGTCTAACCCAAGAACAAGCTAATCGGCTGGTCAATTGGGCTCAAACGTACTTGGGGAATAAAGTGAAGAAGGTCAAGGTCAGTTTGTCGTACATGCTTTCGCTCAGTTTATTCAACACAGAATTAACGCTGCCAACTTTACTACTTAGCATTATTACAGTTGCTTCTTTTACCACTATAACTACCTAAGTGTACGGTGTGACTTCGAAGGTAGCAGTTTTCAGTCTTTGTAATTTTCGTTGGATTACTTCAGCCATCAGTACTCGACGGAACCATGTAGAAATGTCACAAATTTGACGGTCGTGAGCGTGTGAGAAATGCAACTTTTTTCTTCATACAACACGTACGAAGATTTCGGTTTCATGATGCCGTTGGGAGAGCAACATTTAGCCATCAGCCAATTAAACCCGTTTATACTTCCGTTCGTATTGCCCGAGCGACTGACTCACGTGATTAACTTTCGATAATTTAGGTATTCCATTTCCATCGTGAATGTTTAACCGAAACTATTTGCCCTTGGTAGCCAGATTATAATTTTTTGAGAAACGTCCCACTAAAACGTGCTCCTATCCCCGTCCTTATTGTAAGTTTTTCCTGTTCTAAATAATCCATCCTACTTCAGCGTCAAGCCGCAGTGGGATCAACATTAACTAAGACGTCTAAGTTTGACACCTTGGAAATGAATTTTGTTCTATTCTCAATTTTTCCATAGGTCACGCAGCGTTTAACCAACCACCCTTGTTTCGTATCAGTTCGTGAGGCAGGCGCGATGCGGCATTTTCTACGAACCACTCTCGCCGATCGACCAGCTGAAGAACGATTCCACGTGATGGAACCAGTATTGGAGTTGAATCCGGAACACGAACTGGTCCGTTATCTGTCCGACCTTGTGGAATCAGGGCTGTCCGGTGGAACCGATGCAAACAACGCATTAGCCGGTACATTGCTGGATCATCTGTTCGACAATGCTCTGGCTCAGGCTGGCCTGTTGGACGATGTACGCGGATTGGCCACTCGAATGATTGATCTGCTGACAAAGATTGTTCATAAGCAATTGAACACGTCTTCTTAGTGTTGTGCCCTGTCCACCATTTACCGTCTTTTATTTTCGTCGGTTTTTTAACTTTATGATCTACCCACAATAGAAAATGGTCTTGTCCACATACCCTGTGAAAATAAATGTCAAGTGGTCCCGTAGATTTGGGGTCCTTCAATAGTCACCACATGGTAATCGATTGGTTTGATCAAGTTTACGTTGTTTTCTCTAGCAGCTTGCCGAAGCACTGGGTTCATCCCTCTGATTCGACCAGGGAAACCAAACGCTCGAGGAATACCTTCCCTACGCTCTCATCAGTTCTTTTAGTCATCAATCTCGCTGTTTGTTTTTGGTTGTCACATGGCGGTACGTTTCAATCATAGGACATGATAGCGATAAGTATGGTTAAAAATGTAAAGGAAAATCATATAGGGGAATAAAAAGTCCAAATGTAAAAATGACCCTGGCCGCAGCACCTAGCACCTTCAGTCATCTGATAGGGGGACCTCATGAACCCTAACCTGATAACCCTAACACGTCCCGCATGAGAATGTTCATTGATTGAAGCTTTTGTACCTTCTTGCAATGTCAAGGACTGTTCACTTCGGTTTGTCCTCCAACCACTACTTATCTCAGCGAGAGCAATACGTGACGAAGAAGTCCGTAGGGGATTATGCGCAATACATCTTGGACACCATAATCGGTTCAGATTCAGTCTTTGATTCAGAAACTGGTTTCTAATCTCCAACACGTAATCCTTGACATCGGTAATGCTAGTAAATTGTTCACACCAAACTACGAACAATATTGCGAAGACGTTGAAACCCAATCATCGGAGTTTTCCATTGTCTTCTACCTATTCCTGTGAGTTTTTCTGAATCCTTCATGCAATCTGCTCGGGACTAACTGAACTGTGTGAAACGAGCACGCCCTACCGGTGGTGGTCAAGTGGTGTAGGCGTTTTTCACCTTGGACGTAAGGGGTTCGAACCCCGCCAGTGTCGGTCAGTTTAGTCGTAGTCAGCAGTTTACTGTTCCCACACCTGACTTGTTGTATGGTTCTCCTCTTCAAGTCCCTAATGGCACAGTGAGCCTTCAGGGCTTTGACATTCACGTCACAGCACTAATTCACAAACATGTTTTAAACTTTGATTCAATTCTTCAGTAACTGAAGACTTGTATGCAGTTGTAGATAACTGAGTAATACAATAATATTTGAAACATTGAGTCTGGATTGCTGGGATTCGGTACACAGAGCTTACCACGGGACGGTTTAGTAGACAATCGAAGTGTTCGGTCCATCTCTGCATTTTTTTGGAATGTTCAGGAATGAGCAGCCCGGCAGCATCGCGAAGGAGAGGCTCTATCGACTGTCGATTACCGGATGCAGTGCGGATTAGACGGAAGAGCTTTGAGAAGTCCTAGCAGTTGTCTCCAGTCCCCATGGTTCCCGTGATTTCGGCCCAGTAGTTGTTGTGGTCGCTTCTGGCTGAACGGGTGGCTTTCGTCGGATATCACGCAAGTCTGGGTGACCATTTAGGCGGGCATCTCTTCTGGCCTTTTCGGTTAACTGGAGAGTCGCCCTTAAGATCCAGTTCTTCTGTCGTCGTCGCGTAAATCCCAGTTCATCTAAAGCGGATTGTTGGATCGATGCCTTAAGTGAAGTCCACTGATTTTCCACGTGTACCTCCTCTCCACCCATAAACGTGGTGGCTAGATGGGGGGCAATAGCGTCTGAGACCGCTTGGCAATTCCTCGGTGATCCCAAGGCCACTGTGTTAATCCACTTCGGGGTACAGTTCTTGCGGTGATTGGCTTGGTTGGTCCTGAAGCGTGCATGGACGAGGGTGTGATCGGTGCCATTCTTGTTACCAGTCCCCGTGCCTCGATAGGACCGACAATCTTCAATCGAAGATGACCAGCGTGATCGTACGAGAATGTAGTCGATCCGGTGCCCTGTCATTGGAGTGCCACTTTAGCAAGTGCTTCCTGGGGTACTGATGATACTTAGGCTGCTGAAGTCTGCAAGGCAGACGAGACGTTCGTCATTGCTGCACTGCTGTCCGAGACCATATTTCCCCGAAATGTGTTTGGTTGCCTGAGTGAAGGCACCGGTGCGGACGTCTGAGACCTCGCAACCAGGAGAATGTTACATTTCTGGACGCTGCTTGTCACTTCTTGTAGTTGGTCGTAGAACTCGTCCTTTGCCGCTTCTTCGGCTGCGTGTGTCGGGGCATGGACCGCAGTTGACACGTTCAGGGGCGAAACGTGAAAACGAGCTAAGACGATCCAAGTGAATATCGGGTTCCACGAGAGCACTGTCTCGTTAGCTGACAGCTGTCGCGACGACGTGGAGACCAGAGTCCGTGAGTGGTAGACAGTATTCCATTGTCGTCCGGATCGTTACCACACATGATCTATTGGGGTCTTATGTGGTTCTTCGCCATTCCAAGTTTCAGGGTTCGGTTACTGGTTTTCCCCAATAGTGCAGTAGGCCCTCCAGGCTATGAAATGTATTCCCCTTCCACTACACTCATGCGCAATGACACTTTCGGGTCGTAGTGTGCTAGTAGTAAGTCAGACGTTAGCATTTGTTTAAACTGCTCGAAGCATTTTTGAGACGATTTCGACCGATTCCAAGGGACGTCTTTACGCATCAAATAGTAGTGTGCCGCACGTACTCGGAGTAGATCAGGTACGAGCGCACTGCAGTAGCTGATAAGGCCCAATAATGGTCTTAGCGATGACACGTCGGTCGAGGCTGGGATTTGTATTTTCCCACGATTTTTTTTCGGGATCTGGGTGTTGCCTACTGGCACCGAAAATGGATCCCAAGTATCTGATAGACTTCAGGAAGAATTGGTATTTTTCAGGTCCGATGAGTAAGTTAAACTTCTGGAGACGTTTTAGGATATAAGCGAAGCGTTTGTTGAGTCCTTCCGGGGATTTCTGCGTTAATATGATGCCGTCATGATATGCGGTTATTCCAGACAATCTAGCCAGCACGGTATCCGTCAGCCGCTGGAATTATGCCGAGGTCGTTTTAACACCGAAGATTAGTCGTGTGAATTGGCAAAGACCCTGATGCGTATTGACTGTCAGGAGCGGACAAGATTGTAAGGCGGCTTCTATCTTGAACTAAGTCAGGCTTTGCGAAATGAGTACCGCCAATCAGGATCGTGAATACAACCTCCGGAGCCCGAGGCGGATAAAAGTCGGAATTGATTGCAGCTTTGAGACCGTTAAAAAGCCAGCGCTAATTCTAATTAGGCCATTTTGCTTGCTCACGACTACAATTTAGCTGCCCGTCCAGAAAATATAACATAAATCAGAATACCGAGGTCCTCAAGATGTTCAAGGCCTTGATCGGCAAGAGGTAGTGCGGCGTATTTGGTCGGAGTACACTTCGGTCGGCCAGTAAGTTTTAGTGAACTTCAGCATTTCCTGTTGTTACTCAGCTTTTATAGCAGTTTCTCATCCATGTCACGCAGGGTCCCATCCTCGTCGCACGCGTTCTCATCCGTGCATGATGATTCTCTGCTTTAGATTTCTGTTCTCATCGTGGTTTCATCTGTTCATCTCGGTGTAGCGTCTTTTCACAAAAAATATATTGGACCTTAAGTCAAATTCACTCAACACTTGTTTTAAACTACCCCACCGACTCTAGTGCGACGTCTCGTCTGCCTCCGAATAATCTCGGTTATTAGTGCAGAACACAATGAATATATAGGATACTGGTTCATGTACCCAGCCGTCGCATTCAACGTATTGGTTCGACCGGTGTGGGCAACCAAGCCTTGAGATTTAAACACCACTGACAGGATTCATCTCTGATTCTGTCAGTTCACGCCACGAGTCGACTGTCGTGTCACTGGAGCCTCCGTTGTCTCAAGCCCTGGGCTTGGTACCGCACCAGAGCTGACTGCCAAAGTGACTTGGCTGTCTACCGATGATGAGTTAACACACTTTTATAACGTCTTCAAACGAATGATTTGTCCCTTGTAGTTTAATGTAGCGAAGAGCCATCAGTAAGATACTGATTTTCTCCTACATAAAATCGCCCTATCCAAATCAAGCTAACCTAACGTGCTTTCAAATGAACTCCTTACCATCCTGTATCTAACATACAATAAAATATTTTCGAAATTCAATGGTGTCTCAATGAATGAATGAATACCGGTGGTTCATGGGTGTAATCTGGTTGGCGGCCGGTTCGCACAACGAAAATAAAAGTTGCTGCCGGTGACTTTCAACCGTGAACCCATGGGGAATTTGCGCAACCAAAGCCGTGTTTTCAGCGGACCAATTCTTTATATAATAAAACACGAGAAATTAATTTCAGTTACATCTACCTGTTTGAATTTACTGAAGACTTCCTCGATTGGATTGAGAAACGGACCGTACGCCGGGAAATATTTTACCGTATGGCGGTTACGCAGCTGAGTATCAGACACTACCGTGTATAAGGGTATTGTAAAAGGTGAATATGGCGTTCGTATTTAGCAGTTCCTCATTCAGCTTCTCTGAACAAGCTTCCAAGAATTCATTGAATATCAGCCGCGTAATTTCAGGATAACGGCCGAATTTCGGAACCTCGGAGTTCAAGATGAAGGCTAATACGTTCAAGTTTTCACATTTAATTGATAAAACGACCCGACTACAAAGCTTCCCAGACTTTAATCTCCCATGGGTTCTGCTGCATCAAAGATCATAATCTGTTTAATTGGCTACCGCCGAAAGCTGAACCCAGCAGTTTGCAATGGAACGGTACATTCTGTTCTGATTTTGATTGCATCAGTGTTCCTCTCCATAGGTTGGTTAGTCACCTTTTTCAGTAGATAGTGGTAGTTATCCAATAATCAGTGCACAATCCAGGTTCACGGACTTGCTTTCAACTGGGCACACCCGCAGTCAATTTCTGCACACCCGAGATCACTCCGTTGAGTACAAGTTATTAACATGAACACAGAAGTTCAGATCAGGGCCCAATACATCAAATTAACCTGCCCTGTAACACTCTCCTATCGCTAGCTTTCTTCTGAAGTATGCTGTATTCAATTTCAGCACATTTTCCGTACAATTGATTCATATTGAGAAAATGTGTGGCATAGTGATTTTCGTCAGCTCTCATACACTAGATCTTCAGGTCAATCGTGTGAAGACACGTTAAGCAAGTTTGACTTGAAGTCCAATATATTTCTGTGAAAAGACGCTACACAGAGATGAGCAGATGAAATCACGATGAGAATAGAAATCTAAAGCAAAGGATCATACACGGATGAGAACGTGTGCGACAAGAATGAGGAAGTATACGAATGTTGAATAACGACGAGATGATGCCGAAGACCTAGTTAGGGGCGTGGACAGTGGTCAGAAGTGGGGTACCTAGGTTGGTCTGGGAGGATGAAGCTTGTATATAGAAGGCATTCTACAGGTTTCATTTCTCGTTCAGGACGCTCGGTAGCTATCCGTGTTTGACCACTGATTTATCCTAAATATTGCTCCGTCTGGTGGGAACATCGAATGATTAATAACGAGGTGTGTCGTCGTGTGTCAGGCACAGATAGTCACTTTTTAGTCACAGTGATCACTCTACATCACCTCCGACTGCTCGGACATGTTTTGCATATGCTTGCCCATCGTGTACCTTTCCGTGCTTTATTCGCGAGTGCTGGGCAAGGCTGGAAGAAGCGACGCGGCAGTCAGGCCATGACTGAGCGGACAGTTATGAAGAAGCTAATATCAGCATTGGCGTCGGTTATTCCGTATACAAGCGTAAATACACAGATGATAGTGAAAGAAAACGGTGACATCTGAGTAATCTTTATGAAAGTTTTCATTGATAGCCTCCTCCACAGAACTTCGAATATATATACTCCTAAACGAATCCACTCGATGAGTGAAGCTTGCAATAACGCGATGCCTATCATTTGTACGATGTGGTAGTTTATCACACTCCTCTTGGTCCGATAAAATCGGTTCCAAAAATTTTTCCGTCGTTTGTTCCGCGAAGGACCTTCCATAGCACGAATATTGCTGTGCAGTAATCTACCCCCATATAATACTTGTTTGCGGCAGAGATGTCATACAGTAGTGCCGGTTTGTAAGGTTATCGTACCCGCCAGATCCATGAGGTCGTAAGCCAAGCCGTTCGTTTGATACGTGGTAACTTCAGTTTCTAGTAGAGGCGGCATAAACGTGATTTCTACTGCTCACATTTAGCCCTTTACTACTGAATCCCATTTTATTAGATCATACCAAATATGAAATTGCTGGAGGGATGGAGATTTTTCAGTCACATGATACGGTACTCCCTTTCCCCCCTAGAAGGATCACCCCCTCCGTGCTAAAACATTGTCCTGGTCGCGACTGGTCTTATGACTAAAACCCCTCAAGAGCGAACATCCCTTCAAGCGAACACGGCCATCGGATCGCATGATTACACACTGATAGAAAACGTCATTTTATTTTTCCCGAATAGAAGCTCGCGGGCCCATATGCTGTGACGTGCGTCAAGTTTTGCACTTGTTTATGTATGTGTGAACATCGTAGGCCCTTCAGGCAGATCACGGAAGATCAGAGTAATCATTTGACAGTTTCTGAATATTAGGAAATTCCGTGTAGTGTGTTGCCGTGCCCGCTTAGTTGCATGCGACAGTCGTTGACACCTGCAGTTGTGGCTATTGCAAAATTACTTTAAGCGTTTGATTTCATAGCTGAAAAGCCTGCTGGGTTCACTTAATTTGATCACTGCAGCGTTCACACCACAGCAGTAGAACTCTCAAGTTCCCGTAAATCGTGATGAGGCTGTCAACGAAAAATACATTACTGAGCGTTGAAGATAAAGTACGGGTTATTGCTTCGCACAAGGACGGAGTTTTATGAAGAGAATTGCTTTCGAATTCTGTGTAGGGAGAACGCACAAGAATTATTTGGGATCAAGAAAATTCAGGCTCGCGAAAAACCTTGCATTCAAGTCTCGATCGCTGTAACGATGTCAATATCGCTGTGTATGAATGG
Organism: Fasciola hepatica; assembly: GCA_948099385.1. NCBI lineage: Eukaryota > Metazoa > Platyhelminthes > Trematoda > Plagiorchiida > Fasciolidae > Fasciola > Fasciola hepatica. The sequence continues at coordinate 3,398,942 of CANUEZ040000019.1, read as the reverse complement.
TTTCCCACAGGTCGTCGTAAACATCTGCCGGTAAAAGGAGTGTAGTTACAAGAGGAATGACCAGAGACGGCTCGCATACGGAGCAGTGATTTTCACGTGAGCGATAGCTAGTTGCATAAATTCTAACAGTGCCATTGACTAGCTCAAGACTATTGAATGGCGAAGCCTCAGAAGTTTGAAGTGAAGAGCTATTAAGTTGGCTGGAATGTAGAGATTATAGTTTGAAGCGCATTTCTAACTGTGATGAGGATAGTCTTTATTATGCAGCCACTCCACCAAGCAAATCGGTTGTGAAAGGTGATCCATGCAACGGCATTCGGAAATTGAAAGAAGGAGGCAACAAAGCAAAAATCAGTTAACAATGGATTGCTTCATGATGAATCAAATTGCCACTGAAAGTTAGTTTCATGTCTTGCTTCCAAAGTGATAATGCCAGCGAACTCAATGGAACCTTTGGGAAGTTTTCTGAGTGCTGACAACTCCGTGTTCTAGCCATGTTTTGTGCTATTTTCCGAACGTCCCTCCCAAGAGCGAACAAATTTGGTCGGTCCCGACGATGTTCGTTCTGGCCACCATAAAGGATGGTCCATATAAACAATGATTTGGTCTATCTGTTTTCCAGTAAGCAATGCAATTTTACACTGCCTAGCATCGATTATTCACACAAAAACCAGGAAACAAAAAGGAAGTGCTCAGGCAATGAACTTTGTGACTCAGAATAAGCAGACGATATCATTCTTCTGAGTGAAGATCCAGAGACGTTGCAGGCTTTTTCTAGATAGTCCTAAGAACCGTGTAGCAATGTTTTGGATGCATTATGCACCTGCAAGGTGTAAAATGCTGCTGCAAGACTGGGTTTACTTTAAAACGAACCATGTCTTGGCAGGGGAAGCTCCAGATGGGATGTTTTGTTGCTGTTGTCCCGTAATCAGTAAGCAAAACGTACGGACGAACGTGTTTTTAGCAAAAGCGTACGGCAAGCACAGGCGTAAGCACGTCAGCAAGGACACGTGCAGGTGAGTACGCGAATCAGAGTCACATGCCAGTGAAAGCTCAAGTCAAGCGCACAACTGGATCAGACCACGCAAGGTCGTAAGATACGTGGATACATATGATTGGTCAGTGCAGTTCGGAGCGGAGCACGACTAGCGTCAACCGTGTCTGCGTGTGTACGTGCATGTATCCGTGTACTTAAGATATGGATCTGCGGTCCGTAGTGTGTGCGTGCGTGTACGTATGTGCGAGCCAGTGAGACAGTCTGACCGCGCACGTGACCTGTAAAGAAACAGCAGATAAACCTCTCCAATCGGTCGGAAATCGGATGGGTAACGTCACGTGCGCAGAAGGCACGAGTGGCTTTTGCCAATCTCATCCATCTGTGGTGCTCCCGTGACATCAAATTCTTTGCCACGGATCGAGTGTATCCTGCGACAGTCAGATCGGTTCGTTTATGCGGCTCAGAAACATGGTCGTTACGGGTAGAATATGTGGTACCTTGTACATTTCGCATATCCTAATATATCCTTCTCATTGCATCATGCATAAAGCCTTATAGTTTTAAGAAATCACTGTAGACATCTTCAGCGCACTCGTAAATCGTTACCGGGGATCGCGCTGTTTGCGTTGCTTGTGGGCGTTCCGAGAGATGTGGCAGTAAAAACCAAACTTACACAACTCGAAACGCCAGTTTTAGCTCATCTACAGCGACTTGGTTGCCATCATTGGAGTTATTAGGACCCCATCCGGAAGATGTACGATCACCTGGCCGAAAGCTGCATTGAGTCAAACTTGAGGATCAAATGCGTGTGGCCGGCTTGATATCAGTTTGGTGAAAATGTTGGAGCAGCCGTGAGTCATTTAGTCTTTTTTCTAATTCGCCGTGCTTCTTAGCCCTTGCATTTGTTAGAAAACTTGATTTTCGTCCCCTATTTTCATCGAGAATCTACAGATATATGCAAAGACTGTCGGTGTTTGAGCGTTGAGGGAGGGTGCTTCGTAGCATTGCTGGGGTTAGGCGTAGCATAACTCGAACCAATGGTCATTCATTGGAACAAACACTGAATCTAAACAGGTTAAGGTGGCTGGGAAATGTATTATGCATACCCACCGATAGACGTCCTCGGTGTACACCGTTCTTAAGGCATCTAGTAGCTGGAAGGTAGGTCAAAATTGGTCATCATCATCATCATCATTGTACAGTGTCAAACAGTAGGGCAGGCCCCACTAACTACTGCCTTTCTCACCATGTTGCATGTGGAAATGGAAAGAACGAATATACACGACAGACAGAGAGTGGACCTACATGGGCGGGAAAAGGAAAGAATGCCCTAGTAGCCAAAACACGGAATACACAGTCTAACTCTGCAAACGCACGTCGATCAGTCATTCTGATTCGACAGAAAGTGACAACACGATCACCACTGTCCGCGGTTCGCAGCCATATCCTTCAGAGTCTCCAGCCAACTGGTTGATGGATCTTTTGGACCCCAACCACAAAGGTGTGAGGCACCTAATTCACCTAAGTTCGCTGCACATTTTCTAATTCCTCATTACTAAGGTTATCTGTTGACCTCCACGTGGTTTCTTCCACTCTTGAAAAGGAGCGGAAAATAGGGCATGGTGCGGAATGCGAGTGTCTGCCATACGTAACACGTGCCCTAACCAACGAAGCCTAGTACTACTTTCTCTGAATTAGTACCCAATACTTGCTTTCTGACCTCATTATTGCTTACTCGGTCATTCCATCCAATGTTAGCGCCACAAGTGCTTCAGTCCAGCGTACGTTCCTCGAACCTTGGATATCCGCGTGCTCACCTCCACTACTGTGCACCCATCCTTCGTCGCGCTGCTTCCGAGGTAATAAAGCAGTCAACAGTTGTTAGTTTCTCCTCATCGAACATGAAGCTCGGAATCGTTGACGTCCAGTCTTGCAACATCACTTAACACTTTGGAGGTGCAAAACGCGTGCCGAATAGAGCTACAGCTCTTGAGAGTCTGTCTAGTGCACGTTGAGCATGTTCCGGGGATTCGAACAAGCAGACAACATCGTCTGCGTAATCTAGGTCACATAGCTTTCTACTATTTTTTAGTTCGACGCCTACATCCTTAAGATTTTTCAGCGCACTCTTCATTATTTCGTCCAGGACGAAGTTGAACAGGAATGGGGACATAGGACATCCCTGTCGATCACCAGTGGTCGTTTCGAACCGACCGGATAGTTCACCATAAACTCTAACAGTAGGTTCACGAACTTCTGGGGCATACCTTTTCGATGAAGAATACTGAAATGTGCTGTTCGATCAACTGAATTGAAAGCGCCTTTCAAGTAGAGGAAAACAATTATTGTCGGTCGGCAGTGCGTGTGACGCGTTTCAAGCAGTCAGCGAAGAGTAAAAATCTGGTCGATGCATCTTCGACCTGGGTGGAATCCAGCCTGCTGTTCGCGGGCATTCCTCTCGCGAGTGGGCGTAAGACGATGCAGCAGAATTGAGGCTAGTACTTTGGTGACTATCGGAATTAAGCTAATCCCACGATGATTACTACAGTCATTGCGTATTCCCTTCTTGAAGATGGGAACAATCAATGACTCACTCACTCGTTCCAAATGTCATGGAGCAAAGCGGTAAGTGATTTTATCAACGCCCCACCACCCAGTTTGAAGAGAAGTGGGGGAAGTTCGTCAGGACCTGCCGCTTTCCTCCGCCTTAGTAATCGAATACATGACTGTACTTCTACTTCCGATGGGGGCTCAAGTGATACCACCGAAGGAGTAGTAGTTGTTGACACGGGAGTAACTACACTAGCGTGCGGCCAGCTAAACTGTTCCTTGAAGTACTCGGCCCATCGGTCAAGCATTTGCTGTTTGCTATGGATGGGTTCGAAAGTGCGTTTACTTATGCAGAAGCTGGGACCTACAGAATACACTCAGTATTGCAATTACATCCTGCCCCAGCATCCTCGAGATTTTCCGCTGAAGGAAACAGTGTCTAAGCTGAGCTCAGTCTTTGGCGATAGGTCATCATTGTTCAATATACGGTACAACTGCCTAAAAATAGCCAGAAACTCAGCCGAAGAAATAGTCTCCTACGCTGGCCGGGACAACAAAGACTGTGAACGTTTTAAACTTAAAGAAACCACAGACGATCAATTCAAATCACTGATTTTCGTCGCTGGGTTGACATCTCCAGATGGTGCCGAACTGCGCACGACGCTGCTGGCAAAGCTGGACTCTTCAGAAAAATAGTCCGTGCAAGATCTAACTGTTGAATATATCAGACTCATGGACTTAAAACAAGATTCCTCAATGACCCACCACGTATCACCGTCTACTGGAAATAAGATTGTAGGAAAAATAACTGGAGGCACAGTTTCACAACCTCGCGAAACGCGTGCAATGAAAACATTCCAGTGTCCGCCCTCTGGTTGCTGGAACTGTGAAGAATGGCATTTTGTTCGATTTTGTCGTTATCCAACACATTCTAGTCAGGAGTGTGAATGTATGGGACACAGAGAAGGATTTTGTGGGCGCTCACAAAACAGAAGACCTGTGAACAACTTCCGTGCATTTCGTCGCATCAGGCACCAGTCAAACGCCGTATTCGCAGCCATGAGCCCTTCACTCAACCAAATGAGGAAATACATGACGTTAACTGTGAATAGCCATCCAGTAACTCTGCAGCTGGACACGGCATTGGACATAATCATTTCACGCTCAACTTGGGTTACTCTTGGTGAGCCCTCGTACAATGCTACACACCGGGTTGCTTGAAATACCACTGGTCAACAAATACCATTCCTGGGAGAGTTAAAATGTGAGTTTCATTTTCGTGACCACAATGGTAAAGGCATTTGTTAAATATCAATCGCTGATAATTTATATCTTCTCGGTATTTACTGGATTAATAAACTTCAGTTGTGGGAAATACCTTTCAGTTCCATTTGTGACTCAAATAACCCGACTTCACTGTCACGCTCACACTCACAAGATGTATGCGACGTTGCAAACATTACCAACACTCCAACAGTTGAGGATATTCAGGAGAAGCACACCCAACTATTTCAACCGGGTTCGGGGTTGTGCACTAAGGCTAAAGCGATCCTTTACCTAAAACCCGTGTCTAAACCAGTCTTTCGCCGGAAACGGCCTGTTCCATCCGCTGCTTTGAAATCAATAGATCAGGAACTCGAAAGACTGCAGGCAGCAGGAGTACTTACACAAGTTAGTTATTCCGTTTGGGCCGCACCAATTGTGGTGGTTAAGATGGCAGATGGTTCGGTTCGCATAGTTGCCGATTTCTCTACTGGACTTAATGATCGCCTAGAAACACATCGGTATCCGCTACCGGCCCCGGAAGATTTGTTTTCTAAACTTAACAGAGGTAAAATATTCTCAAAAATCGATTTATCTGATGCCTACCTTCAGGTTGAAGTGAATAGTGGATGCAAAGAGTTGCTGACTATTAATACCCACCGCGGTTTGTATCAATACAATAGATTGCCATTCGGAGTAAAGTGCGCTTCGGCCATATTCCAGCAGGTCATTGACACAATGCTGGCTGACCTTCCATTAGCCTTGGCCCACATGGATGATATTGTCATTGTTAGTGAGTACTACATATTACATAAGATCCGACTTTTCGGACTCAAGTTACGTATCGTTAAATGCTCATTTTTCTCCTAAGCATACGATTTCTCGGCCTTATCATTGATAAAAACTGACGATGCCCAGACTCCTTCAAGGTGGCACCTATTAACCAAAAACCTGCACCCAAAAACAAAGTGGAATTGCAATCCCTCCTCGGCCTTGTAAACTATTACAATAATTCCATTCCAATCATGCACAATATCAGAGCCATATTGAACGCCTTATTGAAACAGGATTCCGAATGGCGATGATCAAAAGACTGTCAATCATCCTTTGACGAATTGAAGCGGCTGTTGCCATCCACCCTGATGCTGACTCACTATGATCCCTGTTTACCCATAATCGTCGCTGCAGACGCCTCCGAATACGGCATTGGGGCATTGCTCCTCCATAAATTTCCAGATGGCTCACAGAAGGTGGTGTCCCATACCTCTCGGGCGCTCATGAACGCCGAACGAAATTATAGTCCGATAGAGAAAGAAGGCCTGGCGATGGTATTCGCAGTTCAAAAATTGCATGAATTTCTTCATGGTAGACGTTTTACTTGTGTACGGATCACAAACCACTATTAGCCATCTTTGGTATAAAAAAGGCATCCCTCTTCATACCGCAAACCGACTTCAACGGTGGGCAACGGTACTACTTGGTTATGACTTTGTGGTTGAGTACATCCGCACAGAAAGTTTCGGACATGCTGACGCATTATCTCGCCTAATACAAAGGAATTCAGCTAGTCAACCTGGTGAAGACTTGGTAATATCCTCAGTTGAAGTTGATTCTGAAGTCATGAAGGTGTTTCGTGAGTCAATCCATAATCTGCCTGACACGTTCAGTATGATACGAAGCGAAACTAAATCAGACATTGATCTTCAGCGAATAATTCATTTTCTGAAAGCTCTTTAGCCTCAAAATATCACCGATCATTAAATCATGCAATTTCATGGTCGGAAAGATGCACTCACGGTAGTAGACGGATGCCTAATGTTGTCTGAACGCATAGTGATTCCTAAGACGCTACAAACCAGAGTGTTGAGGCAATTGAACAGTGGTCATCCGGTACCTATCAAGGTTCCGCTACACTCTTGGCCGTTACCCACAGGACCTTGGAAAGGAGTTCACGTCGACTTTGCAGGTCCAATGAATCAACAGTATTTCACAGTGATAGTTGATGCTTACTCGAAGTGGCCAGAAATATTTTTTATGAAAACTATCTCTTCTTCAAGCTCCGTTGTCTTCTTGAGATGCCTTTTCGCTCAATTTGGGATCCCCGAAACCCTAGTTACGGATAACGGGCCCAGTTTACCTCCGCTGAGTTCAATAACTTCTGCCAATCCATGGCAATTGAGCGCGTACGGAGTCCAGTTTATCACCCTCAATCAAACGGTCAAGCGGAACGCTTTGTAGACACACTGAAACGGGCTTTCAAAAATTTGCAGGGGGAAGAAAGCAAAGAAAAGATACTTGACAACCTCTTGATGACGTATCGCCCAACTCCTAACGCATCAGCCCCAAAAAATGCCTCACCAGCAGAAGCCTTCCTTGGCAGATGCATGCGAATACAGTTAGATGCCGTGCAGCCTTCGGTCACACCAAGTTTTCGAAACGACCACATGGAAAGACGCTTCAACAGATCACGGCGCAAGGCCACGCAGCTTCAGCAAAGGGGATTGTGTTTATGTTCTCGATTTTCGTCACCCTTCAAGACAATGGATGCTAGGAATAATTGTTAACCGATTGGGTAATGTGATATATGGTGTTCGATTGGACAATGGAACAGCCAAATGACATGCCAACCATATCAGGAAACGTTGCAACGCGGCAGCGGTAGATGAGAAGAACGAGGTAGAACTTCCACTACATGTGCTTTTGGATGCTTTAGTATTACTAGTGACAGAGGAGAGAACGGCATCACCTGGGCCACCAAGTTCTGACTGTTTTACCGAGCGGTGATACTTAGTGCGGTCCCGGTCCCCTATTAAAAGACTTTCCACTGATCCCTATAAAAAGTCTTACGGGTCGACCTCCTTTTGCGGGGGGGGGGAGTGAACCGATCGTCAGCTGACGCTATGCGCATGCACACACACCTACACACCCACACACAAGCCCGCGTACGCCCACTCGAAACAGTGTTCATACTGTTCGGTTATTCGCGAAGCCGCAATCGTTCATTTTGTATCGATTTCCTTTTATCAACCTATTTTGTTAGACGTGCCTGTATGTCACGTTCATGTTTATTCACAAAAAGACCTACTCAGTGATCGGGTGTTCTGTGCCTCCTAACAGTTGAGTCATAACAGCATCCTTCATTATCTCGCCGATGACGAAGTTGAACAGGATCGGAGACATAGGACATCCCTGTCGAACACCGCTAGCCGTTTCAAACGGACTGGATAGTTCACCGTAAACCCTTACACTGCCAGAAGTATGAGAATGCAATGACCTCAGTAGATTCACGTACTATTGGGGCATACCTTTCCTGTGAAGATCATTGAATAACCCCGTCCGGTCAACTGAATCGAGGCACCTTTCAAGTAGAGGAAAACAATTATTGTCGGTCGGCAGTGCGTGTGACGCGTTTCAAGCAGTCAGCGAAGAGTAAAAATCTGGTCGATGCATCTTCGACCTGGGTGGAATCCAGCCTGCTGTTCGCGGGCATTCCTCTCGCGAGTGGGCGTAAGACGATGCAGCAGAATTGAGGCTAGTACTTTGGTGACTATCGGAATTAAGCTAATCCCACGATGATTACTACAGTCATTGCGTATTCCCTTCTTGAAGATGGGAACAATCAATGACTCACTCACTCGTTCCAAATGTCATGGAGCAAAGCGGTAAGTGATTTTATCAACGCCCCACCACCCAGTTTGAAGAGAAGTGGGGGAAGTTCGTCAGGACCTGCCGCTTTCCTCCGCCTTAGTAATCGAATACATGACTGTACTTCTACTTCCGATGGGGGCTCAAGTGATACCACCGAAGGAGTAGTAGTTGTTGACACGGGAGTAACTACACTAGCGTGCGGCCAGCTAAACTGTTCCTTGAAGTACTCGGCCCATCGGTCAAGCATTTGCTGTTTGCTATGGATGTGTTCTCCATTCCTATCGCAAATCGTTTCACTGACCTGGGTTCGCCGTTCACCGGTGTCACGAATAAGTTTGGACAGTCTTTGACTGTTACCTGAAGCAGCTGCTATTTCCATTTCTTCGGCTACCTTGACCCACCAATTTTTGCGATCATTCTTAAGGCTTTGTGTAACTTGTCTTTGTAGCTTTCTCCGCATCTTATTCATCTCCTTATGGTTCGAGAGCTGACGCGTTTGCTCCATTATACTCAGCGAGGCTTGCGAGATCCAGTGTCATTGATGGACATCGGATCTGGGACCACGGGAGAAGCCCGCAGCGAAGTGCATCGCCTGTTTGATATGAGCCCAATGCTCATCTACATCACTGTTCGTTGTAGATCCTAGCTCATGTGCTAACTTTTGCTCGTAACGGGTGCGTACTTCTGGATCACACAAACGTTGCACGGCTAATTGGGTTTGCGGTTTGCGACGATGACCATGGAGCTGGAGAGATAATCGTATTAAAGCTAATGCATGGTCCGACTCTACGCACGTGGACCAGTAAGAACTACAGTTCTGAACAGAACTGTGCCACCGGTAGCTTACGGCGATATAATCAATCTGGCTTAGAAGGCCTGTAGAGTAAGAGCGCCATGTCGCTGTGCGACGCGAGCTGTATCGGAAATAGGGGTTAAACAAGAACAATCGATTGTCTGCACAAAACTGGAGAAATCTATCCTCGTTATCTGTACGCTCAGCAGGTAAAACACAACGGCCACCTAAACAAGCTTCTGACACACTGTTTGTCAACTTGTGCATTGAAGTCACCAGCTAGCACTACAATGTCAGAATCTTTACTGCTGCGAACGAGGGTGGCGAGTGCATCATAGAACTCATCTTTCTGCAAGTCTGAGCTGCAGTCTGTTGGGGCGTACACCGAGATCACAAACAAATTGCGCTTAACGCAACTATCCTTTCGAACGCCAACTGACCCCTGGAGTTCCACAGCACATAAACGACTGTTAACAGGGATGCAGTCTAAAAGGGCAGTCTCAGCCTTGTCAGTCAAGACTATTCCTACACCACTTTGACCCGCAGCTCTAGCTGCTTCGTCTCCTGAGGTGTGCAGGAAATACCTCGATGAGATACCAGAAGCAGTCAGTTGAATTACACTGCTCGAATCCTGGATACGCGTTTCACTTAAGCAGCAGACATCAATCTTCAGATAATCTAATAATGAGGGCTTGGCACGCCTGCTGACCGACCTGCATGAGTATACACGCGTTGAAGGAGCTGAGATTCAGAGGCTGACGAGGTTTGAGAAAATTTGAGTTATGAGACAGAGGACTATTCCCGACACTATTTGACAGTGAATCGTTGCGAGTATCGGCGGTGTTGTCATTGGGAGCATTATGGGTGGATAGATGGAGCAAAGAGGGGTGGTTGGGGACAGAAGACAGGAGCTGAATAAAAAAGAGATGGGCCAATCCATGACTTAACAAGGAGGCATGAAAATCTTGAACAGTGGGCTTGGCTAAGTAAGATGTATGAGACCTGCTTGTTGGGATCCACGTGATCCGCCCACCAAATGGTTGGAAATTCTCAGTGACATGGCTAGGTTTCTCGGCCAGTGGCATGTTTGCATTCGGGCTCTTTATTTGTTTTCGTGATTTTCGCCCACTACTTTGATCCCCATTTTTTCACTTATCACTTCTACTCAGTCTACACTCAACTCAACGATGCTGTTTGATAGCGACAAATACCAGAAGCACAGAGTTGCGAGGTCTGGGGCTGAATAAGCCGCAAACGAAAACGGAGATGTTCAAAGAGTGTGTTGCACTCTGGTATCCAATTCCGTTACTTTTTCGGTACTCTATTGTAGCTTCAATTGTAAAATTTATATCAACTTAGAAGGTTGAGCAAAGAAGAATTACTGATTTTCTGAAACAAATAGAAGCTTGTTGATTTAGTTGATACGTTTATCGGTGACAATTTTATTCACGTGGTTTCAAATCGATTGTGTGATTTGAATCCACCGCATAAGTGGAATATCCCAGGAACATGGTGAGTTAGTGGGCTATGAGGGCTGAGAAACATTATTATCTTTAATTATCATGTGGACGGTAAAGTTTATGGTTTGCACCATTTTTAATTCACAAAGTATTTCCTAATACGTTTGTCTGATTGAGATAGTAGATTATGTTTAGGAATAGAATTTTAAAAGTTCCGATGAATCAACCATGGATATGCAGACGGTTCCAATTCCTAATCACAATCAAACGAATGATGAGCTAACATGTGGCAGTCCACGGAGAAAAAAGGAATCGCTCGTACGCAAAAATACAGTACGATAAGATAGTCACGAACTGATCTACATTAGGTTCGAAATGTTCAAGGAGCAGGGATGATACTAACCGTGTGCACCGTTGATCTCCGAAATAAGTTGTCATGGTTTTCGTTCTTTACGCTGGATAGTCGTTAGCCATGGATTTCGATGAATGGTGGTGCGATTGATCCTTAAATGCACACGCACTAATAAGCGATGCGATGAAGCGTGAAAGTTTAATCGCAATTTTCGCCGGATCTGACCAGCGCACAAGGAACCCAGGCAGAATATACCACCGTTTCTGCGAGCAGATTTGTGAAAAATGTAAACTTTAGTGAGGAATTATTTCATTGGTATGAAGAAAATATGAAAGAACTGGTAAGCTGTACAAAGTGCATCGATCTGACTGAAAATACCTACAACCAACATCAAAACGACGGAAATTTTACGGAGTTTATTTAAGCTGAAGACAAGTTATTTGGGTTATAAGGGGTTTTGTGTGTTCATATACAGTGATATGAAGGCTTGTGAATAAAATTACCCAAGTGAAAATTTCCATGTCATAAGGAATCCTTTTAGAAAAAACATAACTGCTATTACTATAAACATCAATACTAGAATCAGCAAACCGGACGCTCCGTAGGAAATCAACTATGACAAAATGAAAACAGTTCGAAATTGAGAAAAGTGCTCGTAGTCACGCCTTCTGTAGTAAAATTCAGTTGTATTGGATTAAAAATGGTAATGGTACAAGTGTGTTCCAAAACTGATGTACGTTCCACCCACAAACCAATCCATGGGCACGGAAAATCTCAGACCGCTGATCAAATGGTTGATTGAGAAAAACCTCTTTTCTGCACACACACACACACACACACACATGCGCGCACAGGTCACACATCCTTAGGGACAGTCGCGAAAATGACCTAATCAATTCATTGGAATATCGCTCAGGTTGATTCCATTCTGGGGTCGGGTACAGGTATCCAACTCCGAGTTATTTTTCAATTAACTTGGTTGCATAACGTGTCGGTAGCGTTGGTGATATCCGATAATGTGTGCAAACGAAGCTAACATCAAACGTGATTGACCCTCGAGCTCTATTGAACTTAGTCGACTCGAAACGGTGGAATGAATGAAGCTGAATGTGACTTATTCGTCATAATTAGTTTGCTTATTCGATAAACTTGCACTGGATTGAATTCTTTTCCGTTTCTTCCATGATCAAGACGGTCAATTGCAGGTAAATATCATTTTTCCAAGCTGTTCTCATTACGCGACCCAAATGCATCAAAAATTAGCCAACATGTAAATATGTAAACGAAAGTCGATAATGGAATTTTTATTTATGCGCGCATCAAGATATGTAAATAAAATTAAAGTGAGGAATAATGAGACCATTTCGACTTCTGCTTCTCATATGGTGTTCAAAGTGACCTCTATCAGCCGGCTTGCATAATAACATCCTTTTAAGGAAATTTGTTTGAACTTTCAATAATTTTGCCTCTGGTACGGTTTACATTTCCTCTACAATATACAGTTTTAACTTATCAATCCTTTTTGGCTTACGCGAGTACATGAAAATCACTGGCCAGTTTCACTTTGCTTTTGCGTCCACCATCTGGTACTTGTCGGACGTTGTCCTCCAAGACAACACAGTTCAACGCTGGTCTCGTTCTTCCCGATCTCTCCCTATTTACAAGACATTTCGTTTCTCGGGGCTTCTTTATGAGATTGGGAACTCACTTCGAAGAAAGAGGCTGGCCGTTTGTATGTTTACCAGTAGAAAGTGCAGTTATGTGATGTTATGCCTCGTTCCATAGAAAATTTCCAAAACTTACAAACATTCGTCTTCGGTGAGCTGCAATGGCATTGTTTGCCCTTAACCTTAATTATGACGAATGAGTCACATTCAGCTTCATTCATTCCACCGTTTCGAGTCGACTAAGTTCAATAGAGCTCGAGGGTCAATCACGTTTGATGTTAGCTTCGTTTGCACACATTATCGGATATCACCAACACTACTGACACGTTATGCAACCAAGTTAATTGAAAAATAACTCGGAGTTGGATACCTGTACCCGACCCCAGAATGGAATCAACCTGAGCGATATTCCAATGAATTGATTAGGTCATTTTCGCGACTGTCCCTAAGGATGTGTGACCTGTGCGCGCATGTGTGTGTGTGTGTGTGTGCAGAAAAGAGGTTTTTCTCAATCAACCATTTGATCAGTGGTCTGAGATTTTCCGTGCCCATGGATTGGTTTGTGAGTGGAACGTACATCAGTTTTGGAACACACTTGTACCGTTAGGCGTATCAAACCCATGCAGTAAACCCCGGGATCTTATTCCCCCTTGGGGTTGAATTGTCATACATGCTACTGAAACATTTGGCAGTAGTTAAATTTGGCATCCAGCTTGAAAAATACGTCTGATTGTCCGCTTGAGGTGAAGGTGACAGACACCGAGGTGTGATGATTAGTGCTTCAGAAGTGTTGTATTTTATTTTATCGTATTGTATTGAAGACTGCAGCAAATTAGCGAAGCTTAGAAACAAAACCGGCCTAACCTACGAGGTTCGTGCGAATTTCCTCTGTGATTTTCATCTTGTCAACCGGAACACGTGCTAATCAAGGCACTGTACAGTTGCGATAGATATTTGTGATGGGCAGGATAAGTCTAAATGCGGAAAGTGTAGAGGGATGCGAAACGCTTGTAAATAATTCGTGGTAAAAGGTATCGGTGGGTTCCGCAAGAATCTTTCTGGGGAATTTTTCACAGGCTACAGTGTGCAAATCGCAAACTTTGCAGGCAAGGCAGCCCATGTAAATCAAAGTGACACGAATGATAATGACCAGACTGAGGTGTAATGTGATAAAGTGTTCCTCAAGTAGACCAGGAAGGATTACGGGAGAGCAGTAGAGTACGATTGTGAGGATACACTGATGGAAATAGGAAAAAAAGGTAGCTTGTGTGACACCAAACTGCCATAGCCTGCGAATTTGAAAAGACAGCCTATGTAGTTCTTAACACAATCAAGAATACAAGGAAAACGCTGCAAATCAGTACTGATTATACCAGCTAACTATCTGACCGACCCAGTTCTGGAAATGGGGCACTGTTTGTGACTGGCTGTTCATTGGGGTAAGAAGAACGAGAAAGGAAGAAATTACACTCAAATATTTGGAACTGTTGAAACTTAGTCCAGAATGGGACCAGATATTCTGAGTATGGTATAAGTTCTTGGAAAAAGAGCAGTTTTGTTCGTTTTAGATGGACTGACAGAGCACGATATCATCGGTGCATTCAAAATTTGTGCAGGTGATGCAGTGGTCAATATATTTGTGATGAGGAGAAAGGGGGAGAGCATGGCGTCCTGAAAAACACCTGAGATGTCAGTCAAAGGACTCGATAAACGTGCATGAACTTTAGTACTTAGTGTTCTTTTGAAAAAGTAGTCTTTCATCCACGAGAGTAAAGAAGTGAGGCAGACAAAAGACTCTGGCTTTTGAAAAAGTACAGAAGCGGGGGAACAGTAGAGGAAAATACTTCAAAAGGATTCCATGGAACTGTTCAATTCGTTTGAAAAGAAATGGCAAACTGAAGCAACTGCATCCACAGTGCATCTGTTGGGCTTGTACGCAAACTAATAAGGGTTATTCGGAAAAACAAAAGAAAACATTTGACTTAGGATAGTGTGCTCGGCCAACTTGAGCGCAGAAGAAGTGATGATGATGGGACTAAAACGTTTTGACAACACTTTGGGAATGAAGTGTTTGGGAATAGGTATTACTGTCATGGGTTTCCAGAAGGCAGGACTAGCATCAGAGTCAGCAGGTCTATTGATGAAGAAGTCCTAATTCTGATTAGTTGACTTGCTCCAAGTTTGAGAACATTGGAGGATAAACCATCTTGACCCACAGCAGAAGCTGATTTTGAGGTTCGAAGAAGCATAACAACTTCTTCTGAGGAAAACAGCTCTATATCTGAGGGAACAAAAGGAACACAAGACAGTAGGATGTCCAGTGTAGGGTGAATAAACTTGGCTTTCAGGCTGTCGGCATCTATTCCATAACTTTTTTGATCAGGCCTGTTGTCCACAAAGAAGCGGGATTCCATGCCAGAGAGGTCTTCTGTCGGTGGTTTAGATGAACTGGTGGGCAAATGTCATATTCAGCGGTCGTACCTCTTGTTTGATGGGGGTGGAGTGTAGTTTCACAGAGGCCTTGTCGTGTAGTTTATAGGCATGTTCATTTTGCCTACTCTGAGATTTCGGCACTGGAGAAGGTATTCTGCTGTTGGTAAAAAATTCAGCCTCTATAGGACAACACTAGTCAAATACCGCACTCCGTGTCTTAGTAAATAAGTCTAGCGGGCAGAGAGAGCAATCGAAAGGGAAAACCGGTTGCAAATAGTAAAGCGGAACATACTGACTCTAATATAAGTGAATGATTCTTCCAAGTAGCTGATTCTGGATGACATGAGTTGACTTTGCGAATAATTCCAGAGTAACATTGATCAGGTTAGCAACAAAATGTAGCACAGCCAATCGAGGGGTGCTCCGGGGTGGTATTTTACCGTAGAGTAGTAGCATAGAGCTCCCGATATAATCCTGCGGCAGTGTTAGTGGTATACCAACCAATGGGCAGATCTACTGTAACTCAGCTGATCACGTTGATAAGTCTTACAGTGCTTTGCACGGAAACCTCTGGCAAAGTCCCCATTTGAGCAGCATTCTCTCAGTGGTATATCATCCATTGGCACAGTATTTATCGCTAGTCTGATTGCAGTCCAATCGTGTATGACCACAATGACCTCCTGAATTTGAGAGATTTCAACGAATCTAATTGTAAAACGAGTCTTGAGAAGGGTTACCCGTGGTGACCGAAACGTCGACAACCTACCAACGATTTCGACTACGCTGTTATTGAAGAAAAAACTTTGCCATAACTTTTCACGTCGCGCATAGATTTTTCGATACACTACAAACCAATCTTGGTTCTAACAAATTAATTTGATTTCACTGTATTAGCAGAAAAACTAATTCAGTTATCAAAAACCAAGAAGAATAAAGAGCAATGAGAAAACTATACATAGCCGTATCTTTTCGAGCGAATACTGCCTCAAGTGAGAGTTTATCATGCAAGACGCTGTAAAATAGACCAACATGACTAGTGTATCGTCAGCAAGTCTGTCCGTCTTGATTGTTATGTCACTAATACTGAAGTAGAATTAGGTCGGAAGCTCTGTGCCACTACTTCGCGGTAAAATGAAGCACTTTTGAAGCTTCTAATAAAACTACAAGCCAGTGGTTGAGGAAGAAGATTACAGTTTCTGGTACAGCAGTCGGTGGGAGTGAGACTCAATTAATTGCTGATAAGGTATTAAGTTGCCATATGACGCGTCATTTTTACTTTCGCATTCAATGAGGTTAGCAACCAACTGAATTCAAGTGGTAGACAAATAAAAGAAACAGCACAAACCACCACGAATGTATAAAAATCTCAACAAACTTGCTTATCAATTTGGAATACGTCTGTGGCAACCAAAATAGCAAACATGCTATCATTGATTCACCGATCATTGGCACAATTCGTTGGATTTTCCTCTAGTCTAAGATAGTTACCTGAATTTTAGCTACTGGCAGTTGTTTCAGTGGTAAAAACAGGAGTTCGACCAAAATGAACCACCGTTGGATTTATTGGGCAGACTGTGGGTCTGGACACGACCTGAAACATGCTTACGTTACGTGTTTAAGAGTGCATTTTCCAGATAGATGTTCAACCAAGTACAGCATGGCATATTTGAGTAGACTGTTCAGAAGTTTAGAAAAGAAACATGGGATGGTAATGACTATGCTTAGGTAACTGTTGAGGGTAGGGAATTCAGAGCGCTGGGTCCTCTTTATCCGATTCACCAAAACAGAAACGGGACACAATAAACTATCACTTCTTCCTGTTCCGAAGGAAATTCAGTCCATATTTTCGTGAAATTCATGCACTTCAGTCTTTCTCAGTGGGACAGTTCCTGATGTGCTCCATCTCAACATCGATTTGAGAGCTAGCTAGTGGCTCGGGAACTGAAACTCGGCTCTCGCTATTGGAACATTCTCTGTGTAAGTCATCCGAAGAAGCAAAGATAATGACTGGTGCTTTGTTTCAGTTTCACTTCGTTACTCATTAAAAATAACCCTGCAATCCTGCTTCCTGGTTAAGATAGCTAATTATTAGAATCGTCCACAGAGAGAATAACACGAAAAGAAATTTACCAATTAAAATTAAGAAGACAAAGAAAGAGTACTAACCCAACTACGTTACTGAGCACGGAACCAAACCACATTACCTACGGTTTCCAACGTTCTGGTGAGAGTACATCGTGAACCCCAACTCGGAAGCAAAACCTATCCGTACATTCTACAGGTACAATTGGTTTCTGAATAAGAATCGATTGTTATCGAACACTGTTGACACCAGTCAACTTCCGTGGCCGTCTCATGAATCGTTACCAAACCAGGTGGATCGTATTTTCAGAATCATGTTGATACCGGAAGAAAATGACAAATGAACTTTTTTTAGTTCGTGGCACTTTAGTAGTGGGCCATCGAATGTTTCATGCCAGAATTACTCAACCGCAGGTAGTGCCAGGTACACGAGAGGAAACTTATTTTGCATTTGCTACCGTTCTGGTAATTTCCATGCACAAATGATCCATTTCAGTTCAAACGACCGTGAACCGTGCACTGGAGGCAATAGCTTTATTTGCTAACTCTCAGTGAGAACCTGAGTCGGAAAGATTGAGTTAAAGCAGGAATATGAAGGGCAACCAAGCAAAGAAAGCTATAAGCATAAATTACGAAGACCGTTAAGGAGTTCTAATACAATTATGCCACTGACGGTGGCCCCATACCATGTCACCTCCAACTGCCCGGGAAGCGGATCTTTCGTAGCCCAACCCAGCTGCCTGAAAAGTTCTACTGGGTCAAGTTAAGTGGTCAAGATTTTCGTACGTTTTGCAGTGCGCTGACCACCTTGACTCACCCCCAACATTTGTTTTCCTTAGAGAACAACGCAAAAGGAGTTAGTCTATCTGCGGGCTTGAGTAAATCTTGTCCACGTCACGTTAATCTGTTTAGTGTCAGTGCTATCTTCAGTGATTGAACTGTGGTTCTTAACACCCTGCCTCTAATCTCCACATCACTTACGCGATATTCCCACCGTAATCGAACAGTACTGCGGAGACACTGATACTCAAAACACCGACATCATCGTTTGTATTTGGCCCTTAATGTCCATGTTTCTCAGTCGCACAAAAGAACCAATCTGACTGCTGCAGGATACGCTCAACTCTTGACAGACAACCAGAAGTCCCGCTGGCGCCACAAATGGCTGAATTTAGCGTAAGCCAAATGTGCTTTCTCTATACGTGATGACACCTCATCCGATATCTGATCACCTAACGAAAAGTAGCTGATCTACTACCTGAGTCAAGATGAACAGCCATTCCAATCAACTTGAAAAAAAATACGTTACAGTCGATACTGACAGTTGACAAACACGATTGATAAGAAAGCACAGTACTAAGAGTATGGTTATTAGTTAAATCTTGGAGAGGAGCATCCCAACCGAGAGGCACAGAGAAAGTCACACATGCGAGCATATGCTGATATAGAAGTGACACAAGCTTCTCTAATTATATGCTATAAAATGTGTGGGATGAAAAGGTTCACCGGTTCAAAAGGTTTTTGGTCGTAATTTCCTTTTGTTTTGTCGAAGGATAATGTGCGAAACCTGGAAGATTGAAGAAAAAATTTAGTATTAGCAGGCGGCAATTCATAGCCCTTAGTCTTGGTTTCGGTTCCAACGCAAGACTAACTAGTGAACTTAGTGCGCTTTGTGACATCATGCTTCAGTGGTCACATATTATCCGATGATTGTGTATTACTATCCTGGAGGGGTATACGAGAACTACTGGGATCAATTGTACTATAAGTGAAGAGCCAAAAAACCATGACGTAAAGGTTCCAATCAGCTTAGAGTGATAACGATTCCAATAAAAGCTGTATGCTGTCTATCAACAAAGCAGACTGGCAGTAACGGGACGCAAGCCCCGTAGATTTATGTCACTCAGAAGCCAGTCGGTCTAAGCATGACTTTGTTAAATAGTGCTCTTGTGCTCTTGAGTTGGACCATATTTATATGTCCGTGTATATTTGTGTATGAGAGCTAAGGTTCTACGTCAATGCTGTATGGCTGCTTAGTTTTATTTGAGTGCTTTACTGCAAGCATTTTGTCTGCTGATCACATTTTTGGCCATAAAACGTTTTCCACTAAAAGAAGCCCTAAGATTTCAAGCGTGTTAAATAAGTGCAGCTCATTTTTCGTACATGAAGGGACGGTATTACTCGGGAATTTAAACACTGAAGAAAAGTTGTTAGCTACAACATTCTAATTTCGTAACCAAAAATATTTCTAACCCATTATTGTAGTTACAATGGTTGGTATTAATTATATTGGAATCGTACCTGACTCAAGGAAACCAGCAAGCGGAGGAGCCACAAATGAACTATATATATTTACAAATGCCACACAATATGCCGTCGAAAGATCAGTATACACAAAGGACAGGATTTCCGCGTGGATCTATCGGTTCTCTATCTTTACCTGTGATTCAGACGCCCAAATCTCAGAATGAAGCGTTGAAACCAATCAATGTATATCATTTCCAACAAAACGTACCACAAACAGGCGATCAAGAGCTTCCAATAATAAAGGCTTCGGATATCACCCTGTTTTATTTTTGGTTTCTGTTTGAGAAAAGGGATACTTACATTACCTACATAAAAGCCAATTCCTCACTGGACAAGATTATCGCGCCGTTTGTATCTAAAATGCCTGCGGCTCGCTTGCAATTTATCACCTTTTATTGTATGCTTCGGCAAAATCCCAAAGTGACTGTGCTGGAAGATGGGAAGATACAGGTGACAACCGAACCCTTCCCGGATTTTTATCGATTTTGCCCAAGCGTGTGCGCTGATCGAGAAGGACCGGGGTTGAGCAGTCAGGAAAGAAGACAACTAAATCGGTTCACAAAGCCCTGCAGCTATCCCAAGAAATATTTGCCGTTCATATCACGAAAATGCACGGTAGCCGGGAAAGGTAGTGTTTTAATATTTCGTTCATAGTGTACTCCATCCATCATATGACAACCACTCGTATAGCAGCGAGTGGTTATTCAACCAAAATTGCTTCACCAAAACCATGCTCAACGGTTGTTTGAACTAATCTCACTCACTCACTCATTCACTCACTCACTCACTCACTCACTCACTCACTCACTCACTCACTCACTCACTCACTCACTCACTCACTCACTCACTCACTCAATCAATCAATCAATCAATCAATCAATCAATCAATCAATCAATCAATCAATCAATCAATCAATCAATCAACCAATCAATCGCTTACTCACTCAATTACTCACTCAATCATTTACTCACTCAATTACTCACCCAGTCACTCACCCACTCATATATCAACTCGATCAATGAAAACCTTTTGACACGCTCTCCAATGCAATCATTCGTTGGAGAGATCCGAGCTAATCGCCCCTCTGATGCATACTTGGAAGATAAAATGTGCTTTGTTGCCTTGCGTCATGAAGGGCGCATGAGAATAGTATTTTCCTAATTTGGATTAGGACAAAACATCTTTTTGTAAGAGCGGTTCCGTCCGATCTAACGGTGTGCATCAGCTAGCTGACCAAATTTGCGGTTTTGTACGAACTATACCGTGCCAAGAAACAAGGTTTTTTATTAGGGTTACAGTATATCTGTGCATTTTCAAGCTTCTCAATTGCAGCCTTCGGTTCTCTTTGTGATTTATCTTCTGTGGCACTGGCGTGATATCCGTTTATTTATCAAGGGTCGAGTGTACACTGCAGCAATGAGACTAGTTCTTCTTTATGATTCAGAAACGAGACCACTTTAAGTGGAGGATATCCACAGATTGTCGTTATTCTCTGAATCCGGTGGTAACACCGTATCTGCAATGCCGAGGTTGGGCGCAGAGTTATAGGTACAACAATCGAATCTTCAGGTGGAACACTTAGAGTTATCAGACCAAGGAGCTTGGGAAATGAGTTGCACAAGTCCCCGGATAGGATACTTCAGCGCACAATGTTTGCTGAGGAAGTGTAACGGGCCTGTTAGCTAGAAACAGACACATACGCGACTCATCGGCCATCGTCCGGTGCACTACGCTCGGTCAATAACAGAGAACACAGAGTATAAGAGAGGAAAGTATATTAGGCAAGAAAGAAAGCAATAGAAACAAGTTACACCAGTCCTTCATAGTTCCGGTTTCTCCGGGTCGGGATCGCTAAGCTCCTCGGGAATAGCTGCAGATCTTCTTGTCCAGGATTCCTCACCAGTCTTCGTCCATTTCAGACGCCCGACAGGTGCACCTGCAACAAACCAACGACAACAAAGCAGCACGTTCAAAAGGCCCTCCAGTATGGCCGCCCAGCTCTTATATATACAGAAGGTAATAGCTGGAAGATGAGTAAGGGTAGTTAGTCCATGACATGGAAGTAAGACGTGAAAAGTCTTACCAGTGAACTTGGCTTAGTGAAATGTTTTAGTCATCCTAAAAGGAGTCCAAGAGATTCTCTCGCCCATCTGTTAGAAGTACTGGAAGATATGGCTTGGTGTCGCGATCAGTGACTCAGTGGTATCCACAAACTGGGCTGGTTCTTTTTTCTTATCTTTTGAAACCAAAATGTTTCTGGAAATCTCCGGTCCAGCTGATTTGGTAACTGTTCGTGCTACCGCCACGGAAGTTGACCGTTGGTGACGGTTTTTGATAGAAATCGACTGTTAATCAGAGGCCCCCGTTGGTTTTCTATGAACTGTACGATACTGTAAGATATCAATCCAAACCAGAGCACAGCAGATTTTTCTAACAGCCGAACCTAACCTAGATGCCCTAACTCATTGGAATACTACCAAATAAAAGAAGCACCAGATACTTTCACTTCAAATTCCCCAAGAGAATTTCGGAATTTAGAATTAGGTGATGTTCCCATTGCCTTAAGACTTTCTTGAGATTCTTTCAAAATGTTTGTTTTTCAAAGCATTATTGGTCCCATGGACTACGGATGGATACTTCAGCAATGAAACACTTAAGATTCCACGGTAAGGTTTCTTGATCTCCTGGATTTGAGACGTTGAATTACCAATTGAGTAAAATATTTTCTGCTATAAGAAAGACTGGATAGATTTGTGGGAAGAATAATTCCTTCCTAATGCCTTTACACTTTACTTAATATGGCTTTCGTGATCATGACTTTCAAATATGTCCTTCTGTTGCTGGCTTATTCAAACAGGTCCTTTCCATGTACACAGGGAATCGTTTACGTGTTCGTGTCAAGGTAATACAGAGTGGAGTGAGCAGCTAAAAACGTGTCATTATCGTTTATCCACTGCTGATCGTGAAAAAGTTGCAAGCACTGAGACGAGTCCGGGAGCGGCGACGTTGAAGGCCACCGTCGATTGTTTTCGTGACGGAACACTGTATGTTGGTGGGGTCAGTTTCGATGCGGACAATGGAGGAGAGGAAGTAATACGTTCCACGCATCAGGCACTTCGCTGTGTTTGCAAACCCCAGTATTACGGGACACGATGTGATAAGGTAAGCTAAAACACATGGTTTTTCGAAACAAATTTATATTTTGTTGAAATAATCTACATGTGAAAGTCGTTCACCCTGGCGGGACTCAAACCCACGCGTGAATGCCACCCACGCCTCAGTGTCGTATGTGGTCTATGATCTGATGTACGAGGCCATCCCAAAGGTTTTTGGAAACTTTCGGATGGATCAGGTCGTTTGATGCACTTTTTCGCAGACCCATTCATAATATTTGAATGCATGTGTCACATTAAAACCAGGAAGAAAGGGAGAGAGAGTTACAATGAAAATAGATAGAAAAACTGTTTAATAGTACTGATCGTGCAAACCAAATAAGACATCAAACTAAAGATCGAAGGTGTGGCAAAATCTATCCAAATGTTGCAATCAACGACATACTTGTATGGAAATGCGTTTCTTCAACTGTTGTCCCTTTTATATTTGCCCACTGATATGACTTTTTTGGCAGAGTTTTCAATTTTGTTATGGCGGTTTTTGTGCTCTGGGAACAGGACTGCATTTACGCACTGAATTTTTTTTATTACATGCGTGCGCATGAGGGCAACAAATGCGGTGTATGCCATAGCCACAAACGCCCGCTACACTGTTGGAGATAACCGGCAACTAGACCCTAAGACTTGGGATGGTGAACCACTTAAAGTCCTAATAGGTCAGGTGTGGTAACGAGCCGGACGACAGTGGATGACTGCTTATCACTAAAGTAACCGGTGATGGCGGGGACTCGAACCTCTGACCTTCGATGTGGTTAGCAAACGCTCCAAACCACTCAAACTCCACTGGTATTGCTGGTCCATCAGTCGGCGGAACCAAACCAATGACGATCTAGTTCTAATACGAAAATATTGATTATAAGTTTCAGCCAGAGTTCAATTCAGATTTTCAGCTGTTAACTTCAAAATTTTGTGCCCTTCTTGCTTGCTGCTTCACAACAGGGGTGCAGTAAATAGAAGTATGAGAAGCAAATAAAGAGCTGAAAAAGAATAAGCGAAAACAGTCTAGTCGAAAAAAAGAGTTTGAATGTGATCCCACATGATGCATGGGGTGAAACTAAAAGTAAGTTCAGTGTGGCGCTTTTCATGTGGTAGCATAACTTGGGCTGGTAATCGGCATGATATTATTGCTTTATGTCCGAAACCCTTTGGCTTGGGCTCGTAGCTCAGTCAATAAAGCTCACGCGATGCTGAAGTAGAGGTGACATTCATGCGTGGGTTCAAATACCGTCAGGGCAACCGAAGCTTATCATTTACATCAATTCAGTATTTCAGATGAATATCCAACCAACAGGTGAAACGTTACCGCCCAAGTAAAAAAAGTTAGCTGCCTTGTCAAGGGCTTCCTCGGTCATCATAAACTTTAGTCTAGGTCCAAAAAGATCACCAACTGAACCAAATAGTATTGTTGACTCTGTGTTGTTTATCTAAGCTCTGATGTCTAGCACGGCTTTAGCGTCTTCTGCCGGGCAAAACTCGACCTGCATTCATAGATAGTGCGCACACCTTTTTAAAATCGAAGACATCCTTGACAGTTTAATTGCAATTTTGACTTATATTCCAGGAATTAGAAATTAGGAAGACTGACAATCTGCTTCTACACCAAATTGCCTTTGGTTTAGATGAAACCTGATAAAAACTTAAAACCGGTGTCATTTTTATAGCCTTCCATTCTATTCAAATGTCTGTTTGAATTTCTAAGTGAATATTTAAGTCTAAAGGCGGCCTAATAAAGCCAAGTAAGTAATAAAAATGATTACATTACATGCAACTTGTATGCTGTCTTCCTAAGGAGCATGTTTTTAACTATGAAGAGAAGATAGCCCCCATTCGTTTTCTCGGTTACAGTTCAAAATGCCGTGCCGACAACTGATAAATAAAACCGACGCGGACATCAGCAAGCCACTAGCATAGGCGGTTTTCTCATTTCACACAGACCGACCTTTTTCGAAAACTCAGTTTGACTGAGTACTTTGAACGGCGGTTGGTCTGAAATCGCACCACTTTGCTACACCGCTTAGAGGTTTTCTGTCATTGCTTTGAGCGTAAGATTTCGTTTTGGAACAGTGGTGAGTGAGGCAACGTTGTGCGAAGCGTGCTTTGTTGTCTCTGGCTGTATAATAATAATAACAATAATAATAATAATAATAATAATAATAAAATTGTTTTCAGGAAGAAAAGAAAGAGTATTTACAATATCAAATTTCGATTGGTCAATCAATACTGTAGGTGTTGTGCGGTTCGAAACAGGGTGGGAAGTCGGTTGTTCGCGGTTGGAAAAATTCGGTGTAGAAAGTAAATTTGGGGTGGGTTGGCCGCTTCCTGTTACGATTGAAAGGTCACGGTCGAGGTCACCTTTATTTTATCTCCCATTTTCTGATCACGGCCAAGGTTGCTGAAGTGTTTTGACTCATTTTCGATTATATAATTGCACAAATATTCGATAGTTTCTGGAAGTGGGACGCTCGTAAATGGTGATGGTACATCTAGAGATGCCATTTTAAGTCCTGTCGTATTTTGTTCTTTCGTTAACTCTATGAACTGAAATATGTCATTCAGGCTGTAATGAGCAAAGCTTCTGCGAACAGGTTCCAGTATATCGACCAGCCAACGAGCAGTACAGTGATAGGGGGAAGTGCTCATGTCAAGTATCGGTCTTAGTGGTACTCCCGATTTATGTATCTTTGGTAAGCCATATAGACGAGGAATACCAGTGCTTGTAGGTCGTAACTGTTCACAAGCGCCATTCGAAATATAATTCTGATCTTTCAGTATTCTTAGGGCTGCTGTAAGTTGTTCTTCCACTGTCTTTGTTCTGTCCTTCTCTCCTTTGGGTTCCGTAAATTTTTCGAGTCACTAAGAATGGTATCCATTTTTTCAATGTAGTTTGTGCTATTCATTAGCACAACTCCGGAGCTTTGTCATGCTTGGCAATAACAGTGTTTTTATTTCCTCTTAGAACTCTTAACGCATCCCTGTGTCGGTTAATGACAACGCTTTTAAATTTCTTCTGGTTTCGATGGTATTGATAAGAACAGTTAACAAGGGAGGATTTGAAATCTTCAGTCGCCTCTTGTGATGTCGCTGTTAATGAACGAGTTTGAGCGCATAAATTTTCAAACTGCACTTCTACGTCTGGTTGATCATTCCTCAGTGTTGGACAACAGAAACCCAAACCTAGTGATAACGCTCCCAGAACCGGTGCATCCATAAATAAACTAGAAATGTTGTGTACATACCGCTGTGGATTTGTTGGGAGATTGGTGCTGGGTTTTGACTCATTTTGACTATCTTCTCATCGATCCGTTTTGTGATCACATCAGCAACGAAACGCTCAAAGGGGATTCGTTGGTGTGCGTCTTAGCCATCGATAACAGGTCTTCTTTGCTCGTTGTTTCGTTCATCCGTAGACTATCCTTTTGATTTCTCGCGTGACCTTTTGGAGTAACTGAATCGGACCTTATTCGGGCATGTCTCAATTATTTCCAATAAGCCTTCGGAAACTTATTTCGTTGGATGCAGCTGTCAAGAAATCTGATCATTTCTCTCGTTTCCACAAGTCTGGTCTCGAATCACAAATAATTATCTTACTGTTTGACGACCAGTTTATCGTTGCGACTGCATAATTTACTGAATAATCCCATTGTGTTACAGAAGAAGGCACGATAGCGAACAAGCTCGTTTTCTGTAACTTCATTCTCTGGCTAATATAGTATATATATATATATATATATATATATATATATATATATATATAATGATAGGAATACTACGAACCGCACAATACCTACAATATCCGTTAACCTATCCTAATTTGATACTGCAAACACTATTTCCCATCCTCCGAAAATATGCATTCCTTTCACATATATATGTAACTGTATTAGCTAGAGGATGAAGTTACAGAAAACGAGCTTGTTCGCTATCGTGCCTTTTCCTATAATGCAATAGGATTATCCAGTGAATACAATTATTATTAGTGATTTTAACTATCGTATTATTGATCATGATGATGAAGGTGATGATGGTGATGATGGTGATGATGGTGATGATGATGATGATGATGATGATGATGATGATGATGATGATGATGATGATGATGATGATGATGATGATGATGGTGATGATGGTGATGATGGTGATGATGGTGATGATGATGGTGATGATGATGATGATGATGGTTTGGATAAGGATACTATTTTCTCTATTGTCTATGGTGGTGATGGTAAGTGGGTCAGTGATGAAGAATATTAGAGTACTTAAGAATAACCTAACCCAGTGGAAATGTGCTTTTTTGATTAGAGACTTTTTCAAATACACAATACAGTACGCATGATATTATTATTATTGCGTACTTTTTTCCCTTGGCGAGAAAAAGACGTTACAATTGCACTATGAGAGGGTGAGACTGGTTAAGTCCAACCGTACCTCCGATCTCTGTGAACACATCTCATGTAATACCTACTCAATTCATTCCTGCTGCTGACTGAGTTCATATGGATTTAGTTTGTGGATACTGACAATTTGATACTGTTGTTGGTACTAATTATAGAGGTTCAAAAAATAACTGAGACACGTAGTGCTGTTAGAGTACTTTATACCTGAGAGTTTTACCTGTGTTTTATTGCACATCATTTTTGGTAGATGTTACTGTGTGCCTGAAACACCTTAGTAATAAACGGATCTAATCTAACCAGAACCTGGTAATTTGATCATCCCAATGCCACCTGATTGCATTAGGACTGGATAGTACACTCTTAGGAGTACCATCCTAACGTCATCTCTTCCGTGATAAAATTGTATTCCTGGAAGCGAATAGTTACGAGGTAGAGCTGTTCGATTTCAAGCGATAGAGAGTACTAGTAATACTATCATAACTACGTACGACGGTATCGCAAGAAGAATGCTAAAAATGAGTTTTGAAAATTAGATTACTTTGTATTTCCTTGTGCATATTACAGACAGTGTTGCGCCTGTTGCTTGTTTTGGGAAATGCAAACTATTTAGTAATTTGCCTGACCCAGGGCGTCATTTGGAAAAGCCCGGAACCCAGCTTCGACATGTGGAGTGATGACGAACCCCATAAGGTTCCAATGGGTTATGCGTGCTCACCAGCCGTCTGACTTGGGGTTACTGTCTACCAAGTGGTCGTCATTTTTCATGGTGATACATTGAAAAAACAACTGAAATCCCTGCGTTCGAGTACTGTTACAATGAGCATCAAAACGGAGTCGGATAACAAATTTATTTAAACGAATAATGCTACTACTACTAATAATAATAAACAACTCGATGGTAATTTTTCACCTAAGTGGATAAAACAATGAAGGGTACTCATTTTTCATTCCCTTCCCTTGGTACTCTGTTTCAGACGGAAACCTTCAGTTACTTCGACTTTATCTTCTTCAAATGCTTCTATTTTTACTAGTTAAAAGATCCATGCATTATGTCGGTCGGAAACGCGATTCCCGGTCACGTGGCATGTGGTGTAGACAAGGGCAATCGTTGTATCCCCAATCTCGAAGAATCTCGTTACAGTTGCCAATGTTCTCCAAATTATCAGAAAATAACTTCATTAAAAGATTTGCCTACTGGTCGTTTGTTGGACAATTGTCTTCGCCAGAGAGATCCATGCGCTGTACAATCATGTATGCACGGAACGTGTGTTTTGGTGAGTGGTAACATTAAGGAACTATTACTGATTGACAAATTCCGTGTGTCTGTATAGCACCGTAAATATATCATACTATACTAACTCTACTATCAGAAGGGTAGACTTCAAGCTTTAGTGCTCTCTGTGTAAGCGGTGATGAAAAGATGGACGTCAGTTATTACGAAGATTGCATGCGAAGGTCCTCAGTTAGTCCTTCTCGTGGTAAACAGCTCCACTGTGATTCGGAGTGCTACTATCTGATTCGCTAAAACAGTGGGGCATTTAGATCAAGTGTTGAACTTGCACAAGCAATTCAGAAGAAAAGCAGAGCAGGAGGAATCCGTTTCTTATACTGTCGTTGGTCACGTACGTATAACTTCAAGAAAAATATTAAATTAAAAGGAAAAAACGATTAAGTAGAGCAGTTATAGGAGACTTGAAGCCATGTGTGTGTGTGTGTGTGTGTGTGTGTGTGTGTGTGTGTGTGACTGCGTGTGACTAGTTAAATCCACAATGTGTCAAGGGTGAAGGTCGTTTGCTTTTTAACACAGGGCGGGGTTTTCAGTGGATCTAAACTGGTTAAGATGACTGAAATATGTCTTGGACATGCCCGCAGATTGACTTCGTCGGTGTACGCTGTTCTTCGAGGCATCTAGTGTCTGGAAGGTGGGTCAAGATGGTCAGTCCATGACATGGAAAAGAGGCATGAAAACCTTGACCAGTGGACTTGACCATGTAGGAAGCGTCAGACTTCCGGGCTGGGATCCACGAGACCCACCTAGGAGATGGTTGGAGGGATAAAGTGATATGGCTGCGTGTCACGGTCGGTGGCGCATTTGTATCCGGGCTCTTTGTTCGTTATCGTGATTCCCGCCCACTGCTTTATTTCCGGCTCTTTTTTGCTTTATACTTCCATCCATTTTGTCCTTGACTCGATATTGATACGAGGCGTCAACCAAAATCATAGCACAGAAGTGTGAGTTTAATATTTTAAAGAAGTGAGGTGAACTGATCCGATCCACCGTGGACAGGTGGCTACAAACTGGCGGTCAAAACTGTGTAGTCGATCAGGGGAATGGCCTTACTTACGACCCGGGCAAGAATAGATAAAGAAGAACACGAAGACACACTCGACAGTTGACTGCACGTTTTAATTTTGCAATGGATTTGAGCTCTTTATGGCCAACATAAGATGGATAGAAGTGAGTAATTAATTGGTGCTGAATATGAAGACGATCCCACGCGCATGACGAGTAGCTAGAGAAGATGTATTTGCAGATTACAAAAGTAAAATGACTAATGAAAGACCTACTCACAAGAGCGAGTTTGTGAAACAGAGGGGAAATGAATCGAAATTCAAAGGAGGAAAATGATAAGTGGTTTAAAGAGATCCATTGCCATCTGCCTAGGAAAACATCGTACACCGAAGAACCCTATCGGTGGGCATGCAGAACATATCCCAGCCACCTTAAGCAGCTCGACGAGATTGTACTTTGGCGTGGTGTGACGGCTTGAGTGCCTCCGTGACCCAGAGAGCTATGCAGGATTGCTTTCTTAAACCGGAGATACATTTGTGCCTGACTGGTCAATGGGTGGAGGCCAGAAGAAGGCCAGTCTCTGAACCAGCTGATGGGCAACATCTGGTTCTAACCACTATGCCCGCGGAAGGGATACACCGGTTAATAAATATTGAGCGAAACAGTTTACCGGTCTAAAATCCTCTACCAGAAGGAAGTAGGAGTGGAGTGCCCGGGGTTTCTGTCGACGGTGGGAGAAGTCATCGCACTTCACTGAGCAGGTATCACCCGCCTGAGCTAGGCAGCTACCGGCCCAGAGGATGCTGCCACGTTCACGTTGCGCTTGCTCCTTTGGGTGCATGGGTCTGAAGACTTAATCCGTAAAGCAGATCGACAACAAAGCACCAGCATGCTTGAAACAACCAGGCCTCAAATGACAGACCATAAAAAGTTCTTTCACGGGTTCTTCGACCATGTTTCTGTGCTGGGTTCACGCCTCACTGCCTAGCGGGTCAGATTTTTGAGACAAGGGTTCCGTTTGGGTTTCCCAAAGAAAAAAGCCCTTTTACAGTGTGGACAGCTTGATGTATGATTCACCCAGGAATCGCCAGCATCCTTCCTGTAAAATGTGGTGTGCATGGTAGAACATCTGAAGCCTTTATTTGATCTTCGTTCCTTAAAGATACAACCTGAGGTTGGTGATGCCACGACTTACCTAATTAGTGGACGGTAAAAGAGCCCTGTTAGAACTATTCAGGCAAGTAAAGAAGGATATTTTATTCATCCACACATTTTCAGACCTTTCCATAAAATTGTATCAACAGAGTAGGGATAAGAACAGTCATTTTCTAACTTAGGGCAGAAAGAGTTGAAGAGGAAGTGGTAATTATAATAGGATAAGCATTAGTTTCGTTGTCTGAATAATGGCATCGTTGTGTTAGTGGCTGTTACAAGCATAAATGTTATGTCGGCTGAATCAAAGTTGATTTGAAAATACGGATCGAGTCTCGGTATTTGGACTTGAACAACTCCGACTATCCAGTGTTTACCATACGATCTACTGCGGAGCTGCAAGTGACCTTGGTTTTTTTTTCTTCAACCGTAATGGATGGTGTTTTTGTATTCTTCCGTTCAGCTTCTGACTGATATAACAGATGTGCTCGGCTTCAAATGAGAAAGTGAGTGGGTAAATCGATATAGAAGTGGAACGTTGTGTTACAACGACCAAAAGTATTCTACTCCAGGTTCAAAGAATGAATTCTTATAACGTGGCATCATATAATTCACGAAAGGTGCACCGGATCTAAGCCCGATCTATAAGCCGGCAATGGTTTTGAATTTGTTTCGGTCTACAGTTTAGGCGAGGCTTTGTCTAACCAACGGATAAAAGTGCAGTGGCAAGCATCTGGACTTGTTAGCGTTCTATTGCACCGTCATCTATAGACGAGGATGGAGCTGGTGCTCTCCATATTCAGTCGTAAACGCAGATGTACTCACTTACGTGAGTGACCATCTGTTATTTGGCAGTAACTGTTTCAGTATAGCTACGGTAGTCCTAAAAGAAGCGTTCACCTCCAAATCATGTGTTCCGTTTTAGCCACATTCAGTAACAGTGTGAATATAACAACTGACAAAAATGGTTTCGCAAATCTTATCTATGAATTTTCAGAATGAAGAATGGATCTCCAAGATGGAGGTTAGTATCGCTTTGACGGGTAACGAGTTTTTTCATGTATGTCTGCCTAGTGTGTTTCCATACTCTCGTTTTACAGTCCGATTTCGGTAGTACCATGGAACTTTTGGGCAAACAGTCACGCGAACCGTTCAGTTGGATTGGACGTGTGCCTCAGATCGTGGCTCGATGCCTGTGCAATGCTGGCTGGTCTGGGGAGAAATGTAGCTATCCACTCGTTCTGAACGGTTGGTCTCCTTGGTCACCATGGACATCTTGTGAACCGAGTTGCCAGTCTTCGTTGAGAGAAATGCCCCCTCAAGCGCAGAAAGAATTGGTTGAAGCTGCTCAGAGTACGCCCAGGTGGGGTGTGCGACAACGGACAAGATATCGTGATTGTATGGGTTACGCGTCCGATTGTCGACAAGAGCTTAAAGAACGTTTTGTTGACGGAGGTGGTAAAACGGAAGATGGACAATCTTGGCGACAGTATGAAAGGCGAGCCTGTCGTCCGAGACCATGCGATCGTCTACTCTATTTGGCAATGGGAAAACGGGCGGTGAAGCGTTCGAAAATTATGAAACAAGTGGTAAGACTACCATAAGCTTATCGGTAAGGCGGGAACCATCGGTAAAATTGGTTCCTCAAATATACTGCTGGTAACAAAGTCCTTTCATATTGATAACAAAGTGATCAATTTTTGCAATGCTATCGTGATTTTCGAAGGTAATTCCTAATGAACACAAACGATATCATTAATATTTAATATGTGCTTTTATTCCACAAAAAAAATCCAAAAAGGTTAGTACAGGAAGATATAATTGTGTTCTTGATCAGACAACACGGCATTCATAGAGCGAAAGGAAAAATAGAGAACACTTAGGAGTATCCAATTTGGTCGATTCTCTGCACGATGAGCTTGCATGTTAATTAGTCGGTTGACCCGATTGTTTGGAGTTGGTGCTCCCATTGACGCGGTGACTGAGAATGGGTAAAGGAAAAAAATTGCTGGGTCCGAACAATTTTCCTACCCTTTTTGGTTGTCAGCGTAAAACATCACGGTTTGGTACACGGGATCAGTAACAAAAAATTGTTCGTGACTGATGAACCACCAGTTTATGTACCACCATGTGGTTGATACGGGAGAAATCAGACAGTTTTTAATAATTGTTTCTGCACGCTGAGGGAGGGGTTTTCCGATTTGACCAGCACATCTTTGCTAAACGTCAACAATTTGGTATTCCGGTTGTGTAATTTCACTTTAAATGAGCGAGTCAAGAGAACAAGATGGCATGTCGAAAGCAGTTGATTCGTGATATCTGATAACAGACTTCTCACCAAAGTTCCCCTTTCGCAGACCAGGTTAGGTATGGACTGAAAAAAAGCCATTTTGAAATGTAAACGGTTACCCACTGAACCAAGCGTGAATCTCTTCTGCTCTTGTAAGTGTGATGACAACTGAAAGTGGGTTGGTGGACTACGCGTTACTCCTTTACGTCAAAACGGCTATCGGAGTACCCATACTGTCCAAGCGGTTCAGAGGTCTGTACCACTTTCGATGTGGCTACCATACAAGCCCAAGTTTTCCTAGACCGCCTAAAAATCGGCGCTGCAACGTTTAGGATGCCTTTCGCACCTCCAAAGTGTAAAATACTACTGCAAGACTAGGTTGGCTCTATGCCGAAACTTGTGTTAGTATGGGAAGCTCTGGCTGAAGTAGATAAGTTTTGTTATCTGAGCATTTACGTTCCACAGGGTTGGCACCTATCGGATGAAGTGTCACATTGTAGACAGAAGACGCTTTCGGCTTTTGCTGATCTCAGCCATCTGTGGCACCCGTGACATGCTACTGCCTATCAAGGGTTGAATGTATAATGCGGCAGTCAAATCGGGTTTTTAAGCGACTAAGAAACATGGCCGTGAAGGGTAAATGCAGACGAAGACTGCTGGTGTTCGAGCATCGATGTCTCAGTAGCATTTCCCGAATGTGGTGGGAACATCGTATTAGCTATGTTGAGATTGGGCTTTTGATGTCTAAAACCAGTGGTCATTCACTGGAACCGGCACTGAATCTATACAGGTTAATGTGGCTGCGAAATGTGTTTCGCATTTCCGCCGATAGGTCTCCTCGGTATACGTTGTTTTTCGAGACGGATGGTGAATGGAAGATTGGTTGAGATGATCATTGCATGACATGGCAGAAAGATAGGAAACCTTTGACCAGTAGACTTGACCAGGTAGGGAGTATTTGAATTCCGGGTTGGAGTCTACGAGATCCACCCACCACATTTTTGGGGACATTAAGTGATGTGGCTGTTGGTCGAGGCCAGTGACGTAGTTGCATTCGAACTCTTTCTTTGCAATTTCCACTTCTTGTTTCACCTTGAACTCTTTTTCACCTTGTGCTTCTATTCCTTTTTCCCTCAACTTGACTATGGTGGGAGACAGCAACACAGAAGAGCGAGGATAATCGTGGGGTGTAATGAGCTGAACTGAACTGAAATGAACCATTCATGTTGGATTAAGTTAAGAAAATAAATTATACATAATGCATTGTTTATCTGGAACGTTTTCCGTCGTGGAGCCTATGTACAAAAGTATATGAATTTGACAAGTTATACTACGGCCTCCGATAAAAGTAAACAAAATGGTTTGATTTGGCATTGAGCTTTCGGAATGCGTCTTTTTTCGTAAATTACCCTCGCAAAACTGACAATATATTGGACTCCGATAAGCTCATTATGAGTGGACTGATCAGTTAAATGGTGCGTAGGGCTGAATAGCCGTAGAACCACTGTTTCCGGTGGTGGCCGGGATCAAACCCGGGTTGTTATAATCCAGGACCCACGATGATAATCATTTGACCAGCTCCGATGTAGTTGTTTTTGAGACGGGTGGAATAACTTTTTTTCATAAGGTTATGTTAAGTTGATTAGTTGAGAGTTATAGTGGACAATTTTCGATTTCTCATCCATTTTTAGGCGATAGTGTATTGTAAGCATTTCGTGTTCCATGAAGACACTGTGATTCTCTAGAACTCTGTTGAGAGCTCCATTTTTCAAAACCCATGACAATCATGCATTTCACATCTTTTTGTCAAGTCCCTCCTCTCTGATAGGTGACAGATGATGTGTATGTCTGTTGCCTGGCATAACTTTAAATACATAAATCCATTTTAACTCCAAAGCTGTCAAATGATAGCCATCATTTTCTTTAGTTTCTACCGTCTTATAATCTATGTGGACTGATTCTGAAAGCGTACAACAAGGCGGAAATGTTTTGCATTGTAGTGAATTTCCACAATCAATTGAAGAAAGAGCGCCCATGCAAAACTACTGAAAGACGAGCTGTTATAATTAATGAATATGATATCCAGGGCTGTATAAATAATCGGAAATATTCACTGACGCGTGTACGTGTCAGAAGTGGAAAAAGGCTCAGCTACTTTTGACAGTGAATTGTAATTAATTAATGTTATCTTTTGGTATGGGAGGGACAATGTGAACCGTGCACTCCCACTCACTCGATATTTGGAGAAGACCATACGATTCGCGTATTTCTGTTTTTGGCAACTCTTGTCAGCGAGCTTGCTCGAGCTTTTTTGATACTGCTTCTGCCATATGCGTAGTCGTGTGCGTGTGCTTCATTGTAGTTCTGCTGTTTGTTTCCTGTATCACAGTTTTAGTCTTCTACGTAGCATATATTGTTGGTAAAGTAATGCTGAGCGTTCAAGTCCGGTGGTGGTTAATTTTAGCCTGATCGTCTCGATTTTTGGTGAGGACCAAGGAGGACAGACAGCAAGTATCCGATAGGTAAATGCGCTTTAGTTGTTTGCAAATCTTAAGGTAAATACACAGAAGATAAATAAATTCCCATGGGGTGTCACTTTTAATTTTTCGCTGATAATGCTCTCTGTCACAGGATTACTATTATACCGTTATATAGTTATCATGACTGGTACATTTGTAACAAGGGATGTGACAACCTGTGAGCGGACAATAGTGTTTCCTTGAGAGTGGAAATGGCTGAAAATTCTCCTAAATCTTTGTGCTTTTTGCTAGCCATCTGTAATCTGAGTAACACGGTAATCAAGTCATTCACATTTAACAACCGCACACGGGATGAAAGTGAACAAAAAGTACACAAAGTTTACTTATTCAAGCTTCTAAACTAAACGCAGCTTTTGCTAAAAACACTACGTTTATCCATGTACACATGCACTGATAACATTTATTTATCGTTATATCCTTGAACATTTAACTTCATCGAATATGGTTAAATTCATGCCTCATAAGGGAACACAACGAATCGTAAATCTGAAAAATAGCTGTATCTCGGTTACAAAACCGTATCAACCTAACTGGTTACGCGTAATCAATCAGACTAGTCATTTACATCAGTCACGTGAAGCGCACAAGAAAATTTAATTATGAACTCATCTTATTGTTTGATAAAACTTTGAATAAGAAATGGCTAAGCACACTGTCGGAGGAGACAGACAGGACAGAAAAAGGCGTACTCGTGCTCTAAAGAATGGAACGTAACGGTTTTTGGCCATAAAACGTGTTCATTGCAATTACTAATTGTGTTTTGATTAGCACCGTTGATTTGGCACGAAAAACGGTGTACATGTTCTGAACGAATTTTTATTTGAGAATGATTTTCCTTTGGTTGTTTCCATGATCATTGATCACTCAAAGTAAATTACTGTTGCATCATTTGACATCTCTGAGTAGTGACAAACTGGCCATTTTCCGGAAGTGATTCTTCTCCTGTCTTTAAATGTAACATTATAGGATAGAGTTGCTGAACGTTTAAGTTTGCCCACCCAGACGGAGCCATACTTTGTGTTTTCCAGCTTTCACTGCAAGGAAATCGAACCAGGTTCTCAGAAAATTCATAATAGAAAATAGTACCCTTTAAAGGATCATTGGCGCTTGACCTTAATGGGACATCTGGTAGATTTGACAGCTATTTTCGCGAAGCAGTTCACGATAGAAAGTTATTCAGTTTAGAGTTGATTGGGTCTTTATTGAATTACTCTATCTCCCTAGGGAAGCACTCACTGTCACATCCGTTAAAAATCAAAAAGTCTGAGTTTTTCATCATAAATATTTGAATTTGTTCTATCCAGACCGAATTTTATAATGCTGATAAACATACACGTGTGGTCAATTTGTGGGAAAGTTGCCAAAATTACAAACAGCATATTGGACCTTTCTTTAAATAAACCACGTGGGGCATGCAAAGGCAGTTTGATTTTCCATTGATCATGCTCGCCACTTCCATTCATTTCCAAATACCGTTTAGACTGCATAACTGACTGGTGTTTTGTGGGCTTAAAGCCTGAATATGTAATGACCTATTTCAACTTTAACTATTTCAAGCTGCCTAGGTCAAGTCGGGGCCTTTTTTAATGCTGATGAAAGATGCTCCTTTGATCGCTACAACTCTATTCTAGCTAGTTATCTGATATGAGTAATAATTGTTAAATTCACCGGCAAAAGGTCATCTGGAATTTGTTTTTTTGTTCACGGGGAAAAGTCGCTAGTCATTCCCGAAAGTGAAACTTTTAAATATCTCTCAAGCTCTTTCCATGTCATGTTTTCATCTTGTTCTGCATTATCACGGCTAGTGATAGACAATTAGGGCTTGAATTACTTCTAAAAGAAGCCGTTCTCTAAGAGTATCAAGTATTTATTGGCAGGCTACAATAACCGCATTCCACAGAACACTGTATAAATTTACCTAACAACAACGTACATTTTGAGGAACTTTGCCTAAGTTGTTAATCAGGAGAATAACAATACAAGATGCTAACGTCCGATCGATGGTCTACACCCAACCTAAAATTGTGTCTTCACTTACTACAGATGAAAAAAAATTGTCTACCTCTGAAAGTATACGCTTGAAATTAGTCTGAGATTTAAAGATGTTCTTGAAGCCTGTGAGGTATGTGTGCCGTTTTGTACAGACAGCACATTCCAAAATCTTCCTAAGACTCTGCTGACATAGACGATGAAACGTGACCATTTAAACAAACTTTAAACAGGCTTGCAGTTTAACACACCGGTGTGCAAACGTCCACGGGTACAGCAGAATTAACCTCATTCATTCAACTCCGAGCTAAACCTTGAGCAAATCAGTTGTATTGAAAAACACACGGGGATAAATGAGTAGGCAGTTATTTACGAAGCCCAATTCCGGTACAGTTTTAGAAAATTCTACTTTTATAATCGATGCTGCTAATGTTTTTTAAACCGATGTGTCACTTCAGTTGAGACGAAAAATGACTCCTTCCTCTGGTTTGACTTCGATTATTCCGTCAAATAAACCTCGATTCATCAGACACGGAATTGCTGTGCTCGTTCTTTTATTGCATTGAAAACCAGTGCTCAGTGCAAGTTATCTCAGTCACCGTCGTGCCATAGTCAAAGCGTCTGTTTTCATATTCTTATCGGGCGAAAAGCCAGAAACCCATCACAACGAAAAAATGCGTGTTCACCGGCTATATTAGGATTCAAAAAAATTCTTGATCAACAGAAACTGGGAATGCGTACATGTACAGACGGCTATGACGTGTATTCGATGTAATGATCAGATCTAATCACTTGTGTTTTAACTTCTCTCTGTTTTTATATCAGTGCTGAACAGCACAGAATTTAGCATGGCATCGTTCACTATCGTGGCACGATAATTTGAATGATGAGGATAATAGGAAAAGATAACTTCTTTTTCCCGTCCTCGTTACCCTTTCCAGTATATGTGGTGTTGACACCATTTTGACTACGGGCTCGTTGAAAGAATGATAATGATAACAATAATGCGTGTCAACCAGATTTGTTTACCAAGACCTGAGCCGTTGGGATATTTTTATCCTGTCAAGTTAAGTCAGTCAAGCATACGCCTTCTCCAACCAAGGGTGAATATTCAGCCGCCGTATAACTACTGGAATGCGGAAAAAATCGATATAAATGTGTGTTCAACGAAGCAAGTCAAGTCAGTGGTGATTGTGTGTGTGTCGATGAAGAATAGAGTCGGATAAGGGACTAAAGAAGATTAATAAGAGTGGGTTGGAGCATACAAATGTTTGTACTGTGATTTAGCAGCAGCAGTTATTGGCATATGTTTGCTGAGATGGGGGCGAGAAGGTATGTGTCGTCATCTGAAATTGCCACAGTGGATGTCAAACATGCCTTGCGACGTTGGGTCACGATGAACTGGATGAGTAGGACATACGTGATTCCACTATGTCGACAAAAAATCGTTAGAAACCTGATGGCAATGCCCAGCTTTTGACTTGCAATCCGGATAATTTTATGGAGAAGCTTAAAGTCATTTTGGAAGGACGCATAAAAGTAAAAAGCATTCAGATACTTGAAACCGGTTATGAAATGACTGTAGTCGTAGAAGGTGCGATTTAGAAATAATTGAATAAATTGTATTTGGACTTAAGGTATGTGTTATGTAAGCCCCACCAAAATATCACTGCAATATTCTGCCTTCGGATATTTGATATATGCAACCAGAGGCTGCCGAAATGATGGTGGCCGAAGATAGCGCAAGGATTCGAAAGCAGGACAGAAAGGTCTCTTTATTCTCCCCCTCCTCACTCCCTCCCGTGATGGCTGTTAGACCATGGCCGGCACATATATAAATGTGAACTATGGAGGCACTTGTGAAAATAATATATATATATATATATATATATATATATATATGTGTGATAAATACAGAAGGAAGATCAATATTGAGAGATGTTAACATTTGGTGACTCCTTTCAATAACCTACCTGGGGTAACCTGAATTTGGTGAAAAATGAGCCAAGATCTGCTGCGCCAGGAGACAAAACATAAACACTAGGTGGTAAAGAATTACAGATATTTTGAGAACACAGATTGGCAAGCAAGCTCGTTCCCAGAGATTCATACTGAAGCAATTACAATATATTGCGACAAGTTAAAGGATTGGGCCCATTAGGTACATAGGAAGTGATGGAGGGTAATGGTGACTCAAAAATGGAAGAAAACAGTTGTACTGCGGGCTTAAATCAAGATCGGATGTGGTTTGTTTCTGGCGTAATGTGTCAGTTCTCATCAGGTCTATGACCTTTTGTAGGAAGTGATCTCCGCGAGCAGTGGATTGATTGTCAGTCCTTTCTGGGATAAGGAAATAGGATCACGTAAGCTACGTAGTATATCTCTAAAGAATACGAAAAGATTCTTAGAAATGGTTGGAAAAATAAAACTATGCCAAGCCCACGCTTTGTCGCATCAGGCATTTCGCTACGGATGATCGTGGGTTTTGGTTAGGATAACCACTGGATACGGTTGGGTCTTTGGTTTCATCAGCCTTTTGGATACGTTCTGAAATTCTTTGTGTTAGTCGTCCGTTTGTTCTGCAAACGATAGCGTCATCGTAACTACTGGTGGATAGATAAGCTAGACGTGAGTCAGAATTATCAACTTAACTAAATTGACGGCCATCTAGACGAATTCCTCCGGTAGTTGGTGTGATGTGAAATTATGCTAGTGTAAATGTGTGGCTCATGGCTTAATTGAGTTTATGACGTTCATCATTGAGGGGGTGGTCTGCTACGAATGACATTTCGACGTAGACAACTTTCCACGGAGCTTTGTGCATTGGGCCACTCTCCGGATTTTGTCACCGTTGGACGTCAATGAATGTTGTTAGGTAACCATCAAGCATAAGTGCTGTACGAAGAAAGTCTACTTCTAGGGGGAAGTCTGTTGAATAAATGGCCCTGGAACAATGACAAAGATTTCTAACTAGCTCCAGCTTGTATGCTATGAGCAGAAAGCTTGCGAAGCTCAGGTATTTCCAACTTCACGTGGCTGTCCTGTGGAAGAGGCACTGGGTTATTCCATCCAGTTATAAATTTTCGTCAGTTCTGCGAAGGAAACAGACAGGTTTGGGTAAATAGAATTAACCAAATATAAAACTGTGCTATTCGCCATCCTTGAACTGAGAGAAAGTACTCAAATCTCCATCACCAAACTACGCAAACCGAAATATCAAGAAGCTAAAGACTGCTTGAAATGTACGTTAATTATACTGCTAAACTCCGTTCTTATAATTATATTACATCGAAGGGAACAGTTCGCAGATCACCGGCTAACCAGTCACTGAGAGCTTTTTGTCGCACATGTCCACGCCGATTCTGGCAGGCTGGAGCTGTTCGGCGTATGTAGCTACAAAGCGATACGGGGTCGTACCCTGTGAAAAGCTTACTGAATTACTAAAACCTTCCTCCCTCATGAGCTTATTGTCAACTTGTTCCACCTGCCACATTGACCTCTGAAATGGAACTGCTGGATGTGATTGGTCCTTTTTAGCGGTCCTCTCTGCTGGAGGAACAGGTGGAGTATCAACCTCAATGCGACGGTTGTGCACTTCCATGGTCGCCCCTACGAAGTGAATCTGACTGGGGTGGCGTTGATATGCGGATACATCATTCTGATCTGTAACCTTGACCATAGGCGAACAAAGTTGTTTGATGAATCCGCTAGTTGATCGAAGTTCGTTACCAAGGAAATATATGACGTCATTAGAACCAAGATACGTCAGGAATGGTCTCATTCTTGAGTGAAACAGAAAGGCCGGGATCTCCTTAAAGGCTGGATGCTCTACGTTCCAATTTGAGATGGAAAACTTGAAAAGAATGCTTCCAGGTCAGACAGTACTAAATTATCTGCCGTATCATTAGAGTACAAGTGGCGTTGAGCCTGTGGGCAAATACCGGATTCCAATTTCGTTAAGCCTGCTTTTCGGCTTCGATGCACAGAACTGCGACCTGGTTACGTTGGTAAGAACTGACGTAGTTTAGTCTCGGCTGTAGCATTTTCGTAACATTTGAACTGCAAAGAAAGCGGTTAGTGTAATCGTCGGGAACACATACGGCAAGTCGAAGTGTCAGTCTACCATGAATCACCTTATCAGTTACAGCTTGGAATAATCCTGAGGTATCATTCAGTCCTAACGGTAAGAAATTGCACTGAAACATGCTCTATCGAGTGTTTATTATTGTTGTTGGTTCATACCCCTTGCTTAGCCGAATATGGAGTGCAGTTTTATCACGCATACTGAGGGAAAGATTGGCTTTAGTCATTCTCACCCAATTAGGCACCGGAGTGACATCCGATTTTCTGTCAGCGGTCGAATGTAAACTGCGACAGTTTGATGGGTGTCATAAGCACTGCCCGTATGAGTAGAACAATAAGCGAAGACTGTCGGTGTTCGAGCATCGATGTCTCCGTAGCATTTCCCGAATGTGGTGGGAACATCGTATT
This sequence comes from Fasciola hepatica, assembly GCA_948099385.1. NCBI lineage: Eukaryota > Metazoa > Platyhelminthes > Trematoda > Plagiorchiida > Fasciolidae > Fasciola > Fasciola hepatica. The sequence continues at coordinate 3,357,067 of CANUEZ040000019.1, read as the reverse complement.
AGCAATGCTGACGTTAGGCGTGGGGTGTCTCTAACCAGTAGTCAGTCACTGGAACAAGTACTGAATCTAAACAGGTTTAGTTGGTTGGGAGGTGTGTTACGCATGTCCACCAGTAGACTTCCTCGGTGTACGCTGTTCTCCGAGGCAGACTGTGGCTGTAAGGTAGGTTGAAAGGGTCAGTCCATGACATGGCAGAAAGGTATGAAAACCTTGACCAGTGGACTACGCCATGTAGGGCGTATTTGAAATCCGGGTTGGGGTCCACGTGATCCGCCTACCAAACTGTTAGAAACACAGTGATAAGGCTGCTTGTCACAACCAGTGGCGTAGTTGCATTCGGGCTTCATGATTGTTTTCGTGACTTTCGCTTGTTGCATTTTTGATCGATGTCGTTGTCATATATAGATACCGGATCCTGGATTTCAGATCACAGAGAAAAATGAAACACCTACAGTTCTCCTATTGCTGTCCGCGATATTCAGCTTCAAACTGTAGACGTGTGTGGACGGTAGATAATAGTTCGATAATTAATTGATTTTTCGTTTATTATCAACTCGAATATTGAAATGCAGTTGAGTCTCACAATGAGCCCCTTTCATTGACTTTCCCGAGAACTTAAGGATGGTGACTTTCATATCATCCTTTCAGTTAATATAAGTTTATAATATGATTCATCATGCAGCTTGAACGCTCAACTCACCATTGAAAACCATGGAAGCACTGTACAGCTGTTTCATCCTTGTTGGGAATCATCAGCAGTGCACATCCACCGAGCCCCCACGGGGACTCGAACCCGGGGTGAACGATTGTGAATCGAACACCTTAACCACAAGGCTATCCGGGCTGGCTCTCAACGGTTTGTTGAACATCTACACTACATGATATAGCACCCTTCCGTCACTGGCTTCGAACGGTAACAACCCGCCTCCCACACAGCGATCGACTCCTATGATGGATGACTTCTCTGTAGGGGCCTAAGTACAACGAAGGCATTCCGTTATGAACAACCTACACAGCTTGGTTACTATTTGCAATTGAGTAGTAGGAGATTAGATTTGTATATAATATGATTCATCATGCAGCTTGAACGCTCAACTCACCATTGAAAACCATGGAAGCACTGTACAGCTGTTTCATCCTTGTTGGGAATCATCAGCAGTGCACATCCACCGAGCCCCCACGGGGACTCGAACCCGGGGTGAACGATTGTGAATCGAACACCTTAACCACAAGGCTATCTGGGCTGGCTCTCAACGGTTTGTTGAACATCTACACTACATGATATAGCACCCTTCCGTCACTGGCTTCGAACGGTAACAACCCGCCTCCCACACAGCGATCGACTCCTATGATGGATGACTTCTCTGTAGGGGCCTAAGTACAACGAAGGCATTCCGTTATGAACAACCTACACAGCTTGGTTACTATTTGCAATTGAGTAGTAGGAGATTAGATTTGTATATAATATGATTCATCATGCAGCTTGAACGCTCAACTCACCATTGAAAACCATGGAAGCACTGTACAGCTGTTTCATCCTTGTTGGGAATCATCAGCAGTGCACATCCACCGAGCCCCCACGGGGACTCGAACCCGGGGTGAACGATTGTGAATCGAACACCTTAACCACAAGGCTATCCGGGCTGAATCTCAAACGTTTGTTGAACATCTGAACTACATGATATAGCACCCCTTATTGGATTTAATTTATCTCCACAGGTGAAATTGCCACCACATAGATTCCCAACAAGGATGAAACAGCTGTACAGTGCTTCCATGGTTTTCAATGGTGAGTTGAGCGTTCAAGCTGCATGATGAATCATATTATATACAAATCTAATCTCCTACTACTCAATTGCAAATAGTAACCAAGCTGTGTAGGTTGTTCATAACGGAATGCCTTCGTTGTACTTAGGCCCCTACAGAGAAGTCATCCATCATAGGAGTCGATCGCTGTGTGGGAGGCGGGTTGTTACCGTTCGAAGCCAGTGACGGAAGGGTGCTATATCATGTAGTGTAGATGTTCAACAAACCGTTGAGAGCCAGCCCGGATAGCCTTGTGGTTAAGGTGTTCGATTCACAATCGTTCACCCCGGGTTCGAGTCCCCGTGGGGGCTCGGTGGATGTGCACTGCTGATGATTCCCAACAAGGATGAAACAGCTGTACAGTGCTTCCATGGTTTTCAATGGTGAGTTGAGCGTTCAAGCTGCATGATGAATCATATTATATACAAATCTAATCTCCTACTACTCAATTGCAAATAGTAACCAAGCTGTGTAGGTTGTTCATAACGGAATGCCTTCGTTGTACTTATGCCCCCACAGAGAAGTCATCCATCATAGGAGTCGATCGCTGTGTGGGAGGCGGGTTGTTACCGTTCGAAGCCAGTGACGGAAGGGTGCTATATCATGTAGTGTAGATGTTCAACAAACCGTTGAGAGCCAGCCCGGATAGCCTTGTGGTTAAGGTGTTCGATTCACAATCGTTCACCCCGGGTTCGAGTCCCCGTGGGGGCTCGGTGGATGTGCACTGCTGATGATTCCCAACAAGGATGAAACAGCTGTACAGTGCTTCCATGGTTTTCAATGGTGAGTTGAGCGTTCAAGCTGCATGATGAATCATATTATATACAAATCTAATCTCCTACTACTCAATTGCAAATAGTAACCAAGCTGTGTAGGTTGTTCATAACGGAATGCCTTCGTTGTACTTAGGCCCCTACAGAGAAGTCATCCATCATAGGAGTCGATCGCTGTGTGGGAGGCGGGTTGTTACCGTTCGAAGCCAGTGACGGAAGGGTGCTATATCATGTAGTGTAGATGTTCAACAAACCGTTGAGAGCCAGCCCGGATAGCCTTGTGGTTAAGGTGTTCGATTCACAATCGTTCACCCCGGGTTCGAGTCCCCGTGGGGGCTCGGTGGATGTGCACTGCTGATGATTCCCAACAAGGATGAAACAGCTGTACAGTGCTTCCATGGTTTTCAATGGTGAGTTGAGCGTTCAAGCTGCATGATGAATCATATTATATACAAATCTAATCTCCTACTACTCAATTGTAATATAAGTTTCTTCCTAATCAAGTGGAATCAAATAGTCTGCACATTTTGATTCGGTGATTTAGTAAGGCAAAAAGCCTTTGCACAACCCACACCAGTTTATTTGATTGCACATTTTTATTCAGTAAATTATGCGAACTAATGTAGGCACACGTTATCATGCAATGTTTCTCATGATTTTCGTGTGTAGTCTCACTGATAAAAGTACTGGCAACACGACCATTCAATTAGGTGTTCGGTTCTAGACTTTTGACTCAGAGTATGCATTGTTTATCAAATTGAGAAAGATAAACTTGAGGATGAATGTGGAATGAGCTTCCACATTCAATGTGTAAGTCACTTGTAGTTTGAGTAATTAGAACCACAATGACAGCCGGTGATTTCTGTCAGCTTCAAGCACCATATAAGCGAGTGCCACTTTGGTAACGAAGCACAGTTAACACGTCGATTTCCATTGAAGAATTGGGCTTTTCTCTGATCAGGATTGACCAGTCACTGATCAACACGTGAAGGATGAGTGTTTGATTCATCGGAAAAACCGTTTTCATGGTTAAATGTCTTGTTGCTTGCGAATTCAATTTATCTCGCAAAATATACTTCCAAGTTATTATACCTAATGAGACAGGTCAGGGACTAATTGTTTATCAAATTTCAAACAGACTTTTTGTTCGATAATGAATTTCCAGGTCCTTAAAAACATTTCGTGGTTCACAAACTGTGCCCTTGTCTGTCTGGCATATCCATGACCGACATCCATTTTCAATTTCCCCCATGTTATTATTTCCAGCGTGAAACACTGAAACAAGCCTACACCGTCCATTTGTGGACAGTGCTCGCATTCACATTTGTGTTTGCCATTTTCGGATTTGTGGCCGCATTCGCTACTAAAATTCACAGTGAAAAATCGTTCGAGCATATGAGCTTTCCAGGGTCTCGAGAAGGTTCTTTGAGCAATCGACGTTAGTCACTCGGAACTGTGCTGCCTATCCGCTAGAATCACTAGCGGCTTTCCACTCCGTTCAACACGTTTGACTTGTGGAGAACAAATAAGAACTGGTTGACACAACAACATCATAGTTCGAAATTAGAGAAATGTGGATCAGGTATACGCAAAAGAATGACCGCACCAAAAGTGAAGGAATGCGTATAATTATCCGCAGTATTTTTAAACTGAAAACACTACACCATGAACTGTTCATCTGCTCACTGGTAAATAAATTACGAATTCATGACACACAAACTTTCACACAGGTTTTATGTAAAATTTATCCATGTGTGTAATTTTTACTTAAGTTTCACTTGTATGTTTGTTGGAAATTGAAGGCTTTGTTCAACCTCACATTGTTGAATTGTTTGGGGCATTTCACGCATCCTCCAGATATACGTTGAATGTTCGACTTGAGACAATGTGCCATTCTTATCGCAAAACCATGTGCAGAATCGTCTTGCGAGTAATTTGACGGTAATTATCATACACTCAATACAAAATGCAATGAAAGCCATATTCTTTGATGTTTTGCCCCGAACATTTACTGACATAAGTGGATGATTTACAAGGAAAACAGGTGAAAATGAAACACGGAGCAGGACGGGATCAAAGTAATCATTTTCTTCAAATCACGCATCGGTATATCCCTCACGGAAACGATAATGACAAAATATACATAATTCCCAGTCGATCGCACTGCTCAGTCGACCTGCGATTCTGAGTATGAATTTCTTATACATTTACAAACTCGAATACACAAACATTTTACGAAAACCAAGTAGATTTATTGTTCATATAATTATTTGAAGACAGGAAAACAATCATGGGTTTACAGCATCTTTTCCTTTGGAATATTAGATCATCATTTTCAATGGATTTTCTCTCTCATGAACATGTGTAGAGACTTACGTCTCATACTTAGCTTAAATAACCAAAACCAACAGTAGAGGTCAAATAGCTCTCTAATTCCGGTACATAGTTTTAGTTTGCTGAAAATAATAATATTCTACCAATATTTTCATGGAGCTTTCATAACCAGAGTGGTACTAACATGGTTATTTTGGGAGGGATTTGTGGCACAAATGGCAGCATCACAGCCTCTAAAACCCATGAAAACATTCAAATATGCAGATAAACAGAAACAGGGATTAATTCTAGTCAAACTGACGCGAGATCTGCTGCAAGATCTCAACGGAATTCGGGACCAGAAGAGTGAGTCATATACGTATACGAATACACAGAAGCATCCCTGAAAACTGTGTACAGTCTCATTCCTAGTACAATTGTCGGTCATTTGGACCACACCGATCATCGAGTGGATCCCAGTTAAAGCATTCAGAATGCCGGAAAACCGATTGAAACAGGTCCAAATATAATGCGTGGAATGCCCAGATGCCCATACTTTTTCCTGAGATTACTTTGAACCAAACCACTTTGGATCACCAAATATGACATGCTGGTTTGTCAACCCATTTTTATATAAAATACGCACACTAGTTTTATGCATGCAACAGATAGATCGATTTATCCCGAAAAATGTGCCTGAGAGGGTGAGGACGGCTACCGAACTCACCCCTGAACGAATTCCGAAAGCGTCGAAGTAGTTTAAGAAAACGATGACCTTGCTCTGTAAAGACTCATTTTTGATACTCAGAGCTTGTTTTTGATCAGTATTGACGTCATGCTGGATTCATCATCAAAATCTACTCATATTATACATTCTGAAGTAGCTTCCTTGCCATTATCAAAACACTAGGAAGATACGAGACTCAGATCTGTCTGAGTTCGAAAGAGGAAAAAATACTCGCAGACAAACTCTCATAGGTAAACATAAGCCCGATTCCTAAGAAAAATTTCGGATCAGAAATAGTTATTTGCAACTTTCTGGAGGATGCAGATTAGTGTGTCGTTAAGAGAAAACGTGAAGTTCCAAGAAAAATCTCTAATCAAGACACAAGAAGATTCTTAGGCGGTTCTTTGAATCAAAGCTGCAGAGGTCCCGACAGCTGCATGCAAACATTCAGCGTGCTCAGAGACTCCTAGAGTCTGCACTATATCTACTGCACAAATAGATGAGATCAAAGCCTTGAATGACTGATCATCATTTCCGAAATGCAAAGCAATGGGCCATAAATCACATCAATTGGAGTACGGAATGGAATAAAGTGGCATTTAGCAATAAAAAAATTAATTTGGACCGCTTTGATGGAATCGTGCACCACTGACACGACTCCAAGAGGAACAAGCTTAACCTCAGTCGTCGAGCAATTGCTGGTGGTTCTCTGATATTTTGCAGGGCGGTTTTTTGGGGCGGACAATCTCGACTAGTACTTCTGGAAGGAAGCGAACGGCGGACTCCTACATCAGAACGGTAAATGAATTTGTGCTCACGATTATTCTGGAAGGTCAACTGGGTACAGTGGCATCTGATCATGACCAGCGGTAGTCAAACGGTCATCATGGTGAGCTTTAGAACCTTTGGTTCCGAGTTCAGACCCCGCTTTCGCAACAGCTCGTTCCCAAATCGGTAATCTCTAATCGGTCAGTATCACCTTCCTGAATTATGGAACCGTAAAAAGGAAGTAAGTAGAAAGGCAAAATAAGGATTGAAGAGGACAACTCGGCCATACATAGGACAAAACCCACCAGAATTTGGCAATTATATGGGATCATCGAGTTCTTGGTCTGGCCCGCCCACAGTTCAGACCTGAACATGATCAAAACTGTTTGGGGTCTGATAGTGAGGTGAGTTTGGGCAGATGAAATAGTCTTCGGGGCTTTGCACGAGTTGACGTCCGCCATCATCGAGGAAGTGGATAGCATAAAACTCGAAACCACCAGGAAAATAATGGGAAACAAGCCTGGACGTAGTGTTTTAGTCATTACCAATAAAGGTCACTGTGTTTCGTAACCAGCTACTTGTATGGCCACCAGCCTAGGGGTGGGTTTAAAATCGTTTCTCGCCCTCTCGGGCTCATTTCCAGGAGACGAAACGTTTTTATATAGCATGACTCACCATGCAGTGTGGGCATTCAAATATTCGAAAACAGGACCTTTGTGCACAAAAGCAATTAACACACGCCCTCCACTTCCCGTGGCATACCATTTCACCGACTCACACCGACCACATACAAAATTTGTCATTTCAGTGTGGTTCACCTGACCTCGGGGTCAGAATTACTTGGTCAGATTTCTCAGTGGGATGGCACCATGACCGTGTCCATTTCATTCATAACGACATCAAGCAGACCGACTAGATACGTTATTAGCACATTCTCCTTACTTATTTGTTTTTACTTTCATGCGGCTATCGCCTGAGAGGCGAGCCAGCTTCATGGATGTCGCGGATTGCGCCTGCCTATGAACCACCGTCAGCGGCGAGATCAGAAAGCAGGGAGATCCAGTTCTCGTTCCAAATGAGGGCCCCATAAACAGACCGGAGTTCCAGTCACTCGACTTCCCTCTTGACAGTGCTCGCCTACATTTTCAGTTGTCCTCTAAGGTGGCAGCACCAACCGTGGCATGCAACAGGAGATGGACATTGTTTTGAGATCTCGGTGTTCAGGCTTCATAGAATGTGGCCAAACCACTTCAAACATCGCCGTTGATGGAATACTGATAACTTTTCAATGTGAAAGCATCGTTCTCTTATCGACAATCAAAAGCTTCCAGCTTTCTGGTTTCCTCGAAGCGAAATGGTCACGTCTCGCAATCTTAGGCCAATATGGGGCGGACAGCGGCTCAGAAGATGGTGATTTCGATTTGGTGACTGATAGCTTTTCGATGCTCAAGTGACTTACGTGGCTGAGAAAAAGCTGTCCTGATGTTGTTAGTTAGCACTTCGACTTCGTTCTTGGCTTGGCCGTTTCGGAAGATCGTGCAGCCTAGATAGCTGAACGACAGAGTTGCTGAATTTGCTTGCTGTTGACGTGTATTCGGTGAGTAGACTGTCCAGTAGAAATCTTAAAGGTCTTCGTATTTGGTGTAGTGACTTCTAGCCCCATGGTTTTCACAGAGAAAACCACATTATTCATAATTGGCTTTAGGGTAGTCAAACTGTCTCTAGAATAATCGTATCATCATCGAATTCCAAATCAGCTAAGAAAACTTCTGGACTGAGCTGTACACCACGGTAATCGATGACAGCCTGCCGCATTATCCAATCAAAAGTGTAGTTGTATAGGACTGGCGACAACGGGCAGTTCTGTTGGACACTGGATTCGAGAGAGACTCTGCTGAATTCTCCTCCATAAATTCGTATTCTTGCATGCTCTTTTGGGTAGTACAATTCCTTGAGACTGGCTAGTTTAGCCGGCATGCCGTCTGCTTGCAGAATGATCCATAAAGGGTGTCTGTCAACTGAGTCAAATGCTGGGTGAAAGTCAATGAAATAGGTTAACGTCGGCTGTTGAAATGTGTAGCGATGTTCTAGTGCTCGTTGTGTAGTGAATATCGTGTCCACGCGTCCCCTACCGCGGTGGAAGCCTCCCTAATTAGAACGACTGCGTGCCTCCCTCACGGCTGAGAAGCGGTCCAGTGGAAGCATAGGGAATATGTTTGCAGCCACATTGATCAGGCTGATTATGCAGTAGTAATCGTACACTGTTCTATCACCTTTCTGAGAGAGAGTAGGATTGAGATTTTTCAGTTGGTGAGGAATTGTTCTTTTCCCTAAATTGAACAAAACAGCGTGTTTAGGGTATCTACCAGCGCCTAAAGGCAGGAATTATAAAACTCCGGTCCGATGTCGTCTTCTCCCGGGGCCTTTTCGGTTCTTTAGATTATTTATCACAGGAACAATATCCTCCAGGGACGCAGGGCTAATAGTGATTGTTGTGTCGGCTCAAGTAGTCACGCCCTCGATCAGACAGTCTCACACGCACGTGCCATTATTGACTGCCTATCGATTCATACTTGTTTGCTGACTCAGCTAGTCACACACGTACACGTCACTGTGACTTTACCCACGGAAGGCTTGTGCTAACCAACAAGACCTTGGCCCGAGCCATACGTGCTTGCTGATTCGTTGCTGCTCAGTGGCCCTGCTTGGCCGCGCTCGGTCGATTGTATTGCTTGCTCTTGTCTATAGATGAGGCACTTGTTTGTTTGTTTGCTCGTTTACGTACGTGCATACTGATACGCCAATAAACGGATTGTTGCGTACTGTGTTCTCTGAATTCTGAACAACAGAGTAGCACTAATCTTAGTATTAGTATTGTACATTCACAAAACAGTGGTCTAACCAACGTCGGTAGAATGGAAGTTGTATATATTACAAACACTAGAAGAGTGGTAGAAAATTGGGCTAGGAATTCAATGGAAGCACAAAAACAAATCATCAATTAAAAACTTCCCGGAAATTAAAAGTAAACCTCTGGTTCTAATCACCCACATCTGATGATAGACTTGTAGCAACGTCATCAGAGCATCCTTGCATAGATTCGACGAATACTTCCGCTGAATCGCCGAAAGTGTTAAATCACCCATAAAGTACGCATCGACTGTGTATATAAATCCATAAAACTGGTCTAATGCCCGCGTCGACAAAATGCTGTTTCCGTAGTTAGTACCAGAACACGTAATGGTGACCTTGCCTTTATTTGCAAGAGCGTAAACACAAAACTCGGCCGTAGCCGGCAAGTAAGCCGTACTCAAACAAGTAAGTTAGCAAAAGAGCTAAATTTTATATGCTGTCATGCGCAAAAGAGTAAGGCCAATGAGTACGTAGCAAAATTGAAGAGTCTGCACTGCTGGTGATGAAGCATGAATAAAGATCGAGGCTTAGTAGACGTATGTCTGTTCATGAGAGTAATATTGATCGGTTTTCTGCGTAGTATGCGTGACTTTCTCCAGACACAACACTGATGTCACACATTCCACTTTGGATTGTAGGGAATTAATTTGTCAAGCTTGCCGTGGGGTGACTCAGAAGATTGTTGAAGTGCCTGTCCCACCTCTGCATCTTCTTTCGCTGTTCCGGGATCAGTGGCCAGATAGTGTCCTGAAGGAGTGGTTTTACTGACTGTTGCTTGCCGAATGCCTTTTGAATAAGATGGAAGAGTTTTGGGTATTCTTCACAGTTAGCCACTGCCTCCATATTGTCCGAGACTTCGGACAATTGGTTGTTCCTGTCTTCTCTTGCCAAGCGGAAGCCCTTTTGTCGAGCCTCCCGAAAGCCAGGGAGGCCATTTGGGGCGGATTCTCTGGCCTTCTTAGATAGATAATGAGTCGTCCCCGATGTCAAGTCCTTCTGTCGTTTTCGCATAGTGCCCAGTTCGTCGACTGCAGATTGTTTGACAGACGATTTCAGTCACTTCCATTGTTGTTCCACCGATGTTTCTTCAATGACTGGGTGATCGGTTGGAACGGCGGTGACGGGACCTAATACTGCTTGTCGTTTTGTCGGTGATCCTCAGGCGGCTGCTTTCGTCCTTCTCGGGGCACAGAATTTGTTGCAATTAGCCAATTGCACCTCGGGGAAGGCACGGACAAAGGTCTGGTCGGTGCCATTCTTATTTCCTGTCTGAGCATCTCCGTAGGACCGGTAGTCTTCGGTCGAGGACACCCAGCGGTATCGTACCAGTATACAGTCGATCTGATGTGCAGTGACAGTCTTTTGAGCACCACGTCAGCAGACATCACCTGGGGTGTTGGAAGCGGTAAGTCTGTTGTGGTCTGCTAAACTGACGGGATGAGCACCACTGTCACTTTGTTGTCCAAGGCCATATTTTCCTAATATGTGCCTAGTTGCTTGGTCTGATGGACCAGTACGAGCATTCTAGTCCCCCACTACAAGAAGTATGTCTCGATTTGGCAAATTGTTGACCACTTCCTCTAACTTGTCGCAGAACTGATCTTTCGCTGTCTCTTCGGAAGTTAATGTCGGGGCGTAAATTGCAACAACTGTTATGCTCAGAGGCGAGGAGCGAAAACGAGCTACAGCAATTCGATGGGACATCGGGTTCCATAAATCAGCACGTTTCCAGCCCTGCTACTGACGGTGATCACGACGCCGTGAAGAACGGAGTTGTCAATAGGTTCGCTGTGGTAGAGTAGGAAGTGGTCGTTTATTCTGGGAACTTTAAACCCCTAATTGCCAGAATTAAGCAGACAAGTTTTGGAGAGAAATGCAATGTTTATTTGGTAATTATGTAACGAGTGTGTCGTGATGGCCTGATTACCGATGCCATGCAAAGTGAACGGGCTTGCGCAGAATAAGGTTCCCAGCTAGTATATTTGGCACCTCGACCGCGGGGAAAAACAAAACATGTCGTCTACCGAGGACGCCGGAGTTTGATCAGTGTATACTGTAGCGGCAAAATTCCTGAAGAGCCTTGGAGATAGTGTACAAATTAGAGTCCTCAGAGTTGATCGGCTTTTTATTCGAGGTTACACCTCAACCAACTCAAACTCGTCGGACAACAGAAAGACCATTCGTTGGGAGCGGTGCATACTTTTTTATATAGTGGTCAACCAATCTGGGATGCTCAACGCATCCAATGTGATCTTGGTGCAAGGTTGCCAGTGGCTCTCTAGGAGCTTGTTGCTCATTCGGTAGAAGTGACCATCACCCAGGAGCCCACGCGACTCTGTTAGTTGGACAGTTTTCCATTTTGGCCGTTGGGTCAAACAGTAGACCTCGTCCGTTTATTCAGGTGGATCTGTGTTCGCATGCTGAACACCGTCTCATCGACTACCCTCCAACCTTATTTGGTCCACCAGTCGAGCGGTTTATCGAGATGTGGTCGCTGATGGTTGCTTCAGTTTCGTGGAACCACAGGTGATAGGTGAGTAACCAATGGGGAATAAGTAGACGGAAAAAGCCCCAAGGGGTCTGATAGAGTATCAAATCAGGGGTGCTGCTCCTATCGGTCACCCCATACACCACAATAATCACTATGAATCTGAATGATTTCTCTCTTTGAAATACATCCTCGTCAATTTTGAACTTGTCCATAGGATCGATACATTAAGAAATTACTTACTAAATTGAGCATCCATTCCGCTTTCTGGGCGAGAAAATAAAACCATAGTTTAGACAAGATGAAAACAATTACACGATCCATAATCAATTCCAGTATGCGAGTATCTTGTTCTATAAAATTGACTGGTTTTCCGTCGAATGGATTACCCATCTTTATCTCATGGTTTTCAAAATAAACCACGTGTGTTTAGGCGTATAACATTGTGCATTGAAATGAATTCGATATTATCATTTTATTGTTTACCTGTCTGTATTGAAGACGTGCACTTTACGGGCCGAAACCGAAAGAGCTAGAAGACGTGGAAATCATTGAAAGCGATATGCCCGAGAAACTTCGAATTTCTATTTGCGAGCTGATCAACGAGGGGATTCTACGGCATAAATATCAAGATCCAGTAAGTTTGACTCATGTTCACGTCATGGGATAGAGAACAACATGAAATAGTACTTCTTCGTAGGCTTTTAATACTAATGTAATGAACCAATCTCGGCGGAATAACTGCTTTCAATATAATCCTCATGCAAACTTTTATGTAGAATGATTGGAATTAAATCGATCTACACTAGGTTTGAAATTGCCTTTTGACACTACCGTCAGTTTTCTCTTAGTTCCACTTTTTTGTTTTCTCTGAAGATAAAGTGGATTTGCTTTCTGTCTGTTGCTCGTTTTATTTAATGTAATTTATGTGGGACTGAGGAACAGGTAGAGCTTTGTTCTGGATGTTTTAGGTCAAATTTTGCTCCCACACATTTGGTGCAATGCTTAGTTAGTTTACTGTGATTGCGAACAGACACTGTTGCATCGTTTCCTGTTCAAAAGAATACAAAACACGTCGTCTACGGGGGAAGCCGTAGTTTTATCAATGTATACTTTAGCGGGAATATTCCTGAAGAGCCTTGTAGGTAGTGTACAAATTGGAGTCCTCAGAGTTGATCGGCTTTTTATTCGAGGTTACACCTCAACCAACTCAAACTTGTCGGACAACAGAAAGATCATTTGTTGGGAGCGGTGCATACTTTTTTATATAGTGGTCAACCAATCTGGGATGCTCAACGCATCCAATGTGATCTTGGTGCAAGGTTGCCAGTGGCTCTCTAGGAGCTTGTTGCTCATTCGGTAGAAGTGACCATCACCCAGGAGCCCACGCGACTCTGTTAGTTGGACAGTTTTCCATTTTGGCCGTTGGGTCAAACAGTAGACCTCGTCCGTTTATTCAGGTGGATCTGTGTTCGCATGCTGAACACCGTCTCATCGATGTTTTTAGGCTTCGGCCACCCTCCAACCTGATTTGGTCCGCCGGTCTAGTGGTTTACTCAGGTGTAGTTGCTTATGCAAGCTTCAGCTTCGTGGAGCCATAGGCGAGAGTTAGGTAGCCAATGGAGACCAAAGAGATGGAGGATGTCTCACGACAGTCTACCAAGCTTAGAGGTGCTGCTCCTCTCGGTTACCACAGACACCCCTGGTACGAAGTCATATAAATGATGTCACACTTGCGAATTTTCTTAAACAAGTGTCTATCCGAATTGGTGTCCTTAATAATAAGACTATTTGCAGCACTACACTACTACTAGTTCAGAAAGCTCGCAAGAGTGCGTGTGACAGTTTCTTGGCTGAGACTTGGTGGAAAACCTGATCCGGATGTCAGATCTTTCCTAACTTGCCCATTATATACTCAAGCTCCTGGTCCATGTTGCTTAGGTAGTGATTATTCATGTCCACACTAGCTAGATAAGTCACTCAACTCTAGTTCAGACACAGTGGAAGGAAACCCAGGATACGGGTATATTGTCCTACCCACGTACACTTAAGGAAAACAATTCTTTAAATGTGCCCGGTAGCTTCCATCACGTAGGGGGTGTTACGCGTCCTGGGTTGGGTTCAGGACATCTATCCACTTTCTGTTCGGACATATTCAAGGATATGGTTAGGTAGCGCTATCATTAGCAATCTTCTTTTCATGAAATTTCTTTGTCGAATTTTCGCTGCTATTAGTCTTTTCTCCTCCAATTTTCCTCCTCCTAATATTTTAATTTTCAACTGAGATCCCCGCTGAAACTTTACAACCAAGGACTCCGTATCCAGTGCTAGCTTACTGGCTGTTTGAACTGAACTCAATAAGTTTTCGCAAAAATAAATTCAATGAAATCAAATTTATTATGCATTCCTCGTGCAGTATTGGCATTCAACGCACCACTGAAAATTCATGGAAGCACTTTGGAGTCATTTCACCTGGTTTATTAGAATTTTTTAGCCTAGACTCAACTGGGATTTGTACGTAATATGTACGCCTGTAATAAACTCATATCAACCAGTAAGGTTATCCGGGCCCGCAGTAAGTAGTTCACTTCAGCTGATCATTACATTGAACGGGGTCAGTTCGTCACCTATTCAAGGAAGCACTCATTTGGAGAAAGTAAACGGAGTGGCGGCTTCGAAGAGTGCACTGCATGCGTGTGCCTTGAAGTCAAGGCCCCTTGGCTAGCCTAAACTACTTATATTCCTAAATAAATCAGTTCAGCCATGAAAGTCAAAACAGAAACCAACTAACAATTCTCTGGATGACATTTTGTTGTGGAAATTCATTTTATTGTATTTATTTGAAAAACTCTATGAACCGTAGTATTTCGTTTCTTCGGTGAAGTTCTAACAAGCTACTAAAAGCTTTCCAACGGAATTATGGAAAGTGATTGTATCCTATTTCAGCCTTTGAAACTAGCTATTTGTCCAAAAAAATATTTTTCAATTCACTTTTTTAGGTAATAACCGATTTCCTTCGTTGTTTGGCCAGCTTTAAAGGTTGCAATGAAAATTATAACGCTCAAAAACCATCAAAAATTGTAATAATCCTTGACAGGACCTGCAGGAGATTCTTAGAATGGGACATCTTTACTACCAATTCATTTCAGTTTGTAACAACTGACAATCAAAGACTGGCTGCGGCAGACTGCTACCTCCCAGCAGCGTACTCAATCGAAAATAATATGAAAAACAAGAAAATAGAGAAAGCATAAACAGAAACGCTGATTTTAGTACGGAGTCAGTAAAGTATGTGAATACAGGAGCGCTACCGATTGCGAGAAATATTCACACCACTCGCTCAATTCACCGCTGAGTGGTTGGATCTTTTAGACCTCTTCGTCATGTCTAACAACACCTACGTTCAAGCCAAGTCAGTCGTAGTTCATCCACTGGAATGGGTGGAATTTTCAGCCTCTACGCCATATCTGTGGTTATAAAAATACGAAATCGGAAAATGCGTAAAACCTCTGGTAATTTTTATGCGAGTAAACAGTTCCGTAAGTCTGTGGTGAGTCTCACTGGATCAACAAGCAGACGAGCATGATACGGCAAAACAGAACTGCAACTTGCAAAGGTGGGAGCAAATAGAAATTTGAGCTTTGAGCGAGTACGTGTTTTAGAAACGGCTTTTGAAATTTACCTCTGCAGAGGATTATGTTTATCCGAGAGTGCTTTAGAGGTAAACTGACCACAAGCATGGAAATGTTTCTCAGTGACGGTTTCAACACATGCCTCTCTGGATATGCTTCTGCATTCAGAGATGTGCTTCATGGATCTTATAATCCATTCCAAGTCTTTCTTCTGTAGGCCGGGGAAAATAACTGGAGAGCAGTACAACTTGTGTGAGAGAAGACATGCAGTCACAAACTTAAAAATCAACTGAATTGGGACCGAAAAGTTATTCTAGAGGGAGAGAAAAAACGACGAATTTATAACTTTATAAAATGTCCGTTGAACATACATGAAACATGAAGGATTATGGGATATTGTAACACCAAGGTAGTTAACCGTTGGTGATGTTGGTATGGGTTTATTGTTCAAAGATAGAAGAGGAAACCAGTTAGTGAGTGATCTGTGTGGTGTATCAAGAAGTAAGGAAAACTATTCATCCTGACATTTAGAAACATTCAGTACAAGGGAGTGGGATGAGGACCAGTTGAGAACTTTATTTAGTTTGATCTGAATTTGCGAAGTTCCTTCGGGTGTTGGTAATTCACATCCTAAAAATACATCGTCGATGCATTCGCAGTCAAAGAATGCCGACGGGATTGGAAGTTGTTTTAAGCACAACAGAAAGAAAAAGGGGAAAAAATTGCACCCTGTAGTACACTGTCGGATCCCCTGGTCCGACTTTTAATGCCCTTTTTCCATGTCTTGAACGGTTCATTCTCGCTTACCTTACAACCACTACTCGCTTCAGTCCACGGTGCAGACTGAAAAGTCCCATATAGGGACAGGAGCAAAGCATACCCCAAACACTTCGGTCTGGTGAACTTAATTGCTTAAGTTAGTTAATTGTTTTGGGTGCCTAAAACTCTATGCCTAACTCCAGTATGGCCGGTGTGGTATTCTCACACGGTTTGGGGAAAGCTACGAAGGCACTAGTTCAATACTGACAATCTTGGAGCATCCTCTGTTTGGAGTGGCCGTAAATAAGAAACAGCCTAATTTGCCTGAAAAATCCCAGAGAACACATTAGGAATAAACAACGTGGCGAACTAGCTCGTTTTCAGTTATTCTTACCAATACATAATACACATCGTTCCCCATTCTTATTAAGTGAATCATATATATTGTCACGTACTGGTATCAGTACGAATAACTTAAACAGTCTAAGTATTACAGAGTACACGAGACCCTTGCCAGATAAGCGGATGTCTTATGGGCGGCATGAATGGCCCGGGTTGGCCAAAGCCGTGAGCGCTTCCGGTTCGTACAAAGACAGCCTAGTCGATGTTCGAACTCTGGGTGAAGTGCAGCTGACTAGATTACAGCAGCAACATCTGGAACTGTGAATGTGCAGAACCATGCGAGATGTGATAATATGACTCCTTACTGGGCCACTTTATATATTTTAGCATTGTCCAAATTAACAAACAGATGCAGCTCAGTGCCTATGCTTTTGCTAATCACAGTAATACGAATGTAGTCATCTAATCACAGATTGTGGGCTATTGCTTAAATCGGATGCGTTTACTATTTATTAGCATTCAGCATAACTAATTTCAAAGGTTGTGAATATTCATACCCCTAAGGTAGACTGAAATCGGTAGTTTACTACATGTGTTCCATACATGTTTTGATGGTTCACCGTCTTCCGCGGTACCGGGAAATTGTTCCCGTGATATCGAAAGAATACATTTTACCTGACTGCGGCTGCAATATTTCACACCTGAGCTTTGTGACTGAACTTTTCACGCATGACCCATAAGGTACTTGAGTTCCTTAATGAAGGTCTATTTCTGGTTAAAAAAAGATCGGAGTAAACACCCAAGTTGTCCAGTCTAATCACAAGTCGGTTTTTTGATGCTTATTTCAAAGCCCATAAATGGTTCCAAACAGGGAACGTAAAATGTTTACGGTCATCGGGCTGTGTTCATGGACACTAGTGCAAATAATCTTGCAAAGATGCGTAAAATCTAAACTTTCTCGCCGAATGTAAAATTCTTTGACCAGTGCTAATCTTTGACAATCACTTCTGAGGATTGGTATTCAAACTCATACATCTCTGGTCAACTTCTGTGGTTTGCTGCATTCAGCTGTCCGCCCAATCGTTACCGAGCTTGATATAATCGAACCTTGAATGTTTTTCCACTCACTATCTAAAGGTTATTTTGGACCATTCAGTTGACCAGCTATACTTTCAGGTTTGTGATTTCCGACTCATGTCTTCGAGGCGGTAATTGTCGGTTACTCACTACTGACGATTCCCGGGTGAGGCAGAAGAGCGTGCAAAGTTCCACTTGATGAGCAAGGCACCGATACTTCATGTTTAATCATGAACTATTGTTGTGCTCACATTCTTAGAATCTTATTTTGGGTTTCCCTCATAATCAATATTTAAAGTTGAACCCGTTTCTTATTCAGTGGAGACCTACATTTGTATTTCAAAGTTTAAACGCATGAAATGATGTAAATAAGATCCAATTGTCATAAGAAATCCCCTTTTGACCGTTAGCATGTAATAAGATTCAGCTCACGAACTGAGCCCTACTAATACAAAGCCAGTTTTGTCTATGAGAAGGCATAATGCGGAAATCGTAAACAGACAAACAAACAAACAAAAGCTAGTTTGGCCTGAATTATTGTTTCAACTTTCACAAAGCGGGAAATCTGATTGACGTGGCCCACATTCGAAGATGAGCTGACCAAAACAATGAGGCTTTGCGTTATCTGTTTACGCTTTGGATATTAATAAACCAATCTGCATTATTGATTTCATTTTGAGAAGGAAGAAATATGGAAACCAATTTGGACTCTGAGCTGATGGAAACACAATCTGTTTTTGTTGTACATGGTAAAGCGAGGCTTCATGATTGTCAACAATAAACTCTTGCCGGCAGATAACATACTGCCATGCCCAGAAGGTGAAAGCAGTGAATATGAAAATAAATTTATTCCGAATTTGTTTGATTCTGCGGAATGACGACGGGGGAGTTTTGAATCAGTTAATTAGGATAATTGCGGATTCGTGAAATAATAAGCGTAGTTTACTTTATTGATTTTTCGATTCTTTTTCGTAGTGTGCTTTCATTATCCAAACTCTATAGTTTATTATAATATTGCTTGGCTCATTCACTAAGATGTACGTTCAGGTTTAGAAAAATCTGGGCCATTTTCGAAAAAAGCTTTGCTGAGCTCACTCGATTTGTTTTCCTTAGCCATTACCTCCAGAAGCATCACTCTTCTAGTAGCCCTGTGCGCTGTTCACAGAAGTTCAAACCCCAGGCGATGCTACTTCTATTTGATGGCTTGTCACCAGAGAGAGAAAAAGCGAATTTTATGTGGACAGCAGTACACAAATGTTTTTCATCCACTGCCCGTAAAGCTAAAGGATGGACAAGACCAACCGAGATGAAAAAAACATTGGGTAGCCCAGCTATAAACAGTATGTATCACAGACGCTCATGAATAACAACGCTAATCGGTATAATGAATTACAGCAGATAAGAACACCAGTAAGCCAGAAGCGGGTGAAGCACAGAGTAAGTCAACCGGCCAAACCTGGGCACAAAATCAAGCCATGCTGGGTTGGTCAGGTCATTGAGCTACTACCTAAAAGGGGCTATTATTCATGTTTACGTATGCCATAATGTCTAGTCATCAGTTGACTGGTCTACGACTGAATGTTAGCATCCACAACGCAGCTTTCAGGGGATTGGATGAAGCATCAAAAATCCGCAAGAACAGCTGAACCGGTGGCAGAACCAATTTCAGAGCTGTTTGAAATGCTTTTCAACTCTTACCTTTACCGTAAAATTGCTATGATATGGTAAACCACTGTCCTCCGCTATTTGTTATCCATGCAAGAGTACACTAGCTTTAATATTCACCAAATAAACAGTTTGAAGGAGCAAGCAAGAATTCGAAGCCGAATCTTTGAATCCCTTCAAACGCTGGTTGTGTTTTGCTGGCTACTAGTGGAAGCACTTGTGAAGACGACGTTCTATTCATTGTCTTAGATGTGACTTAATTATCATCTCGGCCGTTAGTTCCGTCTTATTTGCTTTAAGACTGTGGACAGTCTGAAAATGACCTAAATGCACACGATTCAACCAAATTCCACCATCTTTGCCATGGACCCATGAACTTAACATCATTTCTCATGTACTTGAAGTAAGCATACCCATCACACTGGATATTTTTTGAAATGTGATAAGAACTTGGTGAAGCCAGTTAGAATCATTTTAATCGTGTTCACTTAGACTGAACTTCACAAATATAAAACACATGTAATGAGCAGGCTGTTAGCAGCCGTATTGGTGTTCGAATAATCTTAGTGTAGGATCCTGTCAAAGCACTCACTGAGTCTTTGTCCTCATACAGTTTTTCTTTCCTTTACTTTGTAGATCGAACAGAAACAGCACCCTCCCCCGCCTCCGATTGAACACTGATCCTTGCATATCACAAACTGCACGTTTAATTTCGAAATATTTGCTAACATAAGGTAAAATCTGGTTCCTGTTGGGTGTATTTGAATGCTTAGCAGTGAAGTGAGCAGGTCATTGATAGCCATTCGGTTTTCGAATAGTGTGAGTATGGGAGCCCGACGATGCTCTTGTCGAGGTTCGATTTCGTCGAGGTTTCTCTGTTTTTGGTGTTTCAGATCGAACTCGAGCAACCTTTGGGCGGAACAGCTCTGATCCTTGCATATTCCAGTAGCAGCCTTCCGATCGATTTGTGTGGATGAGCTAGAACAAACTTCCGCTTTTCTTTTACGTTTGAACTAGCGAATACAGAGGCGGAGGTACTTTAAAATATTTCGGGAGATAAAGTGTGGTTCGCCTAAATAATTAATTTGGATTTAAGCCTCAAAATGTTCAATTTTCTGCAATAATGCTACAGAACTGTTCGCTTTTATTTTAGTTCTGAGACAGATAGCACAGGAAGATACTAGATTAACCGATTGGGAGAAATAGTGAAATTGCAGATTCTCGGCACAAGTGCTTACAATCTTATAAATTAGCGATGTCATCCTGTTTGCACATTTCTTCCACCTGATTCGGATCTTCGGAATATGTATGTTGTCATCCTCGAATACGAGATTCAGTAATTTAGAAGGGACAGTTGTGTGATTTGGTGATTTCTTTGTGAAGTATTTGTCCTAATTCAGTTTCACTTCAATCAAGGTTCAGACCGAAGAATTTAAAACAGAACCGGAGGTAATTTTTATCGGGAATGTTGAGTTTCTGAGGACATAAAAAGCCGTTACCTTGTGCAGTGTTTTGATGACTATCAATTAGCAATGGATTTTAGTGTTTGCATCGCTGAGTTTATTTTATTGTAATAATAGTAGCATAAACCGGAGTATCTGTTGAGCTTTGTCAAATGAGGTTGTTGCTTACATTACTAAGATAAAGTACACGTAGCCCGTAGATGGATACAGAGCCGTCTGGACTCGAAATAACGTTAAAGGCTCAGTGCTTAAAAAAAACCTCAATTGACGGTGATCTTCTGATGCACACCTAGTGAGTCTCCCAAGTTCCACAGTCCTGAATTTTCAAAATAAACAAAATGCGGTATTTATAGAGTAAGATCCTTGAGCTTGATCACAATTCCGTGAAAAATTACTGGTGGTAGATCACGATTTCACCACAACCGTAAAATCTGTCTGAAGTGAATTCTTCCTGGTGAAGATGAAAATCCTGATTGTATAACAGAGATCATTTTGCACCTCATATCCAAACTGAAAAGTTGTTCGTAGCCGAAGGGAGTGTGTAAACCACTTGCCTGAATGACTCACAAGTTCATTGTGTATACTGGGAATAATCCACGCTGATAGAGATTAACGGTGACACAAAAAAGGGAGAAAACAATTGTAATCCAAGCTTAAATCAAGACCGGATGTGGATTGTTTCTCACGTTTTATGTCAGTTCTCATCAGATCTATGGCCTGTTGTAGGCTGGGGGGGGGGGGGGGGTGGAGAGGGACAACTTAAAAGCACGCACAAATTGTTTTTGGGCACACAGAAGCGGGCTGTGTATGGGGATGCCGAGAGTCTCAGTAGTGGCCAGGGTGGGGCATTTTGCTGGCCTTGATTGTAGACCGCGGACCTTACACAGGACACGGAAAGCCTCGGACTCGCTTACTCTGTGACTGGATGAGCTAAGGGTGTAACGACCGAGACTGAACTGCTCCACTGTCAACTGTGCAGGGTGTTGGTCGCGGTTACTTTCAGAAAAACGCCTGGTCATGCAGTCGATGTAGATAGTTCTACAGGAATAAGTGAAAGAGTACATGCAGATTAAGACCGTAGAATTGGGTAATTTGCCTTTCATCCGCAAAATCTCGGCTGATCAGGATTGGAACGGCTTCCGCAGATTAGCTGCGTAAAATGTTTTGCTGATGACACTTGACAATCTTCTCTGAGCAGTCCCTGCCAATGCGTTGCCTTTGAATGGCAAAATTATGTGTACTTGATTCCTTTCCACCACAGACTCCCTTTGAGTTTTCCGCTCTATCATCTTATCAAATCGGCAGTCCGGGTAGCTTGTCTGGGTGAAAATCCTTCGCACCTTTCGGAGTTCTACCCCAATTGCGTCCACCGAACATATTCGTCTAGCTCTGTTTCTAAGGCACCTAGTTAGGTTCTTTTTCTTCTTAACAGGCACGAAACTGTGGAAGAGAACGTATTATCCATTCCACGTCGCGTTTCTGTGTACTGACCGACTGATAGAATCATCTTCACGAAGATCCATCCGAAAGTCCAAGAAGTCCATTTTGTTGTTTGATTCTGTTTCCATTGTGAACTGCAAGTTTTCATCAGCTGAGTTAAACACAGTTAGCAGTTGGCCTATCTGGTCTGAGGAACTGATTACACCAAGAGTGTCATCTACGTAGTGCTTGTATTAACAACGGCTATGAGTCAGTTATTCAAGTGGGTCGTTTTACAACTTAGCCATAAAGGCGTCGGCTAGCAGAGGTCTGAGTGGGGAGCTCACTTTTATCCCGTCCTTTTGACGGTAGATCTGATCATTGAAATTGAACTGAATTTTATATGTGCAGAAAAACAGCAGTTATTTCATAGCCTCTAAGGAAATGTCTATCTTGACTGCTTTACTTCCAATATATAGCCCCGTAAGTATCCGATGGTTTCACCGACCGGACGCTGGTAGAGAGTAAACTGATATCTAACGATAGCGTTCCGTCTTTCTTTCACATTCAGGTTTTTACACAGCTTATGAATCCAAACTTGCCCTTAAGGCTGTGTTTTGATATTACTTGTCTAACCGGTTCCAGCAGAGCTGTCGATCACTTGGCCACTGCATGGTACGGGGAATTGCATATGCCAACGTTAGACCTTAAAGAGGTTGCATTCTTATGAATTTTCCGTAACTCATACAAACTGGGTATGGTGGTTCCTGTAGGCCGTATCCACTCAAAAGTAGCCGAGTCTATTATGTCATTTTGTTTGAGACGTAAAATGCTGGAGGGGGGCTTCCTCTATTTGTTGCTTTTTATCCATCTCCAACTTGACACACTTCATGTTATTTACTGGGAAGGAAAAGGTGATGTGGGCCACATTTTGGTTCTCTAAGTAATTCATCAAATCTAGTGCGTGGTCTTTGTACGTAGCTTGAATATTCGTTACTGATTGGAAAAAACAATAAAGTCGAGTTAATAAGCGCTTTCAGGAATTCACTGTTAACTATTTTGGTCAAGCAACAATTTTAGAGCACTGTTGTTCTACGCGTCTTCCTTGGTTTTCATAAAGAGCACATATTCAGGGCGAAATTCTAGAGACCAAATTCCAAGTTTCTGACACAGTCTACGAAGTTCATTTCATTGGACTAAGCATGTTCCGCCTTAGCCTACAGTTACGCCGAATTACGTAATGTTCGTTTTTCAGATGCTCCGCAGGAACGAACAATTCATGATATTGCGTAAGTCTAGTTGTCCCGAGGGGCTTTTTGGGTAAATTCAAAGCACCTGGGCGTTTTAAAGCCATTGACAAGCTTAACCTTTCAGGGTTCTTATGACTGTCGAATCCAAGACACAGGGTCATGAGCACCAGTTATTTTGCTTGTACCCTGCTAACTCATAGTTACGTTGATCACGCCCAGTATTATGCCCAAGTACAATCTTAGAATAAAAACTACCTACCTCCCTCTCATCACGGAAAACCTTCTGGGACTTTCAAAGCCTAATTACCAGTCTTCTTAATTTCCACGAAGCCATGGAAAGTTTATCAATTAGGTGGTAAAAATCAGTTTACGATGCAACGGAAAACCCCATATACACAGGAAGATCCAAGTAGTATGATTATGTCCTATACCTCCGGATGAAATTACATTTATTTTGAAGATCGGTGGTAAAATGTCTGTATGACCTGTGGATTTATTACGAATCTTAATCATTTACCTCACCGAGTTAGTAAGGACATGCTTTATTGGAGGCAATAGCAGTAGTGGTAGTAGTGGTAGTAGTAGTAGTAGTAGTAGTAGTAGTAGTAGTAGTAGTAGTAGTAGTAGTAGTAGTAGTGGTAGTAGTAGTAGTAGTACTGGTAGTAGTGTATTGCGAAGTCCTCAGATGTCCACCAGCTAGTTCGGTCCTTCAGTCTAGTGATTTATTAGGTTATGAAAACTGTTTAAATAGGTCATTTATTCAGTTCACGTATGAGAGCGGAGCACCATGGGACGAACCGGAGGAATACCCGAAAGTGCCACTCTCGCTTGTTTAACCAAATGCTTTCAGTTATTCATAATTCATAGGTGCCACAATGACGATAGGCAAAATATCAGAACCCACCCAACTTGGGTCAGGTCTCTGGCACCCCCTCCGACACATCGCTGTTATTGGGTAATTAAAATGGACCACTTAGTTCTTCTGAATTATGGAAATAAAAAACGGATTCTGCCTGGTTCGGAGGCTTTGCATTTCGGTATCATGCAGATTATCGTTGGACCAAATGTTAAAACGAGACAGTTTTCTCCGTACAGATTTGAACACGGCATGTATTTCAATGTGAAAATGAAAAAAAACCAAATCGACAAGAAATGTTGGAAGGTCAAGAGAGATGCATGACAGATTTACTGCAAGCAACTGAGGTTGGAACCGCCTTGAATAGGTCCATTCACGTGGTCTAACGACCGATGCGAATAAAGTTTCGTTTTTCAACTGGGATGGTGTTGCGTTTTCCAATACGAATAAAATTCCTCTTGTAGATCACGGGGGTCTGATAATCCGAATCGTCTGTTCCGTCCCAGGCTTGAGAGGGCATTTCTTTTCCGATAGGGTCATAAAAAATTGGATCTTCCGCATCTCCCAATGCGCTGACAGAGGAGATCACAGCTGACGAGACCATCAGTAGCACGCAGGTCGTGACGATCAGTAATTTTGAATGGCCGAACATCTAGAGTTTCAAGGATGACGTTGATAATGATAATAACAATACGAGTAACAGTAAAGAGTGGAAACGGAATATGAACCGCAAAAAAGATCATTGGTGTCTTATCTAAAGTCGCTAACAGTGGAGTTTCTTTCAGCTTCCGGAAGCGTAATGCGAGCGCTTCGAAATGATTTCCTTCCGTAGTGTTAATATTGTTATCTTTTCAAGCACTAAACTACACGTCACATACTTCATCGAGTACCCTTCATCACGCTTCATCACAATTAATTAGATAGGCGCTAGCAGAAACGATCAGATTAACTTCTCACCTGTCCGATACGAAAAATATCAAGGTCAAGTATTCTCCTGGTTCCCAGTATAAATTGGAAAACTCCCATTACAGCTTTTCCGAATTGGACGTTCCAAACCTTGAATTTTGCAGCGTTACTTTACCAAAACAATACTGTAGACCAAAATTTGCCGGACGTCTGTTGGTTTAACACTGTCTATCTGGATTACGTCATGGCGATGTTTATTCCTAAAATTGTTTGTCGTTGGTTGATTGTGAGTTGTACTCTGAGGACTGCTATGTCTTTTCCTTCAGTTCTATTCTTATCGGTCCTGTTTGTTTTCCTCAAAGGGATCAAATATCTTGCTGCGGGGCTCCCAAAAGTGTATTTTGATCCCTCCTAGGAACAAAATCTACTACTTGTATAATTCCTATATCGACACTGTCTACGCTTATTTGAAATTACCAAGAGAACATCTCGTGATGAGCGTCAAACTTGAAGCGATTATGTGAAAAATGCCCTAGCTAATCGAAGAATTTAGTTGGTTGTTAGATCGTACGTCAAAAAAGAAATGCAATTGGTGTTACGTACTCCCAAATAAAATCATTCTGGCTTGGGAAAGAACAAGACACAGGAAACTCAGTCACTTTCTATTACCGTGTTCTACCGATGTGATCGGCAGTAACTTAAAATAGACCGCGTAACGTCAAATATTTGTTACTTTATCAGATGAAAACCTTCCTGAAGAGAGTCTTACGAGATTTTGTATGAAAAATAACGTTTTACAATTCGTTCATTCATATCCTGATGAGAAAGCAGGAAAGCGAGAAGACAAGTTATAAGAAGCAAGCATATATATGGCGCGGTGATCATAAGGTATAACGGTCCACTAGGCTAAGTTAAAAACCCCTACCCGCTCCCCAAGATGAAGGAGAGCGGAAGTTGTTGGACTGGTGCCAAGGTACGCAAACCTTTCGTGTCAAAAGGGGTTTGTTCATGGGGCGCGGGCTTATGCTTTATGATAAACAACGCATTACTGAAAGCATGTATATATATATATATATATATTATAGAGAAGTCAAGGCGTACGCTGAGTTGTAAAACGTTTATTGTGACGTTTCGATCCAAACTAGGGTTTTTGCACTCGCTATTGAAATAGAGAACGAAGCTCTTGCATCTCGTGACTAGTCTCTGCTCGTTCTATTTTGATGAAATGGGAGATATCAAAAGACCGAATCTTACTAGCTGATTTGGAGTATGTGCAAGCGGATGAATGAAAACGTTCTGTACCTAATGGAGTAACTACATTTTCATCACTGACAAACTTCACTAACCAGGAATGCCACCAGCAAAAAATAATTCTCAGAACAAAATTTCTTTTTATTGTGGATCAAATAACTGAACCAGGAGACTCCTGTGTTAGATCTTAATCAGTCGGCTTGGAATAATCTCATTATTTGACCTGGTCAGGCAATCTCTTTAGGAAGGTAATGCTTAATTTCAGTGCACAACAATAAGTGGTAGCAACTGGTCATCATCGCCCGCTCTTCCCTTGGTAACTAAATGACCATTGGCAGTCAATTAAATTAGATCATTTTCGGAGGCAAATGAGCCAGAATTTTAGCATCCATTTGGTTGCGGTCACAGCCTGGGTTCTGTATGCAGAAACAAACGAACTGGGTATCACTTTCTGCGGGTCGCATCAGATGTCAACGTTCAGTTCAGGTCACGCCCAGAGTATAGGCTTATGCAGACAAGTATCGGTCAAACTGAAAGTGATCTATTTGAAACACAGCATTGTAAATATATTTTTCATTTATCACAGGTCAAGTACAAGTTTACAAATAAATTACGAAGGGATATGCAGGGGACAGGAATAATTTACTCTCAGTTATTCTTTTTTGTTGGTTTACATTGTTTCATTATTTTGAGCTTTTTTCTAGAATTTACGTGTAATGTCTATCCACAGAGAGATTTAACACCTTTCAGTAGGTTGATTAGATAAATTACTATGATGTACGCATAGCTACCAAAACTTCCATCCACTTTTTATTCATTTTAAAAGGGACTCCCAAGAAATGAATAATTTTTTTACAAAAACTATAGATTACGAGGAGCTTTCAACATATTTTTAGTTTGCCTTTTATACCAAATACTATCTCTGCCACATAACAGATTAAGAAAAAACGAAGGTTGACAAACTACGTATGCTTCTGCAAACCATATAATATATATATATATATATATATATATCGATATATGTTTCTGTGGCAATCAAGTTTGCTTAAATAGAAGAGTTTGTTGAAAAAACAGCATCAAATTGATCACCAACGTGCACATATTTAGTAAAAGAAAGCTTCTGTTCTCGTGACTTTCCAAGCCCTATCTGATCAGCTGTTTTCATGGCCAAGAAGGTGTTCAGTTAAAAAACGCAAATTGTTTCATCGCCAGATATGCTTATTCCCAAATACATCCTCTACTCATGCGAATTCGATATCCTCTTCATCTACGATCCTTAGCTGCAGCCTGCAATATCGTAACAAGGTCACTCGAACAGGATGAAATGGACAACCGTATTCACGTGTTTTGAAGCCATGATAATAACAGTGATAAGAAATATTGCATTTCTCAAGTGAAAAGATACACTTGGTATCATATCAATCATTCAATTTTGAATACCGAAGGTTGGACAGCAAAGACCATTTTACGTGACAGAGAATCAACATGCAATCTTTGCATTTGAAAGGTACACTTCGAGAGCTGAAATTCAACTGGTGAAAGTGCCCCATTCACTCGTGATTTGCCGTACGACGATGTCTCAGCTGGAGGAGCATGTGTATGGTAGATGGAGGTCTGCCAGTTCGATTTCGGATCACGAAGTGGGAATTTTGGATATGAAAAATTCAAGTGGATTTTCAGTTATCTAGGTTTCGGGCTTCTGGTGTCAGTATAAAATTCTATAAATTATTGATTTCATATTCTGGACGTTTATTGTTCTAAAGTTCCGATTATACCAAGACCATACAAAACGTCAAAACAGTCACTATTTTATCTATCAGAACGTTTAAGTTTTCATCAGGGAGGGAAACATTTGCTTCAAACTTTTGGAAAAATTATATCATACCACGATCAAAGATTCCTTTTCATGGTTACCTTTGCACTAAGAAAAGTTTCCGTAGGTAAAGTAAAGACCTGGTTCCATGAATGAAGACGATCAATCTCAACAAAATGAGTAGTGTGACTGAACCAACTAAGTAAATAGCGAGGAACTCACCTTTTCTTACGTATGACGTTGGTTTATTTGCACCGATTTTGAGATTTATATAAGTTTGAACCTTGTAATTTTTTTTTCGCACTTGATTTGATTGGTTCCCGTGATATGTGCGTGTGGTCATCCGAAACAGGACAGCCGGGATGACGGAGAATAGTGGTCCAATCATTCTGTGTTTATTCCCACTTATAGCTTTGGTCTGAACGATGTTTTGTTTGTTCAGTTTGATAAAGGACAGTGTTTTTAAATTATTTTATATAAAAAACCAATACTCCTTATAGTCATTACCTTTGAAGTTGAAACGAGATTCCCCCCTCACTCTTTTTTGAAGTCAAAACAGTCAAAACTCTTTTCTGATGGCTAACATTTATTTGTAGCGATTTGTTTTTTAACCACCAACTCGTTTCAACACATCTAATTCTCACATAAACCCAACAAACTGTAGAATTAGGCGTTGAAAATAAGGCTTAGCTGTCATATCTGTCTTGTCATTTCGGCACGGGCGGTTTTTGGAACTGAAATCAGATATGATAACAGTTTATTGTCTCTACAACGTTAGAAATCACTTCCCGAATCTCGTTTTGCAGGATTGGCAGAGTGCGCGCATACGAAACCGGTTTGTCGCCGCGGTAATGCATCAGAACCAATATTTTTGGAATCCTCCCTGATGGCTTCAACCACCCTGAATCCGTGTAGATTTACGATTATTGAGACTAGTTCATGTCAGACAGCCGTTCATCCTTTCCAGAAAAGTAAAAAGCGTGCAAAGTGTTTATTTGACTCCTAAACACTTTACATATTCTGCCTTCAAATATTTGTTTCAAAGTATTCTAACGTTAGGTATTATAAACAGTGCGCTTTATTTGAATGAGGATTCAGTAAATTTGAAATTTACAGGCCAGGAAAGGTGAAATACGGGTGTTTTGAACACAGACAGCTAAACCTCAATTTTCTTATTGATCTTTTATCAAGGCAGATGATGATATGTTCTCAAGTGTCTAGGCTCGATTTAGATTCCGTCTATTGCAACTGAATCAATTATTATTGATGGCATCGTTTGGTTTATCTACGGTGTTCGTGAAGCTATTCTCAGAGGTGAACATACGGAACTTATATGATCTGGTTTTCTTATTTACAATGAATATCTGGACAATGCTGCTCCAGCTTACGGGTATGAATAAGGTCCTATGAAATCTTTATACTATCTGCTCAATGCCACGCTCAGGTTTCTGTGAACCTCGGATTTGCAACAAAATAATATATTCAGTCTGCCTTAGTAATACTACTTGAAAGTATCTTCTAGTCGAGAACAAAACAACAATAATCCTAAGTAGGAAACGAACATAAAATAAGGATATGAATGGAAATCACAAAGAAAATCTCCATCTTCTATTGCTGGTCAGAGGTTAGTGGAACAACACCTAATTAGTTTCGAAAGAAAACTAGCTTCATTTGGGTCAGAATTACTTGCTTATTATTGTTTTTTCAGGTGGGTAAGGCCCGCTAAGGAATATAATGATGACCATTTCAAAAAGATATAGGTGAATTATTTGGAAGAATGTGTCTTACTATATTCTCTAATACGACTGGCACATTTCTCCGCAGAATGTAACTGATTAAGTAGAGAAAAGACCGGATTTATGAATTCGTTTTCTCGCTGAAATCAGTCTCCGATATACAGGTTTCTTTGAAATTCAAACTTCAAGCTTTCCAAATCCGTATTTATTAGTTCTTTAATTTTGTTATGAGAGCCACACGAGCATTGGGTTTTCTAACTGAAGTTTCTTATCCATTTTCGAAATTTCATGAGACCTGTGGTTCTCGGCCACCTAAATGGCTATTTTTTCACCGACAGAAGGAACCTATTACGTTGAATCATTGCAATAATCATCAGACAAGATTGTTTTTGCATTTTGTCTTTAAAATGCTCCTATCCGTAACAGTAGTACAAATAACAGTGGTGCAAGTGGCAGTACCGGTAACTGGGCATTCAGTGTAAACCATTCATTTAGATGCCCTAGCTCTTGTTGAAAAAGGACCCCATTTCACTCGGTATTTAGAGATATAATACTCTGAATATTCACACATTCACTGTATTAAAGTACTCACCTTAGATGAGGTGATTCTGATTGTGATTTCTGCTATAAAATTTGCCTAAACTGTTCGCCATTTCGATCTATCCTGAAGCTGTCTATTTTCTTCTGAGGCAGAATCAGAAGGCATCATCTTTTACTCTTTGTTCGGTGAGAGGACGAGAAACAGTATGTAACCCGAAAGCGACTGACCATTTGAAATTATCGGACATCAAAGATTCCATTCAATTAAGGCAAATATTTTATTTGTTTGCTATATTTACTTATTTTGTGAATACTATTTTGCATTCTACTGGGGATAAGAAAGCTTCGTGGTGTGGGCGGTAAGAGGTTAGATTTGTGCATAATGCTATTCATAAAGTAGTGTGAACGTACCGAAGGTGAATAGAGTTTTGTTATCTAGCAGTGATAGTAACGGAACGGTTTCAGTGCACTACAGTCAGGTACGAGATATCCAGCGTTGAATAACAAATGCAGGTTGGGTGTTCAAAACCACACCGGGCCGTATGAATAGAGGAGTCACAAATGTACGTTCGTACGGTTCAGTAGAATCCTGTTCACATCCTCGATACACGTACATATTGCATTTGGAGGAGTTATTTATGCGGGCATTAAAACGACTATAGAAAACTGGGGCATGACTGAAGTAAGTGATATGTCACATAAAATAGAAGTGGAAGAACGTCGGGTAATAATTTTCTGGGTACCGGGTCCAAGGCCGAACTGTTAGGTCATTCATTCTATCTACGTACTTTTAGTTTATAAATGAGAACGACTAGAGCCTCGGCACATATGAGCAATCTCGAGTTGTTGTGCTATACGTGAATTCAACGAGTAGCTCAGTATCGGATAGGGGTTTTACTAAATCAGATGTTGAGCAATGGAAGACGTGATTGTTTTGAATTTTTTTCGATGAAGTCATCGTTCGGAGTTGACTAGTCACTGCCTTTCGAAGTCATATTGGAATGTATTTAACTAAAGGGTGGCATAACTGCTTTTGTGTTCTGTCCCCGTCGACAATTAAGCATCCATATGTAAATGGATGGTAACTTTTTGTGCAAGAAGCAAGTGGCTCATTCGCCAATGATGTTGACATACGTACGGTGTTGAAGATGATTACAGGACTGGATGTGTAGTAGATGCTTGTGGTGACGGAACTGAGGAGCTCATTTATCCGTTGGCTGCCATAGTAATTTTAAAGGGTTTTAGCAACGGAAATTTAAATTTCTGGGCATGGTGTGACCTCTGGATACGTGCATTTTACACGGAGTGCTCCAAAGTGAAAAAATGGATACCCATTAGATTGCAGTTTTGTGGCTATGAGGTGATCAAAGGCCGTAGGGCTGAATTGAATCTGGGCTACCCGTAAATTTTCTTTACAAACTAGGGTCCCCTGAATACCAATAAATCAGTCATTTTTTTCTTTTTGCTTTAGATAAGAATTCAAATATGGGTGATTAACGGCAATATAGTCCACAGCTGTAATTGCGTATTCAGTACATCGTTTCCGAACGGGATTTGGAGTGTATCGAACTGACTATGTTCCATGTGTTGTCGTCGTTGTTGCTGATTGCGAATCCGCCTTGCCAAATGTTACCCACAGTAGCCGAAACTTCGGCTTACTATATTTCTCCACCGACAAAGAAGTTATATTGTCTATCAAATTTTCCGCGGTTTTATCTTCCCTCATCGTTCTCTTGAGAAGATCCCCCTTTTGCCTGTGAAGTGGGTCTGCAAACAATGATGGATTTTTCAGTTCAACGAAAGGATATCTACACCGTCAAAAACACGAGTGAATCTTGTGTCAAAAGACTGCCGAGTTTTATTCGTTCTACGAACCGATTACCGCCTTCAAAACTGTCCGAAATATCAAGTATACTTCGGTACCTTACCATATTTTAAACTTTCTATCCATCCAAAAGCAACCGTTTGGATAAAAACAAATGTATTCGATCCAAGAGTGGAGAATGTGATTATATCCCTAGTGCATCTCCTTAGGCTTTGTTCCGCAGCATAGAACAATTGCGCTTGTTTTATATCACCAACATGGGCAGATAAACAGCCAAAGGTCGGATAATTATGAGTCTAATTAGAGCAAACAGTTTATACAAAACCACAGAATCGGAAATGCTCACGAGTCACGTGACGCAAAAAGAACTCGGAAGCGACGAATGAATTATCTAGATTCCCGAGCTAAATTCTGACATTTCTCAAAAATTAGGATCAACAAGAAATCGAGGAATACCAATAAAACCATCTTTGATGCCTGTTCATTTCTACGTGCGATGAACCGACAGGCAACTTTAGCCGCGAAAATGTCATGGTGGATGTACAGTACGAGTTTCAAAGATTCTAGGAAAGGCTGTTCACTAAGTCTGATTTAAAAGTTAGTTTCCGTACTTATAGAGATATCTCAAACCAGCCGGTTTGGACATGCCAGAAGGGCAAGAATCTGGGTTTGAAGAAAACATCACCACCCGGCTAGGGGTCAGAATTTGAACTTTCAGCTACCAACGTTTTATGAAGGCTTCATCGAGTGTCCTTGTGACTGAGATTTTCAAAACATAGCACAGTTGCATATTTTGATAATGAGAGAGATACAACAACCTAGAAAAAACAAATTCAAGTCGTTAAAAGTTCACTAGTTTTTGATTCACTTGTTCCATCTGGGGATTACCTGCGTATGCCAGGGAATTGAAGCAACACTTTTCGTCGGAAAAATTTCTGGTAGAAACGGCGAATCACCCCGTTCAGAATAATACTGTAGAACTTGGATTTTACAACAGTAAAACAGACGAGATCTGAGTAATTACACACGGTCGAACAACTTTGGTAGACGAAGAAGTCTCCCCCAAGCTACGCAAACATTTTTCAAGTAACAATCCATTATTTGAGGTTCAACCTGACCGGTCGACGCACAGCAGCATTAAACAGCCATAGCTTTTACTTGAGAACTGTAAATGGATATTTGGGTTTTAAAATATACATTTTTCAATTTAAAATTTGGTGTTCAGAAAAGTGAATATAAAACGCGTGCATCACCCAGTAAGAGCCAAATTATGATGAGTCAATATGGTGAACGAATATATACTACAGAAAAAATCACTCCACGATCAACGATGTTTTACTCGCTGGTTTTGAATATTGATTCACAAAGTATGCTGCAATAAAGTGCAAAAGACTATTGCGATCAGCCTGCATAATTACGATAATTCGCGTGATGTTTGGTAAATGGCACCTCGAAATCTGAGCGAAATAAACATTTACGTAGGCCTGCGACAGCTACCAGTTGGACGACAGCTTATATGTTTATCGGCCTATGACAGCCAGTCCAAAACCCACTTGTCTGAACCGACTAATGGAGCATTACGGATTTGTTCCTGACGAATGTAGGTATCTTTGATAACACATCTGAAATTGCTTTCCACAAGACCGGCTTTTCGCAGATCACTTTAGTCCCTATGTGATTTGAAGTGGTAGAATTGATAGAGGTCAGGACTATGTACACTAGAGAAAAGCGGTCGTTTATGACCGCACAAAGTAGACTTCCACACTGTTTTAATGTAATTTGTTGCCACCAGGTTAGTAAATAAACTATCAGACAAGAAGGTAGGGCGGGCACAAATATCCGCCTGTTGCTGGGTAATCAGCGTTCGTGGAAAGCCGCGAACACAAAGAACTCTCTTCTCACTCCTTAGGAATCACGCAGACCCTTAGATATTCACAGAGTCTCATTTGGGAGTAGAATACTTTAGACAGATGTATGAGTTCCACTCCTGCACACCGAATTTGACTCAATTCTGCGTGCCGCTTTCAAGTTTCGGCGGAGGGCGAGTAGGCACACAGTTCTTCCAACTATTCCTAAACAGTCGATTTTTATTCAGTTGTATTGGGCTGAGTCTTGGTATTACATGACAAATCTTTCCGTGAAGTTCGTATTTCAAAATTTATTGTTCGCGGTAAACTCACACCGTGTATAGACTTTTGGTCAAGGTGCCTGAAGAAATTATTCCACGTGAAGGACGCGAGCCTCAATAAGAACCTCGTGGAAGTACACCAGGACAGGTGATGTGTTAAAAACCACAAGAAACGGAGGTAAAGAGTTCGTATGGCTGTTAGTATTGACCCAATAATGACACAAAACCAAATGAAACACTCAAGGAATCAGCCTGGATTCGTCACAAATTCTTTTAGGGCTGACTCACGCACATTCATAGAAATATACGTGTGGATGAGCTGTATAATCTGAATTCCGTGTACAGTCCGGTAATTATAATCAGATTAGCCACTTCAAATTTTTCCTTCTAAACTGAAGATTGTATCCCTCAAAAGCTGAGTCATACACTAGTAGTAATGATATTTCAGATTATCATTTTTCTCTGAGTGGAAATGATAGCGCTTTACAAAATACTGTCTTCGTAATTATGATTAGTCTTAGTCTTTGTCGTAAATCTTTCGTCACTCAAAAACAATGTGCCGTATAAAAGTTTATTTGAACATTATTGTCCAATCAGAATAAAACAAACTGTAATTTCAACCCCGGTTACTTGATGACAATATCTAAATTTAGAATTTCTTACTTTCTGATATCATTGTCTTTGTTTCAAAGAGATCCATTCCGGAAAATTTACTCCCCGCGAATTGGATTCGAAAGTTCTGAGTCAAAGAAGCCATTTGTACTCTGCTTCTACTGGACTTCGCAAGAAAAAATCAATCAATCTGAATGAATTCCGAGAGCGTAATGACTCCAATTTATGCTTGAAAAATCCAGTTTAAGGAGGTATACAAGGGGTTTAGTTCAATAGTCTCCTTGTTTTTGATGTTTTACTGCCAGGTAAGGTCATATTAGTATCAAGCATAAGAAACTTGGGATATGTGGAATTTAGAAATAATTTTATTGTGGCTCTATCTTGTGTTTAACTGTGATTCTAGGATGAATTCTGTTAACTCTGCTTGTCGTAAGAGCTTAGATCCAGAAATACGCGCCGGTAGGTTAAGGAATCACGGAGATATGCGTAAACGTTTGTTTCATTTCTATTCACAGTGCAAGTAGGAATCACCTAGAGGTAACTATGTTGAATCGAAAAGCGATTCACCTACCGCTTCATATGCATCTGATCTGGTCGAACTTGTTGTCATTGCCACGTACAAAATCAGCGCATTTAGCTGAGTAAAATCACGTGCTTATCTACACACTAAAGCAGGAGACAAATCATCGCACTTTTGGTCCAGGCTTGGTTTGTCACAGCTGTGAGCCTTACACAGATGCTTAGGAAATAGCAGCAATCAACTCTGAAAATGGTCTTCAGATCCTGATCTTTGTATATAGATCTAACGGATGAAGATGTGCCCTTTTTCTTATAAAAAACTGTTTCAGATGCCTCCTAACCAGTATTTTGAATTTGGATGAGCTTTTGAATCCAAAATCACATTTATGACTTTAGTACTTGTACTTTGTATGACAGAAATGTGAAAGCAACGTGTTTGCATTTAAGTCAAAAGGGTTCCGATAAAACTAGGGTGAAATGAACAAAAATTCACAACAGTCAATGCTAAAGGCGAATGAGAGTGAAAAAGAAAAGGAAAACACCAGTCGAATTTAGAAATTTATCCCGTTTAGTCTTGTTCTCTTTGGTCAATACCCATTCAAAATAGGGCTCAGCAGGTATTTATTTATGTTAGTTCTGGAAGAAAATAGTCGAAATTCAGATCCGGTCGATAAGTCCGAAAGGAAAAATGATGAGTCAAGGTGTGATGCATGCACTGGATCCTGTGGAATCTTGTGAGCTGAGCTACGAGAGCTCCGGTATGTTGGTTGACAAGTTCAGTAGAAGAAAATCAAAGGGGGTGGGGAGGGGGGTGAACCGCGGCTAATAGTTACCCATCCGCGGGGAAGGACTTTGAAATCTTGTTTCAAAAGGCCGCGGAAAATTACGGGTAAACAATACAATAAAATCGGAAAAATACTTTCGAGAATAAAGTTGGGAACAATTGTTGGTGGTGTTTACCGAAAATACATCCAAGGCTTCTGTCGAGTTCATTTTTACACCAGATCGGGTGGAAAAATTCTCTGTTTTTGATATGTTTACACTTAGGATTCTAAAGTCTGATGGATCAGAAATTAGCAGACAAAGATATCGTCAGTTTATTTAAGTACCTTAATCGGGGGAAAAGCCAGTAATCCCCTGATTTCCATGGAAAATAGAAAGGGAGAAAACAAGGCTTCCTGAAGTACACTAGAGTTGTTAGTAAGGGGTTTGGGACATATGGACCCTACCCTTATTTTCTGTATTCCATTTTGAAAGTAGTTAGGGAACCTTGCAAGAAACTGTGAGGGGCAGTTGAAAGCTTCAAGCTTTCCAGGAAGAAAACGAGAAGCTGAATCAAAGGCTGAGGAATAATCAAAAATCACACAGCCGACAGGTCGAGAGGGAATCTTTTCGTATGTAGGTGAACTGAGGTACATTCAGGTGGGTTTTGAGAACGACCAAGTGTAGCCTTCTCAGAACATTTTGTGCTGCCGATGTGAGAGCTATTGGGCAAAAACCTTTTTGTAGCACTTGTGTCGGGGCCCTTGGTGGCACGAACACTGGTGATTGGTCACCAAAAATCAGAGATCAGACAATCTGACAGTAATTTATTCAACAGAATTGACATGGTTTCGACAAGCTGGTCAGAACCGTGATTGAAAGTTGCTTGGGAGAGGCCATCCGGACCTGCAGGAGAAGAAGCTTCGAATTTGAGAAGAGTTTCAAATACGTCGAAAATAGTGCAAGGTTTAAACTCTATATCAATACACGGTGAATACGAAGGGGCACAGTCACTGAAACGATGTAAAAAAGTAGTAATAAGATGGACTACTTCAGTGCTATCTTTGTAGTGTTTAGTTTTTTGACCGCAAAGTAGCTTCATACCGTGCCATAGAATATTGGGATTCTTGGTTCTCAGGAATCGTGCTGCAAAAGACACATCCAGCCGTTTTATCTTAGCCCTTATAAGATGCTAGTAGGGTTTGACTTCCAAACCTCTGTGAGAACTGTAAGCGTGCTCCTTTTGCCTTCTGATAAGCTTTAGTACTGAGAGATTACCTAAATACGGGACACAAATAAAGTTCCAGTTGGGCAACAGAGATTGAAGATAGACCAAGAGTATCAGTGGAGAGTTCAACAACTCGGAAGAGTGAACAGAAGGAAAACCATGAAAAGACAGAGTCGATAGCTGCATTCAGTAGGACGAATTTATGAGCAGTGTGTGAATAAATTTCCTGTCCCAAAACAAGCAAGCTATGATAGCTTGTAGAAATAGAAGCTCACAGTCTAAGGGAGAATAACTGAGGGTTACTAGTGATTATTTTACCCAACACAGAGTTTGCTCTCGTGGGGTAGTTACTGAAATCCGTTAAACCGAAACAAAGTAGTGGGTACGTACTGACAGGAATAAAGCCGCCCACAATAACGTGAATTTTCATTCAAAAGAAAATTTAATATGTTGTAAATGCGTGGTAGAAGGAGCTGATGTCTGACTGTGGACAGAAGGGGAGACATACATGTCCGTTAAAACTGTACTTCGAAAACTGGTAAATCTCGGAGAACACTGAATAACAAAACAGTCTATACCGTCTGAGTAGTGTCGAGATGGTAGAAGTTGCTCGCAAAATTTTGACTTTGTAAAAGCATCCAGCGAAAAATTCCTCGTAGTTAGTCATTTTCAAGTCTATTCAATAATGTGGACCGAATGAGTGATTGAGACCGTGATTTTTACGTATTCGGAAGGGAAACTGTTCAATCGTGCAAGGTAAACATCCGTTACGTTATCCTTGTGATTGCATTATTTTTGTTGGTGACTACCCAGATCATCGAAACTTGGAATTTGTTATAACCGGAGATCAAGACTGCTTTAGGTTGCGAGGCGGTGTAACTGCCCACAAGAAGAACAGCTTTTCAATGTAAGAACTTATCTGGAATATCGGTGTCAGTGTTAAGAAATTTAAAACTGGCCGCATTACTTCTGGTTCGTCACACTTACGTTTATCTTCCATCTATTTCTCCGGATCATATTAACTCCATGTACTCAAGAAGGATCACCGAGGAAAGTTCCAACACCAAAGGAGACCAAGTCTTAATGTATTTTTCGATTTTTATTGTAATTCCACTGTTGTGTCAATTTTCCAGATAAATCCTGGCATTGACAAATTGTGTTCCCCTGTGGACTGTTACATTAGCATTGTCCTCAGTTATCCATTATGGCTACACCGATCTAATGTGATTCATTTATGCAGACAGTTTCGAATTTTACGACTCTGCACCGTCTTGCAGTTGGCTCCGTCTGTTGAAACACAGATCTTCTTCCCATAGTGTGCACCTTTAACCGTAAGTGTACTGATTTTAAAGGGGCCTCTCGTTACTTTTATTACTCTCATAAGGTTTCAATTTACAAGAGAGAAGCACAAACGACGGGTAACCAGGCTGAGATGCATCATGAAACGTGCAGATGCTGTCTAACGGTGGCTTTGCAAATACCAACGGTTCTTTCTAGTGTCTTGAAGGCCTAGCTGGTACGTCCCAAGTGCGCACCCACGTATGAAGCCACAACAGATCGTTTGATTACAGTGATGTTGTGATTCTTCTGTTGACGTATCTCAACCACTTGGAGATGAATACGTGCCAGCTGCTTCCCTCGTTCAATTGAACTCCGCGGAGTGCTATTTTGCCCTATTACCGAGGACGGTAGGTTACTTGTAATAAGTAAAGATAAATCTGTGAGTAGTGGTTTTCCTCGGCTGGTGCAAAAACTTAGCATTGACTAGTCGTTGGATGCACTTACTATAATAAGTTAGCAAGCAATTAGGCAGGTTTATATCCCAGTCGGGGTTTTTTCCAACAAAGGCTTTCGTCAGTCCAGTAAGAGTTGGTTATTACGTTCTACATAGTTATTTTCTCGTGGGCAGTTGGACGTGGTGCGTGTTTTATCAATTCCGAAAATAGAAAATTAGGAAGCTCTCGAAATTCAACCCTTTTCAGGATGTAGTTGGCAGGGTGCATTCCAGAGACAGATCCACTTCCGAAATATATCATCAATGACAGTGTGCGCTCCAGTCTCATTTAAAGGAAGAAATTCGAATCACTTTGTAAAATAGTCAATATATACCAAAATATATTTGTTATCCGCAAGCCTTACCGGTAGTAGTCCGACTCCGTGCGTGCCTACCGTCTTGCCTGGGAAGTCGAATACAACTTGCTGAAGGGAGACACGAGGCTTTGTTGTAGGGTCTATGAGGAAGCTGCACTCTTCCCACGTTCTGCAAAAGTCTGTGGTACGTTTTGTCAATAAAGCCACCAGAACCGCGATCTGGCAGCGTTTCCTAACATGTCAACGCCACCGTAGCCAGGTTTGGTGTGTAGTGTCGTCAATACTGCAATTACCATGGTCCGCGTAATCGAGATTCTTGCCGGATGATTTGGTCCACACTGAAATACCAGTCTGTCATCCCAATCTCCAGTGAATCCTAAAACACTCCATAGGTTTGAATAAACAATTTAGAAGACAAACATTGTCAGAGGAATTCCTTTCGTATACTTCCATCAGTCAAGTGTGTATAAAATCCAGCAAGAAAAAATACCTACGATACGAAATCAAATGATTAATTAAAGCAGTTCTATCTGACTCATAGTCGTGTGTGTGAGACAGAATGTGATTCGCTAAAGCCGTGATAGGTTACGCTTGAAGGTCATACGCTTTTGGACACAGGGCCGGTTCGGTGTGAGCTACAGATAATGTTTCAACTATCCTTAGTCGGTGCTTGTCGAGTTTACGTGACAAGACCGAGAACGCGTTCGCCGAATCTATCATGTGACCACTTTTCTTCAAGTGGTGAGCGATGACCGAGGTCGGCCTCCGTGATACAGTCGAAGGCTGTAGATTAGGCTGAGACATCCCGTCAAGTATGTACTTTGGAATGTGTTCGACCATTCTAATTCGCCGTGCTCGGTGGGTCCTACCGAAGAATGCTTCCTTGCGGCTGCAAGAGAAGGAGTAGACGCAGTGGGAGGTAGATTCGAATGAATGATGATCTTTGAATGTGAGCGTGGAGAGGCACCGTGTGAATGAGTGAAAACGCGGTGCAGTGGAGCAGTATGTACTGCGTAATGCATTTTAAATGCACTGTGTAATGAGCCGTATTACTGACTGCCCTTTGTACGGAAGAGATTCGTAGATATCGTTTTTAGACAACCAAGAGACAGATGACTGGATCTGGTTTCTTGTCTGAATATGAAAACGAGTGAACGCTTCAGGACGCCGGTTGTCACGCAGTGTGGCGTACATAGTTGCCACCCTGTTTGGTAGAGTATCTTCCGTACCATTTTGTCTAACCCCGAAGAATAGGGTTCAGACCAGAGCTGTCCTAAGTTTTGTTTGTGAAAAGCTTTCGAATGGAGGTATTGTCTTCTTACGGAAAAAGGATCGCTGAATAGATCCGTCGTCCCCCCCCCCCCTGCCCGAGTTATTAAAACATCGTAGAAGGGTAGCAACCTTTATTGTTCCACTTTGAATGGGAAATTTAGGTTCAGGTGTACTCCGTCGTATTGCTTTAGTAAGTCTCGGATATGTTCTACATGACTCACTACAACAAATTTATCGTCTACTAATCTTCTGTAAAGGATGGCCCTTTCTATCACCGCGTCCAGTAGTACTTAGATCATGACCATGAAAATACCAGCCAAAACAGGACTTAGAGAACTGCCCATTACAAACCCATCAATTTGTCAGAAGGTTTTCACTTAAAACTGGAATCAAACTTCCCTCTGCACGACAAAATCATTGGTTTTAAAACCTCTGGTGGTACGTAGAGGTTGGTGTTTTCCTGTGTGATAAATTAGTATAT
This sequence comes from Fasciola hepatica, assembly GCA_948099385.1. NCBI lineage: Eukaryota > Metazoa > Platyhelminthes > Trematoda > Plagiorchiida > Fasciolidae > Fasciola > Fasciola hepatica. Next base: position 3,315,652 of record CANUEZ040000019.1, on the reverse strand, counting down.
TAGTTCCACCATTTCTAGCAGGGACACGCTGGTGAATAGTGAACTAAAGTTATTTTGTCGAACAGATTATTTTTGGAAACCTAAACGATATACCTGAAATGTGAATACTGAGGCTTTTATTTACTGGTTGAAGAACTTCGACTAACCACTGAGCTAAGTTACTGAATGCTTTAGCGAGTCACATTCTGTCTCACACACACGACTATGAGTCAGATAGAACTGCTTTAATTAATCATTTGATTTCGTATCGTAGGTATTTTTTCTTGCTGGATTTTATACACACTTGACTGATGGAAGTATACGAAAAGAATTCCTCTGACAATGTTTGTCTTCTAAATTTTTTATTCGAATTCATCACGGGGTCTAAATGTTTCAACTCCGTATGTGCATTGTCCATAGACGAAAACATGGCTTCTCTTTGCGCGTTGGTTTCTCTCTCCCCATTTCCGCCCTTTCCAAATGAATGTGGTGTCAGTACCACTGGACTGCACCGCCTTCCACTGTCATCTTATATTTTCATGGCAATTAGTCTTTGTTACATAGTCGATCGCACATGCCAGACAGTCGCCATGGTCCCTCATTGATAATCTGAACAAAGCGTCCACGTTTGCATGAAGATTACCTGACCGATGTTTGGAAACTGTCGAACACCTGGAGCTGCTGCTGTCAACAGGCAGTTTGTCCCTGCGGCCCCTGAATTCTTCATCAACTTTGGCCCATCCGGTGGTGTACTGTCTACTTGGCGAGTGAATCCTACCGGCAGTCTACAGTACCCACTCTGGACGGGTACTCTGTTTGACATCAACACTTCCGCGCTGCCAGGAACAATACTACATCGGTCGAGTAACGAATCTGTCAACCGCTCCATTTTCCACTCTATCCAATCCTTCAAGACCTGCAACAAAAATGACAATGACCAGAAGTCAATCCAAACCCGAGGACAACGATGACAGGCAAGTCCCCTCTCACACTGTTTCACGCTATGGTTCTAGGCATAGTATTAACTCTCTAGCTAGCCTTGCTAGTTCGAACCTACTGAGGGCTCAGGTTAGAGAGAAAGAGGAGAGAGAGACAAGAACGACGGCAGTTAGAGTTAGAACCAAAGGAGCAGGAGGTCAAAAGTTTAAGGGAGCTTCTAAGTGCTCAACGTGAAGTAGAACTGACAAAGTTGGCGCTTGTCATGGAAGAGCACCCTGAAGAACAGGATCGTGAATTGTTAAACAAGACTCCTCGGGTAGAAAAATACGCACAGGCTTGCTACACACGCGGCATTATAGAGGCAGTCTTAGCAGAGCTCACTACTAATGAACACGAGGAACCTCACCGAAGGATATCATCCACCAAAGATACGGTGACAGAAGCCTCAGTCATATCAAGCCGAAGTACCAGCGTAGGCGTTGTAGCCTATCAGAGAACATATATATATTGACAACGCACTCTTAGTTCCTCGCATTCTTTAGAAATTTCGGAGTATTCCATTGCTGAAGAAGCTGATAAACAGATGCATCTAGGTAGAATCCCCTCCAAAGAGATTAAGGCCAAGAAAGAGACCCTACTGAGCGTCTGCTATATTCCAGAAGCTCGCCGGCCAGAAGATGAATGAACAGGGAATCGAGACCAGCCTTTCGCGATGAGAACACCACTGGGTTGGGTCACGTTCGGACCCTGCAAAGTTGTTGGCAGCGGAAATTTGTCGGTCAATTATTTGTCGTCAAAGAGGCTGTCATTAGCCGAAAAAATCCGACAGGTACGATAGTCCATTTCACGACATTCCCTCACCGGGAGACTTCCAGTTAGTAGAGGATCACAAAACCATGTACACGGTTTAAAACAGCTTGTCTAATCCAGACCGTCATTTTGAAATGCTCGCCCTATGTAGATCACTGACTCGCCTTATTCGACTTGTGTTTCGGGCTCGTGTTCTACGAGTCACTCTTTCACAGGACAGCGGTTCAGTTACAGTACGGAGACGGAATGCGTGGCCAATCAAGTAATCGCCGTACCTCTTATCGAACATCACTAATGCTGGCATTTCCATTCAGGTGGTGTGATAGTTTTCCTCTTATTTGGAAAAACCGTAAATTCCTTTATATGTTGTGGGTTTCTGACCATCGGAACTCACCCGGGATAACACAGCCCTACTAGCACTGTCATTGGCATTGATATCTAAGATAAATTCATCTGAATTTTCCGACCTGTTCGGCGGACCCAATGCAAGTGACGAACACTGCTCGGAGAACAACTGCTGGAAAGTCTTCCAAACTACAGTTCTCTAACCGAACTGCAGTTTTTCTTTAGGAGATCATCCAACGGGGCTGATTGCTCTGTGACGTTCTCAAGAAATCCTAGATCATAAGAAGTCAAACTCATGACACGTGGTAATTCAGAGATGGACGAAGGAGGACTTGTTGAACTTTGTCAGGATCGTTCTTTACTCCACAAAAACAAAAATATGTGACCCCAACATTTACCTTCCTCTCAGAAAAACCCACACCTTGATTGCTTCAATTTAGGACCTGTCTCCTTAATTCTTTCCAAAATTCTATTTTAGTTTTTCAAGTGCTCCCGAGTTGTTGTTCCTTCTATAAAAACATGAAAACAGGGCATCGTGAAGGAACTAGGCCTGCTAACACATGATTCACTAGTTCCTGGGAGGTAGCGGTGCACTAAACAATCCTAAAAACATGATCCGAAGTTTGTACAAGCTTGATGGATTGGTGAATGCTGCTTTCTCTTTGTCTTTGTCCTCGATTTCCACTTTCCAATATCCTAAGGCTAGATTTAATGTGCCAAAATAACCCATACTCCCCAAGAGCATCAAAGGGAAAACTCTGTTTCTCGTTAACTGAATTTAGTTTTCGATAATCTGCACTCAATCCCAGCTTACCATAATTTTTCTCAACCAACTCCACTGGGGAGCCAATGGAAACTGAGACTGTTGAGTAAGATTGTCACGAAGCATATCATCGATGAATTGCTGTATATTTGCCAGCCAGTGAACTGGGATCCGTCTAGGTTCGTGCCACCATTTTGTCACAATGCGATAACTGATTCGTTAAAGTGGTACAGAATTGGTCTCCAAAGGTGTTAGTGACGTCCGCGGTAGTCCTTTCTGACTAAACGGAGTTAACGTGATTCAGTTATGCATCCAGTTTCGAATTTCGTAAAGCAGGCGTTTTTGTTTGCACAGGATGGGACGGTGAACTCGTATGATCACTACTTCAGCTGCCCACAAAATGACTCTTCTTATCTGGTTCGTCAGGTTAACCGAAACAGGGTAGATGACTTTGAATGACTCAGAGATTTTCACGGAATGCGGAGTATTGACAGTGTGTTCGACAGTCGAACTCTACTTGGCCATCACTCATTTTTTCAGCCACGATGAATGGTTTCCTTGATCAGCTAGTGACTTGTATGGGTAATGTAACTGGTTTCACATGAGCTGATGAATTGATGGTTGATAGAGGCAGTCAATCTTTGAGTCGTTGCTGAATGGTTGGACGTATAGAATGGAACACCTCGATTTTGTGGCTTGAAGGGTGCTTTGTGTACATAACATAAATGAAGTTTGTACGGAAAACTTAAGTACCCAGCTTGTAATTAACCAGTAAAATCGTATTTTCGCGTTCAATTTCACGATCTTGATCATTTCCGACTTGATTATTTTCAAACTTCCATGAGATTCAGCGACAGGACGGTTTCAATCGACGGCAAAAGGCTGTTCGGAATATTTCTGTGATGGTGTAATCACTAATCGCGTTTGCACCAGCCTGCAGTAGTTTGTCAAGAACAACTGTATGTTCATAACTGCAATTGAATTCAGAACTCCGAAAGACAACTTTCGCCTTCCCAGAGAAGCAAATGGCATCCGAGGGCTAAAACAGTAGGACTACCGGGGCAAATAGACGACGTATTAACACCACTGCGATCACCGTCGGAGTCAAAGGTCCCTGGCATTATGTTCCTACCCAACTGTATAAGAAAGTGTATGCAAATATCCTATTTTGTCACTTCTTCCTTACTCATAGAAGGTTTTCGCCTTTAGAATTCACTGCATGTATTATTATATACCAGTTGCCCAAATTCTGCGTTCATCTTACTCCCATAAGTAAACCAAAGGAAGGTCTTCCAATTTACCTCTTTCCTCGCCCACCGTTAAACTGACTGTTGCCTGTGTTCCACAATTCCCGGATGCAAACGGACACTTTCTAGACGGATTTTGGTCAGCCAGTGGTCCTTAGTACGATGCAAAACTAACATAAAAATGTGTCTAATCTAAGTTGGATAAATTTGCATCGTACTTATAGAAAGTTGAACTAATTTTTTTATCATCACTTATTTTCAGGATTCGCGTGGTATTTCCAGAAGTGAGGTCAGCTTCACCATAAAACTCAAAACTGTTCCAAGGACCGACCCTAGAAGTGTTTTAGCTGCAATGCTTTTTTATCAATTCTCGAATATTCCAGGTTTATAACATTTTGACTGGGCATGTTTCCGAAAACCGAATGTGTTATGCTTTTTTGGAAAGGTATTCACGAATTTATGAGTAGAGGAGAATCGATGATTTGAAAAGCATATCCGAAAGTCTTATTGTACGGAGAAGAAGAAACGAATGGGACAAACAAGTATTTACTCAGTCAGACAATTCGAAACGGCAAAGAGTCACAGCCGTTTAAATAGTTCGTTCCCTCACCTGTAAGGCAACAAAATCAATCCTCCGGCCGCTTGCGCACTTCGGTTCCAGCAGCTGTTGAGCTAGTTCTCAAGAACGCGACTATCGTATTGTGTTGAGCGGATTACTCGAACTGACGACTCAATCAGCAGCCGTCGTGCTACCCGCCTGGTGTTCTGCTGAGGTTCATCTATCTGTTAATAAGGTCTTTTTATCTTTCGTAAGAATCTTAATAAATAATCACCGTTTCTTATTGGTTAAATGATACGGTCGGCTTGTTAATCACTTCCACCAGTTGCCACAATTGTCGACGCTACACTACGATAAGTTGAAACAGCCTACTTATTGAAATTAAACGCCACTTCATATTTTGAACTTTGAACTGCAAAAACTGTTCCAAAATAACGATTCCTAACACAGCCAACTTAAAAGTATTTTGTTCCTTTTAGAAGCCACAAGGACGGAGCAGCAAAACCATTCACGTTTGTCTGCAAACCAGATTTCTATTGGGCGCCAATATTTTTCGCTTATTCTCTGATCTTGCATGTGGTTTGTATCAATGAAAAGACAAAGCGCTCTCCTCTCTCCGCAGCGGACTGGTATCTATCTCTTAGTATACATAGGGAATCACTGTTCTCCGTTTACCTATTCGTGGGGTACATTGCCAGCTAATTTACGGTAAAGCCCGGGATACATAAAGTGATAAACTTGTTGCAAATACGAATATAGACTGATAACATCCACTGACAACGCGTGTGACGATCACTCATTTTCCGTCGCTTATGAATGGCGATGATGACAATCATAATAATAAGTATGATGAACCAAAGATTGGTAAGTAGAGCATCATAAATCTATCGGAACTAAACAGCACATGTTACAGGGTATGTTCTAAAACCTCAGCACGGATGTGATTTGACATGGGATGACGGATAAAAAGCCGTTGTTGTTCCATATTCTAGCTAATCATTTGTGACAGATTATTGTCATGTACTGCGCTGGCAATATTTCAAGTCCAGCGGCAGATACGTAAGCGGCATACCGGGGACTGAATAAACAGCCTCATGGGCCAGAATGCTGAATAATGGTTTGTTCTGCACGATGGGTAATAAAACTTGACCGATATCATAAAATTGTCAGGAGGAAAGGTCGCGCTAGTAATTTGTGCGGAAGTTTGATACATTTGGAGAAAAAAGTGTTTTTTGGTTGTTGGATGACTAAAACCCCATCGAAAGCCTTCCAGTTAGCCCAATTTATGGATCTTTTGGAATGTTTCATAACCAGTGAATGAAGTCTAGAGCAAAATAAGAAATAACTTAATATTGAGTGAGTGTACGTCTAGTTTTCACCCATTCTACGGTAAACTGTTTCTTTCGTTAGATCAAGGGAAACAATCTATTCAAGCCGAAAGATTGGGCAACAAATTCAAAATTTTGAAGTACATAATCCAAGATGGCTAAGCACAGGAGCTAGAGGTTGACTGTAGCGCGTACAGAAAATGTTTGTTACCAGAAACACTATCTAAACACCTTCTCTTTTTAAAATTTGTAAACATACTACAATTTTTACCATTAATAAAAAAACCATTAGGTCCGAGCAGGGTTTCAAATTATCTTGTTTGATAAACATTTAACAATCCACCACATTCTACAGAGCACCTTCAAATCATACCAAAGCTGTTCGCCGAGGTCAGTTAACGACAACACAGAACAGAAAGTCATATTACTCAATCCGTTACACTGTATCACATGCAAGCCGTCAAATCTCTTATTCTACCCTGATCTCAACCTAGCATCCAAGCCTCAATCGAGTACTGACGAGGTAAATGCGCAACAACAATGGGGGTGAACTGTTCCGGTTTCTGCACTTAATATGCTTTGTCTTTCTACTTGTCTCGGAGCAAATAGACTGACCTAAAGTAACAGAGAAAAGAGGTGGCCGGTAATTACGACACAATAAGCAGTTACCACTTGCTTCCCACTCTTAATTAATTTCTATATTTCCTCCTAGCCTCTTCCTTTCTGAGGTACGTGAATAATAGCTCCGTGGGAACCACTTGTTTAATCAAAATTAACAGTTTCACCGTAAAGTCATGTTTCATACTGCATGCTGTATACCCTATATATATATATATATATATATATATATATATATATATATATATATATACATATATATATATACAAATATATGTATATATGCATATGAACATATATATATATATATATATGCATGTATATACACCTCCTTTGAGGACTACCTTGTTCGAGACTGTTACACTCATTTTGGTGTGTCTTATTGTGTGTGTTTTACCATCTCCTTACCTTTCCGTACATTTCATTGTGTCTTCGTGTGTTTGCACCTACAGCGTTCGTTGAGGGCTCTGCTAAGGTAAAGTAGTATTCCCAGAATTGAACTTCTTGATTGAACGAATTGTTCGACTGAATTACTTATTGGCTCGAGTGTCTACTCCGGTGCTGTCTATCCTGTCCTTTGGACCTAATTTCAATATTCTGAACTAGAACCCGTGATCTACAGCCTGTGCTCGTTCAAGGGCAGTCTATTCAACCTCAGTTTATTAGCTCCTTGTATAATGTTTGATCAGTAACTCAAAAAGTAGCTGAGTTGAAATAAACACTGACGAATACCTCAGAGACTGATTTTCAGACTGTAGAGTGCTACTTGCAGACGGATTCCAAATAAGAGTAATCTGCCTCTTGTCAGCACTGAGCATAGGTTTCATCTTCTGAATAAAATATTACACAACTTGCCAAGCGTTTGGTGTTTTATCCATCAAAACTGAACGTTCCAGGCTCTGGTCAGCCGACAGCGGATCAATGGATTTAATGAACACCATACAGCTGGAGCAAAACTTCCTGCATCGAAATTTGTTGGTGCAACAAGGGGGGCTAGGCTCACGCTGAGGGGTGTCTGCCGGCACTTTTTCATGAATCCACGCAAATTATTACAATGTTATTTCCTTGAAGGAAATGTTATCTATGATGGGTCGTACATGAAACTGCGGCAAGTGAAGCCTCGTCAAAACCAAAATAGCCCCATGCTCATTTTCCCTAAGCTAACGTCGTCATAGTTTCTGATGTGAGAGCGATTAGGTTCGAGAAAACAGCAGGTTGTTTTGCTTCAGATAAATACTTTAATTAATTTTGGATATAATTTTTCATAGGATAACTGTGGATTAAGTTGGCTAGTAGCCATGCGGTCTGTTCTAACCCCAATTTCGTGGAGCTTCAGAAAGGAGGGAGAATAACTCGTAGACTTTACTACCATTTATAAACCAGATTCATGCAGTCCACACACCCATTAGTCAAAAAAACGTCATTCGATGATACAGTAATTCCACACTGATGGCTTTCACCCAGTGCCTATATACTTGAAGTTTCTTCGATTTATATAACTCATTTCATTTTCTTTTGAGCTATACTTGCTTCCACGTGGACGGTAACTGGTTGTTAAAGATGACAATGAGACCACTATTCCAAGCCTTCAGTTGGTTACTTGTGCAACAGTCATTGTTCACTTCATCTCATTCGTTTTGTTTAAACCCTAAGTACCAAAAGGTCTTACTGATCCAACAGGAGGGCTTTCCGATATTCACTTACATATATCAAGTGAAAGAATCAGAACCAGTCCGTGGGACTTCTCGCGAAAGTTTTCAGTGGTCCAATTAACACTGGGAAAAATTTCGCTCAGTGAAGGGCATCATATGGCTGAAATGTTTATTCAAACAAAAAAACCAAAATCGGTGGTGTTCCTAATACTACACGATCAGTACGTATCCACGGAGTCCCGAACGTGGTCGGTTGATGATAACTTTCAGAGCAAAATGTGGAACAGCTTGTCTCAAGTGGTAAATTTTGAACAATCACTTCTTTGCGTCTACTTCGGTGCTGGCCAAAATCTCATTGAAAGCCATGGTGAAAGAATTGATCGATAAACAGCACGTCTATCACATAAAAATTAGTTTCAAGGTCACTAAAGATAAACTCATCAAAGTCATGTGAACCCACCTGAGGCAAAATTCCTTGTAAAAAGGGCGCGTTGAGCGAGATGCTCTATCATTCTGCCTCGTGTGATCGACGCATTATCTGACACGTGCTGTTCACTTTGTTGAGCAATATCCAACCTGTCAGATAGTTTGGTGGACTGGGATCTCAGTTAACTAGAAAAAGCTGTCACTGCAAGCAAGTTACTTTTCAGTATCCCTTTCTAAGCTAATTGATGAACACCTTTGTAGAAATAACAAAGCCATACTTTCGGTATACGGGCACGAGTTTGCACATTGGTGTTTCTTAGAATAACTGTCCATTTTCCGTGAATGAATGATATAACCAAGTGCAAAAGGAAACAGACGTGACAGTACAAAGTGGTATTAAGGCGGTCTGTTGCCTACACAATTCTGCAAGGGGCTTCAGTAATCTTAAAAAACTGTTACCGTAATCTGCAGTTATGCATCCTAGGAACATCTAATACGAACGTGGAAGTTATCACATAATCTACGCAATGTTACCTATGAACCAATTTCCCTTACTTCGAACTCCCAGGGCCTATCACTTGAATATTTAGGAGGCAAGAAAGCCTAATATGATACTGAAGTTTGTTCCGTTTCTTAGCCATCGGCTGGAAACCTCTCTTCACTCAAGTTTTGACACCTTTCTGTCAGTTTCACTCGGTTTCTTTAGCGGAATCGGTGTATATTTCCACCTCTGTAAAGGCGGAAGTTTTAGAGATTATTTATCGTTCTTTTTTGATGGCCTGAGGTTTACTTTATCAAAATGACAGGTTAACGAGTCACATAGGTCAACATGTACAATGGTCAGGGCCTCTGTTTCCGGCAAATCCCAAGTAAAGAAGTCTGAAGGCTACATCCGTTCTCCCCCCCCACCGAGGTAACATTTTTTGTTCTAATATGACTACTAACTGACCACGAAAAATAACATCAATCTTTCCGATGACTGCATTGATGACAGTTTGTTTGTCGTTTACTTTGAGTTTTCTTTCGGAGTAAAACAAACCAATGTCCTCTTTTTTGAAAGAAACTACAAAGCTTCGGCCGGTGATTTACCTCAGAATTATCAGGTAAACCTGAATTTCTTGCTCTTCAAAATAGAATTAGGCTAAAGTTCAAAAGCTATGCAAAGTTATCGTTCCTAGAAATGCTTCGGAAATGGTTAGGAAATGGGAAATGTAGGTTTTCTCATATTACGTGCTTATTTGAACAGGAAACAACGTAGATTTTTGATTCTTTTTCTCAGGGGCTGTAAATGGAATCTGAGTAAAACATTCTTTTTACCGACCAGGTCGGCTGTGGAGGAAACCTTTTGTCAATCGAAACAGGAACACCGACGAGTACAATAACGGACAACGAATACCCACTGGTGTAAGAAGTATAGATATATGGTTCGAAGTTTGGATTTTTGATGTAATTAGTGTTGTATTTTATCTTGATGACAGGACCGGATTTCCCCGGAAACGCACGACCGGTTTCGCGGTTGTCGCTGCTGATCAGGTATGCGTAACTGGTACTCTCCGGCGCAATTATCCCAATACTTAAGTGCTCCGCAGTATGTTCCTCACCTAAATTACTTTTAAATGGTAACGAGCGTGAATGGAAGACGAGACCATTTTTAAAATCACACGCTGATTATTCCGAAGTTATTTCGTCGTCCAGATACAATGCCATACTATCTACATCGAAAATCCCAGCTCGAGACCATGTGTCCTCGTTCCAAAGGTTAGCCTTGTTAACCAACGAAAGGACTTTGGAGGAATTACCATGAGATTCTAGAAATGGACACATCGTCCATTAGAGCTCCTAACTATTCCAAAAAGTACTTTTTTATTCGGAATCCCGAGCTGGAGTATCTGCTGGCGAAGAAGGATGGCGTTCTTTTAATTTTGCCTTCAAACACGATAATCTGTTGGCTAGAATAAGTTGGTGACTCATTATAACGATAGGATATGATTTTTGTGATCAACTTGAAGATGCTACGTGAGACTCGTCGTCATCTCAGTCGTACTAACAACCCTGCGTTCCTGCGACCGATACTTTCGTGTATGACTTTCAACGTGCCCGTGATATAAGGTGCGTCAAAAGGACAAAATGTCGCCTTTGTACGGGAAATTTCGAGCCCATCCCGAGAATCTTGAGTCTTTTTGGTGAAAAGTCACTGTCCGGTGCAATTTGGGTTACTGGTTTGGCCGAATTATTTAATTCCGAATCATCACAGGATCAAGGAAATAAAGTTTGCCACTGGTCACGTAGACGGTAAGCATTCATTTATTAAAGCCTGGTTTTTGTTTTCCGAAGACTTCTGTTAAGCAACCGGTATTGCCAGGCTAATGATTAGTGACCTCATCTCGCCTTACCTCCTAATACCCCTATTGTGATCCTAATTGGTTTGCGCGATCCGATCATGAATGATTCTCGCAGCTTTTTCCTTTGTCTATTTACCTCCCAGGAAAGGCTGAATTCGTTACCATGCTGGTTTGGTCTTCCGTGATTCACGCATCATCTCGATCCTCAGATAACTAATTCAGATTGTGTAAACCTTACGTAATACTATTTGATCCGCATTGACAGCCGATAAAGAGCACGGCAAAGCAAATGTTTTTTCTTCATGTAATTGTTTAATCTATGGAATTACAGCGTCAGCAGATAGGTAAAATGACCTAGCAAGATTGAGTGCAATCCTCACCAAATTTAATCTGTCCTACCCTAATTCTTTGGCAGCTTGCTTTCAGGTGTGCATTTCCTCTGAACTGAAATGTTCAATTCGAAACTTAAACTAATAAAGAAGTGTTCGCTGATTTGAGAGCGGTCTTTTTTGCTCGTATGCGAATATGCGAATGGGGATCTATCAGTAGTATCTTCTGCCCAAATGCCCGAAAGGAGATTCAACTAAGTAAACGAAATGAAACACATTCTTTGGCTTAGCTCCGAAAATTTCCCCGAGTTTAGCACTCACGCAAAAGGTGACTAATTCAATCTTGGGTTTTCGAGAGTTGTGCAGTAAAACTTTCTTCATTGCCTCAAAAAATAACCGAAGAAAACGGGCAATTTCTAGTTTGTTTATTTTTCGCGGAATCGAGAATCAAAGCTAAATGTTTCTTGACATACATCTGACTACCCCGAGTCGTTTGGGAGGACAGGAAGAATTATCAAAAATGATCAAAATAATGGTTTTTTAATGGCAGTGAAACTTTAGAATTCGCGCCCTTCCAAATAAATTCGAAAAGGCAGTACAGAGTTCAGAAATTATCTTTGTAAATCTGCCATTGTACTTCTGCATCTGGGTCGCAATTAAGGGGGTTTCTGTTAAGCAACTCTTACTTTTCTTTCAGATAGCAGAAACTACTCATCTGTGAAATTTCTAGCTGTCCCAAGTGGTACAAAACTGACCTCTCTATTATCCGACTGGTTCAGTAAGACCTTTTTGGGGGAAAATGCCGCTTTCATTGCATTTACAAAAAATCAGGCATAGAATGAAGGAAGTTGACAAAACGGACAATGACTAAGAGTGTTAGTCTAATATCCTCACTTTTGTGCGTGCCTTATCTTACATTAGTGACAACTAGAAGTACCGTCAAAATTCCCCAGACATCAGGGTTCATTTTAATAATTAGTCTCCAGCATATAAGGTCGCAAGCTTTTCTAGGTTACATGGAAAAAGTGTGAATGCTTCTTCCTTACACAAAAGGAATAATTTCCTGATCTAATTCAAATTTTGACTTTTAGAAAACTTTCGAAACATAAACAAAGAATTTTACAACCGTTGTGCTACTGTAACATTCTATAACAAATGGCTAGATTCATTCACGCCTATAAGGTGTACGGACTCGTGTGAGACAGAACCTGACGCATAAGTCTACGTTAGGTCAGTTTTCTTAGAATAGCTTCTGGTTTGACGGACAATGAACTCTCATCTTTTGAGAACGATGAGTTCTACTTTGTTCATGGTGTCTTTAAAACATCTCATCAACAAGGTTGATCGTGATTATTTGCGGCCTATATCAACCGGTATGGTGAGTTTTGCGACCTCAAGGTGGCCAAAATGAGTTTCTTCGAAAATTTCTCTTCCCGAAAGACGTAGTCGTAAGCCTTCATTATCCTTATCACAATTCGTCCAAAGCTGATCGAAGGTCAAACAGATTTCCGATGTGATTAAGATATGCTCGTGGTTGCAAAATCGGACGAACTTGGTTGTTCACATAATACTGGTTTTCGATCGGATGTAGATTAAAGCCACTAGATTTTCTCCATACCTGTATGCAAAGAAGTATAATTTTTTTGTCAAATCTCTTAAAAAATGCAGGTACTTTTACCTCAATCCAACTGACATAATTACCCAAATGGGATATGTTCGTTTTTACACTCCACATCTTGTTATGACTCATTTTTCATATTAATAATAAAACAAACAGGCTGCCATTCACTAGAAGAATGGAAAGTTTGTTTATCACACGAACAAGTGTTCGATTGACTGGCAAGATGCCGTCTCTCTGCTCTTTATTGAAGTGGCCCAATGTTCCGGTTCTGAGTTGAAATTTTGAGAACGTAGCGAAAACAAAAAGGAAAATCAACGGGCCGCGCTTATACTACCCTGAAATCCAGGCCACCAATTCGAAACTTACGGAATATCTTCATCCGGTGAAGCTACCTTTCACCGTGAGTTGACATGTGACCTTTGAGACAACACAATATTCTCCCCGTATGTTCACTTTGCTTTGGCTTCTTTCTGTTATGCAGAAAGATGGTGGACCATTAGGAATAAAGGAACGTTTCTAGTAGGACCCGCATTTATCTCCCAATGATAAAAACTACCCAAAGGGAACTTCACTTAGTCCATTTCGCAATAAATCATACAATAATATTTAACTAATATCGGACTTCTAAACTGAAGCCTAATTTTTTCGTGGTGACCAAGGTCAGACAATTTCAATCACGAACAGATCACAGCAGAACTAAAGTGACGGTGATCAGGTTCTATTAGATTTTATATTTTAGTCTTATGTTGTGACACACTGCGAAAAGTTCAGGAAAGAGGAATTCATTAGGGAGAAAAATGTTTTTCTGTAGTGAACTTTGACAACACCAGGATGTTCACGCGACTGACTTCCATCTTGATCTTCATTAGAGCAAAGCCGTTATCAGAACTGCTGCCTCTATTGCACTCACGGTTGAAAATATAATTGACGGAAAAACTGACACTAACTGTGCCTTCAGTCATATGACGAACAAAAGGTTGAATCCAAAGCCAGACTGATTCATCATCAAGCCAATTTGTTTCATTGGAAGTCAATGGGTATCGAACATCCAGACAGTCGAGTGACCATTCAGTCCTATAGCCAGAAAAAAACGAACACGCTATGACAATCATTGTTTCGAAGCATATTCAAGATAAACCTTTGGAAAGTTCATCAGAACCCCGTGGGTAAAAATTAAGTGAAATAAAGACATCCACTATTGAAAGCTGCGCACTATGTCTATCGTAGGCATAACGCTGCTGCCTCACGCTGATAATTAAACTTTGACTGCTTTATCATAAAAGTTCATTTGAAGGTAGAATTTTCGTTCTGTTCTCACCTTCATCATATCACGGTAATTCCTAACGGTTGGGAACTTTCTGTGCTCTAATGCAGTTAGCCAAATATGGAAATGTGGAATTAATCACCTGGATTTTGTTTCACTCACCCCCTTTTGTTAGCGGAGGTCAATCGATACTGGGGACCTTTAATCGTTGACTCAGACCAACAATCAAATGTAAAACTAACGAACTGTTTTTCATTTGAGCTACATTGTTTCCCCTACAATAAGCCTATTCCAATGGTAAGCCCTAGTAACACTTTTCAGAATTCGTTCGACATAAGCTTTATCCCAGAAGTAAGCTGTAGCTGAGATTGCTAGCTACCAGATGATCTTCTAAGGCGAAAGCACACTGACAAGCATGGTGGGGCCACAGAGGTGAAATAAGGAAGTAGAATTATAGCTTCCGCTGTTTGTCTGTGCTTTTATGTTTGCTTACAAGACATGGCGGATGAAAAAATAAAACGCCATTTCATCAAATATTATGAAGGAACTGAAGACTCTTGCAGCAAGAATCTCACGGCTTTCGGCAAAGAGAAACGGTTTGATCTCAGAACTGTCCGAAAACGGGAAGCAGAATACGATAACTCGGTCAATAAGCGGAAGAAGAAAGTACTTAGAAGTACAGGTGTGGGTCAGATTGGCAACCTTTGTTTTCTGCACCGGAAGACATCGTATATCAATTGATTTCTGACTGGGGGGGGGCAAAGATCTTGGTTGTGCGCAGGGCTGATATTCAGGCATTTTTTCTTGCTATGACACTACTTCCTGACACAACCCTAAGAGAATTAAAGCGTCACAACATTAATCGGACGGCCTTCTTCACTGATATAAACAGTTCCTAATAAGGTCGACAACTCTATTCAAGCCAGAGGGTACTGAAGCTAAAATACTTGCACTTTCTTCCAGGTGCTTTTTTGGTGGAATAGACTCTTTCAAATACCAACTGATCTGGATCGAACTGCAGTTTTACAGAATTCTGATCTCAAATGACAATTAATCCCATGAATGCCTCGTAAATCTATATTCCGTCCACTGGTTGCGAAAGTACATATGCTACCTGTATTCTGGAAATTTTCGTGGAAGGAAAGAGCTCCCCGCCACCAACCATCACTTAGGGAAAGAACGATAAGACAAAACTTGTTTCTGTTGATATTTTCTTGTAATGTTCTTTTGATCAAAGAAACCTAATACGCACAAGGAGTTACGACAAAGTGTATCAGTTTATTGCGGCCTGTTTGTATGCAAAGTAATCAACCAGGCGTGATAATCTTAGATCCAGCCAAAACCCACGGAGCTGAAAACCAGAACTTTCTCGACCAGAGGTTAATAGGTCAAATAATGATTCCCATAGAAATGACTTCATACCTCCAGACTCTTAGAACCGAAAAGAATTGGCCTTTTAAATAGCATTTGCTCATTAAAATCAATGACTACTCCGAAAAAACATTAACGATATTTCAGCTGGGAAATTGTGAAGTCTCGTTTGGAGGAGGCCGTGACGTGGGTGGAGAACTCGTGCCGTAAAGCCACTGCCATCTGTGCTAACAATGCACTACGAGTGGGCCACAAGAACAGCGAACGCTTATCCAGAGAAAGCTTCATGGCAAGACACGGAAAATGGAGTCGCGAGCAATTCGGACGTGAATTCAGGATTATGTAATTTATGACGATATCCGAGAAGATGTCATGATCATATTTGAATAGAATAAGAACTTCGTAAGTGCATAAACACTGACATATTTTTCTGAAAAAACAAGAAATTTCCACGAAACAAGGCTTCTTGAAACTTTTGAGGTAAAAATAAGATGTAAGATAGGGTCTAATTTTCGGGAAAAGCCGTCCGCGTTGCTAATCGTTACAAACAGCGTCATTTCTTTTGCGCCTTTTTTGTATTTTGCGTAGAAAAGATTTCAGTGTGCTAAATGATGGGCCGAAAGTACGTAAAATGCAATAACAAACGACAATAACCGTTTTTCAAATACATCTTACTACTGGATTAACCCGTTGATCGATCGAGGGTGGTATGCATCGACTGCAGTTCAAAGCGGTATCTTAAAAGGTGAATATTTTGAATAAGACACTGCAGTGATCAGAGAAGCTTTGATATTCCACGTTTTTGAAACCCACCAGTTAAGCAATGGACGTACTCTAATATACGAATGAGGAAGGATTTTATGGTAAACCTTTGATGAGAAGGAATTGTGAAAGGAGCCCGTTTAAGCCATATCGGAATAAAGTTTTTTGTCTGTAGGAACAAATATGAAAGGGGATTAAAACTGAAACCTCGACAGTACGTTCTCCCACGGGATTTTTCTAAAACCTACTGATAGCTAGATATTTGTCATTGTTATATAAAGTATCATATCTACACGTTGTTTATATTCGCCGAAATTCATTTCACACCTGAAGAACTCCAGAAAAGCATCTCTATCACTAGCGACTCACGTGTCCTCTCAGTTACGCACAACCTGTTGGATCAAGAAAAAAAGTGAACCGGTTGGTCGACCGCTCCAATATGCATCCCTCCACCAAAGACGAATGTGCTGTTGTTGATCATCACTGACATTTGATCGCTGTTCATAAAATTACCAGTTTTAATGCACTTCCTCGACTCTCACTCATTCGTCTGAGCACTTGGGTGATTTGCGTGCAAGAATCCTGGTTAAAACAACATGTGGGAGACTCTTCTATGCGGTTAAATGGCTTGAAATGTTACCAGCAAGGAAGAAATGGATGAAGATGTTGTGGCAGTTGGGTTACCATCCTGATGCGTCAGCTACACCTGAACTCCATTCTGGTCTTTTACGTATTGACCTTTGGTCCAAAGACAGTGGCCTCAACCAAAATACCCGTAAAAGCTCAGGTGTTGTTTTTTTCACTTCTCTTAGATTCTGGGTATGTGAAGGTTTTAGAATCCTGTTCGGAACATCCACGTAGGAAACAGCCCCTCTGGTAGTCAACTATCGATCAAATGCCTTGAGGTTACGATCAGCCATAATTTTCTGTGGCACTGAATATGTAGCCTTAGTTTTCACAAAAGTGAGTATAATAACTCTGGTGATTCACCTGCCATCACACGAGATACGGTCAGGTACAACTTCGTAGCTAAGCACGCTGACTAGCCTCTACCAATCAGAATCAACGAGGACAGATATGTCAGAAAATCTCTGTGACGGGGCCAACTTGTAATCTACCAATTAGTTTCTTTGACTTGACTTATTTATATAAGCCAGTTCTGCAATACAAATAACGCGCTATTCCGCAGTCTTGGTCTGTTCGCTACTTTGGTTTGCGTAGTTCCGGGTGGGAGGGATTTCAACACGTCCCATCATTTCGACTATTGCGAATATTACACCAGCCTACTAAATTTTGCGCATGAAAGCAAAGCCTGTACTGGTTTATGTCATTCAACCTTTTGTCCTTGTGTGCGTAATGCCTGATTGGTAGTATTCATCTCCCGTCCTCTTCCCTGAACTAAAAATTAAAGACTTCACCACAATAAAAAGGTGTCTCAAGTACCTATCATATGTAAGTTTTGTACCTCGGTAAGGTCGCAGAGACTCCTTCATATCCGAACATCACAAAATATGCAAAAGATTCCCCAACAGCACTTTGAATGACTCAAGTCTTTCGCCTTCCAGGGACCTCAGTATGTGCGCCTGGACTTCATCCATCCCCAACACATAAAATGACTTATGCGCGACTCCCTACCGGTCCTCCTTTTATCATTTGCCTAGCTGCCATTTTATGTAGTTCTGCAAACATCGAAGCTAAACTTGGGAAACATTTAGTGTCTTAGTTCCCAGATCACCCCGTATCGTTGTTTTTGTTGTTGTAAATAATGCAATATTTTTGTGGAACTGGTGTGAGTATAGCTGTGTGCTGCCTAATATTCACCCCACCCCGCCTCCACCGAGGTGTATAAGGCAAATGCTTGAAATGACTTGAAAATAGGCAGAAAGAAGAGTGGAATAGGAGCTACGACAGTTTTATTTGTCCCGATGATGCACGTCTGGAGTAATTTCAACTATTCCTGGAATAGTAGTCACTGTTTAGGGGTCCACTTCTTCCCACCACTTGCATGCCATAGAAGTAAAGTAATTACTAGCCGGCACCTAGCTCCATCCTGTACGTAATCAGATTTCAGTGACTTTTGGAACTTAACGTAACATGTCTTGCTTATTAGATGGAACCCTTTATCTGGCTGATGGCCACTTTAATCACGCTGGAAAATATCTAGTGAGTTCTTTCGGTTTGACCGATATGACCAATCCCTGCATCAGAGTTGACTATGTTCAAAGCAGAATCATCAACAACCATGGCTGGATTTCCCCCGCTCATACTACCCCCATTTTTCCTTTTGACCATTAGCTCCTAGTAATTAAGCGAGGGATCCGTTCACCGTCTGCCTATAAATCAAAAACACAGTTTAAGTAGATGAAGGTTGCTTACGTAATTTCTCATCCGATACTAATGCTCTACCCTACTGTTCTCCTCAGAACTAATGTTTTATGGTTCTGTACCATTTATTTACGAGTTTAAAGTTGTGACAGTCTCTTATTAGATATTTCATTGACCAAGGCTGCCCTGTGAACAATTTTGTTCTACTTCCTGGAAGATTAGACCCTCTTCCCTACCTGAAGTCTCTACTTAAACCTTAAAGTGTGCTCATAAGTCCCACAATAATACTGAAATCAAATATTTTTTAATACGATAAAAGTGGAGATTAAACGCCGGTCGGCTCTTGAGGATGAAGGACAGTAAAGATTTGTGGAAAAGCATCGAAATACCCGACAACTAACGAATCGAACACTTCAGCCTCCAAGTTGGTGTTGGAGGAGGGAAAGCTGCAATGGATCACTCACAAGCCGATACCATACCTTCCTGTTTGTCCCATGGGAAAGCAACTGTTGAACCGTTTTCTCTTGCGTAAAACCCAAATAGCGCCTTCCTTTGGTCCGAAAGGTCTTCCTTCTGCTCTCTTGAAACATACACTTAGCCTTTTGATCATAAGATGAAGCCCATTGCTATTCAATAAGTGAATAGCTGTGCTGTCCTGGATTCACGGAGGTCTCTCAACGTTAGTCCCAGTTCCAAGGCCACCAACTCAACAGTCATCACGGAACGTCTTCGCTCAGTAGTCACGAAAATCACCACCCTGGTAACGACTGAGAAGGACCTCCTCACTCTGAAGCACTCAGACGTGGGCGTGCCCTATGACCCCTTCCAGCTTGCACAAAGACCAACTAGGTGCATTTCAGACTCCACAGCTTCCCGAGTTCATCTTGTGCGTAAACCTTTGAATGACAAAATAAAGTCTGTCAGGTGTGATTCCTCGAATACTTTTACGCGTTTGATTCACAAAATTGCTGGTATGACTACATAATTGTTTCAATATACGGGTGCGGTGCGTCAAACAAGTTGAACACCCTACCAAAGGGCGAGGTAATGACTGAATAAACTATACTAAACTAAAATCAGCTGAACACTCTCCCAAACTTTTGTCAACAATTCCAAACTACTCCAAAGTGCCGTCTTTTATCCATGCTTATTTCCTACTTATACCTGTGATATGCCCACCAATTCTGTTGCTGGTGTTCTAAGGGGAATAAATGATGCCGTTTTCTGTCAACCCATCTATAACTCTAGTGATTTCGATATATTTAACGAAAACCTCCCTGATGCTAAACTGTCTTCCGTCCATTCTAGCTTCATAATGAACCCATCGAAATGTTTTCGGAATACATGTTTACGCTCTCACGTATGTATTTCTACACAGACTGTGTGCCCAAAAATGACAACCTCTTTTCTAGAATCCACTCTGAGAAATATCTGGGGATAGAAATAAATGGCTACCTGCGGTAGTCTACGCAAGTTCCATCACGTGTTGGAAAACCATGACATTTGGCTTTCCACATTGGTAAAGTCAGACAAATCAGGACCCAACAATCAATCCCATCTGCTAAGTCTGATGAGTTTGTTCTCACGGGATATTCCCTGAACTTCTGAAACAAAATTTTAAAGTTCTACTATACGGTCTTATGATAGCCCGTCGTGTTTCCGTAGTCCCGATTAAGGAACTGATCTTTAAACTTATCAATAGGCACATTAAGTTGTGCGTAGATCTGGCACACAGTATACTTTCAGATTATACGCATACGGAGAAAGATGTACCAAAAATGTTGATGACGTCCTTGAGGTTTTGTTGTGAGGGATGGTTAGGAATTCCTTCTACACTGTTCGTAGTTTGTTTTCTGATATCTACCACAATCAGAATGCATTCCCCAAGAAGAAAGCATTTTGAAAAGAGGTGACAGAATGGGAAAGATCATAAATATTGTGAATTCCTCTTGAAATAAGAAGAGTAGAACGCCATCAAGCTAACAGGAAGAACATACGTCCAACTTAACTTCAATCTCGATACCTGTGAACTCCCATAACACAGAAGGAGTAATGCTGCCGAATTAGTGGGAAATAACATAAGCACATATTGATTCGCAAACCATGATAAAGATAATTAAAAAAAATCTGTTACCCTAAGAAAGAGCTAATACAGCAAAACATGGACCTGCAAATATCATCAAGATGCTATAAATTAATCTGAATATCTGGCAACGATTTTGAAACTTGTCACTACGAAAAAAGTAACGTGGAATCACCCCGCAATGTTTAGCACCAAAAACGTTTTAGCACAAGACGTAAATTTCGCAAAATTTACTTGCCACTGTTCAACTGGAACTTACCTATTATAAAGTAATGGATGTTCAATGAGTCACACTTATATTCCATAGTCGGTGTAATTCTACTGTTTGACGAATGTCTTTATTATGTAATTACTGACGCACTTGAAGACATTCCCTGTTTAAAATTAACTGACATCTTTTTTGTTATCAGTGAATAAACCTCATGGAAGAAAACGTAGACTAAATTCGGTAGTTCTGTAAAGTGTGAACGTATTTGTTGTGTCCACAATCGGTAGCAGAACACGTAATGGTGGCGTTGCATTTATTTATGCCATTGTGAACACAAAATCCGGCCGTAGCCGGCGACTGAGCTGCAAACAAGCAAGTGAGTTGGCATAAAGAAATAAACTACTTGTGCCGTCACGCGCAGCAGAGGAAGACCAATCAGTACACAGCAAAATCGATAGGTCAACACTGCTGGCGCTAAAGCATGGTTAACGATCAAGGCAAATTGAGAGTATGTCCATTCATGAGAGGAATATTGATCGGTTGTCCGCGTAGTGTGCGAGACCCTAACCAGACACAACATTACCTCTCCTTCCCCCAAGGAAAAAGATCCAAGGCTTGCAACGGATGAAAGTGTTCGTAGTATTACCAGCGACGGTTGTATCAGTAGTACCTTCATTAGAAGCAGTTGTCGTGGTAGTATCCAAAGCCGTAGTATCATCAACAACATTGTTCGAAGTCGTAGTAACAGAAACTATGTTAACAGCAGTAGCAGTATCCGCATTAGAAGTAGTAGTATTTGTAACAGTTGTTCTTCATAGCAGCATTCGTAGCAGTAATTGTATCAAGAGCAGTAGTAGTAACAGGAACCGTATTCGCAGTAGAATTCACAGAAACTCCGGCCACAGCATTAGTTACAATAGCAGCAGCAGTTGTTGTTATACGCATGCGACGATACAAAACACTGAATCAACCAGCGCCAGTATTACTGAGAAAGCACATAGGACATACTCGAGCAAGAATGGTGGAAAATTTGGCAAAACGTTAAACGAGAACAAAAACTTCATCAACGAGATGATGGCTGGGAAATGAAATGCAGTACCAACAGAAGTTGATATAGTATTGTTCACTGTAGCAGTGGCAGTAGTAGTGGCATTGCTATTATCAAAAGCAGTAGCATGAGTTACACTGGTAGTCATAGCAGTAGCAGAGCAGCGGTAATCATCATAATAACAGGTCATAATGGCAATCGCGGTAGTTCCAGCAAGGGTAGTAGTAGCAACAACAACAACAGTAACAGTAGTCGTAGAACAGACACAGTAACCATAGTAGTAGCAGTAGCAGTAACGGTAGTTGTACAGTCAGAACCAGTAACCAGAATAGCAGCATCAGTAGTAGTAACGGTAATCGTAGCAGAAATCGTAGTAGCAGTTTCAGGACACAATACTCGGCAGTAGTAACGGGCACAGCAGTCGCAGTAGTAGTAACTGGAACAGTAACTGCAGCGGTACTCATGTTCGCGGTGGTAGCAGTCATGGCAGTATCAGTAGCAACAGCAATAGTACGCACGGAAGGGTACAAAGCACGGTAATTATCCAGGTCCGATTGTAACAAAGGATGCATACAGGACACATGCGAGCGAAAAAGATAAAACACTTGTTAAGCAATCAACAACAAAAACGAAAAAACGTCAATAATGAGAAAACTCGCCGGAAGCGAAAATGTAGTAAACTGTTTCAAATAGTTAACGTATGTGTGTGTCAACAAATGTTCCGGTCCTTTGAATTTCACCATTTAAATCCGTAAACTCTATACCATCCACCTGACTCCGGAGGTAACCTTGCGAGACGGTCTTCAAAGCACTCCCGCAAAGTTCCGAAGCGTAAATCCGAAGGGTTTTCTGGGAATGGTGAATCCCTCATAATTATTTCTCTGGCACTATGCACAAATCCACGACACGGGTTCAATGCTCGCGACGCCAAATGTTGTGTCCACAATCGGTAGCAGAACACGTAATGGTGGCGTTGCATTTATTTATGCCATTGTGAACACAAAATCCGGCCGTAGCCGGCGACTGAGCTGCAAACAAGCAAGTGAGTTGGCATAAAGAAATAAACTACTTGTGCCGTCACGCGCAGCAGAGGAAGACCAATCAGTACACAGCAAAATCGATAGGTCAACACTGCTGGCGCTAAAGCATGGTTAACGATCAAGGCAAATTGAGAGTATGTCCATTCATGAGAGGAATATTGATCGGTTGTCCGCGTAGTGTGCGAGACCCTAACCAGACACAACAGTATTTAACCCAGGATACGTCATCATGTCAGTTTGTTCCCATTGATCAAAAAGGCCAGTGAAAGGATTTGTATCGTGAACTGACCTGGAATGGCTAAGCAGTGGAATCGAAAGACCTATTTTCTTTTTATCTGCTTATGCTATTGTAAGTCAGACGATCTGCAAGTGGCAGCTATAAATTGATAGTTCTTGTTAGGTAGTCAACAACACGATCTTGCAATTCATTTTTGCTATCTTTATGTGGGTCTGCAGCGACGTTGACATGACTGAGTTGCTGCGTATGTAGGCTGACTAACCTAAATGAAACTGGATTAGCATACCTAATCGAAGCTTAGCTATTCCCTATCGTTATATTTTACCACCGAGATTATAAGCCACAAATTTAACATTTGCTGTCCCACCGAAACGGTTTACTTCCATCTAGGAAGAATGGTCTCACTATATCTCAAAAGATAAGGCAGGAAAAAGGACTTGGTCCATAAAACGCGCAACCCACCTGAGGTCAACAGACTATCAACCTTGATAAAAAATATAATCGAACGTCTGAACTTCGTACTCTTTCAACAGTTTCTGGACCTCAGGAACATCAAAGTTTGATGGCAGGGGATCAGACTACTCTTTGACCAGCAGAAAAGTCTCCCGTCTGATGGAGAAGATGTTGACCGTCTGAATTGTCAGTTTTTTCGTTACTCGAATAATCCACTCCCAGCTCTCCATCAGGCCAAAAACTGATAAATTGAAAAATTGTTCAGCGAGCAGGTTTTGTAGCTCCTAAAGTCCATTAAGTTAGCCAGGGCATCTGGACCGGGTGGTCTACATTCGGTGGTTCTCAGACTCGCATCTGGAACTCTCCCTGACCTAACGACTACACTTATTATTCACTCACTTGAATTGCACTTCATTCCTGACTGTTGACCTCATGTCGCAATCATTCTCATACCAAAAAGGGTCGAATAACCAAAAACGGGAGCCAAGAATTACCGCCCGATTGCACTTTCCTCGTCGGTGTCAAGATTAGCTGAACGTGCCGCACTTCAGCATCCTCAAAACACAGTCAGAAGTCCCACTGACGAATACCTATTTGCGTATAAGCCCGAGCTTTCCACGAACGATGCAATAGCGCGCTAAGTCCAATAAATTGCAAAATCCCTCAGTTATTCTTGCAAATCAGTAAGATGTCCCTTTCTTGATTACACTTCAGCGTTTGGCAGTTTGTCACAATCCTTGCTTCGCAAAATGTCGGAATCTTTTGGATGCCCCGCATACCGCGTCTATGAGCTTGATTCCGCAGGTTGCATCAAATTACTAGTACAAAAATGCTCGTTTACTGGTGAGTAAAGTGATGCATAGTAATTCCATACCTTATGTTACGCGTCTGAGCAGCTCTCCAAACCACAGAAGCCCTTCTAGCCCTGAACGTGAAAGATCACGGTTCCTATAACTCCTATATATGTGCACTGCACAGTTTGCTTATGGCTTTAATCTCATTCGAATCGTGAGATTTGAAAGGATGAACTTGTTGTTCTAAAAATGGACTCGTCGTCCACAGACTCCCCTTACAAATCTACTGAGATCACAGCCGTCTGCGCTTTAACTTTATCTGGCAGTCAGTGTTGATTGCGTCCACGCCCGTAGTATCCGCTTCATAGGTACTGTTGTTTTCTCGGAATAGTATTCGTCCAGCAAAATCCAGTACACCTAGGTAGATAGAAATCTCACGGGCTTTCTTGTTACGAGTGAAGAGTGGATCACGGACTTGATCCGGTTTTGCTGGTCTAGCTCTAATCCTCATCGGTTTACTACGGGCAGTACGTGCATACAGCGAGCAAAGGTTGTAAATCACGTGCCTCCTTCAAACTAAGGGTATACGTTTGTTGGCTATAAGTTTACCGTGTATCAATGAAACGTCCTCACCTTCATTGATAGAAAATCTAACCAAACTCCAGCATCGTCGCATCTTTTTGAAATTACCTAAATAGTTGATAAATCTTTGATCACTGCTTTTCTTTTCATATTAATCTTCTTGTGCGAATCAACAAAGCCACAGTTATTCATTTCAATGAATCATATTCTGACAAGTCATCACTATAGTTCTGTCCGATGCTGCTTGCTTTTCACTGTTTTATTCATCCTTCTTTCGTAATCACTTTTTACAGTTTAACCTTGCATTACGTACTTCACAATTTAAGGCCCCTAAATCAGTCTGTTTAGGAAGAACACTATTTGAAATTTACCCCTGTTCTTATAAAGCCGACTTCCGGAAGCGTTCACTTCAGGCCTCCGAGAACCCTATGCAAAATGAGATGATTTTTATAACACGAAAACAGCTGAGAAACCCGCAACCGCATAAGTGGGCGCAACTGTACTTTTGAACGGCACCTCGTGCTACACCAAGAAAGGCCTCCTTCCGTTTGATGGGCGAATTTAAAGGAACCTTTCCCGTCCTGCGTGGTACGTCTTAGACCGCATGGCTTGGCTGCTTCTTTCTGTGCATCATCCAAAATAAGTGATGAAAGCAGAATCCATTCGTAACACATCGCTTTGACATGGTCTACTTGCCATATTCTCAAAAGAGCAGCTAAAGCGATCGTGGTCCATTCTTTTTTCTAATATCTAAACGGGTTCGACTTCTTTACTGTTACACCAAGCGTAGCTCATTAAATTGGTACTTGTTTTCATTCTCCGTTTACTGTCAACTAACCAATTTTTTACTTGAATTCTAAGCGTGTCATACGGTTTACCTTGCCCCCTCTTTTCTTCGTTATTCCAGGTAAACTGAAGTGACCTTCGTAGAGAGAATGCGGTAATTGTTTATTGAATACTTGTCCATTTTGTTCTAAATAATTCCGTGCTAGCTTCTCCCTTAGAGCCCATCGATAATTACGACATTCGTTGAATCTTCTCTGATCAAGTGGAGATGATTAATTTCAAGTAGCTAGTATCGGTCCTCTAAAGACAGCTTGTGATGGGCTACCGACCAAAGTAACAAGTTTCTGTGTGATCACTCTAACTCTCTGGATGAAATGATGAATCAAAAATTGCGAAACGAAGCTCATCAATTAAGGGGATTATTGAACACCGAGGGAAAAACTAATCGTATTAGCGTATTATCAACGAAAGTAATCCGCGAATTCTCGGGAAAAAACAAATAGCCCGTAGAAGTATATTGGGTATCAAATCGGTAAGGGTTATAGATGCAGCCGACAAGAGCAATTCAGTGCGTCATTTGAAAACGAACGCAGATTTGTTTCCAGAGCTCCCGAACAAGCTTGCTCATGTACCAGTGCAGGTAGAAAATAGGACTCGATAATTGTAATGAAATGGAGTTCTCATTAAGTAACATACACGAAAGAAAATCAAGACGCATGCCATTCATTTACTCCCACAAATTACATTACTAATAAAAGTGATAAGGAGAAAAATCCCCAAGATTAAGTGCACAACGATCTCAGTTCAATCGGACAGATATGTATTAGATATTTTCAAGCACAAGCATAACTGCCGTGACTCTTTTTCTGAGGGGAACTTCAGCTGTTACGCTAACTGATGAACAACAAACGAGCCCGCTGTATTGGAAGAAGTTATCAATGCGGCCAGTGAATTGCGGGTTTGAGTTAATATCCCTGTTCTCGCAATCTCGTATATATTGAGCCAGGTACTCTGGTGCAGATTTTCACGTTTTGAACAATCCCCGTTTGGTATACCGCTGCTCAAAAGTCTCAAACCCCAGACAGTGGTATGGCTGATTCGCTATTCTTTGTATTCATCAACAGACCGGTATACACATACACACCCGAGCAAACACAAGCAAACCCGATCCAATCTGTTGGTTTCTTACTGGTTATTACTGTAATGCTTGCTTGCAAATCGTGCATACTATGGCCAATACACACACTTCGGCCAGTACCGCCTGACTTCTGTGTCGGTTTGGTTACGTGGTGTTGTTTTGAGCGTTTAGAAGCCGTTTATTGGATTACGCGTTTCGCAGCTTTGCTGGTTCGTATTTCTAGTGTGGCGAGTGTATATGCTACTTGGTAAGTAGTCGATTGCTGAAAACGGAATTATGGACATTTGTGGGTTTACAACGCCACAGTACCCGAGAAACTAACTGCGATGAAATGGAAGACAAAAGGGGAGCCAAATGACTGCTCCTCCGTCGGACGATGGATGTGTTCAAGTGGACAGGACAGCAACTTTGCAAAGTAGCATGTTTGTAATTTTTGGTTTATTTTGTCGAGGTTCGAACGAGCAAATAATCTTTTGACCAATAATATGATTGTGTGATCTGGTAAATAAATTTCAGCTTTGGAACTAAGAATCATTATTCTCAGGCTATTGGACGTATTAACGATATGCATTTCGTCAGATGACGTCGCACTTTTTTCACTTGACACCTAAGGTGTTGGTTCAAGCGCCGTGCATCGTCACTCAGACTTCCCATGCAACCAAAAGATGCCAAAAGGTAAGTAAATAAAGTGTTATCTTTATCCATCATTGCTGGCCGCGGACGGAACAGGTCAAAAATTTTACATATCCATTTTACCTAGTTACGTCAATGGCAGTTTTGAGATATCAGCCAATGAAGCTTGTGCTGACCAGTGACAGAAAAAGATCTTCGAAGTTAATGACGACAAAATCTCACAGGTCACAAAAGTATTGTGTGAATACTTTTGATTTTGCTGATTGTAAGCCATTTATGTCTGAAAACTTATTCAAAACACACCGATGTACTAGGGTGTATTCATTACCGGAACTGTTTGAAGTGATGCGTACTAATTGAGAGTCTCAAAGTCAACAAATTTTCTGGATGAAACCATAAACGTTGTAATGCTTGGTCCTGTGACCTTAGTTATGAATACCCCTTGGACTAAAGCTTATGAAAGCATGCATTTGCGTGGGTGGATTACTCGAGCAGCGGTCAACGTAGGTCATTCTTCTGCGAAAAATACACTGGTTTTCTCATCGAATTATTCTCCCATTTTTATCACTATACACCGTTCAGCCGGAGATTATACTAGAAATTGGCTAAACTTCCTGTTCCAAACTATTCTCGAGAGCCGAACGGCCAGAAAAACGTCTTACTTTTTCCCCTAACAAACAAACTTCTATCCCGCTCAAAAATAAAATAACAAACCGGTGCACATGAGTTTCGAAGTTCAAATGGGCGTAACAATTCTGAAGAAAATAGTAATTAAACAGCAGTTTTACAAATGTTTTGAAGAACGAAAATTGTTTTCGTTTGGAATAATTGGGGCGCATCTAACACGAAGCTTTGGATAATCTAATCCGTATTTTGACTGTTAATGAAAAATCATGAGCCTCCTCGATCCATTTGCCCTTTCAAATGCGATGACTAAACTCGTACGATCGAAGAGATGACTCACGGAAGACACATATTTAGAGTAATGTGGTGTGAAATGGCAATTCCATCTTCCTACAGTTAAGTCATCACAAGATCCTTGTTCCTTTTTCTCAGCTTGATGTGAAGCGGCGTTGGAACAAAGGAGAATTCGACTGCAGGCAGAAAATGTTGTTGAAAAAACACTCTGTTCGAGTTAGGTTATCACAAATGTAGGTCAATGTTTTCACATTGATAATGAAAATAGTCCGAATGAGCAACCCGAAAAGCAAAATACTCGTTTTCGGCGACACCGTTCTCTTGGCTAACGTGGTAACGTTTGCAGGTTAGAAACGAATATTTCACAAATAACGTCTCTGTGTCAAACTGTGACTTGGTAGTCATGAAAATTAGTGTGTCGTAGCTAGAAAAGGATGGGATGGCAATTGTTGTTATTCCGTGGTTGGAAAGATACCAGCAAGAAAATGGAACCCGAAAGTTTCATTCTGAGGAACTTATCCGAGAGACCAAAGAGCAAAAGGTCAATAACGGCTGGAACGAAAAACTACACATGACGCATTTCACTGCGTCTTTCATTTTGACAATCACTCGAGGATATACTACGACGCCCGTTGAACCGAGCAACTATCCGTTCTGCCGAAGTATACCTCGTCACCGCGGCTGGAAGTAAACTGATAGACAACAAGTGAGACCCTAGCAGCAAACAGACTGGATAATCCCCTAAAACCAATGTCCACGGTTTCCTCTTCCCACCTATGGAACAAAAACCAGTTGCCCCTTCCAACTTTTCCTGACTACTCCATAGCTATCGTCATGACTACTAAATAACAGTTTGACGCAGAAAGAGTTTTTGTAAACTATTCGTTTCTAATCTACAGGTGTAACTGCATTAGCCACCCGGAAGATGTGACCGAAACTGAGCTTCTTCTCTATTCATGCTTTCTGTGTACAATGAAATAGGATTATTCAGTGAATAAAGATAGTATTTGGGATCTTTTGCAATAGTCTTATCTGATTCAAACTCAGGAATACATCTTCACTGAAGTAACTGAGAAAACGAGAATAATTTATTTACATCTTTGCGTACATCTAACCGTGAAAATTGCTCACAATTTCCAATCTAAGAGAAATACAAGAGCAGTTTGTGATAAAAAGCAGAGGCCAACGTTCGAACATCATATTTACGTTCGAGTATTTGGTGAGTCTAATAACAAGTCGATTGGACCAGATCTGTCCAGATTCTGGCGAGGGTGATTTCGCGCTTGCCAAATCAGGCTGACCAAACACGCAGTTCCCATTATAACATCTAACCTGAGCACTAAAAATTAAAGTTTTCCATGCTGTACCTACAAATCACGGGCATTGTATATCATTGATCATGGAGTATTATTTTATTAGGTAAACCACCCGAGTCCGTATTGGAGTTGTTATGATCAAGCATAAGAATGCGGGGCCTACAAACGTTACCCTTGATTTCCCCATAAGGGTTAGCTGAATAGTATAGAATTTGAGACTCCAGGCAATATATCCACCCTAGTTGGCTCTGTACTCTGTCGATTGTTCAGTGACAATGCAGTTATCTAGCCGTCCACCACACCTGTTTCGAGTGGGTTTAACTATACACAGCTGATTGATACTGCCGCTGAGCTTCAGTTCATAAAGTTTTCTACCTCCCGCTTGCCCCCGTTACTTTGGTTACGTGTAATCCGTGTCAGAAATCACTTCCACAACCGGTTACGACACACAAAGGCGCCTAGAACACGGACTGTATTTCTAGTTCCCACACGTACAATGGTTCACTAAATAAAACCTTTAGTCGGTTATGGTTTAGCTAACTCAGTCAGCTCTGCCTAAACCGGTGGTGAACAGTAATCCGTTTTCACTCGGTCCAGTTCCACTCTTGGCCCAGTGAGACCGTAGAGTGGTCTCTACTACAAGTCTGAGGGTCATGATTCTCTTTCGTCTTTGATCGTGTAGTAAAAAAGCGAGACCATAAGCCATGCCCCATATGAAGTGCTCATGCACAAGTATGAAGTCAAACACATGCAAATTTCCAGCTATAATCTCTTTTGACTCGTATAAAGTACGCGCAGACGGACAGTTCATATCTAGACGCACAAGGTGATTCCTCTAAAGTTAATTCGTCCATTAAGACGACTAACCCTCACAGTGAAGAAACGTGGTCCCAAGTATAGATTTTCGATGTGAGTAGTATGGCATTGCATCAAGGTGATAGGATAAAATTCCCAGGCAGCATACAACCGGTTTCGTGGTTGCTGCCGCTCATTAGGTGTGCGTGCCTGGTACCCTTCTGCCCAATCATTTAGCCAGCCGCCCTTGACTGATTCAGAAGCTGACTTTTTTCGTCTGTGGTATGGTGAACGGTCCACTCCCTCGTCTCTGGAACTTGCTGGCCCCCGGACCGACCACATCAGGTTTGCTGCAATTCCTAACTTCCACCAAATCTCCGAGCATAAAATAGCTTCCATTTTCTGTGATTGGTCTCGTTTTATCGTATCTCGCCTTATTTCGAATCTGGACTTCTTTCATCCGTTGTATTGACAATTTCCATAGAAGCTTCTAATCGCGCATAGTCAGAGGATCATCGTTTTTCATGTTGAACCACACGTCTAAATGCATTCTGAGTTACTGACCAAAAACCAATTCAGACGGACTCGTCTCCTTTGTTGAGAGGTTTGTTGTGCCGTAGATGAGCAATATTTTTGCAGCCCTGTTGCTCTCTGGAGGTAGACCATCCTGACGATCCTTGAAATAGTACCGCCGCCTTTCCTATTGGAGCCTTATATGGCTCGCCATCCTCAGTTCCAGGGTTAGGTTGCATGTTTCACCAAAAAAAAGACTACAAGATTTACAACTCCCCAAAAATCATCGCACGAATTTACTCAGCATTCACAACAGGAAAACAATTGTAGTTCTCATCAACACTCGCGATTTAAGCCATAACATTAATTTTGTGAGTCATTTTCTGTAATCTTTTTGTCGCCTTGCCTTATTCGTGACTTAGAGTTGGATCTCTCCCTCGTCGGGGGCTACACATCTGCACTTTCCGAACTGCTTTCTCCATTCCTCATTTTCACCCAGATGCTGGTGTGCGTCTACGCCCATCGCTTAGTCGTGACCTTCCGTACCCCACTCTTGAAGTTTGCAAACCTCGAGTTCCAACTGATGTGGCAGAAGCTCCGGTCCGCTTTTTTTAACCGTTACTTCTGCAGTAGCGATCACTCAATTTTCTATTTATTTTCTTCTGATATTGAGAACTTGTTTTCATCTGATCACAAATGCCAAGTTACCATTCTTGGTGACTTTAATATCCAAAACAAGAATTGGCTTTTGGACTCTTCTGACAATAGGGCTGTGGGTCGCGAAGCTGAGGCTTTCATATTGGTCAACAATCTAAGTCAAACTGTTCACTTCCTCACGTGTATCTACGACCGGGCTGGCGATCGTGCATACACTCTCAAGTTTCTTCTCACTTCCTTCCCCTCCCTATTCTCTGATATTACTTCCCTTCCCCCATTGAGCTCATCAGACCACTGTCTTGTCTCCCTTAGCACCAGTTTTCCTCTCTCGGTTTCTGTGTGCAACTCCAGGCTTTACGATCCCACCAACAGAGATGGTTTTCGTGATTTTCTGACCACTTATGCCTGGATGGACTGTTGCTTTACTGTTGATGTTTTACCTTTGTTTCGAACTTTACTGACACTGTTCCCCAAGGCATCCTTGTTTTTATTCCACACTTTTCCACACCCTGCAAACTACGTTCTCCTGGTTCGTTTACCCCAGTCACCAATTGCCCTGTGCGCTTGAAAAACTTAGCGTTAAAACGGTGTCACCACTCCAGTACTCCCCAATTTCGTGGTCTCTTCGTGCAGGTCAGAATCAAATGTTCACTTCCCATTCAGAAAGCCAAGGACCTTTCGTTTGGCCCAAAGCCATACTTCTAGCTTCTTCCGCTACTGATAGTCGATCATTTTAGTCCCTCGTCAAAGTCATTTCCCGGAATTTCAGCCCTTCCCATTTCTCCCCATTTCTAACTCCGCTGATTCTCTAGTCTGTGAGATTGTCTGAGAAAGCCGAGGATGTTACTTCTCGGTTTGCCTTTAATCCCACTTTACCCAACTCTTCTAGTCTTTTACTAGCTTCCCTTTTATCCCCCTTGTCACAACCAGAAAGGTCGGACAGACTTTACCACCACTTGACCAAAACAAACCATCTGATCCAGACGATGACCTATTCATCCCCTTTAAAGTGTGAGTCCCAGAGTTAGCACCAACTTCACGTCGTTTTGCTTTTTGCCTCTAATCTGGTACTTTTCTCACCCACGGAAAGTAGCCGCAATTTTCCCTATTCCTAAAAGCGACGACCCTCTCGACCCAAACAATTGCCATTCTATTTCCCTGACGTTTGTCATTTCGAAAGTCATGGAAACCAAAATTTCCGACCAGTTGTGACCATTCCCCAAACATGGTGATCTACTAAGTGACCGTCAATGCGGGTTCTGACCTTGTCGCTCTATTGGTAATCTACTATGATCTGGCATTCCTGGTCAGTGGCATTCGATAGCCACGGAGAAACGCACCTGGTCTCACTAGACATATAGGATGCCTTTGACCGTGTCCGGCACAAAGGCTTGCTGTCTAAATTGCCAACTTTTGGGTTTCTTCCGGCCCTTGTCTTGTAAACTCGAAGTTTCCCCAGTAACCGGACCATCTCCTTTCGTGTCGAAGGGCACAATCACAGACATTTCTCAAGAATGATGGTGTTCCTCAAGGCTGTGTACCTTCAACCACCCTCTTTCTGTTTTTCACTATTGATCTCCTACCCACTACTTGCAACGCCATCCACGTTCCTGCCGAAGACACCACTCTTCACTTCTCTCTTTCGTATCTTACCTCCCATCGTGCCACCGTCAACATCGACTGCAACCATTGTGCCCTTGTAACTCGTTCAGTTCGTACCTTGAAACGATTTCCTCTTGGGGACCTGAAAATCATGTTTTCTCCAAAGCTTTGAAAGCATCTCTTCTCTCAGTTTCTCCCAAACCCACTCCTTTTCTCTCTACTTAAACACTGATCCGATTCCCCTTCGTACGTCCAACTTGATGCCTTTCCTGGGTCTTTCGATCGTCTTCTCTCTATCGTGATCTTAACACGTATGTTCACCTGCTTCTCAAGCTGGGCGGTTTTGGTCTCATTTTTTCCTCCGGACTGTCATGGAACTCCCTACCCCTCCCTGTCTTTCGCCCATCTACAATCTTTCTTTTTTTAAAAGAGGAATCAACAAATTCGTTTTGACATGAATGTTCCCTACAAACTGCTCTTGTAGTATGTTTTCGAACTATAGAGTTTACTCCTTCTACTGTAGTTCACTTTGTGTGTGATAAAAAGGAAATCATTTTCGTTGTTATTCAACCATTCTTTCATCGTTCTTTTATATATTTGTCGTTCCTTTCGCTGGAGGATGGTAAGATGAAGTTTGTTTTCGTTGGACTCAATATTGTTCCAACACATCCGCGAATTTCTTCGATTTAAGTTAAGGGCCGTGATCAGCGATGATCGATTCGGGTATACCAAACCACGCCGCCACATTATCCAAAAATACACCAGAGATGGTATCGCCCGTCTGATCCGACATTGGGATTGCCTACACCCAGTGGGATTCGCGGTTAATGACTGTCATGATGCATCGGCTTCCGGTCCAACTCACTATTAATGGACCAAAAATATCCAATCCCCAGCTTTGAAAGATTTGTTGCGCTTCTGCGGTCGCATGGATTGTGACGCCGTCACGAAATCTCGGTTCCACTGACAGTCAGGACAAGTTCGTATGTAATCATCAACATCGTGCTGCATCTTGGGCTGAAGACTCTGCGCCGCAACAAAGCGGAGTCTCGTTATTGTCCCCTGTGTGCACAGTCACTCGGCAGCTGTATAATGCGCTCACATAAGACCACCGGAATAAACCGCGAGTGTCTAGGTTTCGTACCGTGTCTCAAGTCAAAGTCGACAATCAGCCTGCCATCCTACACGATTCCATATTTCCAGTAAGTCAAGCAGCTCGGGTGAGTTCCCGTCTGGTCTGGTCTGAGTTGGAAGATGTAAACAAAGCTCCCACACTATACTGTCATCACTTGGAACCCACCAACTCACTGGGGTTGCTTCGGCTAGTAAATGTTCGTCTGAGATCGGACGGGATAGCGAGTCAGATACGTCAATTTTCTCGACCTCAGACATGCTGGATTCTGAAGGTGGATTCTTGCAGGCTGTGAGCCTACCGGGCCAATTTCCCTATTGGATCTCGTACTGTCATTACCAAGCCAACGGCTAGTGATCCGCTTCAAGAAAAAATCTAGTAGCAGTCAGATATGTTTTCTACTTCTCCGATGCCCATAAGTTGGCTGGACATTCCTTTCTCGAGGGAGAGTATTTTCTCTCGGCACTTGTGAGCAACCGACTGGCGTACTCGACTACCCCGGACCACTGCGATAATACTGGGCCAGTTCCAACGTCACACTCTTCCATAGCCACCGTGAATTTCTCTTACATCTTTGCTGATGTCAAACAGCTGCGAGGGTTTGTTACACTTGACTTGAGTTCCTTGAATGCCACCTCCGTATCTGAAGCCCACTCAAACATTTTAGCTTCCCTCAGTAGTTGAAACAAGACATTAACTTTCTAGGGAAAGTTTGCACACACTTGGCGCCGTAACAAACCAGAGCAAGGAACGATCTTGGTGGAAGCTTTGATTTTGGCGACGGAAAACTTTGAATTGTCTCCGCTTTCTCAGTTAGCGGTTGAAGTTCACCACCTCCATCAGTACGCCCCAGACCGTCAATTGTGTCTTGTGCAACCTGACACTTTTTTGTGCTCAATTTTAAACCCGCTGACTCGATTCTTTCCACGACTGCACTTAGTCTGGACACATGCTGGTCATTTGTTTTTGAAAATATTACCATATCGTCCCCATAGACCAAAACAGCATTCACATTTTCCAGTAACTGAATCAGCAAACATCTGAAGGTAGCTGGCGCTTTAGATAGTCAAAATAGTTGTCGTAGAAACTCGTGCTGCTTTCCATTGAAACAGAAGACTTTTTTCTCCCTGTCGTTTTGCGAGCACTGGTAATTGCCAGTAGCCAGGTCGTAAGTTGATCAACGATAACACCTCGGCATAATGAAGTTGTACAAATATCTCAAATCAATGGCTTTGGGAACGAGTCCTTAATTTTGATAGCGTTGAGCTTGCGGAAATCAACACAGGATCGATACTTGCCATCCGATGTTTGTGTTAATAGACTGGTCAGTAATGCTGGCTGATGCTATGCCGAATTATTTACTTGGACAGTATTTCACTGACCTGTTTCTCTACTTCCTGTACTGTTTTCTGTGGCATCCTTCGGTTTATCGTTTCGCACTCTGCTTCCAGCACAAAGTCAATTCTGTGTTCTAGTCGGTCGTAAAAATCTCCTTCGTCATCTGGTGTTGGAAACATTTCGGCACTCTTCTCGATACACAACCTAACGCACGGAATTGTACGATCTGGTATCGATGATCTTTCCAAACCACAAATGAAGCTCAGCCTGTTCCAGCGGGACTGCAGCCCGATATCTCTCCCCAACCAGCAATCGATGAGCTTCAAAATAATTTTTAGCGCCCATACGCCCCACTGGATTAACTCCAACAATCGTCTCAGCAACCCATTGACCAGTAAATCTCATATGTCACTCAAACATCACCGATTTTAACCACCACTTGCAGCTTCCCTGTTACTCGCAGAGCCTCTCAGCCGACTGCACGTACTTGTGTTTCACATGGTTTAACCGGAATTTCCTCGATACGAATTGGCACAGATACCCCAGCCCCCGTATCTAACACTGCAAATTTAAGTTCGCCGCCAATTTGATCTCAACCACTAGCACCCCCTCGGCTTGAATGAGGATAAGGAAAAACAAGACGAAACACGTTTCTCTGGACAACATCGGGCAAAACATCCTACCTTACTGCAAGTAAAACACCCCGTCCGTCAGCCACGCACGGATAATTCGCTCTTGCGTTTTGTTTGTTGAGCGGGCTTTGTTTTGAGCTACTTGATTACCTCAGTAATATTCCGCAACCTAAATTTTAGTTTCGATGGCTCTAATCTGCTACTCCTTCCAGGGCACCACGCGTACCCATCATTAGGCACTCTGTGCTGTTCGCACCGCAAGCAATTGCCATTTTCTACCTTTCCTGGGCAGCCGGAGGTATACTTTGCACAAAACTATCACGAATGAGGCGTGCTTTTAGATACTCTACTTGCCTCGGGCAGTTAGATCGATAGCTGGAGCTAAAGGCATTGATAATGGACAACCAGTTCTTGGGAGCTGTTATACTGAGTCTTGTTGCACCACACCATGGCATCTTGGCGATCACTTTCCTGCATGAACTCGATCACAAGCCCCGCACGCCCTTCTTCCAACGTGAGGCCTGTTTTCTTCTCCCATTTTCAGGCTATACACCGCCAAGGAACGCCCAACCAGCGAAGTCCCAATTGCCGCCAACGAAGGTGTAACTGCCTTCACTCCGCCCCATGCCACCATCTCTTCAAAATCAGTGATCCAAGCCTCCATATCTCCAACTGAGAACGGAACAGACGGGTAGCTTCACTGCGCGAGTGTGAGTATGGTCAGGGCACCCATGTATCGAAGACGGCATTACAGGTGAGGATCACCTGTATTCGAGCCACCAGACAAGTGCAGTCGGCAAAATGTGCAGCCATTTATTTAGCTTCTTTTCAGAACCGCGATGTAGCAACATTGGTTTTCTGGTTGCCTGAATATTCCTGCTCCGATCTGGTCAGGTGCCAACCGCTATTGAGCTGATTCTTTTGACAGCCGTTCTTGTTCGGCTGGTGCAGTTGATCCGGTTGACAGCTAAATCAGTAGCTATTCACCTGGGATCTCTTGATGATTGCTCCAAATCACACTCAGTTCCATCGATGGGCCTGGATGCTTCCTTACGTCTGTTGCGGGATGATTCCGACATATTCAACATCCCTTCTCTGGTCTAGGGTCGTTGACTGGATGACCCGATCGGTATGATATTCGTCGTGTTCTGTTGCCACTGAGCTCTTCGCTACACAAGGACACGTGGTCCCAAGTATAGCTGTTCGATGTGAGTAGTGACACTGTATATGGATGACAGGATCCCAATTCCATGGCAGCACACGGCCATATCTGGTATGCAGTCGCAACCCCATTTTAATCGTTTGGAGTGTGCACGGACGGACAGTTCACGTCTAACCTCGCACATGTTCTTCCAGGTAAATTTTGTCCTGCCATTCAGATATAATGCCATACTACTAACTTCGAACACTCCTCGTGAAATTAGCTCATGAAAGTAATCAAAACCCTGGACCTAGGCGAACATCTATTTTCGGTGATTTTATTCTTTAACCTTGTCAGCCATACTTCTATGGTCATGTAATTTATGGATAGTTAAGTAGAAGATTTAGTAGTCTCATTTGGTTTTTCGAAGAGGGAGGATTGACGAGTGGGCGGATAAATTACCTTTGACCACGTAACATTGGCGCAAATGATTGGGTTGCGTAACAGGTGATAGTTATCTTACATCACAACCACGCTCATGTATGTTATATACGACTCTTACTCAAGGTAGTTGGAGTGCTTGAACCAACTTTAGTTGCACACGGTTCTGGTCTAAATGATGGATGCTAATGTCTCCGGCATTTACTAGCGTTCGCAGTCTGTCGTGGGACACGGTAGGCTACCGTAAAGGCCGAGTGAATGTCCATGAATTGGCCGGCTTCAGCTAAGTGTAAAATAATCGAACTTGATATGGATCCGTCGTCTCCGAGTCTAAATCATTGTGGGCAGTGTTTTTTTGATGCAG
Source organism: Fasciola hepatica (assembly GCA_948099385.1). Lineage (NCBI taxonomy): Eukaryota > Metazoa > Platyhelminthes > Trematoda > Plagiorchiida > Fasciolidae > Fasciola > Fasciola hepatica. The sequence goes on along the minus strand of CANUEZ040000019.1, from coordinate 3,277,120 downwards.
TTAGCTAGCTGCTTTGTCATTCAACCCACCTAAGTAGCACCACAGGTTCACTTGAATAGGTAAATAATCATCGAAGACGTGAACTCCAAAAAGGAATGGAATGGACGATCGGCTGACTATTCAGAAACCTTAGTGAGCAGTAAAAAGTAGTGGCAAATTAGGGGCGGATTTATCCGTTGGTGGTAGTCCATCAGTTTATCCAGACTAGGGTGAAAACGTGCTGTTGTGTTTGGAAGCAGTGATTCGGCCATACCCGTTGGTGACCCGAGTCAGAATTAGCCAAACACTCCTTGTCCCCGTTGGTGTTGTCCTCCTAGTGGGCAGCTGAAAACGTAAACCGGTGCCATCGAAAAAAGACGAAAATTTTCTAAGCCTTTTTCGGTCCATGGAGCTCGGCTATGGAAAAAGAATTAGATCAGGGTCTGCACCGTGCATGCCTCCAACCGGCTCGAGTGTGGTCACAAGCGGTTCGTGGCATCCATGGAGCCCATTTATCCTCCTGCAGGAGATAACTGTGTAAAAGTAAAGAGTAAGTTTGAAAGCAGTCGATGAAGAGTGATTGCACTGACAGATGTTTACAATAAGTACTAAGTACCACCATAATCATTCAATTAACGGCTTATAGAATATTTTCTTCATAAGGCACTCTGATTGTACTGATCAGTAAACTGCACGTATTTGTATTTTACCGTTTGTCGGTTTGTTTTCTAAAATTTATGGATCCACAGCTTGACCGTCGTTGTTCTCACCATCTTGTTCATGGAGAGGCATCATATATGTTTTTGTCTTAGGAGAATCCGATTGTAGCTGTTTATAGTGTGACAGTCTGTTCACTTGCATAATTCCATGCAGAGAGACGGGTTTTATTATCCCAAGCGAGCCGGCTTACAAAGAATAAGTTTGTCCGGGTCTTTGCATCTCTCAAGATTTCGACCCTCATTCAATGTAAGCTACAGCCTCGTGATTATTTTACGTGGTTAAAACGGATACATTGAGATGTGTTTAATTTACAGGACCTTCCAAACTCTCCTCCTCTCTCACACGCACACGCAATAACCTAATTGCACCGTGTTTCATGCGGTAAACACTTCCCTCAGCGCTCTAATTCTTGGAATTAGGTTGAGCTGACTCAAAAAATGTTGAACTGTACCATATTCCGAAGGATACAAATGTGGTAAGAAAGTACAACCAATTTGGTGCACGAAAGTAACAACCGGGATAATTTCGTTGCACCCTCGCAGATGCTTATCATGTGTTGTTAGAATGAAATTGTAATTAACGTCGTTGAACTGTCAGTGCTCAGCTGATCATGAATAAAACAAAACATAGCAAGTTACAGTCCACCTTCTCTGCGTGATTCAAATTCCAATGGCTTGGACAAACCAAATGGGCTAATGGCTTATTTTACCACGTCAGCTCTATCACCTAAGCCTCGAAATTTCAGCGGCAGGCTCCAGTCATTTCCTAATCAAAACACTGGGTTCACTTAATTCAGCTAATAATACGGGAATGGAGACATACATAGTAAGAAAAAAACATATCGTTTATCCTTCTCTATCGCGAACGAAAAATATACCAGCTCACCATGCATGAGATGAACAGTGGAAAAAATGAGGGAATGCTTAGAGTAGGTATACCAACCATTTCTGATGGATCCTGTGGGTAATTTCAAAGAAGACCGATAGTTTGCGACGGATGGTGGTTTTCTGACTTGATCACCATGACTCCACTCAACGCCATCAGTTTTGCATTACGGTTCAGTAGCTATCCCTGGAATGGCCGGATATTACACTCAATTTTCTCTTGTGCAATCTCATCGAATAGTTAAGTGCAAACTCCACTCGGAATGTGCTCGATCACTATTTCATCCAAGTAGCTTTCTGTTCTTCTCATGTCAGCTTCACCGCAACTGTAAATGAGGCAATAATTAGATCACAGTAGTTACCTGCTCACTCTGCATCATCGTTAAACGTTTTCCTTTGGTAAATTTACAAAACCACTGTCTAACAGTATTTCCTTGAAAGCCAGCCGCTATCCACTAAATGAACGTACTGGCGCGCCCTCGTTTCACCTTGAATTTTTATTCCGAAAAACAGAACTAGAACTTAAAGTCTGTCCAAATTTCATGTTAAGTATCAATCAGATGGACAGGCAGACTGCGTTTTACCCCCTTGAAGAGAGATAATTACTGCAAACCTGGTCGCTTGCTTCCGAGTAAACATTGTTCACTCATTCATAAATCAATTACTTCGAAAATTTCACCTGACAACCCTACTGTCATTGTTCCGGAGTTTGGCCACAACTCAACTACAAAGAAATATCTGCGAATGGATTGTGATTCGTTAGCGGACTTTTATAAGAGGAATATACACTCAAACTCTTGATACTCAAATGAAATGACCGTGAATACGCTACGAGCAATTGTGCCGGTCAGTGGACGAAGGAGTTCCAGGCCTGCATACATGATGAGCAGCGAAAACAGTGAAATCGGTCGAGTGCTTCTGAAAACCCTTGTCTACTCGTCCAGAAGCTGCTCACTTCTAACGAGTGGTGTGCCTGTTGTTGTCTTCCATCGTTTTAGTTTATGCATTCTGAAGTCAAACTTTTGAGCAGCTAGTTCATTAGGGATGAGTGGGAATAAAATCCGAGGTCAATAGAGGTTTATAAAACCCCATTTTTCGTATTTTCTCTTTGCCGCAGTTATTGCAGTTCTGTTCAAGGATTGCTCTATTTCTTGACTTTCAATCCAAAACCTACCGGTAATTGTAGAAGTTTGACACCAGAAATAATGTCCTTGTACAAAGAATTTCCCTCGATTAGTTACATTTTTTGGCTAGGCTTTACTATTATAGAAAACAGTAAGGGTGTATCTTCTTTGAGCTCCATTTATTCAGTTTTTATGTTTGAAACTATTTAAAAGACTCTACCTATTGTGACCTTAATGATGACTTTGTCGTCGAAGTAACTGGTCTTTACCACCGGTCTTTAGATTTGCGAAACGGACACGGAAAAAATGATTTATGTGTTGATAGAAGCAGAATACAATGCAGTTTGGTAACATCCTGTTGTCAATTCGACTGGTAACAGACTGAGCAATATTTGGTGATTTCCACGTAAAATCCTAGTGAAACTCGTAAATACCCGGTAATGCGTGAAATCACGTAAATAGAATTACACATGCCAGACGCGAAGACATAGAGCAGTTCTATTCGTTTCACAAATGTACAGTGACTGTTGAGTGAATTTTGGACTCCACATTTCACGCACCAACCTCGGGTCCGTTGTTAGTTATGGCTTCGATTTCTTCTATTTAAGCTTTTCGAGTGGAACTTTCCAGTATCTGAATGAGCATGGAACAATAAAACCTAGTGAAAGGAAACCATTGAAGATTAGCTGAAATTTCGGTTTGTTTACAGTACCTTCTATCACATGGCGAAAAAGTTCATCATTATAATCACAACACGAGCTGTAGGTTGACAATTTTTTTTCGGTGATTTCCTTCTGAAGCCATTACTACCACATTTATATGAAAGCGAATCTACAGGAAGACTGAGCGGAGAACGCCATGCTTAGTCTGTGTGAAGAGATAACGGTGGGAGAGGATGGATGAAATACCGTTGAACAGAAAAAACACGTGCAGATGAGCGGGTTATGTTTTGGACAACAGCTAGCTTACGCCAGCGCACTATTCATACGTGACACAGTTGACTGTTGGCCATGGGTTTTGGAGTGCCTGGACCAAGGTCGGCTGTACGCATAGCTCAGGCTACGAGAAGCTGAAGATAACCGTGTCGGTAGGTCTTATAGCAACCAGAGGCTGATTGCTATCACGCGTGTCATGGCACCCTATTTTAAATTAGTGGCAGTGACAGTTCCTGACAACTTGGTTACAAACGTAATACGACATACTGTATACTGCACAGGGCGAACACACTCCAGAAGCCGAGCTATTGCGCACGATGAAGACCCTTAAAAGCACCGGTTATCCCAAGAGATTTATGGAAAGGAGCTGGAACGAACGAGTCAAACAGATGTGAATCTCACAGGCAGATAAGAAACCACTACTCTTCCGACTGCCTTTTAAGGGGGACATCGCAGTTGATAGATTCAGCTTACTCATGAGTTCCACAGCAAGGGCTACTTTCAGTACCGCCAAGATCATATGAGTGTTCATTAGGTCACCAAATATCCTACTTGAAAATGAAGGTAGGCTACCTTCATGAAATCGTCCAAGCGGATTTATTAGTTCAAGTAAGCGTGCGATACTGCTTACATGGATCGAAAGACGAGGCAGCTATCAAAAAGCCTCAAAGAAAAGCACCAGTGACGGCTTGGGCATACCGGCAATGGTGGGATACCAAGTTCAGTTGTTGCGCACTTGGTAGAAGCCGAACATTAGATCGACAATCAATCTTTCTTCAAAGATGCCTACCGGGTCCCACAGCACATGTCAAGAGTAATTAGGACTCGGATACCATAAAACAACTGCTAATGTAGTTATCACGCTCCTCTCGAAGCCTGAGCTATGCGCGCAGAGAAAATTACTACAAACACTCCAGCTCCTATGGACAACGTTCTATTGTGTCAAATTTGAGCAGTGTGCTGACGTGAGCTAACTATTGTCTATTACATAACCCTATCATACGCACGGGTTTCTTGACTGAAGCGGATTCATCCATCCTCTCCCAACATAATCTCTCGATCCCGACTAAGCGAGACGTTTTCCACCCAATCTTCTTATTATTTCGTTGGTTTCCAAATATAATTGTTTAAGAAATAATTTGCCATGACATGACAAAGCTTAGCTCGCCATTGAAAACCGTGCAAGCTATACCCAGCTGTTTCAATTTTTGTTGGGAATCATCAGCACTATACCGGCTGTCTGGTCACTGTCCGTCGTGTTTTTCCATTCCCATAGGCTTTCTTATCTCCGAGGTTTGCGATTTACACTTTGTAGCCTGTGAAAATTTCGCCATGAAAATTCGTGCGAACCCCACTCATCCTCGGTACCACTACTTACCTGCATGCCTTTTGTAATTCATCACCCATTCCGCATTTAGACTTACCTCCTCCCGTGCATTGTTCAGCAAGTGTTCTGGTTGACAAGATAAAGGCCACAGAGGAAGTTAGTAATAACCACGTTGGACAAGCCAGTTTTTATCTGAGGTATTTATTTCTATAATTATTTCAAAGTGACAACGATCAGTTTCCTTCTTTTTTGGTTGAAATGTGAGGTCGTTATTTTGCTGAACTGCTCTACGTAATACAGTACAACACAATACAAGGCAATACCATGCGATGCAATACATTAAAAGGCAAAATAATACAATAAAACACGGTACGGTACAATACTGTATACCCACCGGGACCACACTCTCAATCGTTCACTCAAGGTTGGAGTCCAAAAGAGGGGATTGGTCGATGTGCACTGCCGATGATTCCCAACAAGGATCAAACAGCTACGCAGTGCTTCCATGGATTTCAATAATAAGTTTAGCTTCTGTGGATGCCTGACGTATCGTTTGTTGATACAATACAATATAATCAAACACAAACTTTGAAATCTGTGGCAAAATTGCGAGTTTGTTGATGTGCTCCTATTCACGCTACTTTTCATCTGACAGATTCAATCACGTGGAATCATCTCTATTTCTACAAATTACGTAATGGTAATCTTGATATCTTTGATTTAAGGCGTATACCGGGAATGAGTTTATGACAAATATGTACCCAAACTTAACAGGTCTACTACATCTGGTTCATCAGTCGGTTTGAAATGAAAAATAGGGTGCGTAATGATCAAATTCATTTTACTTTATTCAAAGCAGTGCCTCTTCTAACGCATTTGGGGTTTCTGAGAGGAAAGTTCGTTAGTTTTCCTATCAGGACAGAAAGTGCCCAACATTGCCCTACTACGACAGATACATTTTTCAGTTACATTCTGGTCACCCAACTTGGTTTATAGTGAAATCGTCTGGTTGGCTTGCAAAAAAAACCGTCCGTTTGGATTGATGAACTTCACGCACCGGGTATCTGTAAACGCGCAATTATCATCTACTACGTAACCCGGTCATAGGCACCCGTTTCTTCACTGCAGCTGAGTCATTCATCCTTTCCCAACATTATCTCCTCACTCCGACTAAGCGATATTTTCTCCACCCAATCTTCCTATTATTTCGATTTCACATGATTGTGATTGTAATGGCTTGATAATGAAACCACTGATTGCATTTGTTCACCTACTACTTGTGTTGTGAATACTACGATGAGTTCGTTTCGCCATCTAACTGTTGATCCCATGAACCACGTGGACCTCACCCCGGAAGCCTACCACACCTATTCCGTAGGTTGGAGCTCGTCAAGTTACTTCCTCATTACGCGCGTTCACCAATCCTTCCCACTACGAGTGGACCACCTGTCCGGTACAGTACTACTCCACAATACGCCATCACGATCACCAGGCCAATGTTTCCCACAACCCACGAGAAGGAGAACTCTATCGGTAGGGAGAGTGTGGTTAGTGTATATTGTGACAGCGTGTGTGTAGCGTGCAAGGGTAAGGTCTAAGTGGCCACCGCGCTTAGTAGCAAGTCTTTATATGAACAATAATTTGTGTTAAACAAACGAGCAAGGTTGAATGTTGCTACATCACCAGTGCTACTGCTTTGAATTTTCATTTTAATTCTGGCATAAGCTAATCAATATTTCAGCCAACAAACCTCCAAGCGATCATGGTAAATCGAAGGAATCTAACCAAGGAGGTACACCACACCCCACGGCTTACCTGCGTTATCAACAATTTGATGCTATTGTAGCCTTGTGAGCATCATCATTTGATTTAGTGATTTACTTCGTTCACGCAATAAAACCCACGTCTAGCCTGAGCATGGTTGGTCCAGAGTTCCCTACCACATGTAAGCAAAGCTTATGGAAAACGTTCGCTCGAATTCTGATAACCTCATCACTTCTTCTACTATCTGACTTGACCATACTTCTGAACCGCACAGAAGAGTCTGCCTAGCTTTTTATCCCCAAGTGTTTAGCAGTTGTCACTTCGAAGGTATAGATAAGTGAGGCCAGCGAGAGCTAAATGAGCCTTCTGCAAATGCGCTTAATTCTTATTCGACAACCGATCTCCCGGTTAAATACAGCTGACTAGATAACAGAACTTAACTACCACTTTCAGTTCTCTCTCGGACAGATCCAGTGTTGCTATTGGGACAGTCCAGTCCTGCAACGGCATCTTAATTTATGAAGGTTCACAGCACAATCGCATAAATCTTCCTTCATGGTGTATGTTGTGCAACAATGCTTGCACAATAACTTCAAGTACTAGAAATAGGCATGGTAACCTGTCACAGAAGTTTCTATATTGTTTGATAGGACACCGTTACACTCTGAAGTCAAATTAAACCCCACATTTTTCACCGGATCGACCACTAGGTTGTTTTACTACCGTCAGTAATCACAGAAAAGTACAATACGCCACTATCATTTGTGAAGTCATTTATTTCGCATATTATTTATGAAACTTTTTGACAAACCGAGTGGATGACATTCAAATCAGGGTAACAATTTATTGGAATCGAAAACCACAATTGTATTCGCATGAACTTTTGCTATCGAATCGATTATCGTTTCCTTCGCATCCACCATAGACGAATGGAACGCACTCTCCCCGTCGGCTATCCCAAGCCCAACTTCGTATTCCTCCAAGACATGGACCAGATTCGACCGGAAGAAGACATCGTTCTGGAATTCGATCAGCATTAGAATACTACATATACAACCATTCAGTAATGTAGGAAGAGGGAACGTGTGCAGCAAATATCATCGATGCATAATAGTCAGAAATATAACTGAGGACGTCATACAAACATGTCCTCGTTGTCCAACGTGAACAACAGAGACGTGTGGGAATCGGAATGGACAAAATATGTTTCACAGAAATCTTCTTCTAGTTAGTGAGAATAATAGGGGAAAATTAAATGGGAAATGTTTGCACTGTTATAATATGACTTACTTTGGATGGCTGCACCACTCTCAATCGTTACAGCGATAATCAGAGTGGCCAAGAGCACGGCGATTGTGAAACAACGCATGTTGATCGAATGAGGATTATTCGACGAACACTACATTTATATACATATATTCAGTGGGAAATAATTGCCGACTTCCGCTCTTGTCTCACTGAGTTCCGGTTATTTTCCTTCTCCTCACCTACGCCCCCTCCACAACCGGTGTTAGTGGTCAAATCAGCTTATTATTCCGTGGGATGCTTGGGTTTCCGGTTTGCCATGAAAATATCACAATTAGCGGTCCCAGAAGTAAGAGCATAGCAGCTCCATTCTTCTAGTGATAATAAGTTTTATTTAAAACAAATTTAACAATCAAAGTACATTTAAGGGTTAGTTCGCTTAAATTTACATTTGGAATTCCTAGGGTGGATTTTATTTAGTAAATGTACGAATAAAGTATACAATATCAACCAAAGAAGAATCAAAGAAGCCGCTTTTAAGGAGAACATTTTCTTCCCTTCTGTTTATGAATCTCCAATAAATCCCGTGAAATGAAAAGTGGCCCCTGCCGTATAGTGTCTTAAAGAGTAACTATTCGCCCCGCTTGTGCGTGATGTGCCCAGTTCGTCATGGAAATGATGGGTCGAAGAGGCAGTCCTCGTTCATGAGATCTTGGGAAAACCGATTGCCGAGGTACCGTGGGACCTATGGGTCCCAGGCTTCCAGAGCGACTGGGTGATATTTGACCCGGGTCTCGGCTTGACATATTTTGATGCTTCACGTGTGAACATACACTAGTCACAAAAGTGATCTTACACCTTGGCCACGTTTAAGCCCCGGCCCATCACAATAGTACCAGATTCTTTTTCAAATCTGCTCACGAAGATTTTAGGGTCTGGTTTTAGATCGTCAAATGCGTGAACATGTTTAGTTAGCGGACATTAACTGCGAACTTGATATCAACGGTGTTGATAAGATGGCGCGATTAATAACGACTTGATTCGTTCTAAATTGCCTGACAACTTGGGTATCGGGTCCGCAGTTTCTTACCTCCAAGAACTGGTAAGGCTTTCCAAACTCAACTGAGCTTTCTTTCCGAAATGAGCAGCAGAACCGCAATCAGGGGATACAGATTCAATAAAAACACGATCGAGTTCTGAACTGGAGAAATTAAATACCTACGCTTCGGATTCACTTATGATTTGAAATTATGACAAAAGTTGACCCAGTGTGCGCCTCGTTGACGTCAACTGGTTTTTTAAATAGGTTGCTTATGATCGTGTGAGTATATTCCAAAAACTGGCGTCATCTAATTATTTCTAATTACATTATCCAGTTATACCCACATACTTCTCTGGCGAAGATAACTCATCCGTCCTGGAAGAAGGCCTGCGGAAAATCAAGTGCCGCCGACAGGGGGAGTGACTGGCGGTTTGCGGACTGCGAACCTGAGATTTCAGTGTTTATATTCCACAGTAAAAACCGTTTGATTGCCATGCGTTAGCCAGATAATGTATTTGAACGGATGACCCAACTATCCTTTCCAAATAAAAGTATGCAGGGCAGAGCACCTTTGGAGTTCTACTATCACTGACGAAATATTTCAGTTCGGATCCCATTTTACGCTAGATTTACACTTCCAAGTAACTGCCACAAAGGCACATGATAATCGAGTATTTGGGGATCATTATCTAGCAGACGGATATGTTATTTATATCACGCAGCTCATACAAAATGACATTTCACAACAGAAACGGAGTCAGACAATACAATCGCCTTCCGTGACGTCCAAATGAGTTGCCGTGAAGACGGCTCAATCAGCCGGTCGGTACACAGAAAGGTAACGTGTGATGGGCAATGCATTCACTTTCACAGCTTTGTGCGTCAAAGATTAAAAAGAACCTAGTTCGATGCCTCACAAACAGGGCAAGAAGAATATGTTTGGAGGACACCGTTGAGGAATAACTGCAAACGGTGCAAACAACCTTCATCCAAAACGGCTACCCGGACCGGTTAGTTGAGAAGATAATTGGAGTTAAAAGAGTTAGGGGTGGAAAGAAAGTCGATATACATCTCTTTGCCATTCAAGGGTGATACGTTGGCAGAGATTGCGCAGAGAAGATTGTCAGGGGTAATCAGCAAAACGTTCTACGCAGCTGAGCTCCGGGTTTTGTTCGAATCCTGGCCGATAGTGCTTTTGTGGTTGAAAGACAAAGGGCCTGATTCTGCAGCCTCATTTTGTGTTTATTCATTCACTTGTTCCTGTGGAACAACGTATATTGGCCACACGACCAGACGTTTGTCTAAACGCATTCGCGAACACCACCTTGCATGATTGAACACTGGAGCAGTTAAGTCACTCACTAGCGCTGTCGTTTCGCGCCTTGCCCAGACTAATCACGCGTTAAACGTGGCTGAGGTCTTTATTGCGCTGTATAAGGTTCGGGGTCGGCAATCAAGACCGGCAAAGTGTTGAGTACTAGCCACAGCTGAGGCCGTCAGCATCCACCTCCACAACCCCCCTCTATGTGCTCAAATACAATTTGTAAGTGCCCTTAAGCTGCCCTGGCCCTCCCTCTACCCTACAACAGGCCGTAGACCAGATGGAAACTGAGAACACACGAGAAAAGCAATACACATCCGGTTTTGATTTAGGCCTGGGTTATAATTGTTTTCTTCCCCCCCCCCCCCACCCCACCCCCTTTCATCAATAACATTTATCAGATCCCACTTATGTAATTGGTTCAACCCTTTGACTTGTCGTAAAGTATTGTGATGTAATGGCATGATTATAAATCACTGAAAACTAGCATTTTCGCGAAAATGTTTTCTCCAAGGGATATGAAATTTGTCGCCGTTTGTTCTTTAATCAAATTGGCAATCAAGAGGAAGATCAGTGGTCATCAAGAAGGAAACTATATCGCCCCTGTTTGAGCCATGAACGGGAAGTGAATTGCTACCACCACAACTGGAGTTATTCGTGAGCAAATCAACACGTATTAATCTGTATCATCAAAAACATTCTATAGTGTACCTTGGGTTACACACAATTGATCGCGGCGCAGAGTGAACAACTCCCCTACCGGCGATGGTCAAATGGTCATCATGGTGCACCTCGGACCTTTTTGTCCGGAGTTCAAATCCGTTCAACGCCACTGTCGTTCACTTCCTTATCTGGTAGTCTCTAACTGGCTATGACCGTGTTTGTGACATATAGTACCAACATTAGATAATGAATGAGAGTAAATAATAAAGGGATATACGAGCACCAATCGTAATCAAATTAAACGGATATGAGCGGCAAGGAGGGCACAAAATGAGATTCCTTCTGAATGGAAAATGTGCGACAGATCCTAAAATGTATGATTTATTTCGAATATGTGTTCTGTTCATGGCTCATATGTTGATCAGTTCTTGAAAATTTGGAAATTTATATTTCACTGTCAAATTTACAAAACAGAACCCTCATCTTGAAATGTGATATCCGTTACAACTACCCTTCTAAATGGTGTCCATCCACCAATAAGTAAATTTTATGTATTCGTCAGGGTTTATCATGTCAGAACGGAGATCCGTTGGAAATGTATCGAAAAATCGATTCTCTATGTGAAATGTTGTGGTAAAATTTTATTGTTTATAACACAATGTAGTCGAAATCGTTGGTAGGTTGTCGACGTTTCGGCCACCACGAGTAACATTTCTCAAGAAAAAGGTCACCCGTGGTGATAGAAACATTGACAACCTACCAACGATTTCGATTACACTGTTATTAAACAACAAAATTTCGTCATTCGTCAGGGTTTGTTCAGATAGGAAGAACTTTGTTCCATGCGTCACTTGAGGTTCCGTTAATTAAAAATGCAATTTCTTGCCTATTGTTTTCGGATGGTTGTAGATAAAGATATTCACTACAACTATTATCTTCAGTGTAATCATAAAACTTCCTATCCCGTTTTCACCACTGATTGCTTAGGAACAACTTTTATCTACTGACGGAAATGTTAGAACGTTGTTACTCATTTTATCAGAATCAAATTCTGCGATGGAAAGCACTAACATTCGTGCGAAAATCAACTAACCACTGGTTTATCTGCAAACAAAAACGTTTTAACCGTGAAGTTCACTGCACGAAGGTGGGAACTCTACTACCGCACTGTGTTTTCATGTCTGTGAATGAATCACCAGGAATTTCGGTCCTGTGCGAAGTGTTTGATTACTGATCTACAGCATTCTGAATGAGAGCGAAGTAGCCAAAGCTAAGCTGAACAGTACTTGGTAAAAAGACTCTTTTGATCTCACTAGCAAGATGCTAGCCCCGTGGATTTTTGATTTCAAATGACTGCTCCCAAGAAAAAAAATCTGTTGTGTGAATTCGAGAGGTTTGCGCTGATTTTACATTTCATAACTGGTAATGACTTTTTATTTTTGTATGCTTCTTTTACCAACGAAAACATGGAACGGATACATTCCCGTTCAACTCTGGGGACCGGAAGAATGAGATATTAAATGGTTCTCGCAAATTCTTAGAAGTCTTCTATTCTACTTGTATAATAAGTGAAATTTCCAGCCGTTTGCCAATAAGATTGGAATCAGTATGATTTGGGGTTTTTATGTGTACTCCATAAGCCGATTCTTCTCGAAGTGATTGTATGAACGTAGAAGTTAGTAACGAAATGCATAATGGTTGCTTTACCACTAGTTGGACATCAAATCCAGCCTTTCTCTTTATTGTCTTAATTGCTATACGCTATTTATCAGTCGGTGGTTTTACATTCACAAGTCAAGGCACATAATACTTCACGATTAGTCAGCCATTTTCCGGCCACTATTCAAGAAGGATGCTCCTTAGATCATTTCTCTAAATAGCATAATACTTAGCATGATTGTTGGCATCTTCAGAGAATATTGCTCTCCAAGGATACTGATTGGATAGACAAATTCGAGTATTAGCCAACTTAAAGAAATGGCTTTTTAGAAGAAGAAGAAGAAGAGAAGAGCTATTTGGTTCCATGGGATATGAAGTCACCGTGGATAACATAGGCGCGTTGCTACTGCATCAGTGATTTCATAAGTGCACAAAAACATTCAGTTAAGTAACTGCTCGAGATCCTAGCAACAATCCTTAAGTTCGTTTCAGGTGGAAGACTATCAGGTGCAATTAACTTTGTAGGGGAACCAGGAAGAAACTTCAGAAACAAATCAGAAAAATGAAGATGAAGGGTGTATAAATCGTGCAAAACTGAAAGTTTATCAATAAATCTATTCATGCTTCGCGGTTTTTAATATCTGTTCTACTTAGCTTGACAAATATGGGACCTGGTGGCTTTTATTTATAATCCTGGAATGAATGCTTTTGGGACTATACATGTATCACCTCTCCTTCACATCCCGTTCTTTCTCTCTTTACTCAGTGTGTTGCTTATTACGTGCAGCGTCGCGAAATAAAGTTCTCCGTGTCCCAATTTCGCCTAGATTTAGATACTTCTAAATGCGAATTTTGGATATTATTTTAGGTAAACTTTACGCTATCATATTGGCTGTCACGCTAAACCAGAGGATTTGGTCACCAACCATTTGGTAATTACTGGTAACTTGTCTATATCATGGTGGAGTAGTTATTGCACTAGGAAGCTCGCAGTTATAAACCAACGATCTGTAACATCTCCACATCCTAAATTGTTGCCAAAATATGTATGACCAAAGTCCTCCCGATTTAAATGGAGCCTCAGTTCTACTTGGGAATATCAATATCATTGCCCAGACCCACCTTGTCCGCTACAAATATAGCAATGGGAATGCAATGGGAAAACAGTCCTTCCAGGGCTACTTCAGTTTTGTCGCACCAACCAAAGTACGTGAAAACCCTACCAAAATTTGAGACCACCACATGTCTTCCCTAAGGAATATCGAAATTGATCGTTTCTCACTGATAGTTCCCGAACGGGAACAGAGTTATTTCCTACTGGGCTCTCTATGCGGCGATGCACAGAAATTGCTCCTCTTGAAAGGAATAGACGGTACCCACTCTCTAGACTAGACAAGGAACCATTTGGACAAACAGTTTCTTGTGTATAGAATACTTCCGTCCATTCAGAGGCGTCCTAGCACCGCTGTTGGAAAGAAGATCATGTTACCATTCGCTGTGGAAACCAGATTTGGAACGTCGAGTTTAATAATGATATTGAACTTGATCTAATATCAGACAAACAACAGTCTGCTAACGAAGCTGGCATTAAACATGCTGTCTTAGTCGTCTCCAGTGAGCCATAGGGATAAAACTTTGCAGTGGTGCTGCATGAGGAGGGATTAGATCTTAGCTGTGTTATAATAACCCTTTCCCATGAGCCATTAGACGAAAAACTCTCGGTAGTACTTAGTGGGGATGATAGATATTACCTTAGCGCAATATAAGTAAACAGTACCGATATGAAAAATTCGGCGCAAAACGAAGTAACCAGCCGCTAACTTAACCGGTAAATAGTCCTGTTTGTCATAAAAAAGTCTATACAAATACCAACCGTTCGACCAACACCTATATTTCTGAGTTTGTGATCGATCTGATGAACTGTTCAGAACCGATTCCTAGTGTTGTCCCCGTCGATCATCTTTATCACGGTAAATATCCATCTTGGATTTATCTTATTGGACTGAACCGTCCCAATATTTAAGCAGAAAACGATAAAAATCTACAGTGTACAGGCATATTGCACACGGTGGCTGGATGCGACCTTCTCATCAAGTTGACACCCTTCACAGTGGAGTTTTAGTATATGCACGAAAAAGTGCACCTGCCAAATATTTTCGACTTTCGTGGGTAGTTTAACGACTCGGATAAAGTTATGAAAGCCTTTCGAGTTACTGGTAACCTCTGTCTGGTGGCCAGCACAACCGAAGACCAACTTCTAGGAACAGAACTCCTGTTAAAACGAGCTTTGCATGAATGGTTACCGGTTACTCGTCGTATCAGCAAGCCAAATTGTCTGATTCTCGAACCGAAGCCATCACTGTCTGATGCCTACTGCAAAATGGAACACGTTGTTGAAAAAAAGAAAATCCTGTCGAAATTGAGACCCTATCAAGTGATGTCTCGGTTGACATCTGTTTCCCTGGGGGAGGGCAATGTAATGGCAACCCCGGATCTAGGGCCACAGTTTACTCATAAATCCATTGCAACCCTATTATAGTACTCATATTCTCTTTTGTTGATGTTTCGGGTCTGAACGTTGTTAGCATCGAAGTTTATGACTGTAGATACTCCATTATCTTTCCTTTTTCCTTTGATTCACTTCTGGCTGTCCCTGGGACTCCCTGCTTCCAAATCGATGGTCAACTTTTTTCGGTTCAAGCTCTCTGTCGGTACTGGCGTTCTTCCTGGGTGTGAACTGTCGTTGAACGGACAGTATTTGTTCACCAGGTACTAATCGAGCTTGTCTCGGATCCTTTTCAGACCGATTGTCACAGCGACTATTCACCCGGACCCACCCTGTCCGCTAGCGTTTACAACTACTTCGATTGCTTAGAAAAATTGAAGGGTACTTCATTACAATACAGAACATCTGACTTGTGAACACGCATCCTACGAATAAGTGAAGAGCTGATTGCAGTCATTGCCTAATGTCGCACCAATGAATAACTCACTCCCGGAAACGTAGGGTGCACTATGCATCCATTTAATCTGTTTTTTTATGTTCAGTATTATTCAGCAGTGTGCTTTTACCGATTACCGGATGGGATTTGTGTGAGGGTACTGACAGACACCGCGTATTGAAGGCTCGTTTAGTTTAGCAGACAGCCCTTTTTCCCTTCCATAATCGAGGGCAAGTTGAACCCAGCAAAGCAGATCTGTGATTTGACAAGCCGACAGTTTGTCACCACTGTTCCGGAATCGACGGCAAGATTGAAGCCATCGAAGTAGAGCGTGAGCCAATCAGTGGTCAGCAGTAGTCTGAACCCACCGGGGCCAAGACAGCCAATCGGGTAGCAGCCAAACTAATCAGCCAAAAGAACCGGTAATGAATAATAAATGAACCATTACGTTTTAGTGTAGGGTTTTAGTTCTGGTTACCGTAAGTATTATGCAAACAACCTATTTTGTACCAATAAACAGGGATGATTCGAAGGCAGGGAGGTCTCATTCTTAAAGCTAGTAGACGGTCTCAAAACATGATGTCAGAGAAATCGGCAGAACCCTGCAGCTATTTTCCTATTATTACGTCCAGGACATTCACAATACCGCCTCCTGAATCGTTGGATTAGAGAAATCGGAATCACTTGGCTACAGAACGGAGGTTAAGGAAGCAGAAATGTTAAGATTTTCCAGCCCTCACGGGATTATTTCCGGAATCTAGGAAAGTCCTGGTGGACATGCTTTGTCACTGTTTGGGAAGTAAAGCCGGACGAGTGCCGAGTACCGAGTTCTGTGATGTGAGTGATTCGCATTTGTATTCGTATTTGATCTGACTTCAGAGTAGACAGGGGTTTGCATTTCAGTCAAAAATGATTTAGACTCAGCACCTCATCAGATCAGAGTGATAGAAAAAGAACGAATACGTGTCGAAACTGCCAAGAATTTCGGCCGACACTCGCACCCGGTCTGTGAGGATTCGGGCCAGACACAGAACAGAACAGTTCTTGCAGATGTTGATGCGAGTGGGCACGGATCGAGAAGAGGAACGAGCAGAAGCGAGACAGTGTTACACTTGGATAGGTTTCTGTATAAAGGGTGAGAGCTGTCTGCAAGGAATTGGTCAGCAAACTTTTCACACTCTATCAAGTGTAATTCACAAAATTTAGCAGATAGTTCAATTAGGGTGTAAAAGATACCTGAATGGTAGAACTCGATAAGGAATTTTGAAATTTTTTTCCAGTAGAAAAGGAAACCTAGTCATGCGCGCTGAGATCTGTTGGTAAAGTAATCAAGCAGCCATAGTAGTAAAGGTGTGGGACAGCCGAAAGCCTCGAGTGTACGGAGGAGGAAAGACCTCAGAATGGAATCAAAAGCCGATGAGTAATCTAGCTTGGTGTATCTCACAGACCTCGCTGACCCCACCCAAGGGTTTGGTTATACGGTGGACTGAGGAAGCGATAGCATCCACAATGGACGTGTTCGATTTATAGGCAAATTGTAACGGGTCTTCGGAGAGTTTACAGAAGAATTCACACGTTTAAGAATGGCACGCTCTGTAAGTTTAAAACCAGACTAAGTTAGAGCAATGGGACGAAAGCGTTTCGCTGTGACACCAGCATTACAAGGTCTCAGTATACGAACAATGATGACTGGTCTCCAGCAGTCTGGAATAGCACTCGAGCACAAAGATTTGTTTAAGAGAAAAGTAAATATATCGGTCTGGGCAGCTGCACTATGTCTTGAAAGTGATGACGATTGGCCATCAAGACCAATAAGTGAGGGTAATTTGGAAGCACGAAGAAGCCTAAGTACTTCTTCCACAGAGAATGGGGTGACGTGCACACCATCTTCTGTAATGAATGAAATCGGAGAGTCATTTGATGGGTGGATGTAATGCGTCGTTGATACTGTCAACGTCCGCAGCAAAATTTCACTTGTTTCGTTTTCTTTTCACGCAGCAACTGAATGCCTTGCCGTAGTCGGTTACTGTTCCGGCTACATAGCAGATGACTAGCATACAGCGAGTCGAAGCATTTAGTTTCTTTCTTTACCAAAACAGAAATTCATCTTACTTTAGAATTATCCCGGAATTTGTACAAATAATCTTTCGGTGTTCGTAGGATTTCAACGTCGGAGAAGTAGCACGGCCGTTATCGAGAAGGACGGTTTCTAAAAGACAGCACACGTCAAAAACTAAACTGATCGTCTCTACGACAATTATGACGTTGCTACTTCTCGACGATTCAAAATAAAACCAGTAAGATGCACGAAAAAGTGAATTCCGTAGGAGAAGAATGTTGTCGCATGAAAAATTCCGGAAATGGATTTTGACTTGTCTGGTTTGTCCGAAACAGTGGAAAGTAGACCGGAAGTACATTTTAGGCCTCAACAGAAGCAGACAGTGGTCACCGGTAGAAGCAGGTGCACACAACACTAAGGACAATAATTCAGGATGATGGATGATAATCCTGTTTAGAACAGAGTTGCCTCTAGTTGGAAAAACAGAAAGATCATTTTATTCAAACGCACAGGGGGTTGGGTGGAAGAATGAATAAAGTCACCTACTTTGACGTGCAAATTGTCATCTAACGAAGAAACAAGGGAAGGTAAAGAAAAGAGTTAAAGAAAGAAGAAATAGGGTTTTGTGCTCAAAACGGAGTGACGTGTAGATTTGTTATGGTGGTGCTCCTATAGCGAGAAAATTTAGGATGGCAATGCATAACTAAACGATCAGTGCCGTTCGTTTTGTATGAATAAATTACTTCAGACGTGCCACAGCAGGTGGATTTGACATACGCGACCATCCCGCCTCCATTCTCCTTGCTAACGGAATTTCTGTCCTGCCGGAACAGTATGAAGCCTTTTGTTGATACGAGTGGTTCGGCGTTATGTGAGTTTAACCACGATTCTTGTAAACAGATCATACTAGTACGAACATGAATGCGAGCACGAAGAACGAGAGTTAGATCCGACGTTTTCGCGAACGGAGAACGTATGTTGGTGCTGAACAAAGACGAGACGGACATCTTCATTGGAGAGATGTAATTAAGGCACAGATGCTTTTTGGCCTAAAGCGAATTCTTTGATATGAATGATCGGTTAAATCGGAACGCGTGTGAGATTCAATGTTCTATTTGAGTACATGTATTTCTGACGGCGTATAGTGGGTACTGTGGCCATAGAGAGTAAATTCTTTGGATTCCATGAAGTGGTGATTAACACAGAAAAGTAGTGTAGCCAGTCAAAAGGCGGGCCACCTACAGGACCCGCCGAAGGTGTTACATAAAATGGACATATATTATCTGAGTCAATCTAAAATATTTGAATGGTTCCAATTTTTCCTCAAAGAGCGACCTGAGGGTAAACGTGTGAACGATAAAGTCATCGCAGTGAAGGCTGCGGCCAACTTCTGCTATCTTTGCTGCTGCATAAAATAAATTCTGTCACGGGATAAGCTGGTGACCTCCTTGTGGAACGATCCCATGTTTGATTTGTTAACTTACACTGACTTTTGGTTTACCGAAGGGGCCGAAACAAGTCTCACAGAGCACATCAAAACTACCGACCTGGAAGCTGCCAATAGGAGCCCCGCGCAACCTATGCACTTTCTATGATAGGCTCGAGAAATGAAAACAGAACTGTCTACCCTGGTGAAAGATATGTTATATTTGTAGAAAGCTGAACCATTTCGCCCGATAATGTCACTTCTTCCCACATACAAATCCTGCCAACATATTAGTATACCCCAGACCAGGCATAGACGGATTACACTGCGACTGTCTTAAAGAAATCTGAATTCCTTTGCTATGCATAAAAGTATTATTAGTGTTCGAATGAAATGGTGGTTTTTGTAGAAGTTTACAATCTGATAAAATCTCTTATGCTAGTTTGAAGAAAATGCATCACATTATTTCTCCAGCCTTCAAAGATCGTCATCATAATCAGATCAGAACTTTTACGGGGTAAATTTCATAACCCAACTCCAATTGTCTCAAAACTGATCGAAACAGGTCGGAATGTAGTGTACAAAATGCTATTAAACCCATTCTATTTTCCTGAGATTATTTGAAAGCGAACCACTTCGGATTACCAAATTTGGCTTGTTGGCGTGCCCACCCAGTTATACATAAATCACACTCGGGTTTTATACGACACAGATAAATCGGTTTATCCCGAAAAAGGTGAGAAACACTACCAAACCCACCCGTGAACGAATTTCGAAAATTCGAGATGGTATAAAAAGCAACGACTTTACTGGGTAAAGACTAATTTTCGACATTCGGCTTTGTGTTGTTGGTCAGTATCCACTTCATGCATGACTTGAGATCGAAATTGTCTCCTACTGCACATTCTGAAGCAGGTACCTCGCCGTCATCAAAACAGAAGGATGACTCTAGGTTCAGTTCTGTCTGAGTTGCGAAAATGAGAATAATATTGGTATGCAAAGGCTCATGGGTAGACACAAATTCGATTCCCTAGAAAAATTCCAGTTCAGCAGAATTTATTTCCAGTTTTTGCAAAAGGTCCAGATTAGTACGCCGGTAAGAGAAAACGTTGAATTCTAAGACAAATATCCGATCGGACCACGAGAGGACTCTTGCGCGGTTCTTTGAACCAGTTCACCAGTGCATCGAGCCTGCATGGGCCCTGACAGCTGTATGCAAGCTTTCAGCGTGTATAGCAACCCCTAGAGTCTGCACTATATCTACTGTACAAAGGATGAGACCAAAGCCTTGAATGACTAATGGTATTTTTCAAAATCAAAAGGAATGGGTCATAAAACACATCGCTTGGAGGGATGAATGGAATAATGTAGTATTTAGCAATAACAAATTTAACTGGGACCACTTTGATGGAGTCGTGCACCACTGACACGACTTCAAGAGGAACAAGCTTAACCTCAGTCGTCGAGCAATTGCTGGTGGTTCTCTGATATTTTGCAGGGCGGTTTTTGGGGCGGACAATCTCTACTAGCACTTTTGGGAGGAAGCGAATGGCGAACTCCTACATCAGACTACTGAGTGAGTTTGTGCTCACTATAATTCCGGATGATCAACTGATCATGACCGGTGGTGGCCATACGGTCATCATGGTGAGCTTTAGACTCGGCAGGTTGATTAAATGGTTCATTGAGAAAAAACACAGAGAGGTTACTTTACCCTTTAAAAGAGCAGCAACATTGATTTAGACATCCTTATGGAATGCCGCTCAGGTTGTCTCATCCCCGGGGTAGGATAAAGACATCCAATTCCGAGTTATTTTACAATTACTTCGGTTGCAAAATGTGTCGGTGATGTTAGTGAGATCCGATTATGTGTGCAAACGAAGCTAACATCAAACATAATTGACCCTGGAGCTCCGTTTCGAGACACTGTGTTGAATATAGTCTATCAGAAATGGTGTAATACAAGCAGCCCTATGTGGTTCACTAATCATAATTAGGGCTAATGGGAGACCATGCCTTTGCAGCTTACGGAAGATGAACGTCTATAAGTTCTGGAAATTTTATGTGAATTGAAGTGTAAAGCCACAAAGCAGCACGGCTTTTCACAGTTATACACGCAAACCGCCCACCTCTCTCTTCGGCGTGCGTCCGCAATCTCCCAAAGAAGCTCTGAGAGATGAAATGTCTTGCCAATCGAAAGCGAGTTGAAGGACCGAGACCAGCGTTGAACTGCGTTGTTTCGTTCGAAAAGAATCAAGTCGTGGACGCGAAATAATGAAGAAACTGGCAAATGATTTTCGTGTTTCTTGTGCACTAGTGTTAAAAATTTTGAAAGCAGGCTAATTTCGTTGTTACAAGAAAGCAAAGACGTAAGGTCTAAACAACGACGATCCACCCAAGAGGATACTGTTTTGTCATCCGTCTTTGGAATCGTAGATACTTTCGTCGGTTTTGTTCACAGATGAAGCGACGTTTAGCGTCAACGAAACAGTGGCTTGAGCCCGTGTTTTGTCCAACGCTAAAAACGATGGGGATTTATCCCGGCCGAACTGTTTACAGTCCTCGGGTTACAGTTTGGGCGGGAATTCTTGGCTCTTGATTAGTCGACCCCATTTCTTCGAAAAGTAAGTCAATAGTGGGTAACCACAAAAAATAATGACAATTTCAGGTGAAACGTGCATAACTTTTCTGTTTGAATGTTTTATTCCTAAGTTGAGTGAGCTTACCGATAGTGACAGGGGCGCCAAATGGTAGAATGCAAAGATCGGCATTTCTCCGCCGGGAGTTTACTTGTGTTCCATCTGCAAAATTCTCAACAGAAAAACTCCAAGAGAACACAGGCTCAGTAAGTTCATCAACAGGATCCTACACTCACTCTACTGGAATACCATTATGGCTGTTAACAGCCTGCTCATTACAAAACATTTTCTATAAAGGAACGATGGAAATATGGGCACTCTTGGTCGTTGTAAATCAATCTCCATGTCACAACGTCAATAAGTCGACTTGTTTTGCATAACCCTGGCTACTGCGTTGAAAATATTCGTAGGATTTTGTGTATCTCAAGAGGCTATTTTAATAGATTCACTGAAGGGCGGTAGTGGGTTTTGCAGCTTGCCTACAGGTACAGGTTTTGTGTAAACGTGCTCCTGGGGTAACATTCACACTTTGCGTATGATTGTTTCTATTTTCGAATCGAACGCTGCTTCAAGGACGAATGTTTTAGTTCATGGACTGGCAACGATAAAGCAAGCGCTTTTCTGGGCGTAATCGATTTCTCTGACAACTAATTAGACAAGCTAGCTGGATTTCTTTCAAACAAATAAGTTCGGAGATATCTCAAAACAAAAACGAAGAAAGCAGACTTCAGGGAATAGATGGTATTAGTGGACTTTTTTTGTTAGAACCACCATAACAGCAACTAAACAGTAGTATGTTAGCCCTACTCATTTACATTTTCATACTTTACAGCATCGTTATTTCTCGATCGAGTCGAGGTTGATAAAACTTCAATTGCGGATTGACGGATGTGTTACGCAAACTACAGGGAGTCATCTTTTTTACCTGCCAGATAACATCGGATAACTCAAACAGGCAATGGGGTAGGTTATTGCGACATAAATTGAATCAATGTGAAGATGGAATAATAAAGGAAAATGACAATTAAACAGAAATTACCAATAACAGTTTTCTCATTTTGAGAAGTATTTGATTCGCAGCAGATTTTCCGTCTATCAACTCGCTTTACTCTACTCGGTTTGTGGTGTACTTTAGGGGGGCACGAAAGGCTTTCAGATCTTTAGGCTAGTAGAATGAGACGAAGCTTCAAGCTGCTTACATCATCCGCTTCTCCTCTCTTTGCTAGTAAGTCTTTCACTACTGGATGTTGTTTACTGCGTTCATTCGCGTTATTTATACGAGTTTCAAAGAGAGCATCGAAAATAATTGATCCTTTCGATATAGATGACGACCAGTGCGATTTTCGTTTACCCCTGATCATTTATCCGGTGCAAAAGACTGTGGTCTCATTTTCTTGTTCGTTCCTCTGTGTGCGTGTGTTTGCCGTCACTGTACCGGCAGACCATAGAAGACCTTATTGATTCGTGGTTGATACAGATCTGGGAACTCAACTCTACACTTACTGACTCCTAATACACACAGCAGCGTTTATCTTTTTGTCTTTGCCCATTGTTTACATAAAACTTCTAGCCCCACCCGAATGAGCACTGATCCAGCATATTACACACTTGGTGACCCTGTCAATGGATCAGTTCGTATGGGAAGCCTTGGAATCGAACCAGTTTTAGGGCTCTGCATGACCCGGTTGAAGTCTCGTGAAAAGGCCGACCCTCAAATGTGAGTGCCTACAACGACGTTTTCTGTTTAAGAAACTTTCCAAGTCAGTTACCTTTTACGATCTTTCTGTTGGACCGTCATAACAAATGATTGAGTATACCACCAGCTGGGTAGGATGATTCGTGCTTTTGCGAATTCAAACAGACAGGACAGCTCTACGGATGTGGGTTCAATGCAAAGTTTCCGATTTGCTCGGTATGAGTACCAAAAGACTACCAATAATTGCTGCTTTCCTCAAGTGCATCGTGGATAACTCTTCCCAGAATGTTTCACTTTCCGTTTCTTGATATTCATAGTTTGATTGTACCCTACAGCTCCACAGACTAACCTGATTTATATGTCCTAGGAAACCGGCATCATTTTGTTTCTAAATGATCTACTTGGCATCAAATCTTGTTGAGTCTTATACGCCTTGTCCCTACCGATTTCATTCTGTCTCAATACCGGCTGGTCCAGAACAGTGTATTATCATCCATACCATAAATCTTTTTAGCAGATTTATCGCCAAACCCTCCACATAAACTAAATTGATCGGATTTGAGACTTATTTGCGCACTAGACTTCGGAATTCCGGTAACTTTTGCCATACATTCAATTCAGCATTTGTAAGCAAAGGTGTCTCGGTCGGCTGGAATCATTTCATTTTTAGTCAGGTGGTTCTTTAGTTTTGAATATGAATGATAGTAAAGCCAGTCTTGAAAAAGGTTACCCGTGGTGACGGAAAATTCGACAACCTGCCAACGATTTCGATTAAGCTGTGTTAGTAATCAATAAAATTCTACCGTGAGTAGGCCTCTACGAGATTTAATGGGTGATCTTTCGTACCTTGTTGCAGATTCCGTTTCCACTATAAGAATGGCATGATACGTAGCAAGCCACGAGAACCCGGTAAAAATATCCCGAAGTTTCACATGGGTGACTCAGTCCGTCATCGGGGATTCAAACCCCAAACACCGTTAAAGTGTTGACATTGCATGCTCCATGAAGGTAAATAATTTCAATCTACTGTCACTGAAATTGTTACGGTGTAGTCGTTGATGGTCAGCAATCCACTATCAGCCGGTTGATGGCTCAATGTAGTTCTTCAATCCACGTCTCACCTTTAACTTATCTATGATCGATTTGGTCCTTGGGGAACATCGCAGTGTGCCTCATCCAACACATTCAAGAGTAAGCAATAATGATACAAAACAATAACAAATAATAAAACAGAGTAGCGTTTAGCCGAATTCTTATATGTGATTTCGTCGTTTTGAGAATTTTACCCACACGTCCAAGCCTATTCCACCTCAGAGCTTAACAAGATTTTTGACGGAATTATGAGATCATCAGGTAGAGAGGTTACCACATAGAAAATCAGCTTAAGCGGATTGTTTTGTGGGTCTTTCAATGGCAGCTGAATCCAGCTGGACTAGAATACTGTTCATCTTGTTTCACCCACAGTCTTCAGGAGAACCGGTATATGTTACAATTTCTTTGTGATACTTTCCTAGTAGTAGATTACCATATAATCGTTCGCTAGTTTGCATTTGGGAGTTGTCATTCTCTTAAGAGGCAAAATTATGTACAGGAGGCAGAAAAACTATTTACGGGGCTTCTGTGTAAATCAGAAGAATGCAAAAGCCAATCAGGATGAAATTATCTTGGTAGCATACGGTTTTTTTCGTTGCTACGGTGGTCTTATTTACTAAAGTGAGTAGTCCGTTTTCTGAACAAGCAAATCTTGAATGTGTTCAAGAGAATACGTTCGTATGACAGTCATACGACGAACTTGCCAATGTCCTTGGTAATGCTCCACATGGTGTCAGTGAGGAGTTAGGCTTCGACAGTAAATAGTGTTACTCTCCGTTCGGTTTTTTACCAGGTGAAGTGTAGGTAATATTTACGGAAACAGTGGATATCAACTAAGGATTAACCGGTGACGTTTGCTAGAGTCGAAATACCATGAAGCTTTTTTTCCAAGTTCAGATTCAACCTCGGTACATAAAGGCCCGCATGGTTATCTTATGATGGTCTGGATGCCAAACGTGCTCTATAGCGTTCGAATGTGACTCGTTGGATTTACGATTTCTGTTTCATTACTGAATTATTCTGTCAACAAAAGTTCAACGGTACACTAAACGTTAGCTAGTACACCAATAACAAATATCGCCTCGTCAAATGCCCAAATGAAGTTCATCTGGTTAGAACGGTTGAAAACGGTCTCAACTGAATAAGCAACGGGATTGATCTAAGCCCAGTCAAGCCCTTTTTCTGGCTGATTGGTAAAAACCAAGGTGGAACTATTTCGTCTTTCAAAATTCTTAGCGAAAGAAAATCCTTACTATTCTAGCACGAAACTTACGCACAAGCGATAGCCACTGATTGTATGTAAAGGACGACTTTCACATAAATTATCTACATCTTGTACAGTCGGAGGAATAATTCTTGTTTCCTTGATTTGGTAAGCTAGTTTACTTTGAGCAAATACATCAGTGATCTTTTAGAGATAAAAATGAGCATCTGATTGGTTCTAAAACTGAACCACCTGGAAAGTGATCCCCATTTTACGGAACCCGGGTTGAAAATGCTGTGAGTGAGTACACATCCGTATCATCATGATGTATATAAAAGAACAATGAAAACAGTTCGAAAAAAATACTGAAAAAAATGAAGATGCCTTGGGAGAACATCATGTATCCCGATCACTAACCTGAAACCAATTGGTCCAGATTTCGTTATGCATCAAGCAGCAATTTTGACCGTCGAAAGCAAAGCAAGATCTGCTGTTTAAACAAATATAAATGAACAACAAAGAATTAGTAACTGTTTTGATGCAAGCGACAAGTTCGCCGAGTAGGTTACGACAACATAAAAAGTAAAAATTTAAAAGAAAACGTGATAACTGGAGGGGGCATGATTTCTAAAATAAAAGGTTTGAGGTTAGGCAAATTCAAAGACGTGCCTTTGAAGATCGTCATACATGATATTATCGAGTGTCCACTGCAAAAAATTGGATAGCTAAATCTGATGAATGAAGTAACGGTAGTATTTTTTAGATACCCTACCCTAATAAACTTTGATCTAAGGTAATATTTAGACGAATTTTGCAAGTCTCATCATGGATTACCCAAGCATGTGTGGGATTGTTTGTTTGAGCATGATCATGGCCCGGCATGCGTTTGACTTGCCCTATTTAATTCACACCTTCGAAGCCAGCATACAAAAGCTGAATATCATACGAAAAAGTAGGCGACAGTGATCATGGAAAACTCTGCAATCAGCTTTTCATTGGAAAATCATACTAACTTTGGACCGGTTCTCACTTCTCATACTGAATCGCGTATTCACTCTGTGAATACGTGGAAACTATTCATTGAGATTCCATGTGCCAGTTATCAGAAAGCACGTTGTAACCAACGGACAAAACGTAACAGCACTCGTATGCACAGATCATGATCGTTTAGATCAAAATCGAGGTCGCTCAATGACTTTCGCGCAATTTGTATGTTAATCGGATTTTTCCGAGGTCACTCACGACCACCCTCTCATAGAACCTGACTAGTGTATCTATATGCAGTCCTTTTCGCATATCGGACTGCATCCCGTCACACAAACGTGCTGTGACCGACATCTAGACAACAACGTATCTCCAATCTGTTCGGTCACCCACGGTCAACAATGCGTCCAGACCGGTTTCTGCGTGATTTGCAGTGTGATTTTTAAACATGCAGTTGTTGAATAAGACCGTTGTGCATATAAAAATCCGAGACCTTCTGATCATGAGCTTATTTTCGTCGGTTCTGCTTCTCTGTACACCGTGGTCATCAGCAAAATAATGATTATTCGAATACGAACCATGTTTGCTCGGTACGTAATCTCATGGATAAGATATCTATAATGTTCATAAAATTTCTCTCAGAAACTTCTCCACCGGTCTGATTCATCCTCGAATCCGTGGATTCCGTCCATCCATTCCGTCTAACAAACTAGCTGGGAGTCGAGCTGAGTTAAAGGATGCAAAGCGGGTGGTAGTTAAATTGGGCAGTGGTGTGGTGACAAAACCGGATCGCAACAGTCTCGCACTGGGCCGACTGGCAACGATCGTGGAACAAATGGCCGATTTATGCAATGAGGTACGTGTGACGTGATTTTCGTTTAAAATCGTTTCACTTTAGACAGCCTAATGCTTTTCTCTATCCGCGAGGTATGAGATACATAATTAAATATCGTTTGATTTGATAATGCCATCTTCCCGAGTACAACATGTTATCACGTTTGAGGTAGGTCAGACCAAAACATGAAAGAGTTGTAAAACCACAGGCAAATAGATAGCTGCCTCAGAAGTATATAAAGACGGCTATTCTAAAAATGGACACTGCGTCTTCGCACTCTCAATTTGATTCAAAAGGCAATACAGAGTTGATATATATTTCCAAATTAACACTATGGTGGCATATACTATGGTGTTAAGACTACCATTTGAATCTATAATGCCCTGGTTTGGTGTTTACTGTGTACGGAGTCCCGCTTAAATTTATGGATCGACCAAATATGGTCTTCATCTGTGGAATACTGATTGCGTTGCAACAAATGAGCATCTCAGACACTGATTAAAATACCCAAGATAGGTTCCGCACTAAGAAGGAGAGCTATGACACTAGGACGCGTTAGATGAACGCCAGCTCTAGTTCTTCCGTGATAAGTGTTTTGATTTTTACTGTTTCAATTATCTTATTAATTTTCTTCTCATTATATGACAGTAGTATATTATTTCAGGTAGATGGTTGCGGCTAGTTCCAGGCTGCCAATTGCGGAAGATATATCACGCAATTACTTGCGAGTAGTGTGGGATTGTTTAATCTTTGTTTGGTTGACTGTCCTTTTAGGCTCCATGTTTCACGCGCAAACCTTAGGTCATCCGACCAACCTGCACTCGGAAGCACCAGACTCGAGTTTCGCACTGAGGTTCACGCGTGAAACGTGGAGTCCAAGAGGACAGTCAACCAAACAGTAGCGGAAAAAACCGGCCGTGCAGTGAGGATTCGAACCCTTACCGGGGACGGGAGAGTCAGAGACCAGTCTTGATAGTCGTTTGACCATCACCGGTCCGCTTCAATCCCAACTGTGAATATACTCACTGTAGAGGTTCATAACTGTTCCCTAGATTTATCCGTATATGCAAATTCGTGCATATATTTCCTGCTAGTAGCAATCCCTAACAGTGTTTTCTTATATTACTTTACAGACCGTATGGGTAATAAGTTCACTTATGTAAATGTGAAGTTTATGGGATTCTGCCGTTGGGTTTTATGGAGGATCCATGCCAAACACTGCAGATAACAGAAAACAGCCGTCATGTTTAAGTTGGTTCCGTGAGTACTGAGGCTCTTGTTTTCATCATAAACCGTTTCTTTGCTCAAAGATATCACATACCAACCTGTCGAAATTGTACAGAAACCATATAAAACGAGGCTTCTATCAGTCTCACCCTTTGGTTATATGTTTCTGTATGAAATATGTAAAACGTAGTAAAATAAGCTGTAAAATCTCAATCACTGCCACCATCTGAACGGGAAGCCATGTTTCTTTCCACTGTTTATTTTGATCTCTATTCCTCAGGGCAGACAATGTGTCCTGGTAACGAGCGGTGCTGTCGCCCTGGGTCGACACCATCTCGGTCGAGATCCGCTGCACAGCAGTCGTGGGGCGCGGGCCGCGCTGGGCATGGCTGAGATGGTATCTACTTATAGTCACCTGTTTGAGGAGTGTGATCTTCGAACTGCTGCGGTAAGTTCAATTTGTGAACCATTGCACACAGGTTATACGGTCCACTGGGACTGATAGTTACTCTGATAAACCCTATAATACTGCAGATTCAGCTCCATCCAAAAATAGACAGGGAACAGCCATAGTTGACCCAACTGAATTGTCGGTAATTACCAGCAATATGTATTCACCGAATTTCAACTGTGGCTGGAACATGACATGTGAGGTTTTATCTTCGGTATGCGAACTATAAGGCTGTCTCGGTTTGCACCTTGCAGCCTGGTTATGCAAACATGAAGGGATCGTGATAGCAGGGAAAAAAGCAATAGGTCATTGCAACTTTACCAAACTGTGTTGACAAAGCAAACCCTGGATTGAGCTATTGTACAGTATTTTGATGGTTCAATCCCGACTGTCCAGAGACGGCTACTTACAACCTACTGGAATTAATACCTTAAAAAATTATCGCATTTAGAAGTGCTTGCTTTGAATTAAACATATCATTCCCATTTAAAATTATTTCCACGAAATTTACAGTAGAGTATTTTAAAATAAACTAAGCTAATTGAGGACAGATCTTCGAAACAGAAAAAGTTGGCTAGAGATGAAACTGTATTGAGAGTGGTATTATCGCTGTCATCGGTCATGTCGGCATTAAGTCAACAACAATGTTTAAGTGGTATATGTAAACTCTATACCATTCGGTCTACTAAGTACAATTAGTAATAGTTGTCACAATTTTTTCTACTTTTCCTGAACTAAAGCTAACCCATCGATCATTATAACTCTGGGCAATTGTTCTGTGATGAAGCCATTTTTGAAGGCTATTCATGAACTCGGAAGTTTTCGACAGGCATGATAGAGATTCTTATTTTAAGCTGGAGAACAAGAATTCTGGCTCCATAATTCTTTATGATTTCCTGGTTGATATGGCACCTTTGATGTTCCATTCTATCGCAGTCATACAGAGTAACATGTGCACCAAAACGCCCTATGTACTCTACCTATTCACCAAAACACATTTGACGGCATGAGTAGGTGGAATTATTCGAAAATTTTGGTTCCATATCTGTCTTAAAAGTCTTTAAAACGAGGTAATATGAATTAAACAGCGTGATCTGCTCAGCATCAGGCCAAAGGTTTATATCGGTGCAAGTATATCTTTTCTTTCGGTTTGATACAAATAGAAAATCGAATAAAACTAGATTTAGAGAAATCTCTCGGTCATGGTGTCACGGTATTCGGTATTTCGATATTCGCAAACCATCGGAAGAAAAATGCGAACGTTTCTGTCAACCCTTTTCTATGATTCCTAATAGAAATTCTATTGTCAGCCGGAAATTTAACAAGACGAACCATTTTTCGCAGTTTCACATCAGCCTCAGAAGAACGAAAACGAAGATTGCTGGTATTCAGCTGAAACCAACGGGAAAGAAGGTGTGTGGTATTGAACCTAATATTATGGGTTGGAAATGTTTTAGCAATGCTACTGAACCCTGAAGTACTCGCACAGAGTGAATTTGTAGACTCTTAGCCATATATGGATGGGATACGCGAGTTTCACCCAACTCATAGACACTTTTCATACCATGACTAATCCATATTTGACAGGTACCTAGGTATTTTCCCACCAGCGTGTAAGTGAATGCTGTTTCCGCGAGACGTAGAAATACTGTTGAATGCTCAAATCCACTGCCCGTGGCTCATCTTAGTATGCTCAAATTATTCATTTGCAAGTGACGCACAAATAAGTTCCTGAGTAGCTCAATAAAAGAAGGTTACTAGTAGCACATATCTGAAATCACTTATGGTGTAACTACCCAAAACCGTTTTCTTCCTTTTACAATTGCAATATGGTACCTCATTTATTTTTGAGCACATTTTAACACTGAAAGCCCTGCTTTTATCCGACTGACTCTGCTCAGGTCACGTGGATTAGCGTACATGCCAGGCTGAACACAGAATCCCTAAGAACGCATTTGTTATTCGATAGTATCTAAATTCGTTGGTCATGATTATAGTAACTTGGGAAAACGTCAATAATTTACTCAAATAAACTATTTACTGGGATTACAACCCCTTTGGCGTCAGCATTCTTTTATTTCATGGGATTTGTCATAATTCACTTAGAAACCATTCCCAATTGCCGACTAAAGCTTAAGGTTCCACGCATTCTTCGGAATGAAGATATTTGCGGGGTGAGTAATACTGCCTAAAAACCAATGATCCAGCATCTCTCAATAAACTAACAGGAACATTTTCACCCGGCATCTAAGCAGAGTCTGTATCTAGTAGAAACCCATCTTAAAGAAGTTGCTAATATTACAGAATGAATAATTAATCAACGAATTTCCGAACCAATAAAAATTAGGCATTTTTTCCACCTGGTTTAAGTAGTAAGAAATGGAACTGGTTAGAGAAATGATTCATACTACGTTATCCGTGCTCAACTCACGAGTCAAAATTGTGAATTTACTACGGAGATATCTCGTCCTTGTTAGGAATAATCAGCTTCCCATTTGGGACTTGTACCTGTGTTGTGTTCTGTTGCCTCAGGCATGAATTCATCATGTAAGCAATAAACGCTACAGAATCAGTATATCGCTAAAGATTTGTATACTACTCACACGTGACCCAAAATATGGTCGGCTACAGTGTTGGAAGTCTTCCCACTGGAGCCTTGTATAACACAAAAGCACTACCAGGAACCCGTAGAACTTGACAAATTATTAAGCCTAAATAATGCCATATTTATGTTTTTTCATGAATTCATTCGCAGCCCGTCAGAAGCTGTTCATCGAGAAAACCTTTTCTGGGTGTGAGCTTGTAGGGAGTTTGGCCGATATAGTCAATGACTGACAGACGAATTGAAGCTTGGTATTACACCGAAAAGCGAAAATCAGCTTGCTGTAACACAGTGACATTGTAATAAGCCTGATTTGGATGAAGGTTTCTGTCATCATAGATATAGTTGTTCAGCGTTAATCAACCTCAAACTTATGGTGGCTTAATTCAATGATCTTTACCACTTCAGCATTCCCAGTCTTTTTACACGCCAAAGTATTTGCCTGCAAGTTCAAAACAGTCTATGATGAAAGTATTGGAGTTTGTTTGTTTATTCACTTTGATTTTTGTAAAAGAGAATCAAAATGAGACTACACACGCATGTTTAACGATGTGTGGGATAACTGTAAATCTGTCATCAAGAATGAGGTTGACTGATCGATCGTAGATTTGGTATTGTTCTTGCTTTCTTTGATAACTCTTCGACAACAAGACTGACTGGGATTTTCCATCCTACGTCAATTGACGTGATTTGTCAGGCTACCTGAAAATCCCTGAAGGGCGTTTCCTGGAAGATTTTCTTCGCGACTGACGGTTTTGAGCAAATCTATGAAATTCAAAGGGCTCAGAAAGTAAAGTTTCTCAATCTGTCAGACCAGAAGTTGCTCTAGACAAATATTCTTACCGTAGAACACCGCGCCAGGCCATGTTTCGTAGGATATATATCTCATAGAGGTGAACAAATCTGTTTATTTGTTTTCTAAAATTTCACTTTGGCTAAACCGCTGGATATCTGGTTTGTTATTCACCATTTCCCCCTAAAAGTCAGGATTTGAATAAGAGTAGGTGTTCATCATTTATGTGTGAGCGAGTAATCACTAGTTTCTCATGCAAGTTAGAAAATGTAACGAGAATACATCCTTGTGGGTTGGTGATTGGTTGCTTCGAAAATTTCGGAGGTCTAGGAAATTTTGACAATACCTGTATTGGGTTTTCATGTCGCAAAATAATCGTGGTATATAAACGCCCAAACCGTAATGGAACTGGCATCCGTTGTGACCTCGCATGAGAGTTCTATAAAGCAACCACCTCAAACGGCGAAGAAAATATGACGTTTCAGGAAGAAACTACCCTTAGTTAGCTGATGAGGCAACATTTTCAAACGTTCTCCTTACCATTTTTGTGGAAAATTCCATCGATTTCAGTCGTAAAATCTTTATGCTAGTGAGAAACTGTATACGTTTCGATCAGTGATAAGGTTAATACAAAAATGGATATTGGCAACGGAATTGTAGGTACGTAGTGAAGTATGTAGTGCGGATCTTTCTAGGAAAGCCACATTCTTCACGATGAAAGTAGATTGAGATAAGTAAGGAAGCATGGTGGTTACGATGAACAGATTAGGAAGTCCCCATTTTCCCCCGAGAATCATGTGAATTATTTTCCCGTTTGCTCGGCAATCTTTCTTTCACTCCCTCGGAGGCTTACGTACATCCATAGACGAGTGTGACATGACGATGGTAAAGTTCTTGTTTCAAAAATCCGGAACAGTTCATTCTTTGAAGGGAAGAAAATACTCCGGACCGCCTACATGGAAGTTCTTCATGTGTATTTGCTTGTAATGAAATGTGACAATTCCTTGTGGATAAACGTGAAAATGTGAAACAAAGAGACCTGGATAGCTGTTAGTCGTAAGTAAACTTAATGGAGGAATTATAAATTGACCAATAATGATTTACCAATGAGTTTATTTTGCATTGAAATAGAGTTGATGATACAAACAGAACTTTGCACCACGCCCTCTCACGTGCTTCATTATCATCTTTGTTCTCGTTCTGAACGCTCACCGGTGCAGATGCTGCTCACACCAATCGATTTTGATGACGATCATCGACGAGCCTATTGGCGAAAAGCGTTGCAAGATTTAATGGATCAGGGTGTGGTCCCGATCATCAACACAAACGACGCTGTGGCTTGGGATGAGGAGGCTGCCGATGATACAGTATGTTTCACTTTTTTCTCGAAAGAAGGAATGCTTGCTTACCATGAAAATACTAGATGAGGAGGGGGTAGGCTACATGTTCGCAGAAATCCACGACACATTTAGCAAGGGATATTTTCCACGCAGTTACAAGTGGACTTTTCAGTCATATGAAACCATGTACGATATGTTATATATTACTGTAAAAATTGCAAAATTCTTTTACTTCCCGGACGTTACCCTATAGTGCAGTAGGAAAACCTAACTCGGGGGCTGCAAGTCATATTAAACCTCAATAAGTGGAATATATTATTGAAGCAGCACTTTTCCAAAACTAACATGGTGTAAACGTTTTGTTCGGTTATTTCAGTCCGTAGTGCTACTCATGCGAAAGTCGTCAATGTAGATCGAAGGTATTCAGACTAGATCCAGATAAACAGCCAGCCATTGTCATCCTCCGTTAACCCCCGTGTCACGGTTCAGAGCTCCGTCATCTCTTCACCGAATACTTGAATGCAGCCAACATGTGGAATAGTTTACTCACTGTTGGTTTGACGATCTTATGAATGGTGCTGAGTTATTAGGTAATGTTAATAGCAAACAAACAAATATTTTTTGGGTGATTATTATTGTTCAGTCACGATCAGACTATTTCCTCACTAAAACCTTTAAATATTTTCATTATGCCAAGATTTGGTTGACGGCCTCCACAAATCTCGACCTCCTAGCTTGTTGTTCATAGCGCGATTCTTCTGAAACCATTGACTTCGGCATCTAAATGATCAGTGGCATGCCGTCGGATCAACTGATCTGATGCTGTTTACTTGGAAAAATTATCAAAATCAGAATATTTTGAGTGAATTTTAGAAGAGTTTCATTTCCGAACAAAAGGTGAAGAAAGTTTGACTTGCTTCGAAATTTCATTTCACTTGAAGTTACTTTAATTCAAGTCGTTTGAGTGCTGATGATGAGAGTCAAACAAACTGAACACTTTTTTGAAGAACAATGCATCTGACTACCTTATTCTCATTTGAGTCACGAGGAGCCCGTTTCTGGACTCACAGGGAGAGTTGTCGAAAGTTATTTTGCCGGTCAGTCAAATACGACCATCAGAAAGGGGATACATGTTCCCTAGATTCGACTTTTGGTGTAGGTAGTATGTTCGTGTGCTTCAGGGAAATTCTGTCCGGTAATCCAGATAGGACACCATAGTGCTTACAATAAAACGATCAAATTTATTTATTTAGCGCTTTGCCTCTAGTCATTCCTCAGTTCCTTGATGGATAAATAAGCACAGAAACCACAGTAGATTTATTATTTAAATGCCTTTTAAAAGAACACAGTTAGTAATGTCAACAAATGATGAACAGATCAATTGTGAGATGATCAAACCGTGTTCACCAGAATCTGTTCACTGGTTGCAATCTACAATTAAATGAAACATTCGACACGATGTGTAGTAACTCTGGTAAAATGGAAAACTCTATACTCATATATGAATAACATACAAGATAAATAATAATAATGGTAATCTTCTCTCCCCCTTATTTGGTCTCAAATCACGAACAAATACTTTGGAGTCATCCGGTTGGAGACTTTCCAGACCTAGCATAACATATACGGAAAGACGTAGTTTTGTGTTGTCATGACTCACTGGTGCGACCACAGAACTTTCCAATGATCCCATCCACATAGTTTTCTCTAAACAGTTCCGGTCAAGCAGTGACCGAAAAGCTGGTCCATACCCTATAAGGAAAGTGATTTCTCGACACATAGTTGAACCTTAGAGGCAAAAAGGAATCATTCTCCGAAGCACCCGAAAAATGTACTTCATCACAAGCGCGGCAATAACGAACTTAAGGGACAGAGCTGAATATGCAAGTCCCTAACTTCTTCTAGAATCTGTGCTTGAAAGAGTTTCTGGAAGTCTGCATCTTACTAACCCTCCATCAGGAGACTTGTTGAAGTTTGCTGTGTACCTTGATCAAGGAAAATCGCTGATTATTATTATGGGACAGTTTATAGATGTGGCCTATTTCTGATTCGTTCGGAGAGCGGAGGCCACATCAGTAATCAGGAGGAGGAAACACCACACAACACGAAGTCTTTTGTTCGGTTAGGAAACAAATTACTATCATTATTATCGTTATTATTACTATAAATATTCTTATTTTATGCGATGAATGCGTATAAAAGCTGATTTCCATCAATATCAGGGACGGGTGCAAATTCCTCTGAGTAAATCTCAATTTATTATCTTCCGATATAACGTGGCTTCTGAAAGAAATTTGATTTAAGAAGGCTTGATTTGCTCATTTTGTCGACTTTGTGAGTCATAACTAAATAGGAAGCCCGGTAAAGAACTGGTAAACACCTGCTGGACTTTAGATATTTTATAAGCAGAAAGGTTTATACTCTCATGGAATCCTTGAAAGGCTAGCAAATGCAAGTTGCATGGGAGCTATTCAAGAAAAAAGACAAACTGTTCCATCCACGTGGACGTCGATTTATAACTGAAACAAGCCATACAGAGGAGTAACAAAAAAGACAATTAGTGGGCACTGTACAAGTAGGATAGGAACAAAATGAAAGACCGCAAGGATATTCTAATGGATAGGTTAACGAAACGACAAATACCTAGGTAGATAGACTGATTTTTGAACAAAAATAAAGATATTTTATTTATCTACTGACTGATTAGATGATTAGCGAGTAGAGATTTATGTAGTTTTTCCCCACATAGCTTCCAAGAACATGCCTGACTACTCGACCCGTCCTAAAATCACACTAGGCCATTCAGCTTTTTCCCCTCTTCATTTTCAGTGGTCTCACAAACGCGGAACAAAAAATATGAGTGTTATTTGCACATTCGGTAGCAGAATTGTGAGTAGCATTTCATCCGTTCATAAGTAGAATAGCAAGATGAGAACGGAAATGGCCACCAATTGATAAATCATAATCATCTGCTACTTTAACCATAATACCAGTTTAACAGTGTTCCAATGAAGCATTTGGCCACCTACTTAGGTATTTATCTAACAAACACGCCCTCTCGTTGTAAGTCTCATATATGATTATTAAAAAGCAACAATCAAAGTTATGCCATGTTCTGGAAGACTAATTTACTATTGCAAATCATTTTAGTAATGTGTCCTCCTAGGGACAATATTTTTTTATACCGGGATCGTTTATTTGTTTGGTGAAGAGTAACGGTTCAGTAAAGCGTAGTTACAAGAGACGTTTGCTTTATGCACTCACGTGAAAAAGGATGCTAAGACCTTCAGAAATGCAGAAAACTTTCGGTAATGTTCTTTGTGAAAAAGACTGCAACACGAAGAAATTTCTTTCCGATTTATCATCTGAGGCATTTACACATAGAGTGCTACGTAAAAAAAGCACGTGCAGCTAAATATAGCAGTGAGTTATCTGGTGTGAAACTGTTCCGCTAACAAGAGAACGTGCTGCAATTCAATGATCCTCTTCCGTGGTGAGAACGGCAATAAGTGTGAGGTGTGTGAATTCATGGCATAAAAATACCACAGTGAAAAACGGTGTGAAAAAATACAAAGTACTCTATATGCAAATGCCTGCGGTGATACGTCGAAAACAAATTACTTCGTTATGCAAGCTTTTACTGAATCGGTAGACATGTTCTACGAATCGTCCTTATGAGTATATCGTTATTTATTGACTTCCATTTGGCAACACACGTGCATTTGCTCTTCCTTTACTTGATCATTGCTCAATAAATCGTTTTCTTTGCACATGTGCTAGGCTACCTCAGTGTTCATACGAACAGAGATAAATAACCAAAGCAGTATGCATTCTGTAAGTGCGAACGCGTTCCCTTGTTTGAATGTGGAGTTTTCAGCAATGTTTTTCATTAATTTTACATATTAGGAGATTTATCATGCACCGTGAACGTCCAAGTCCCAGTTGGGGCTTGTTAGATGTGCATTGCAGAAGATTTCTACCAAGAATGAAACAGAATTACGGTGCTTCTGTTGTATTTTAGTAGTTTGAAATGTTCATTCTGGGTGATGAATCTCACATTATGTAAACTCTAATCTTCTACTACACAATTTTTAAATCATGTATATTGGCCAATCTACTTGCATTTGTTTGCATCCAAAATTCTAGTTCCTTGATCCTGAGAAATGCGAGTGGATTTCCCAGTATATACGATTAAGGCTTGTCTTGTCGGTGATATATTCTGTAAATTTTTGAGTCACTCAATTTTTTCCTCCGTCTATCTGCTTTTGTGCTCGTACATCTATTCGTAATTAAATTTGACTAATATTTTGATTCTATCAAAATAAATGTAACTTACTTCCACTTGATTCATCTGCCTGCAAGCAGACCACAAAAACTTCTTTCAAAAACACATTACGTTTTTAATACAAGAGCTCTTGAAAGGACTCAAATGTTCTGAGTAGTTCATTGTTTAATTACTCATTTTTCTCTAGGACATACGAATAATTTGAAGTGCTGGATCCTCTTCGAAAATATTCATCGTGTCAGAAGTCACAAGTTGTGAAAAACAGGCATTTCAGAGTGAAATACTAGACCAGTCGAATAGCGTACTTTAGACATGTGGTTGTTTTGATAGCCAAATAGCGACTGAAAAGCTTACTCGATAATCTGTCTAGAACATAAAGTTATTTGAGAAAAATACTGAAAGTGATTCGTGGGAAAAACTTTTTCGAATCAGTAGACTAATTGTTACATAGCCTGTCAATTAATTTGTACGTACGAGTTCGATTGAGTTAAACGTATCCTTGGGTAGAGATATAACTGGTCTGCTAGATTTGCTCAGTAAAATAGTAAACTAGTTGTACAGATGATAAAAGGTTATTTTTTGCTACTTTATATAAACAGCAAACCCCGTCCATCATAGGTATTACCCATTAGTTACAAAAATACAATGTTACTTGTCCACCTCTCGAAGGTATTTTCATTCTGATAGTGATAGTCACTAACAGGAGCAGTTTTCTACTGCATAGGCAATAGCTTAAACGTGGAACACAGTGTTAAAGACAGTAGCTTTTCCTTAATCAGTTGATAGTATTGGCACAGCGGATACAAGATGCTCCAGGCAGTGGGTTGGTTGATATTGTCGACGATAATTTCGGGAGTCAGTACACGTTACAAATAGATCCCCGTCAAACAGAACTTTGCTGGCAATTTCCACCCACAACTGGAAGCTTTTTTCAGCAGTACGTCCCCATTTTTAAGATATCCCTTGAAAGTTAGGCAGCTGACGAACAAGAGCACTTTGCAAACGACACAATACGCTCCGATGGTGATAAGCATTCCTTCTCCTACAAAATCACATAACAGTCATCCGAATAACATTGCGATCATATCTAAGACTGATCACATTGATGGTTATGTTTTATTCGCTGGCATTATTCCCTCCAAACGGATGCAAACGAATGCGTACCATCGGACTACAGACAGTGAACAGCACATTAGGTGAAAAGAACCTAATTAAATGCCAGACACGTCCAACCATAATAGACAAATACTCAATAAACCCCAATAAGAGCAGGGCAGGTTGAAGTTTTTAGCCCAAAATTTAGTAGTGGTAGGATCGCGTAAATCAAACGGTGGTGATTGAGAAACATAGGACTTAAGTAATTGGCTCGATCTTCATCATCAGCGATGTTCACCCAGGTTTTTCTTCTCCTTGATAGTGACCCCACCCACGACTTGCTGGAGGGTAAGGAGACGGTCAGTATTATCCATAGAACCATGGAACCAGATGGATGTCTCAAATGCTTTGAATGCTTATGATGCTCGTAGATCTGACTTCTGGTTCTCATAGGGTCCAGTTCTGTGAACTTGACAGCGCAAGTTTATGGGTTAACTACGCACTGACGTGATGTTACTTTAACTGACGATGGGACGTTTGCTGCGTAAAAGTCAGGCATAACGTGCAGGAACTTGTAAAAAAGGAGTAATGTCTCAACCATGGAATCTATGATCAAACACGGCCGTTCCTAGTCACTACCTCAGTGCTAATAAGTTCTTAAGTATAAAGCGAACAAAACGCCTTAATCGCAGACATCTTTCGCCCTAATCTGGCTACCACTTAAACCTGAGAGAAACACTTTTGCTATTGAGTCTGACTTTAAAGTCGTCTAAGTTACAAAAAAATGAACATTGTACAAAGACTTCGACGGACAACGACTATTTGGTTCTTATCCCAGGAAACTCCCAACGGCCCTCCGGTGCGAGACAACGACAGTTTGGCGGCCCGACTGGCATGTGAACTTTCCTCGGATTTACTCTTACTCGTGTCTGATGTGGACGGTGTGTACACTGCTCCGCCTGGTAGTCCTGGAGCTCGATTCATCACTCAGTACGAAGTAGAAGACCATGGGGATCTGATTTCCAACGGATTGGGTGCAGAAGTTTCGTTTGGTTCAGTATCCAGCGTAGGAACCGGTGGAATGCAGAGCAAAGTGGAGTCTGCTGCGTGGACTGTGCGGCAGGTACGTTGGATCAATTACCACATTACCCAGTCTATAACATCTGCATCACTAAATCGTAGTCTTTTTTCAATATTAATAGAGATAAACATTTATAAAGTATACTTTAGACGCAGGATATTCAAGGTGGATTACTAGTTTGAATTAGGGATAGTTTATATCATACGAAATACAAGATTCCGCGATGCCTAACATTTCTCAGTCATGGAGATCATACTGGAGTACTCAGTATGAAGCGAAACATGTGTAATTTCTGACTGGAATGGCATGGAATATTACATACTAGTCTTCTCGAGGGAGCTCAGTAGTAACCCATTGGACAGATTTTGGAAGATAAGACAACGAATCCTATATCCAAGTTGGTCAATCTTATTCTATTAATTAATGATCAGTTAGATAACAAGTCCCATTAATTTGTATCTATGAGATATGGCACTGAGAGAGTTTCTGGAATATGGTGCATAATAATGCTTTTTACTTGTCTCAAAGATCAATAGGTTTAGAGGTAAAAATAATTTAGATGTTAGAGCAAGAAGAAATTCAGAAGATCTGCCACTCCAACTAGCCAAATTCCAGCTTTGCTGGCTAGCTTTACAAGTCGAACTAATAATGCGAATTTCTGATTAGAAACAAGCTTTTCCCGAAATAATTTTGAAAAGGAATGTTAGAGTTGTAACATTTCACAATTTGTGTCCGAAACTACTTCGCTGTATTTCTACATGGTGTATACTGCACAACAATAGTGTTTGTATAAGTTCAGGTATAACGGTACTTTTGGACAAATATAGAGGAAAATACGATGGTCCAGTAACTTCACTATGGTAAAGACACAATACGTGTTTCCACCGATATATGACAACCTCTTCGGCAGACCTCAGCTGCCTGCTATTCTTTGCAGTGTATATGATCCGAAACGGTTTCGGTCAACTGAATGTCGCGTCATCAGAAGACGACGAGTGAAGGCCGACTGCTGGATCTTATGGTTTTGAAAGTTTTCATCACGCGTTCGAAATGACCCTTATTGAACAACAAAACACTGGACTCGACTTAGAATATATGTTCAATCGTTCGGTTACGTGAAGGTCTCTGTTCGACCTACGTGGGTGGCTTCACAACTACATAAGCTTAAATAAACACCATTGTTCTGCGGTATGTACCATGTTTATATGTAGCGAAATCGTCCCGGATGTAAACCGTGCTATGTTGCAAATCTGGTTTTTCTTTTCAAATTTTTATATTGTCAGAAGACTCTTTTCGACAACAAAACTAACTTACTTTAATTTGTGTTGTTTTTTTATGCACCACAGTCCGCTAAATCGTCCATCGTTCGGTTAAGGGGTTTTATCAAAGATTTTCAATAACCCCTCCTTTGATTAGGGTCGGTCATAGGATAGAAATGTTGAGGCCGCTTGCCTTTGGGGCGATCAGATAGATAGAAGTGTTCACGGACAATAAAGTCGGCAAGGTTTCGGGTCTCACCTAGCACACAACACGATACGGATGTATCTGCCCTAGTTCACGCGCTCGGTGCTTAATATATATTCCACTGGATAAGTGGATAAGAGTGAGGGAATTGCTGGCTAGGAAAAGAGAACACATGTTAATTATTCACTACAAGCCCCAACAAACGGTACCATTTTCGACAGTCCTGTTAACAGCAAACAATATCGTAGCAGTTGCTGAATTTTCTACTAGCGAAAAGGGAAAGACTGATGGAACCTCTTTAGGTTGAATCGATGGAATCAATACGAGAATTCATAGGTACTACAGGAAATAACGCTCATCGATCACGCTTTGTAGATTACCCGGCAGAAACTGCGGAAGACGGACGCAGACAACAAAGTTCATCCTGTCAGTGTACAATGTATATTCCAGTGAAGAGGTGGATGTAAGCCGTAGTTGTTCGAGTGAAGCCCCAACAGGGGATTCCAGTTCAACCAACAGCAGCTTTATCTTAGCCACTGCTAACGATTTTCTACCTACTCTATTCCTCCCGCATCATCCAGGGTACTTCAGTAATTGTTTGTCGTGGGAGTCGGCCGAACTGTATCATTGATGCGGTCAACGGCTTAGACGTGGGTACATTTTTCAAGCTGAAAAAACACGGTGAAGAATCGGATGAACAAGTGGATCCGATTCATCAAATTGCACGTAATGGTAAGACTTTGAGCGTAACTGTATAATTAGCTCCGTTATACTCAGTAGCTGTGAGCGGTAATTTTTGGATAAAATGACTCTTCTTATTTTAATTCTGTTCACTACTGACCAGTGAATACATGTAAAACCAGACAATAAACAAGACTACTCCCTTTTTTGCTTCGTTCCTGCGGCCTATGGTGTTAATCTTCAAAAAAATCTGAATAATTTGCAATTCTCTGGGGGAATTTGAGAATTTATGGGTGCAAACAGAATCTCTGAGAACACTACCGACCTCCATTTTTTGGCGACAGCAAATCCGCAGT
The DNA here is from genome assembly GCA_948099385.1 of Fasciola hepatica. Lineage (NCBI taxonomy): Eukaryota > Metazoa > Platyhelminthes > Trematoda > Plagiorchiida > Fasciolidae > Fasciola > Fasciola hepatica. The sequence continues at coordinate 3,234,205 of CANUEZ040000019.1, read as the reverse complement.
TCATTTCCAAATCACCATTCTCGATGGAATAGCCGTGCTAGGTTGATCGGTACTTCATCCTACTGGCTGTGAATCATCACTAGTTGGTGCCAGCCGTGTCTGATTGGGATAAAACGATGGCACGCATCATCTTGACTGCTCTGAAAAGTCTTTCAAAACTAAGGTGTTCAATATATAAGCGTTTTGTCTACGTGTAATTAAGTGGATAGATTTGTCTTCGATCATCAAATACCGATTGCCGCGGTAATCGTATCAGTGCAACTTCGCGATGGTCATCTAGAAAAAAATGATGGTAACCTAGCAGCTACGAAGTGGCGGTTCGAAAATGAGAACAAGTATCTCTTCAGCAAGATCACCAATCTGATGGGTTTTTCTGAGCCTAAGTTAGTTCAAAAAGTAGAACGCAGATTCAGGTTCAACCAAATTTGCACCCGAGTTGTCTGATCTTTTTCACATTTTTGTCAAAATTCGGTCCCATTTAAAATGTTTTGTTAAAGAATAAAGCACTATTCGCTATCAGTTCATTTATTTTGCACTCACAAAAATACAAGTGCCCGTTCAATTTACCACACAGCACGAGAAGCTAGCGTGGCACTGAACTCTTCGTCCGCCGAGGCCCGAGCCAAAGCAATTGAGAACCTTGCAAATTTGTTGGAATCCAGCCAGGCTGAAATTATTTTGGAAAACACTCGAGACATGCGTGCCGCGGAAAAAGCTGGTGAGCACTTGATACTTGCTAGTTCTTTCAAATGAATTCGTTTTCGTCTGATTTTATATCATTCGAAAATTCACTCAGGAACTGAATAACAACTTGTGACTCACGGAACCTCCTTTCATTTTTTCAATCCAAAATGACCTTTGTGACTGAGAAACCGGTTATCGCACGTTATCCAGTTTGTGCATACTGAGGAGGATAATACAGTGTGTTAGTATGAGAAGAACCCTCCCAGTGGTAGCTGCTGTGTCCATTTTCAAATGTCTGATTGTCTTGAGTGTTCACCCATCACTGGTTTCCTCACTGTGAACCTCATAATCTGCACCTTAAGAGAACGAGTTTAATCCCGTAAAATCATTCCACGAGTTAAACAATCTACGTACAGTTTAGCCTACAACAATAAACCTCAAGTGAACAGCATCTGTTGAGTCCATATAGCTAGCCTTTATGTGATGCGTAGAAGAACTTCTCATATTGATCCAGGGGCTGTGAAAACTAAGCTTAAAAAGAATTTTCATCTCACTAGTTGAACTGTTCACATACAAGCTTGCCCCCGTGTCCCTTCACGAGGAGAACATCACAAAGAGCCATCCATAAATTCCAAGCTAAGCAACTGTTAATTATCCTGAACACGCCAGACAAGGCTTCTCAAAATGCCTAATTTTATCAGACTAAGTTACATTTGTCCTTTAGTTTTAGGTATTTTCTAATCGTGTGATTTATCCGCCTCCTTCTTGATGGAAATAGCTACCAAATGATGAACGCCCCACAGTCACGCACTAAAGTCATCTCTCTATTTTACTTTCCCCCTTATCCACTTGCTCATTTTCTAGTGGGCAAATTAAAACTGTGTTTCCGTACTTACTACTTATCTGCTTATGGTTTAAATGATCGCAGACTACTAGTCACTGAACACTAAAGCCATGTAGAAAAACATTCCAACAACTTTTGTGTCGACCTCACAAGGAGTTTGTATAACATATGCCTAAAGGCAGATACGTAAGCGAATAGAATAATGACATGTCATTCCATTTGCACTCATTCACGTGCAGAATGAGACGGCTGAATACCAAAGCAGCTGAAAGGACTAACAGAGTAACGGAATCCTCGGCGACTAACCAGACGAAACTCAAAGAGTATTCTTGACATACACTACTTTTTAAAAAGAATTTTTTGAACTTTCAACAAAATGACTATTTTACCTGAAATGAGAGCTTAACACAGCAACCGATCTACTTTTTAAGCCTCTTAGACTACTGAAAATACTGTGGTATTAGGTGTACGGTGATCCATATGAGTAAGACGTAGTAATGAGTGAACCTAAATGCCTGATTTCTTTCCACGTTCTCTCTACTGCTGCACTTGTTCGTTCTAGATCACACATGCGTTTTCATTTTGGCAAATGCCTCCCAGTTCAGTCCGATTGATCCTTTCCAAAAGTATCTCCAGATAAACAGCTTCATTCTAAGTTGAGCTGAATAGAGATTTTTGCTCTTGGATAGGTTTTAGCCGTGGGGATTTTAACTTGAATCCTCGAAACTGGAGAGGTCAGTTAAATGACGGAGTAGGTGAACCGATTCCATCATAAATGTTCCCATGTTCAACCTTTAGCTAATCCATCAGATCACAAAGAATACTTCTTCAGTTCACGAATCCCACTATACTGTGTCATATAACGTTTCAGTATATGGTCAATAGGGAAATGGTCTGTTAGACAGTATTAGGCAGAGGTTGGAAATCACGTCTTGTAAAGCACAGTTAGGAATATTCACGCGAGAAGTTATATATTGTGAGCAGTTCTATGTGTCACCTGTTGATTATTCCGAGTAACACGATAGATAACCAAGTGCTGGAGACACTTTCGACCAACTTGAAATGAACAATACATGAGATGTTAGGGAAAATTGTTCGTCCGAGGCAGTTTCGTAAGAGTCACCATCTACTCGATCGGGTGCGTCTAGACTCAAGTGAGTCTGAGGTGGTACATTTTTGGCTAACTAGATAGAAAAGGTAACGTGTACTCGGAGGATAAGCTTGAACAATCACGAATTTGGACTCACACATAGCTTGGCAGTTCAGACGCAGTTACACTGACATATTGGCCGAACAAACTGGGGGCTTTCACCATGGATGTTTGAACACGTACCAAAATAACTAGTACTACTGACTACAACAGCCTTTTCCGATGTTCATCATAACCGGAATCTTGGAGGATTATTCAGTCAACCTCCTAATGGCTGCCAAACAAATAGATGACCCATTTTCTTCGTTTCATCTTCTGTCATGCAATCACAATTCTAAAATTATTAGTGCTGAGTGAAGCACTGCTTGAAAGAGTAGGTAGCCAGATTTTTTACACACAGAAGAAACTGATGCAATCCATCCACTTTTCATGGAGCTCATTGCGTTTCCTGACAGTGTGGGGAATTTTCCGAACTTGAACATACAGGTGATGTCAATTGTGACGCACACAAACATTTACTCAGTATATAGTCCAAACTTCGTGACCAAATTAGGGTAAATAAGTCTATCGGGTAATGGTTCTATTTTACTCGATGTTTCTTCTCATTTACGTGGATTATCTGCTGCGCTATGGGAAGTTGAATGTGTGTGACCCTGGTTGCGAGGATAAAAAGCTCTGAGCAGGGTAACATGTAAATTAAAAAGCTGTGAAAATATAATTAAACTGATTAACAGCACCACGTAAATTACACCCCATTATGGATTTGGATGGGAACAAAACACGTTTAGCTTCTTTGGCAGACTTTAATTAGAGACGCCTTGAACGTTGCGGAAATCCTCACCTTTTTGACTGAAAAAGCCCCTCAATTTACCAAATATGTGTCACCTGGGTAGATGGTAGTTTTACAGAAAAACGAGGTTTGTAAATAAGACCAAGCAGAAAGATTTGCCTGTTAATTATTGACTAAAAACATATGCAACTTTAAAGTCCGGCTCATACAATCACCATCTAATTTTTCTTTAAACATGCCTACGCTTGGGTGCAGTGTAAGTGGTGTATACCCCACAGCCACAAAGGCCCACCGCACTACTAGAGATAATCGGGAGCCGTAAACTGACCTCAAAATTATCATTTTCAAGGGAAGAAGTCAGAGAGCTACCTCAGAAGTGGTCAGTAAATTAAAAAGGGCAATTTGTAATGCTGCTTAAGATGAGAAAATTTTCCATCGATAACATAGTGGACTCTGTGCAGATGAGACTGTGGAGAATCCTGAAGAATAAAGGCAGACCAAATTTCCGATACCGAGCGTGAACATATTGTTCTTACTGATGTTTGAGTCAGTTCAATGTAAAAAATCTCCATCCTTTTTCCCTCAGAGTTTCATATTCCATCACGGTAGCGGCCACGGGTAATGGCGAAAACCTGGTTCCGTCTGCTTTTTGAGCACAGCTACTCACCGCATTCGAGCAGACCACAAAGGTCATTGTCTTGGAACCGTGGCACTACTTGCTAGTTATAATATACATAGACTTATGTAATTCTGCTTTACTGCCGTCGTTTAAGAGCACAAAATATACTCATCGGACACCCGCATGTATCAGTTTCAACAACACATGTATTCATTCTAATGTCCACTCATCTTGCTAAGTGATAATATTCCGTAAAAGTTAAATTTTTTCCCCTTTTGTGATTAACGATACTGAACGAAGGTTGAATTTCTGGCAGTGTTAGTCTTCGAGCCATACTGAAGAGAAGAAAATATTACTCGTTGAATTTACATTTACTCAACATTACTATCTTTCTTCTGTGCAGTAGCATTTATCATTTGTGAGGCTAAAATCCGCATGCACGTGGAAAATAACTGCAGATGAGTTCTAAATTTAGAATCTTTGCTGTTTCATCATATTTAAAAAAAACCACACGAAAACGAGACATTTAGCTACTTCCAGCGGGTATTTTATCCGTTCAGGTTATTTCGATCAAAGGAATTCGGTCGCTGCAGTGTGTGTTCAAATGTGACCGTTGGGCTTGGCGCCATTCTAACTGTCCCTGTATATTGGATCTTGGCACCTATGATAAGTTGTTGGGAGTCTTTTGGGGACAGACAAAAATTAGAAAATGGAACAAACTTCTTTCCCTCACCTTCCCACGGTCTAGGTTTGCAACCCAGTTTGCTGGCACGTCTTCAGCTCGGACCGAGCAAAATCAAAACACTGAGCGACGGTCTGAAACAGATAGCGGAACAATGCAGAGCAAAAAACGGTCATGTGGGCTGTGTAATTAATCGAACCAAACTAGCAGAAGATTTGATACTGGACAAAATCACTGCCCCAATCGGTGTTCTGATGGTCATATTCGAATCCAGGCCAGATTGTTTACCTCAGGTAAGTTAGCTTCCCAATTTTGTTGATATCTTTCTACGTGAATTCTTAGCCATTACTGATGTTACAGTTTTTGCAGGTCAGTCGGTTGCTATCGTGCTGATCACATTGGTGAACGAGATAAAGTAAAGGAAACTGAATGAACCATAACTCACAATCTCATATTCCCTGTACGTCCATGTCACAAATATTACTTGAGATAGTGCAGAAAGAAACCTACCATGGACTGTTCAAATACGCAAATACTTGAATATTTCACAGAGTTATATTAAGGACCAATAACTGGCGGTGAATACAATCAGAACACTTAACAGAACCGTAAATTTTATTCAGCGAACTCTGCTCATCCGCATGGGAAGTCGTTAAAAGCATACTACGATGATTAATTATCGCAAATGAATGTGCTCACAATGAATCATAGATAAGTTTCGTGAAATTATTCATTTTTTGAAAAATTCTAATTGCCCACTAAAAAATTGAGTTTTACACAGGTGTTATACAATTCACTCTGTCCCTGACAAGTAGACGATGTCGCGTAAATAACTTGCGTAGCCCTAGGATTAGAGGCCTTGCCACACTGTGTCACTTGTTCATGGTATGCCGTGAAAATGGCTTAAACCTAATGATACCAAGGTAGCTTGAAGCGACCTAATAAATACGTCTGATTGGTTCACAGACCGGTGGTCGTCAAGCTCGGTCCATGTGGTGGGCTTCCGACACTTCTTTCACAGATTAAAATCTTCAAGCCGCAGCTGGTCACTTACCCAACTGGCAGTCTTCAGTTTGCTGCAACCCTCTTCCTTTATTGCTTTACTAGTGTTATATAATAAACTGAAGTAAATAAAGCAGTAAAAATGATCACGACTAATCTTATAGAGAATTATACAAGTAAACAATGAAGAATGAACTTTCATCATCTTTTTCTGGCCTGAGAGGTCGCATTCCTCGGGATTCCATTTGAAAAATTTCCTAAAGAAAACACCCATATTCAGTTGTCATATGTACCACCGTTCTCGGTGAAAATAAACGGAACGCGATGAAAGATGTGTTTGGAAGAATTCCTTTATCACGATAGACAAAACACATCCTACTGGGGCATATTTTAATGCAGTCATTATCTTTGTGTTAAAGTGGTCAAAACTTAAATTTATTCGGGTTTTTGCCCGCAAAATATAAATCAGATCTGATCACTAGAAGGACTCTCGATAACTGAACTGGTTATTTTGAGTAAACCGAATGAGACGAAGACTGTAACCCTTCACCCGGTGCTTTGGAAGCTAACAGGTAAAACGCTGATCTCATACTTTTTATTAACCCTGATCGTTTAGAGTAATTTGTCGCAAACATTTGGTCCATTGTCGACTTGTGAGTAGCATTAACCGCGCATCATTTCAGACCACGAATGCTTTATTTTCTCATCCCGTAAGTGACACGTGAATGCGACTGATCCAGTAAGTGATGACAAACAGGTTTTAGTATGATTCTGATTTCAAGCAATCTGATAGAGATGATCGATGTCAGCTTGTTTTGATCCGAGCGCCTGTTCGTCAACTCTCGAGTATACTTTACATACCACCAAAATGTGCTTTGTTCTCATTTGGTAGTTTAGGCTTTATTTCAAATTTCGCTTTATCTCAGAATCTGGTAATTTTTGTACAGAATACTAGAATGCGGAATAAAAACAACGCGCTCGGCGCAATTGAAATGAATAACACCACTCAGTGAAACCTGCGTGTTCCTTTGCTTAAAGCAAGTCTGGAATTTATACGCCGGACATTTGAAGGATTTTCATGGTTATATACATTGTCCAATCAATTACCAAATTAGATTTCTAGTCGCTGAAGAAGTTCATTTATTGGTTTCGCTCAGTCGGTTAGTCAATATCGAAATGAACATGGATGGATTCTACGAAATTCGATTGTTGCTGTTGGGTAACAATCAGAATGGAATCAAATTAAGGAATCGAGTATTTGCTCTCTCTCTCTTCAGTGATCTTGAACTTCGGTGAACATTTATTAAGATTTATTTTATCAAGATAAAGTGAACCATTTAGGCATCCTGGTTAGAAGTGTTTCGGGTTGGAAATCTCTTGTTCGAGTCGATATGTGGAATTAACTACAGGAACAAACGCTGTGATTTTCAGTCTATCTCTGCTCTGAGAATCAAAAACATGACGAACAAGCTCGTATTCACTTATTCGTAAGTAGTATAAGATTACTGTGACCAAATCCAATTCACTGTTTTTGGTTTTATTACTTAGTCACACACCGACGAACGATAAGAACAAAGACGCACGCGACAAAACCCGAAGGCAGCTGCTACCTTCTGTTTCCATAGACAATAAAGCGGCAGTTGTAAAACGAAAAAGGTGAACATTTTTTCCAATTCGCTGAATACGAACCTGGAAAAGAAGATTGCATGGATTTACCATTATCTGGACCGTGACTAATGAAAATGCTATTCAAGTGAGAGACCAAAATTGGTCACGTATATTGAAGAATGAGGAAGTCCAGCTCTTTGATGATCCACAAAAACAAAAAGAAAATGAAATAGCTGTAAAGAACTAAAACTGTATTTTCGAAGGTAACTTAACTGATCATCATCTTCCATAATGCGCAGTTAGTACACGTGAGAGTTAAGAAGCTGATAATACGATACAGAACTGGGCTGACCAACTGATCAAAATTCCGCAGAAGACGCAAAACGTCTATCGTACTACGGACCCGATAGTCGGAGGACGGGACAAGAATTCAACACAAATTTGCAAAAGTTTATTGCAAAATAATAATTCCTATTGACCTAAAGCTGCCTTGGTTATCAGAACCATGACTCATTTACCGTTCGATCCCTGTCAATGACTAGTATGTTCAATCCAACAAACTTTACATCTTACCCAGTCGTTACATTTTATTCGTTTAGTTAAAACTGGTACGTCTCCTTGAGCTTTATCTTGAACTGATATTCTAAGGACTGGATAATATTGAAAGTGAATGCCAACTTTTGATTCGGGACAAAGTCATCCGGCGTTTTAATCGATAATCAGATAGACTTTTGATGACTGAATGAAAGGATTTGTAGCATCATGATAAGACTGAAGTTTCAAAGTCAGTTCTGGGTATGTAGCTGTTTGCCTAAGTGGTGAACACAAGATTGAAGTTTTGATACGATCATTCAACATCTAGTTGTCAACTAAACTGAGTTTCATGTTGCACGTAGACTGGAATGACTACTGTGCATATTCCAGTATCGATCACCTCCAAATATTTCACTCACCAAGGCGATTAGCTTTCATAAGTCGGCGGGTTTTTACATGGACTGATTGGATTTCAACATATGTTACTGATCATCTGCATTTTATGGCAAACGTGGGCTTACTCATACAGATAGAGCTATATAGTGGCATCGGCAGAAGTCACGACTTATCTTCCTACGCAAACTTCCTCTTGTTTTCATCTTTTTTGTCTAAATGAATCTTACTTCAAATTCTTTTTCAACTCAAAGAAATTCGATATCAATAAAGCAAAGGAAACAATTTATGAGGCATTTTTCTGAATCTGCTCACGTACATACACCAAGAAATCAAACGAAAGTAAAACAGAACGGGTTCGCGTCAATTACCTGAGCAACAGCCGAGTATCACCACACCTAACGGGCTTTAGTCTTTTCTAATCCGATACCTGAGAGCCAGTTATACAACCGATGGGTTAGGAATCGGTGGGAGTAAAAGTAACTCATAGAAGTGGATAAATCAAAGTGAACTGAGTTGTAAAAGATGCGGCAAATTTTTCCTCACTTTTAACGATCACGTTCTGGCTTACTGTAATCTTCAGTAAACGTGTCCGTGTATCCAAAGGGATGAATGAACTGCCTGGTTGTCACTTTGGCTTGTTACCTATTTGGGAATGATGATAACGCTACTCGTCAAGCGAAAGTGTTCGATCAATCAAATATTCGCTGCCAACTGGTATAGGTGTCTTTTTAGAGTTTTGTAAATCTATTCAGAATAGTTTCACTACCGTCCTAGAACTCCGAATCACGGTTCAGTTTGAATACTCTCAGATGGAAAATGAACCACCGCATCAACGGCTGGTACTTACTTAGGGGCTCTTTACGTGAAACATGATTGATTTGTTCTCGTTAGTGGCCATCAGTAGGGCATATCTTTTAATTGGAAAATTTGGCAATGACTGACGAGTTATTCAAAACCAGCGATCACCGCTACTACTTTGAATAGGTAAGTAGAATAATTAGCAGATTAGTTAAAACGTCTATTTAAGGTCCAAAAAGTAAATAAGTAGATCGTCTGTTTTGGCGTTTCTATGTACCCTGAATGACTCGGAGCATTATAGTGTACACTGTTGATGTGGAGTGCTTCTTTAAATGGGCCTAAAAAAGCGTGACTTAACTCTGGTCAGGGTGGATTACTCTGATCCGATAAATATGCTCTGTGAAGCAGTAACAGTCAGTTTGTCCCACTAGAATCTCATCTTTTCAGAGTGTCAATCGACTGCAATCTTTGTGCTATTTCATGGTAATTTTGTAGCTTAAGCTAATGTGATTATTGGCTCCTGTAACAGGAACACTTCTGTTGTGGACACTGCTACAGTGGTGAAACTTTGGTCGCCACAAATCAGTACATATTGACAGAGACTGTTTCATCTGCTGAACTCTTCAGTTTTATTGTAAGCAAGTGAGCTAATTACAGGTTGAAGTTATACGTGACAGACCTGCTTTTAAGAGAGTAAATTAAGCAGTAGATTTTCAACAAAGACTACAGGAAGCGACGGAAATCCACGGAGGCCAAAACCGCATCACATTTGCTTTCACTATTCGCGAGCTTAACTCGGCGACACCCGTCCCAACGAGACGCAGTATTGTTAATCCAAGTCCAACATACTCAATACTCCATTGAATTAGGTGGCTGCTTTGTCCATTGCTACCGCCAACGGATTGCTTGCCAAACCTGGATCGGAGGCCTTGCACACTGTTCGTGTACTGCACAGCTTGACTAGACAAGCTTTGGAGTCTGCCGGTCTACCAGGCACTGCTGTGGGCCTGTTCGAAGGACGTAAAGATGTGCAACGCGTTTTGGGGCACGGAGATTCAGAAGCGTTGGTAGATCTGGTCATTCCACGTGGTAGCCCAAAGATGATCAAAAGTGTTCGAGCAGCCGCGAACGAAGCAGGCACTGGAGTACCTGTTTTGGGTCACGGTGCAGGTATTTGCCACGTGTATGTGGACAAGGAAGCTGACGTGAATAAAGCAGTCCGCATCGGTAAGTATTCTTGTTTTAGAGCTTAATTAGACTAACAGTACTATGGTATCAACAGCAGGTTTTTCGGCTTCGTATTGCAAATCGACAACACAGCATGAAATGTTTAAATGTAGTACAAAGGCCCAGGGACATTCTCCGTCGTAAATTCACTTTTTTAGTGAGAAGTAGAACAGGCAGTAGTATGAGAACTTGCAAATTAAACTGAACTGTGATCAAAAGAATCCAAGGCTGGAATTTTAGAACCTATGAACGTTTTTTGTTTAAAGTAGGCATTTGTTAGTTTTTTTCATTTTTCTAATAATTGCATAGCACAAAAATAGACTAGATAAAAAGCTGCTAGCAGCATTTTTCTTGATAGTTGGTAATTTGATGAATATCTCCGTGCTTCTCTCATTCATCCTCAAAATTCTTCTCCATTCGATGAGCACTTTTTTAGGACACTTGTTGTCATGGGTAAAGGCTATCAGTTTGTACTTTCACACTCAGAAGTTCATGCCCTAAGCTGAAGTCGAAGCGACGACCTTCCGCTCATTGGGCAGTTATTCTACCACATCTTACTGGCTCCTTGTGTCATCAGCGTCATAGACAAAGTTTTTCCATTGTGTTTTAGAACCTCGTTTGGTAGTGTGTTGTCTATCCTGTTGAGCAGGGACTGACAAGTATAGTGTAGAGATAAAAATGAGAACAGTTGTTCTGTTCCGGTGCAGTAGTCTCTGGATGTTCATCTTCGTCACTCGCGATCGACTGACTGTCATAGTCCAGCCAAAAGATCAACGGCCGGGGAGCGGAACATCGCCGGTTTAATCCAGGCTTTTGTCCTGAACTTTTGGATGCGAAAATACAAGTGGACTTCCCACTTCGTAAGTGATCCTAGTCCTTCTTGTCGTCAACAGATGATCATGGTATTTAACTCTCTGGCGCATCATACAGTAACGATGCTGTTGTTAACAGGGTGATTGTACCTTACCAGAACATGTAATGTGTTGGATTTGGTACCGTTTCATGAGATGTTTATGAGATGAGGAATTTCATTTGCTTGTGGAACGAGTTTGTGAACTTTTCTCGATTACTGAACAGATGTATGCCGCTTTTTCCCGTGGATGCTGAATAGACAAATTACCTTTCACTTTGTATAACCAGGGACGTCCGACATGTACTTTTGTAAGGTTTGAACGTAAAACTGGAATTCTGATTTACAATTTAGTTTTTTGAGACATTTTTAACACTTAAATATGTAGCCAAAAGTGAATAATTTGAACAGCGTTTTACCTCATTCACGAAGAGCAATGATGAACTTATTGTGCGCTATTTACCAATGGCCTCGAATGTGAATCGAAATGCTCTTTGGGCAAGAAAGATGGTAGCCGAAACTGAAGTACTGAGTTGGGCCACAACTGTTCCACGAACCTGCAGATTCTTAACAGAAGGGTAGGACATAAGTACGCACTGTGTGCATCTGACTGAAAAAATACGGAATATCTTCAGCCACATTCGTGACAGTTTGCGCTGATTTTACCCTAATAAACTCAGGTTACATTCATCCTAATAAACCACATTACAAGCATAGGAACCAGATTCTAGCTTCCACTTTTAGCAGTATGTGTCTCAACCAAATAGGGTTCACCTTTTAGTCATCAAAATCATACGTTTGTAGAGAGGAAGATACGGACCCTGGACCAAAAATAACGTATTCTCTTACCGGTATTTATCTGTAGGAAAAGCAAAGTTCACGTGATTGGTATTAGATGCCACGGCAGGCTAAATACATGATCCAACCGGAACGTGGGGTAATTTTCGGTAAACGTTTCCATTAGGGATAAGGCTTGGGATACCAAAACATGTATCATCAATGGTACACGTACTACACTTGATAGAATTGGCGCACAAACCTACTGAATGGATTAGACGCTCTTGAGATTATTGAATGAAGAAGACAATAATTGGCAGGACTTCCTTTAATTTACACACGATATCATGCATATTGGAATTTTTGCCACACGAACGGAAATCCGAGTGGCGTGTGCACTCAAAATGCGCCCAGGAGTACTCAAAAGCAGCCCCACCTCCAGTCTTACTATAACTCTCTTTCTATCGTTCTTCATCACAAAATTAAGTAATGGTTTGAAGACGTTTCACTAGTAAGGCAGGACTCTTTGGTCATGATGGTATTCACAGCTTCTGTGATGCTGTTTTTTATTCACGGGGAGAAGGAACAAGCTTGCTGCTTTAACTTCAAGGGCTTTTCTTTTGCAAGGTTATACCTGAATAACATGAATGAGACTATGAATATTAAGATCCCTTAGCGAGATAGTTAGTATGCGCATCTTTCAACTTACTGGATGCATCTGATAGCACGCTTTCTACTCTGATACGTCTTTACAACTCGTTGATGAGAACTTGAATGATGGTAACATATTCTTGTTCTTAAGATACGAGTGGTTTGAATTTTACAGGAATAGTCAGTATAACATGTAAGTGCAATTAGTCAGCAGCAGGCAGATTACTATTTCATGAACAAATATTTAGTTATGCTCAATAAACTGCCTCAGCTATCAAAGAACGGAGTAACTGTCAGTCAGGAAAATCTATCCGTGGTTTGGAGCTTAAAGACGAAGTCGTCTAACGAATGATTCATGAATTGTGATACTCTTCGTTTTCAATTGCCCAAAGATGCTTTCCCTAACAAAACTGAAACCTTCTGTTTTGCTTCATAAAATTCATTTGGGTAGATATTCTATTTATATCTTTGCTTCCAATTTAAGAAGTCAGTCGATAAGAAAGTTAGAGCACACTGCTTATATCAATGTTCATTGAAATTCTCTTCAAATAAACAAACGGCAAACAAATCTATCGTCCAGAACAGAAGATTGCACTGGAGTTCAAATTCTACTTTTTCTTGTGAAGAAATCTTCGTACACTCTCCGTTTGCTTGCGTGGGTGAAATCCACGAAGGATACGCTATCATTCTCACACAGAAAAACCAAATGGTCATTATATCTGCTCTACTTTTATGTTATTCACACCTTACTAATCCGTCTGATTGTCAAGCGAACAAAGAAGGTTAGTTCAACCGAACGAAATGGTTGAACGCGCAGCCGTCTTATTAGTGAACTTTCTGAATACAGTGTACCACAGGTATTCTTGCATTCTGCATCATTAGACACCGTCTCACAGAACGCAATGTGTCTTGTGACACCAGTATAAACAGAACAGCAGAAACAATTAGAGTTGGCTCATCTTTCGTTTTTTCTCATAGTACCAAATATCACGGATTTTGCTGAACAGGATACACTGGATTCTAGGAAAAAGCTTTACACCGAGGAAGAGAAAGAACTGTTTATTCAAGAAAGGACGTAAATTCACTCCTAATCATCTTGAGTAAAAAGACTGACTGATCCCTTTGGGTTGTTTTCTGTGATATTACGAACAAGACGCAAGTATCCGTCTATGGATTCCAGAGTGCTGACAGTTCACGGGTTAATTCAAAATAGCAAAGACTGATGAGCAAATTGAGCATGGTCCTCCCCAGTAGCTAAATACTGATTATTGATTTAAAAACAGGTTGGCAATTAGAAAGTGGTTCGTATCATTTAGAAATCAGAAAACACTGCAATGCGTCAACTTATGTGAGCGCAATCAAATGATGCAAACCACTCTTATGTAAAGTGGAAGCTATCCAAGTTACTTTATATTAGATATGGTAAAGTCCACTTATCGGAATTTTTTCTGCCATTCATTTATCATTGTTCAAACACGTTCTATCCTAGCTTGTGATGAACACCATGTTACGACGGAGCGAAACTGCTTTGAGAAGAAACCGTGCAATTTTCTCATATTAGTTCAAGGTGGATTTGTTGCAAATACACTTAAAAAATACGTATCGTATGCATAGGCGATTGTTAACTAGAGCATCAACCATCAGCTCTTCTACCGTAAACCTTGTGGGATCAGCTTTCATGATTTTGACAATTGCCCGCAGGCCCTCAGTTACAGCTGTACAATGTAACCAAAGCTGTTCAGTTTCTGAAAGGAGTCGAAATATTCCATATCAGATGAATCAGTGGTCCCAACTAAAGAATACGGGCGATAAGACCTGGTAAGTACGAACTCGCCAGTGCCATCCGAGCATCATCCTACTCGGAAACAACATGTTTGCCAACATATTTAACAAGGAACAGTTGCTACACTGATAACGGAAAACAATGGTCGAAGACAATATTTCCTCTTCTCTATCTTCAACTTTCTCGCTGGATATCACGATCTGATTGAAAGGATTTGTCCTTCGTTTTGTTTACCGCTCTTTTTATGCATTCTGTAAACATTCGCTTGTGAAACTGAAGCGTAACTACTATAACTTCCACAAATGCTAATTAAGGGTAAAATGTCAACAATAAAACATGCAATTAACACTTAATTATTCACAACAGGAGGAAAACGCACGAGTTTTCTTTTAGAATTGCATTTCTGGGGAAGCGTTTTTCCCTATTCCATGCGCCTTAAAATTAAATGTGCTGTATGTTCTAGTACAAAACAGACTTGTTGTTGGATTCCCCCAAAGTGAACGGTGTAGCCGCCAATTTGAAATACTAGAAAAATTGTTTCCAATGACAAATGTTTTGATGTTTAAAATGGCCAATCCGTAGGGAGAAAGAGCATCAAAACTCTCCTCTCTCCTAATATGTCGGTGCCACGAAGAGATGAAATCGACGTTCGTTGGACGAAGAAAGTTTCACGTCGAAACTTATTCAATCTAGAGACTTCGTGATAAATACTTCAAGTTCAATATTTACACTTCTATGCTGTGCGTTTGGGCATAGCAAAACAAAGTAACAAGGAACTGACCAGAATGATTGTTGTCCACCTAAAAATGAAATTTTGTGATTGGAATATTATCTTCGTTACAGAAGATTCGCCAAAGTAAAGGATGGTTTCCAAAATAATCACTTTTTGGAGCAGCGATCGATGATTTTTTTTTCTGAGAAAGCTAATACAATTCTTCGGTGCTTCGACATTTTTCCAAAGTTAACAACGCATTCTGGAACAAGTTAGTCGTGACCGGTGGTGGGTAAACGGTTGGCTTCTTGAACTTTAGAACCTCACGTCCCAGATTCGAGTCCTTTTGCGGCCGACGGCCAATTTCCTCGATTGGCAGCCTCTAATCGGTCGTGACCGCCTTCCTGATATATTGTACTGTTGGCCTGTGATATAAAAAGTTGATAAGAAGGACGAGAATAAAAGCATGAGAAATGCACTCTCGTGAATAGCAGTAAATTGATCTACTGGGTTAGCCTGAGGTAATTTAGCAGTGATAAGGCATGAGGCCTATTTGGTACCATGGAAATAAACCAAAGAGCCAATTAATTAGAGTTCATTTTCAACGTCAGTGCGTAATTTCTCTCTGTATAAACAGCTGCGTCACGATTAGACCATTTTACTATAACCACGATTGTGTCGAGAATCATTCATTTTGTTTTGGATATCCGCACCATCTCAATCCATCTGCAGCTGATCAGTAAGATGTCTGGCATACAAAGTGGTGAAACTGCTCACATATCAGTTTGGCATAGCCGTTACATATGTGTATTAATGATACTATTAGTAATAACATTTCAGCCACCTTATTATCTATTCTTCTACAAATTGGGTATATTATTTGGGTTGACTTTGCTCGTTTTCAAATAGTTCCCTCAGGTTATTGTGACCTTTTGGATTGTTTTCTAGTGTGCGATTCGAAATGTGACTATCCCGCTGCTTGTAACGCGATGGAAACCCTGCTGGTACATCGGGATCATGTGGAATCAGGGTTGCTGGAAAAAGTGTGCAATCAACTCCGCGAGCGTGGAGTAAGCTTTTCGCAAAAGACGTTGGCTTTTGTTTATTGTTCTATAATGTCATTGGTTTAGACAAGTTCAAGCTGGGTGAGAAAAAAGCTGTGGCAAAACGGATCGATAAAAATGCTACGTGTCATTTTTAAGATTTCCTAGGTTATTTTTCAAAAATGATTTGGTCGGTTAATGAAGGCTAAGTTTCAGAACCGGAACAAAAGGTCTCAAGTTTGGATCCTGATACAAGTAGTGCTAAATGTGGATGGCAGGACAAACTTTCCCTGTAAGAGCGCGACCGGTTTCGTGGATACTGCCAACGAAATAACTTTGAAGAACCACATTTTGATTCTTGGAAAGGAACTTTCATTCGAGCACAATCCTAATTATTCAGATTTGATTGCGATACGAAAATGCGATAGGCAGTGCACAGATTAGTTGTGCCGGAGGTTACTGAGTGAGCGGCAATGACCGCGAAATCCGTCTTGTGATTTCTGGGATACTTTTTCCACTCATTCATATGAACTTTGCTTATATCGCTATACGTCAAATTGGATATTGATGTCGAAATTATAGATGTCTTTACAAGGATACATTAGCTTATCTGCATCTTGTGAGAATAATCCTGTCATATGAAAACTACAACAAATAGTGTATTTGAAGAAGCAAGGTTAAGTTTATTTCTTACGAATTCCTTCAGTTTCCAGGGATACTACGATAATGTGAATTTGGTTAGTCCCATCAACTCCGCAGTTCAATTTTTCTCATTCTATGGTTGCTCGGTGCTTTCACCAAAATTGGGTCCATACCCTAGAGGAGGTAATTTCTTTACGTGCTACTGAAAACGTCAGCAGTGATTAGACTTTAACATGCAGCGAAAAAACGCTTTCGATTGTGCACTTGAGTTGATGATGACCGATACCGAGATTTGTTAACTGAGCTTCAAATGTGGCTTTTTTTACCGCGGAGTGATCACATAAGGCTACTGATGTACTGCTACGGCACGATTAGTAGTATATCAACCAATATGGGCACGCCTATTTTGAGTAAACCCATCACCTGGACCAGTTCTAAAGCTCTTTGCACGAAAAATTCGACTAAAGTCACAGTTTAATCAGAATTCGCTGGGCAGCATGCCATCCACTGGCACAGCGTTTGTCGCTGAGCTGTTTTCAGTCCAACCGTGTATTTTCACTTCGGTTTCCTGAATTCCGGAAATTTTTACGGATCGTACTCCATTGTAACCACCGTCAACACTTCATTGATGGCGGCTGTTCACTGATTCTTACTTCTCAGCAGCAACCTAACTGGGATATCGAAACTATCATCAGGAATGAAAATAAGGGAGAAAACTATAGGTAACGGTATCATTTCGCCTGGTAAGTCTGGCAAATAAAAGAATCACTTTTCATGTCACGTAGGCATATCTTCCTGCATCTGATCACTGATTAGATGGATCTCGTGGTCGTGCAACCCCCTGTGGAAACTCGATAAGCCCTAAAAGACCAAGTGCTTTCTTTTGACACTAGCAAATTGCCATCACCATCCACAACTTGGCAAGCAGAGACTAGGCTTGCTGATGTTAGCAATCATTTCTAATTGTTAACCGGCCAATCGTCTGGTGTCAGTTGTTGAGTGAACAATGTTGTGTTGTCCTATAATAAAGTTCGATTTATCTTCTAAGTAAATCACATTGGATGCACTGTGCACTGCGAAAGATACGCCGTAGTGTACAAGAAAACGTCGTACAACCTAATGTTACTCGCTTATGTTTCCAGATGTGATAATATTATTGAAGTAAGGGGAATGTCATGGGAAACACACGGTCAGTTGGACAACCTACAAGAAAACACAAGAGCAAGCCATTAAGGGTTCAGCAACTGTGGCACTTATGGTTGCTACTGCTCAGCAGTGACATTACTAGGAAACCAAAACAACCGCCAGTGTGATAGAATACGAAGCGAGCTACAAATAAGGGAATCTGTCCAAAGAGTATTTTATTTTCATACAAGAAATTCATTTGTTAAAATACAGTCATATCGGCTTATAGTAGCTGGTTGGATGAGTCTAGTGGACCCCACGTAGAAGCCCGGAAAGCCCTAAAAGGGGGAAGTGCACTTACTTGGCTTTTAGTACCTCTTTTTCATGTTATGAACTGACCACTTTCTGGCGTTTATCTTATCAAGTTCAACAGTTTTGATGAGGGGTATACTATCAATAAGTAAAACCAACCGCCAATCCGACTACTCGTTGAATCTTTGTAATGTTTGGTAGTAAGATTGTCATAATTTTATTCAAAAAGTTTTATCAAGGTGTCAAATAGGAATGGATGGAAATCACTTTAGTTCGTTCTGGTGGAATACACAGTAACCGTAACTAACATGCGCACGATTAGTTACGCGTGCACGCACTCCTTTAATTTTGAAAGGAAACGATTTAGATTTCGAAGATACTTTTTCTCTAAAGATTAAAAAACTGACCTATGATTCCGATTGTTGTATGCTCTATTTATCCAGGTTGAACTTTTTGCCGGCCCAGGGATGATAAATCTGGGAAATAATTTGGGCGAAGGAATGGAACCGGCGCCTAGTCTGTCACATGAGTACGGAGAATTGCAATGTACAGTTGATGTTGTGGAAAACTTCCAAGAGGCAATCGATTTCATCGCACGGTATGGGTCAGCCCATACCGAGTCAATTGTGACAGAAAATGGTAAGATCTGATTCTCGTACTGTTTGTGAAGTTTCGTAAACGATTGTTATCAGGATATTTGTGACAGTTGCGATAGATTTGGTCAGTATGTGATGTAAAATCAACTCACATCAATTCCATTGAAGGTCATAGCTTTTTTCTGCTGATGGTTGGTTCTCAAGTAAGTTTAGTTGTAGACAGGATAATCGGTTGGCAGAAAGTGGAAGACTATTTACTTTCGTAATAAAATACCTCACCCAAAAGAAAGAAAAGTACTTCTGATAGATGATGCTATTTACTATATGACAAGTAATTCATTCCAGGTAACTCTCCACCCATACTTGAGTGTGTAAGCATTGACTAATGCTGCGCACCAATAAAATCCAATGATCAACTGGCGAAAGTCACCAAACCCTACCCAAATAGATGGAAGCTTCCAGATCTCTAAACGACACAGTCTGAGACCTACCTGAATATGAAAAATGTCGCTTAAACCGACTAACCAAAGTTCCGAAGTTCATCTCATTGCGGACCCTGAATCTTTTGATGACAATTCAATAACTGTTTAACAACCAGGTGCCACAAATGTTTGCATGTATGGGAGGACTGCGCATGGTGCAAAGAATCAACTTTTGCTCTTCGCCTAATCGATACTGAATGATTCCGCATCCAATATCGACGTTCAGTTTTCTACTAAGAATTTACGAAAACACTGAAAACCTTTTTCGTTAGATTTTTTGACCTTCATCAGCCTTGCATACTCACCATATCCTAGGAGAGATCCAAACTAAGTACGCATGGTTCTCAATGTCAAACGGTAACCGGCTGGTTCTCTGCAACCTGTCTCACGCCATCCTATCAAAAAAGGACTTCGATATGTTTTCATGAATTTGAGGGTTGAGTTAAATATTTTTACCGGAAAGCTGAATCATTGGGTGCAATTATTCTCTCAAATTGAATTTCTTTTATAACCACTGACTTCATATAGTGCAACCGTACAACTAACTATTGAACCAAAGGCATACAAACATTCATACCTGGCAACAAAGAAGCACCTAAGAAACACAAATTTGACTGTAAATGTAAAAAGTAATAACAGATTGAAACTATAATTATGTATCAAGTTGTGGTATGACGGGATGACTCCGACAACTAAAGTACCCTAGGAACTAGCCGGAATAATTTTGTTCATTGTGGAAGCATTTGAAAGAGCATTACATGCAAGGCTAGTCAACGCATTGCACGTGTGGAGCCTGTTCAACTGAAACCTCGTTTCGTTAGAGATAATTCATTGTTGCTTGTACATTGCACCATGAAAAATAATCGTCATACTTGGACAAATTACTATTTACTTATCAGTTGAAATAATAAACTTGAACTTGGAAGCAAGCTGTTCAACGACGGACCTACCAGATTATTTCCGAAGTACTGCTTTTATAAAGGGAAAACTGGAGACCATCGCAATACCTCCCGAGGCCAGATACTGTCAGTAAAACACAAATCGCGTGACGCGATGAACTGCGAGTATTCGTGCTGGCGGGTAAAAATTAGCACGGATTGTTTTTTTGCCTAAAGTAATAATTACTTATTAATTCATATTATTCCTTTTGGGTTCACTAAGCAGTCCCGGAGGTCAGCTGAGTCGTAAACAACGGCTTAGCTAGATAGGCATCCATCAAAAGAATTACAATGGGGAATTTATTCGCTCCATTCCATTTTGCGTTTTTAGTGTCAACTGCTGAAGAATTCTTGCAAAAAGTTGATAGCGCTTGCGTATTCCATAACGCCAGCACTCGATTTGCCGACGGCTATCGTTTTGGACTTGGTAAGTTTGCCGTAAATTTTTTCATGCTGCTGAAATATTTAATAGGTAGGTAAAACAAATTTTGGGTAAAATCATTTCCTTCTTTCCGATATTCGACATTCCTGCCTGTGTGCAACAGTTGGATTCCAGTCTCGTAAACAGCCATTTCTATTTGTGATCCGAGCTTGACAATGTGGTCCAAACTGACACTAAATCTTTCCAAATTATAGAATGACCAAAAAGCATGCCAAACTGTTCGCCCAGTATTTTAGCATCTTACTACGGCACCCCACTTCTCGGACCCAGTCCAGTAGCTCTGGGAAAAATACCTTCCTGCCTACGAAAAGTTTCAATTCATTAGTAGAAAATAGATCATTCATATAATATAAGAGGTGGCCTTTACAAAATTCCTGCTGGCCAACTTATTGGCTCAACTAACATTGATGATCGACTTTCTTGACCGGGTGGTCTGATTGCAACCTGAGTGACAACTGTTGGTTACTGATCGGTCCATCACTAGAGCTCACTAGCCTCAATCATGTTCTCGGTTCTGAACAAGCGATAATGCAATCTGTTCCAGCCAAATCGTTGATATGCTCCGTGAAATCCTAGCTGGTCCTTGGTTCAGGGTAAACGAACGAGTGCTGTCCGACCGCGGAACCGGCGCTTCGGTGCTCATGTGTACTGCGACCGTCGCACACACGCCTACTGATTTTCAGTTACAACCAGAAAACCATTTTTGAACGGAAATCAACAACAGAAACCAGTCACTCTGATGGGCTCTACATCACTGCGAGTCGAAGACTGTCTCCATTGTATGAAATAATTTTCGTAGACGAATTTCTAACTATATCCGTCGGGAAGTTCACTTGTTGAAAAATTCTTTATGTATTCTTAAGCCACTTAATTGTTTTCTGTACTGAAACCTATGGATATTCTACAGCTAGTAACTGGAGTGCAGAGAAAGATCGTCTTTTTGCAATATGCTAGATGAATAGTAGTTGATCGATCGAAATGCTTGATAAAAGTAAGGAACGCTCTATTAGAGACATACAGAACAGTTAATCATCGACAAGAAATTAGTACTCAGCCCCGTGTATTGGCCGGTAATTGTGAAGTTGTGCATAAATTACCTTGCGCAGTTAACTGTTG
Organism: Fasciola hepatica; assembly: GCA_948099385.1. Lineage (NCBI taxonomy): Eukaryota > Metazoa > Platyhelminthes > Trematoda > Plagiorchiida > Fasciolidae > Fasciola > Fasciola hepatica. The sequence continues at coordinate 3,212,402 of CANUEZ040000019.1, read as the reverse complement.
AAAACCTGAGACCTCAAAGCTAGTTGAATTAGTGAATCAAGTCTATGTGAATAACGCCCGTAAAAAATTGAGAAAAAATAGTGGTAACATTTTTGTTGTTGGAGATAATCCTCAGAAGGACACGAAACATGCACTGTCTAGGCTAAATGTTCCTGGCATTTGAGACCCAAAAATCCTTTGCATATCGTTTTAAAGAATGAATCTGGCTCAGTGACTTTTTTGTTTCAGCACCAGATAAAACGTTCATTAAATTGATTTGGCACAAATTTCTACCTATGCTTAAGATCTCATCTCTAAGAGATTTTGGTACTTTTGCTAATAAAAATTATACAAGCTTAATTGAGAACCAGCGCACGCTGAGGATGCTGCTCATTCGATCTTGCCAGTTTTGTTCCACTTTTGTGAAAATTATTCCCGCTATCAACAGTGACTATGTAACGCACTAGGGCAATGCTCTTCCGACGGGGAATGCGCGTGTGCGATCTGCAAAAGCACAAAAGAAAGAGAAGCCCCACGAGCCGAGGCTTAGTAAACGTATCAATAAACACCAACACACACTAAACGAACAACAAGATGGCGGCCTCCAATTTGGCCTTTACAACAGAATCATTTTCTACACTATCAGTATAAATATCCTGATAAGCAGCAGCGGCATCGTCGGAATGAAAATCGTCACTGTTATCCTAATCCTAATACACACTAAAAATGTAATGAATGTGATTTCCATTTTACAGGAGCAGAAGTTGGAATAAATACCGGTCGTATACATGCAAGAGGTCCGGTTGGAATTGAAGGTCTGCTTACAACCAAATGGATTCTACGGGGAACCGGTCAGGCTGTGACCGACTTCAGCTCAGGAAAACAATCGTACGTGCATGAAAAGATGCCCACTGACAATTCGCCTTCATAAACTAGCAACTTGTGCAATATGTTCTTATTTGTCTCCAATTTATTTGCCATCCGGATTTTTGTCTGAATAGAAATATCGAGAATATATTGTGTGATCTTCAAGTCGTACGACGTTTTCCAAGAACGACACGGCTTCCTTTGGATAGAAAGACCACCATTAAATATGTATCTGAAAAGCAGTGTCAAATGTGGACTTGGAAAAAATTTTTGTCACCGTTTTATTTTATGGTTCCAGATATAAAATGGTTCTACGCAATTGAATAACAAACAGATGCGTGTATAAGAACTGACTGCTTTACCAAGTTCAAAAGCACTGCGAAAGAAGCATCCATGAGCGATCAGATCACTAATTCAGTGATCTTGCTCGAAGCCAGTTGGTCAGCCTTCCAGCGAGAAAGGGGTTTCATTTGTACGGCTACTGTTTTGATGGAACACAGGGAAACGAATACGGATTTAGGTGCCTAATGGGTCTTACAAGAATACTGCAACGTTACCTCTGCCCGCTAAGTGTCCGGTCACACAGCTTTGTTTGAAATAATGATGATCAACCGATATTTCCGTTACCACGAGTAGCTTTTCTCAACCAGTTGCAAACCGGTCTTAAGAATGGCTACCCACCGTAGCAGAAGCGTCGACTAACTGCCGTCATTTCGCACAAAGCTGTGTTACTAAACATTTAATCCCTGTGTACAGCATGCCATATGGTGCATCCTTTTTGATACACAGAGAATTTACTTCGGCTCCCAAGCGTCGAGTATCGGAACCATTAAAAATTAAAACAAGCTAATCCGTTCATTCCGATTTTATTCTTTCTGACTGTATGTCACTTTTTACCTGATTCAAAGCAACTGTGCAAAGACAACTCCTAAAATGGTCACCTTAGTGAATTAAACTGCACCTAAACTGAACACATCATTCTAAAAAAGGCGGTTTTGGCAGTGTCCTCAATTCTTGCCAAATATAACGAACTAAGGTTTACTCACCATGCTGTTCTCGTTTCTTGTTCGTCACACGCCATGTTTTTCAGTATTGGCTGACAGCATCCCAAACTCTCGAAAACAGCTAAAGGATTAAAATAGTTTTCGAGTAGAGGTTACTTCACCTAATTTTTACCTGGGCTAGTTAACATTCGTTTCCACAGGTAGTATGCACTTTTGAACGTATATTAGGCCACGATGAACTGCAATGAAACGATGACGAAAATATGATGCTCAGACGACCGATTTGATGTCTGTACAACCGTGAATCATCATCACCTTGTAAATCTCTGTGTGTGAACGTGTCTGATTTCATTCACGATGGTAGCAGCGCGACCACCCTTTTTGATCATGTATATCGAACCTCTTTATTGAGTTATCACCATGCGCTATGCAGTCAAAAATAGCATACTGACATGCAGAAAAACGGTACGGAACAAGACATCGCCTAGATGGGAGGACATTTTTCGGCACTTGATTGTATACTTCAAAATATGTGTTGAGTTATCAAGCGGACGAGTCTCGTAAATGCTATACAGAAAGTTAATCTTGCTTTCATATATTTCTTTCATCCTAACCCATTCCTTTTCCATCGTCTGTTTTGGCAATGAGATGACTAGACGTAACTTCAGGTGAAGGCATTGTCATTTCAAGTGAATTTTCGTAACTTCCGATGAAGTGACCAATCGCGCCATTGTCCAAATAAAAACGCGTGATTGGCTTGGTAACCTGCCCATGAAATCTCTCTGTACCGTCATGATTCACTACAGATGAGCTGGATTTTCGAATGATGGGCGTAAATATTTGTGAGAGTGCATGTATATCGATTGATCGTTGAACCTGTGGCGCATACGAAAAGTGCGACCCATAATCAGCAGTTAGCTCTTCCTAAACAAAACATTGCCACGGAGTTAGCTGCATCATTGAAGGTCGAGAGGCTTGAGACAGACTGGTATGATCAAGAAGACGGCTGCTTCAGTTGACTTCATATATCAAAAGTACGTCGATAAGCGCCACCTAGGTGTGCGTGCAGTAACCAAAAGCCGTCTATCCCTGGACTGAAGCTTGCGAATTAGTTTGAGATCGGTATTTACTGTGAATCAAACTGAATAGCCAGGTGTCTTGGTGCTCGATTGACCCCGGGGTTCAAGCCCCGGTGCGGGCTCGGTTCATGGGCACTGATAATGTTTCTTAACAAGGATAAAACGGATGTGCAGTGCTTTTGCGTTTCCCATCGATGGTTTGAGCATTGATACCGCATACTAAATCGCACAATGCAAAACTGAGCATTTTCTAAACCTGTACCTAATTGACATAGACATACTGGGCTGCACTCAAACAGCGTGATGAACGATTTTTCCATTTTTGGAGATTTTTCCATCTAGGTCATTCTCCATTCTTCCTGACTCGTGCACCCTTCAGCACACCCCAAGTCACTTCTACCTATTCGGAGTAGGTGAATACGGCGCAATTCCAAGGAAGTGGTTTCGCTCCAGTGATCGAAACTTTGATAGAGTAGAATCAGGATTAAAATATCAGTAGCAAGCAGCTGGCGTAAAGATCTGCAAAATGGCAGGTGCAATGAACGCAAACAGTCCAGCTGAACAGGCCAATAGAATGGGATCGTATACCACAATTTGCCACCCATGGTTCAAAGCTTTTGTGCAGCACTGTTCGTCACTGTACCTCTCTCGATCACTGAAAATTAAAATTAATCTGGTCAATACATATGAGAGCATGATTCAGAGCCTCAGACCATTAAGTTCATCGCCTCGGGCACAACTGTCAGTCGATACAACCTCTCCCATCCACGCGTGCACTACCCTCATACATCACACAGTACCCGAGGATCCACCTCATTCGTAACGGACCACGAGGGGGCGGGTGGACAGTGACTGCTACCAGGCCAATCACGTGTCATTGCTTGAACAGCTGCGCGACCAGTGATTTCACGCGAAATTACATAGGGCTCACCTGAAGTTACATAAGACTCACTTGAATTCATAACGGCTTCATTTGGAGTGAAAGTGGTTAAAATGGTTTCAGACTCATACGCCGCATCGGAATTAAACTAACTCTTTTTTTTAACAACTGCTATGTCACAGGGTTCTAACTGGCTTCATAACTACTGATCTGATAGTATTCTGTCATTGAGACACGGAATATATCTTCCATCAGTGAAATTCAACACAACTTCAATCATGATGGAGCACAAATGGCCATTGACAAATCAAGATAGACTTCTTGTGGGCTCCGTATATGGATAAAAGTGGGCAAAGTCAGGCTCGGGTTTTGTATGCGTATTAAACCTGGATATTAGGTGGATCCTTTTGGTTAGGAACTTCATTTATTTTTTTTCCAGTAAGCTGCTCTGTAGTTAGACGCTCTAGCCCATTCGCATATTTAAATCAACATCCTGGCCATCTCTTTCCAGTTGGCAACACACAACTGGTCTGGGAAAGATTTTGATGTTGGTATGTGCTTCTTTGTTGATTACCTTCAACTGACCTGAAAAGCGCTACACCTATCGCTACTACAGCACCAGCTCCGATGCAGATCAGCTTGAAAGACACTTAATGGCAGATCAGTAGCGCAAAAGCTATTTTGGAGAAATGTGGTTACTTGAACTGGGGCCTAGTAAGCCACTGCACCACAGAAAGCAGCTCCAGATAGTCTTCTAGGTTAGTATAAAAAGTAAGTATTCAATAGAGAAGCAAATAAAAATGACAAAAGAGCAGGACTACTAGCCTCCAAGTAAATAAATAAACGTACGAAAGAGAACAGAAGAAAGATGTATCGTGAGACGCAAAAACTTCGTCTGCTCCAACTGACGGCGAATTTTAAACATAGCAGTATATAAAAGGCACAGTAAGAAAAGAGCATTTTCAGGAAAACTATCGGTGGTACATTGTCAAGCGCACCTATCCACACCTAAGAGTAAAATTATAAAACACTTAGACATTCGCATTCAGCTTATGATAATAATGATTACCATAAGATGAAACTAGTTGAGGAATTTCGCTTTCTTTGGGTGAGAAGAAGATGAAACTGCGATAAATACTAGAGCCGTTTGATTCTCCCTGGAGCATCTGCACGCTGAATTCACCTCAATACATCGACGAGGCATACAACGACCTAATGACCGTTGAAGGATTTCTACATTCTCCTTGTTACATTTAATTTTGAGCTACTGGCGAGTAGTACCAACAAGGTTCGCATTTTCTAACAGGCCTACCGGTCACGGTATGGTCGTAACTACTGCTGATAAGTTGTATAAAAACGGATCATGATTACTGCAAGTGCATTCCTGCTGTTGCTTCTGAAGAATGTGGAAAGAGAAAGAATTGTTACCGGCGCAACGGTGAACATAAAATCCCAAGACCTTCGGAAGTGAGTAAGTCTGTTTTCGACGCAGGACCGTACTTGTTGGAAACGGTTAATGGTACGATTGTGTACAGATAGTGTGTGAAGCGAGATACAGACAGCAGTATATTTCACGCCTGTCACTAATATTCTGTTCATTTCTGGGTTTTTTTACAAGTAGTGCATTTCACCTGAAAAAAATTACTTCACTTCTGAAAAATCTAGAAAATTTCTATATCGTTGGAGTTATGAAGTGAATAGTACGGTATTGTTTAGTATAGTATCTTCATCAAAATATGATTCATCAGGTAGTCCGAAGTATAATACGTAAAATAAATCTAATCTCTTACTACTCATAATCTTGTTTCGACAATTTCTATCTCGGGAGGGGAAATATGTTCAAATGTAAGAGAGTTTTTACTCATTTGCTGTAATCATGCTCCTAGTGAAGTAAGATTCGCCAGAAGAGTAGAACCAATTAACCTTGCTCACAGATGAATTTCTCGTCCTAAAATGTAATGCGTTTCTCTCATTTAATTTATTGATTTCCTTAAGTTCTTAAATGACTGGCAAGATAATACCTATTATAAGCTGGAAAATCCAAACGGGTTTAGACACCGATGATTTTAACTACTTCCCAGAAAGTTTGGCTTATAGATTACTTATTATATTAACACCAGCTTGAGATCAAGCAAGGTGCCAAAGCTGCAACGAAAATTACAAAACAGGGAAAAGGGAGCTCAACCCAGTAAAACGGACAGTTAGTAACAGTACAATGCTCATCACCTTTTTGCTTCCCACCGTACATTTTTTGATGGATTTCGTCACTTTGTTTGTCGGAATGACATTTTTATGATTACTGGGCGCGAGCTTTCGACAGACAGATCGCACGGCTTTCGCGTCACTGACTGCTATTCACAGCCATCTCCCCCAACGTCTCTAGCCAAAGACCATCCTCGTCCCTTGGACCCCCATCAGGGAGACAGGAAGCTCCAACAGAAGGCAGTGCTAATGCTATTTTCGTCATACCTCTACGTCAGGTGACGGCCTGGCCAGCACGTAGCTTCTTCCAGCCTTGCCCAGCTCCCAAAGTGCTCAAAGTTTTCGACTTACTCTAACTGACCACTACAAAGGATGATGGTAGGCCCAAGTTCCTTCCAACCTTGCAAAAGCAGAATGCACTTAGAACGCGCAAAGTGTATTCCATATCTGGATACCTCAATCACCAAGCGGTCCAAAGCTTGCCTGCAATGCCTGCATTGTCACTCATCTAGGTGACATCATCGGCACATTCCAAGCCAAAAACATTGTTCCCTGTGTTGTGTTTGGCTCGTACAGTCATATGCTCACACACCTATGCGTGATCTACACCCCGTGCAATCATGGACGCACGCCTGCTGTCGTGTATACACGTACACAGTTGACGTTTGCCGTGTTTCCTCTCGGACAGCTCTGACCAGTCAGGTGGTACCACGTGTTGCGCGACCTTGAACGGCTTAGTCCGACTGTACCGTTGTCTTAAACTTCCGATTACATACATGACTGACTCACGCACTTGCATACGTGTTTCCGTTTTCACTTGCTCGCTTGTACTGGTGCTTACCGTACGCTGCTACGGCATAAACGTTTATCTATAGAAGAGCACCTTTCTTCTGCTTACTGAATTCGAGACAAAACCCTGAGAGGAGTTCAACTCCACCGTTCGGATGACCAGACAGAGCTTTCCGTAGAACATTCTCTATGGCAAAGTTGAAGAGAAACGGGGATATGGGACAACCTTGTCGAACTCCACAGGAGACGAAAAAAAGTGGCAATAGCTGGCCGTAGTCCCTTAACCGAGCTTCGGTGTCAAGATACAATTCTAAGAAGATTGGTATACACTTCTCAGGTACTTCATTTCTCCACGAACAGGGTATCATATTGTTGGACCTCTGCCCTTGACGCGGACTGGCAACCTCTACATCCCGGTGTTGGTGGATTATTCCATCAAATGGTGAGAGGCCGTACCCTTGAAGAAGAGAGAGGCCTGCAAAATCGCGAAAGCCATTTTTTCTGAACAGATAGCACGACTGGGAGCATCTTATCAACTATATTCGGACCAGAGTTCTAATTTTGATTGCACCTTAATGCGTGAGATGTACCATATCTTAAATATCAGGAAGACTAGAATAACACATTATCACCCTGCAGGCAATGGATTCACTGAGTGTACTAATAAAACCTTAAAGAACCTCTTACGAGCATTTGTCAACGGTGAATGGTTCCAGCAGCGGGATACCGAATAAAAGCTGAAAAATCCAGAATGTTTGGCTTCTCTAACAGGTTGCCATCAAACCAGCTGGCAATGAAGTCAACAGCAAAAAGTCCACGTGCTTTTGTCACTCGTAATTCTCCGACCACAGAAATGAAGGCAATGGATACCAGAACAGCCGATACAAAGGTCTATGCATTGCAGGACGTAACTTATCTATATATATAGAATCTGCTCATGTAACTTGAGTTTTGGTGTTTGGCCAACAGGAGTTCATTTTCTGCTTATTTGTGACATCGATTCGGTTTGAGGAGGAGGCTCATTAGCTGGTAATTACCCATGTTGTTCAGAAATCATGGTAGCACAAGTAACTTCGGTGCTCTGTGTATTCTTAAACGCGTATCGCAAAGACAGTCCGTAGAACAGCGAGCAAGCAAGCTATGAAACGTGTCAGAGTTACATGAAAGCACAAGAGGAAACCAAACCAAACATTTGGACCGGGCCAAGCAAAGCAGTTCGAAAAGCAGCGAGATCTGATTGGTCAATACGGTCCGGGATGGGACAGGACTAGAATTAACGCCATGTGCATGTGTGCGTGCATTTATGTGCGTCTATGTGTGTGTCTCTGTGTGGATACGATTACAGGCGTGTTCGTGTATGCATGGGATATGGATCGATTGTCGGCGTGCTCGTGCGAGTTTGTTTTTGCACGTGGCCGTTTGAACCGAACATAACAAGCGTGAACCTGTGATTCAGATAACACCAGGTCCAAATCATACACCTTTTCCACTACGCAATGGAAATTACAGGCAATCTCTTACTGTTACCGAAAGACTTAGTCAAAGTCTTATAGTTGACTGATTCTGCTTTGAAATCTATAATTTGAACTTTTTGTTCCATTCCTGAAATTCAGGCATCTGTTCGGTCTGTCTTTCAATGATCCGTTTTCCTGTGTAATTCTTTCTGTCCATATGTAATAAAATCAACCTGGACAACCTTGTAGTTGACGTGAGTGGTTCTCAATCTGGAGAGTTAGTTTGTGACCAATTTGCACGGTACTTCAGTTCAGCTTGTCAGTGCTCGCTTTCTACTGCCAGAAAGATATTTACATACATATAAAATATTTCGTCGTTAGCATTTTCACATTGATTCCCAGTACTAAAGAGACTCTGTGTCAAGTCCGGAAATGATTGTTTGTGTGACTGTCGGTGGTCAAAATGCTAAACTGAAAAGAAACGTTTGTCTCCACTTCTTCAGCTGTTGCCTTCTCCATTGAGATAGGCAGAATTCTGAAGTACAAAACAAATATGATGTGTCAAATAAGAATTTATTTACTGAAAGTACTTTTCATTCTTGCCCAAGTCGGAATCTCATTTAAAGGTCATTGTTTTCTCACTCTAAGGCAGACCGCCGGTGCACAAAATGCGAAAATAGGTGGCCAACTGATGAAATCGAAGATGTGTAACACATCGGAATGAGGAGGCGTACAATCCTATGCGTGTGAACGAGTCCGGTTTGCTCAGTAAGTAAACAGAATTCGGTAAGAATCGAGTATACCTGGCTCCGGGTCTACTCGGATCGTCAAATTTATCAGGCCCGGAAGATACGTATCGAGATAAATCAACCGGGTATTTGCGATCTGGCTTGCATGACCCATTTCTGAGTCTTTAACTGAGGGTAACATGCACGCACTAGAGACTGTTCTCCAGAGTTTTTTTACTTCATTTCCACCTCTCACTTTCGGATTTTCGTACTGATTCAGTTGCTGGATCGGTTGCTTCATTAATCACCTAACTCAAACAGGTTTACACAGCTATAACTGAGCATTCAAGTACAACAAACAGTTGCAGGTCGTTGACGGTTGAACGCAGATAATTTATGGGACTGTCCAGGCTATAAGAAATTGCCGAGGAACCGATTTGTGAAGTTGCTTTGCGGATAGTTCATAACGAGGTACGTAAGATACCTGTATGGTAAACACACTGCTTTTGATACCGAGTATCGAAGCGCAATAGTCCCCCCCCCTCCCCCCCCGTAGACTGCTCCCTCCCTGGTTGCAATAGTCTCTATGCAAGAAGCACTTTTGCCGTGCATGAAAATTTTCCCTTCAGGAAATCGACCACCATGCAATACCCCCTCCCCCTCCCCTGAACAAAACAAGGAATACTTTCATTGGGATTTTACCCTAGAACAAGAAATATTTACAGGGTCAAATATATTTGAGAATTTAGTTATCCGAACCAATTTGGTTCTGCACTTTAGTCTAGGGGTATGACGTCAGTTTTTATGCTCGTTACGGTACACGAGCCACTGGGACCTCATGTGGTTCTCCACCCCAGATCTCAAGGTCTGCTTGCTGGCTGTTCCTAATAGTGCAACGGGCCTTTGAGGCCAAGGGGTTATACCCCTTCTATTGCACTCATGCACAACCATGTGGTAAAATATGTTAGAATGGCTGGGCCACTGGGTTTGACGAGTTCATTCTAACCGAGTATTATCTGGGTCAGTCAGCAATAATGTTCATGACTTTAGATGCTTGGGTTCGAGTGTGTTTCCATCTCTTGCAAAGACCATCATATTGTAGGCCTCTGAGTATGATCGAAACACGGATGAGGTGAACAGTGATTCTGATGCCAGTAATCTTCTTTTGTATCAAATTTTGATGAACTTTGAAATGACGCATCTCATCATCACTCGTTTCGCTCACGAATCACACTCAGTTGCTCTTAGGGTCATCAAGTCGTCACAAGTAACGATCATTCAGTTGGATTCGTATAGCCGAACGTGCATCATCGGTCCACCGAAACAGGACACTTATATCGCTGAGTCGAACAACAGAGCTCCAATAGTTGCTGCGGTTAATTCCAGGGATGGATTAGCTCGAACAGTTTTTCAAATCTACTGAAAAAGCTCAAGTGCTTTGGGATAAAGTTCAATAACTACTTTCATTTTATGAAGCGTGTCGAGTAACTGTTGTTTTATGCGTAAATATTCCCTCTTTCTCTGGGTCTATACAGACCAGCATAGGCTGAAACCAGTGGGGTTAAATCCTTTCTTAATCACGTACCTTCAGTTCATTTAGCAGCTTCTCCACGAGGATATGGTTTTTTTGGGGGTTACGATCATTTCCACTGTAACACACAGTCTTTACGTGAACATAATATGGCTCAACTTAACGGACGGCGCACCCTCACGAAGACTGTCATGTCCACGTTATGGCAAGAACAAAAACTACAAAGTTATACGATGCTATTCAACCCTCGTGCGAATAGATTACGACGTAGATATTGTCACTTTGATTTTAAGAAACTTTTTCATTGAATAAAAATAAGAACACCAGATACTACCTGATCCTTTTGATTAAATTTACTCCGTGGGATGGTTGAAAAATGCAAAGTGTATATTTTTCTTCGCACACTCCGCGTTATAATGGTACTACTCATGTGACTACTTCCTTTTGACAATCTACCTCCCACAATGTAATACCTCTCAGCAACAAATGATATGAGCGATCCCAGCCAGAGCTTTTATCTGGGGGTGACAACTTTATCAAAGGATCACGATTGGATTTGCGACAAATCGATTTTCACCTAGATTAACCGAATTCTTAGTCCGAAATAATAAAGTAACCAGAAGGCCCGTTTTTAATGAATCGCAGTGTGATACTCACAATACCTGGATTAATAGAACGTATTGCAATCACTCCAACCCAGAGCTAAGCAAGCCAAAGTAGCAAGTACTCTAAGGCTACGAAGTAGCACTTTGATTGTATTACTGAACTGGTTTGTATAAACGTGTTGAATTAAATGAATTAATTGATAGAATAAAAGTTGACCAATCACGGCGAGGTTTTGCTTTACCTGCCCTCGGTGATCCTGACTGATTGAAGCTCCTCAGCGTACTTAGCTACAAGACTATACTTGGCCCTTATTTTCACTTGCTTACATGAACACGTGTGTAGAGCCCGCGGTGTTGAGTCAGCTTACACGAAATAATATACGAAAGGGAGTTGTTTTACGCGCAAAGTAGTAACACAAGAAAGGATAAAAACTATACTGGTCATGAATTCTTTTATCTAAGGGTTGATCAGTGCTGCTTATGCCCATCAAATCCAGGGTCTTATCGGCCCATGTATTGTGAGGATAGAACAGTTCGTGCAACCGTATCGCTACCCTGTTACGGGTACTGCAATCGGGGAGAACAGATCGATACTTAAGCTCACTGGTCGGCCGGGTAAGTCATTAAATGAACGGATCAGCATGTGATTTACGGTGCGAATACTATGTAGAACTATCGTAGTTTTGCTTTCAGTGTCAGTCCAAAAGGAATCAGGACTCCGAGTTTTCTTAGAAATCTGCTCAGTCACTCGAAGTTCTCAGGTTGCATCCCATGCAAACCAGAGAATTACGGAGAGTTCGAAAGTTTGTTTAACGGAAAAACACCTCCCTATTAAAAGCATAAATGAAATTTTCTCATGAAGAAGAAACCGCGAAAAGTCCCTGCCGAAATGCTACTAGTAAACGTTGTTCAGCAGAATTTCTGACAATTAAAATTATCACTTGGCCTCGTAAATTTGGTCCTTTCAATCTTCATTTTATTTTTATTGAGAAATCAAATCCAAACGAACCAAATACATTCTGCATTCAAATAGAGATTCGTTTATATATGTTGTCCACCAATTGGTCGGAAATAGAAGCAACTTTCTGCACACAAGTCGAGCGTCGTGAAATGATTGTACTCCAAATAAAATTTGAACTTCAGTATACAGACAGCAGTACGCTTGGTTCTCGGAAAGCACTCAAGACGACGCGAAAATCAGGGTAGAGATCAGCGAAGTGTGTTTGTCAGCAGAAAGAATCAATTGGGGACAAAATATTCAGGGTAAAAATGACCAGACTGAAGTCAATATAGTGAAACGTAAAGTATGGTTAGCTAAACGTTGATGGGACCATGACAAATCAATATGTCTCCATTTGAAGCTGTCTGGCATTCCTGGCTGTCATAGAGGACGACATCTGAACAAGCTTGACTTGGTGATTCGGATCAGGTCGGACGGGAGCTGGGTGGTGCGTTGGTAACACACACGCCTTCGAGATGGGGGGGCGGGTCCAAACCCTGGGTGTGGCGGAGGATATGCACCACTGATGAGCTCTAACAAGAGCGAAACTCAAGTCTGGCGCTTCCGAGTGCAGGTTGGTTGGATGACCTGAGATTTGCGCGTGAAATGTGGATTCCAAAGAACAGTCAACCAAACAAACATAAGTACCGTTTTTCCTTTGCAGTCCTATACTGTTCTAGTTACTATCATACGTAGTTGAATTGTGCTGGATGATTTGGTAAGGTAATTCGAGAAACGTAAAACAGTAAAAGTATTGCTCTGCTTTTCATTGCAAACGGATCAAAGAAAACACCAGAGTTACGTTACTGCTTCTAGAGTGGCAGTAGAAGCTATCTTGCCGTGAGAAGAAGAAACGTAAGGAATAAGTCAAAACTTTACTAACCACTACCTCCGTCTTCAAAAGGCCTCAAGGATAATCCTGGTGGTCATTTAGTCCGGGTTCGAGACCCAGTGGCGGCTCGGTGGAGGTCGACTCCAGATGATCCCGAACAAGGATATTGTAAGTATGCATACCTACGATACATGGACAACAGAAATAGCCTAAGGACGGGGATTGAATGAACTGTGGGAATCGAAACTGGAAACTTCAGTCAAAGAACGCGCAGTCGATAATCCAAGCTTAAAGCAAGATATTCAGATCGGCAAAGAACTGTGAGCAAACCGGTCACTTTGTACGATGTGTCTCGTATGTGACGCCCCACAGGTCACTGCTCGAAAGCGGTAAACATGTCGGATAAAGTGCATGGAGCTATGTGTTCCGCTACGATCGGAATCGGAGTTCAGTTCACCCGTGGTCTAAAGTTCTGACGGTCACAAGGATCACGTAACAGACAGGTCTCGGTTGAAAATTGAGTGACCGATTGAGTGCGTTTGTGTGGGTGTGCACGCGGGTATCAGCTAGGATCTGTGGTGAAATGCAGTGAGGTTGATTATCGATCGCGACAGGGTTGTCGACAACAGATTACTGGAGAAATTCAACGAAACGGAATAGATTGAAGACAAAATAAATTGCGCCGATCGATAATAGCCAGAAGAAAAGATATCACAAAAGGCTCTAGAAAGCACTTGAGGTGGCTCACAATAGAGCAGCACTCTGGAGAGGATAAACAGAATGGTTTTTGATGGGCAGTATGTTGGAACTTTTTTCGCTCCTCACAATGGCCAAAGTAAAACAAACTGAAATCTACACAAGTGATACTTATGATTGGAAAAAAGAGACCTTAAGCGTAAGTAAACCGATGACCGAGATGGGGATGTACTTAGGACAACTGTTTGTCTTGCTATCGGAATTCCAATGTATCCACTTATCTAAAGGCTTATTGAAACAAACCTCAATTTTGTTACATCATGTCTATTCTGATATTCGTCTATGACTTGTAATGAAAAATAGAGCACCGTTTGTTACATTGCGGATGTTAATTACAGGACTGCTTGTTTGTGACATTTTACCGTTGCATGGGAGGACTCGTTTTCGATTGGTTGATATCTCGTTCCGAGGCGGCTAGCGATGCAATCACACCTCGGGTGTTTGTTCGCCATACTTTACCAAGCGCGGTACGCATCACCTCCTGACTATATGAAGAGCATTAATATGGGTGAGAAGAAAATGTCGTACTCTTTCAGCAGTGCTGAAGATAGACGGAGGATAATCGAATGCGCACGAAGGGGAGATGATTGAAAGGACATTGCCAAACACCTCAGAATCATGATCAAAACCTGCCTTGCTGTTGCAGCTACAGATAGAGCAAAGGCATTTACACCTGGGTCCTACAAGATTAAGTTCAACGACGAGTTTGTCAGGCATTTATGTGAAGCGGTGGACGAAAACCCCACTAGTACATTGAGGCAGTTGAAGGAAAGGATGGAGAAGGATCTCCCAAGCACAACAGTCAGCAAGTTGTCCGTTGATTGATTACTGGATAGGCACCACTATTCAACTAAGAAGCTGACTATATAACCAATGGAACGAAGCTCAGATGCAGTCATATCTAAACGAGCCGAATATGCCGACTGGCTGCAACGATCAGGTACTGTAACTTTGAGGTTGTATACTGATGAGATCAACTATAACATATGGTGTAGTCTTAGCTATGGGCGCTCAAAAGTAGGCAGTAAAGCAGTCCGAATTCTACCGTCAGGTAAAGGACCTAACTTGAACATATTAGCTTGTTCATCTGTCGCCGGTATCTTGAAGTATGAATGTCGTACCAAGATTACATGGCATATTTCCAATGAGTTTCTCTCACGCTGCTCAGCGTCTAGTGCTACTGAGCAACCTGATGTTCCAGTAGTATTTATCTTTGACAATGCACCGGTTCATCGGGGGGCTGTGGATGCACAATTACACACCAATCATCAACACACGTTTTCTCCTACCGTATAGTCCATTCTCCAATCAGCTTTATTTGTCTATATTTTCCAGTACAATAAGAGCTGGTTCATTGGAAACACAACAGTGATATGAGCTGTGCCACGTGGTTCGACGATACGGGCACATCAGTTTACGCTGTAGCGTTGGATAACTTTATCACGGTCAACTGCGCAGCACACGATCGTCACATTTTCTCGTTTATTCCGTTAACATTGCAACTCCAACCTTTGTAAAGAAATAAATTTTTCCAATACAACTTGATGTCATTATATTCCGATACTTTTGACCTGACTGGCTTGCAGCGGCATGGCTGAAGATCGTGCATCAAGACTAAAGAACGATATGTGGTATACTTATGAAGATGAAGTGTCCCAAGGTCAATGGTCCAGACAGGTTTTCGCCAAGGATGCAAACTGATTCTGCACTCTTTTCATCTCCGGTGTTAACATGTTTATGCACTCGACTTTGGGTCCGTGAAAATACCTTGGATTATGCTAGAGTGCCGTCACTGATGCGGATGCATGTTTATTGCCTAGAAGATATATCGGACAAACTAATACTCTGAACTTATGTATTCAAACATTTCTATTCCATCGAACTTGCTCTGAGATCAGAAATACTTGTCCGATAAGCTTGACTATTGTCACTTGAGTGTCTCATTTATTGTCAATATGTATCATACACTATTTTGTCTCTCATTCTATAGGATATATAAAGCCACTAGTATTTATAGTCAGAACTGTAATGATGCATTCGAGTGTGTAAAGGGAAAACAATTTCCAAGTATAATAGGTGTGGATGGTAGTCCGTCGTCTACCGGAGGTCATTTATCTGACTCCTTCGAACAGCAGCCAGCAAACTGGGAATTCCGAAACGAGGTTACAAGAGTAGTAACCCCACCCGGGGAAAATCCTTTTTGAAAGAGACTAAGTTCAACGGATGGAATTCTGTGGTTGGTTTCTGTATAGACTAACAACTCAACGAACGTTTGATAGAGATAATGTTTTCATAGATGAATCCGCCTTCTGCTTGCACTATATCAAAGATTATCAATGCAGTAGGAGTCGGAAAAAGAAAGATCCCTTTGACTAAAACAAGAATTAAAGACAAGGAGATGTTAAAGTGAACGTGAACATCCATGGTTCACGACTGGATGCTGCAGAGCTTCTTCTAGACAAGGCGAATGCAACCGCCTATCTGCAGGCGAAAAAAGGGACTACTTCTGGTTACCTAGATAGTATATAGGCCAGAATGCCAGCGCATTCCGTAATCAAAGTAACCAGCTGGCTTGAAGGGGAATTCCCTTTGAAATGGATCGAACAAAGAGACCAGTACCATGGCCTCCAAGACCTCCAAGCTTAACAGCGTTAGATTTTTTCTCATGGGACTTTGTCAAGAAAAGAATCTACGACCCTAAGCCAGAAACTCTGGATCGAATGAAGACCTGAATCCAATCTGCTTGCAGAGAGATTCCAACCGCGATTCTGGAAAGCATTCACGGGATCATGGTTCGGAGGCTACGGATTAACATGACACAAGACGGTGATCTTTTCAGCATCTATTATAAGGGTTGCCACAGCACAAACTTTCACTGGAGAACAACACACCGGTTCTTCTCAGAACTTGAGAATAATTATTCGGCCTGTATAAAGGCCAAAACAACTTGACTTCCGACTTCATAATTAACTACTTATTGTTATTCCAGTTTATAGCCATTGAGGTTTCTTAATTTTCATTCGGGATAGTTGTGGTGAGTGCATCTGTGGGTGTATGAATGCGCGGGTGCATGTGTGAGCTGACTGCAACACAGACAGAGGTGAGATAGTCTTGGGGATAGCCGGGTGAACCCAGTCATAAGATTTTCGTGCGCCCCAAGGTGTGAGCGCATATGTCTAGGAAACCAACTGTACTAAACATGAATGTTTGCTATAGCCTAGATTTGACTGATGCGATTGCTGCACTTACGTGGACGAGATCTTTGGGGCACAAAATGAAATGCATTCACCTAGCCTTGTCTATGCCCACCTCGAAATAAAGTGATGATAACCTTGGTCTGTCGTACTTTACGACGTCACCAAGTCTTACGAAAAGTGGGGTCTATGCAACACCGCAGAAATTTCACGAGTGTTTGTGTAGCCGCGGTGGCGGGGGTGGGTGGGGGGTGTTAGCTATGGCTACCTAATTTATCAGTAAACACTGTCCGGGTCTGGGTCGGAAACGATATGCTGGTTCTCTTCAGAGCCGGAGAAAGATCAGTCCCTATCCTTGAAGATCTAAACAGCTAGGTAAACCGTTCCTCCATTCGCTATCTTCTATTTCCACCCGCGATCATTTCCTCCTATTAGCCAGAGTGAGGATAAATTCATCATCTACCTATGGAACATAAGTAGAGCCAGAACAATAAATTCCCATCCGAAAATGTTCCCCTTGACAGATCTCTCCCAGCTGTTGTTTCACGGTCCTAATTCATTTGTTAATCGTACCATAGTCCTGTTAGTCTCTTTACCAGTACCCTGGCGGCAATCTGTCATCCGTGTTGCACTGTGGAAACTAATTTTGTGTCCAGTGGCAGACTAGACTCACTCCGTCAAGCCTATATTTAAGCCGAAGGAGAGCACCACCAATCCATGATGATACTGGCTTAAACTAAGAATTAGTTTTATTGGACGTTGTGGATCACGTATATTTCGTCCGTTCCTTTTGGGAGTGTTAAGTAATGACTTGCAGTAAACCAGTCAGTCAATAATCTACTTTCTGATGTCTAAAAATAGACGTCACCGAGATTAGTACATTTGCTATAAAAACAAAGTGATAGGATGCCGCCCTGATAAAATTATGTCGATGGAAGTGGTTAGGAAGTAGTGGAAACGACCATTTGGCATATAATCACCACCAGTGAACGGGGCAGATAAATGACCTCCGGTAGACGACGGACTACCATCCACACCTATTATACTTGGAAATTGTTTTCCCTTTACACACTCGAATGCATCATTACAGTTCTGACTATAAATACTAGTGGCTTTATATATCCTATAGAATGAGAGACAAAATAGTGTATGATACATATTGACAATAAATGAGACACTCAAGTGACAATAGTCAAGCTTATCGGACAAGTTTTTCTGATCTCAGAGGAAGTTCGATGGAATAGAAATGTTTGAATACACAAGTTCAGAGTATTAGTTTGTCCGATATATCTTCCAGGCAATAAGCATGCATCCGCATTAGTGATGGCACTCTGGGATTGATAAACGAATGCCATAACTGAGATAAATCCCTCAGTGGGGCTGAGCACAGAAAACGGATCAAGTGTAGGAATCAATATATAGGTAAATAACTGATTAAGTAGGAGTGAGACAGGCATAAGCTCTGACACAATAAATTCGGTGCGGGTAGTAAGCCGTATATGGTTATCAGCGTCAGCTGGAAAGACGCACAGGGAAAACACGGTCAACGGAACCAAACTGTTCCGTGCGATCTCCTCAACTTCTCATCGGAGACGAATAAAATTTAGTTGTTGCATGAAGTTATCGAAACCAAGCTTGTCGGTCATTGTCTGTTTTGTCTCAATAATCATCATCATCATCGTACAGCGTTAAACAGTAGGGCAAGCCCCATTGACCACTGCCTTTCTCACCATGTTGCACGTTGAATTAAAAAGTATGAATATACAGGATGGACAGGGACTGGACCTACATGGGTGGGGAAAGAAAAGAATGCCCTAGTAGCCAACACACGGAATACACAGTCTAACTGTACAAACGTACACCGATCAAAAATTCTGATTCGATAGAAAGTGACAACACGATCGCCAATGTTCGCGGTTCGCAGCCATTTCCTTCAGTGTCTCCAGCCAACTGGTAGACGGATCTTTTGGACCCCAACCACGAAGACGTGAAGCACCTACTTTTCCTAAGTCTGCTGTACATTTTCTCATTCCTCACTGCCACGTCATCTGTTGACCTCCACGTGGTCTCTTCCACTCCCTAGGAGGGGCGGAGAATAGGACACGGTGCGGTAGACGTGTGTTTGCCATACGTAACACGTGTCCCAACCAACGAAGTCTACTAAGCTGGATACGCTGTGACAAAACGTTCTCTGAATTAGTACCCAATACTCGCTTTCTTACCTCATCGTTGCTTACTCGGCTATTCCACCCAATCCTAGCGATACTACGTAAACATCGATGGTCGAAAACCTCAAGACGACGAATATCTTCAGCACGCAGACTCCAAGTTTCGCAACCGTACAACAAAACTGAACGCACAGTGGCACAGTATACACGACCTTTCAACTTCAGTGAAATATCGGATCGGCGCCACAAGTGCTTCAGTCCAGCGTACGCCGCTCGAGCTTTGGATATCTGCGTACTCACCTCTACTACTGTGCTCCCATCCGTCGTCACGCAGCTACCGAGGTAGGTGAAGTGGTCGACAACTGACAGCACCTCCCCATCGAGCATCAAGCTCGGAATCGTTGACGTCCAGTCTTGTAACATCACCTTGCACTTTGAAGGTGCAAAGCGCATGCCGAATGAAGCTACAGCTCTTGCGAGATTATCTAGTGCACGCTGAGCATGTTTCGTGGATTCGAACAAGCAGACAACGTCGTCTGCGTAATCTAAGTCACATAGCTTTTCACTATCTCCTAGTTCGACCCCTACATCCTGAAGATTTTGCAGCGCACTCTCCATTATTTCGTTCATGACGAAGTTAAAAAGGAATGGAGACAAAGGGCATCCCTGTCGAACACCACTGGTCGTTTCGAACCGACCGGATAGTTCACCGTAAACTCTAACGCGGCCAGAAGTATGAGAATACAATGATCTCATTAGGTTCACGAACTTCTGGGGCATACCATTTCGATGAAGAGTACTGAAAAGCGATGTTCGATCAACTGAATCGAAGGCGCCTTTCAGGTCTAAGAAAAGCATTATTGTTGGTCGGCGGTGCGTGTGACGCGTTTCAAGTAGTCGGCGAAGAGTAAAAATCTAGTCGGTGCATCCTCGACCTGGGCGGAATCCAGCCTGCTGTTCGCGGACATTCCTCTCGCGAGTCGGTGTAAGACGGTGCAGCAAAATCGAAGCTAATACTTTGGTGACTATCGGGATTAAGCTAATCCCACGATGATCATGCAGTCATTACGTATTCCCTTTTTGAAGATGGGAACAATCAACGACTCACTCCATATTAACGGAATACGCTCCTCGTTCCAAATATCACGGAGCAAGGCGGTAAGTGATTTCATCAACGCCTCACCACCCACTTTGAAAAGAACTGGGGGAAGTTCGTCGGGACCTGCCGCTTTCCCCCGCCTTAGTAATCGAATACATGATTCTACTTCTACTTCTGATGGGGGCTCAAGTGATACCACCGAAGGAGTAGCAGTTGTTGACACGGGAGTAACTACACTGGCGTGCGGCCAGCTAAACTGTTCCTTGAAGTACTCGGCCCATCGGTCAAGCCTTTGCTGTTTGTTATGGATGGGTTCTCCATTTCTATCCCAAATTGTTTCACTGATCTGAGTTCGCCGTCCACTGGTGTCACGAATAAGTTTGAACAGTCTTTGACTGCTACCTGAAGCAGCTGCCACTTCCATTTCTTCGGCTAATTTGACCCACCAATTCCCGCGATCATTCCTGAGACTTGTCGTAACTTGTCTTTGCAGCTTTCTCCGCATCTTACTCATCTCCTTACAGTTCGAAAGCTGACGTTTTTGCTCCATTATACTAGACGACTCTTGCGAGATCCAGTGTCTTGGATGGACAACGGATCGAGGACCACAGGCGAAACCTGCTGCAAAGTGCATCGCCTGTTTGATATGAGACCAATGCTCATCTACATTACTGTTCGTCGTAGATCCTAGCTCATGTGCTAACTTCTGCTCATAACGGGTGCGGACTTCTGGATCACACAAACGTTGCACGGCTATTCCGATTTGCGGTTTGCGACGATGACCATGGAGCTGGAGAGATAATCGCATTAAAACTAAGGCATGGTCCGACTCTACGTACGTGGACCAGTAAGATCTACAGTTCTGAACAGAACTGCGCCCCCGGTAGCTTACGGCGATATGGTCAATTTGACTCAAAGTACCTGTAGAGTTAGAGCGCCATGTCGCTGTGCGACGCGAGATGTGTCGGAAATTGGTGCTAGACAAGAACAATCGATAGTCTGCACAAAACTGGAGAAGCCTATCCCCGTTATCAGAACTCATCTTTCTGCAAGTCTGAGCTGCAGTCCGTTGGGGCGTACGCCGAGATCACAAACAAGTTTCGCTTAACACAATTATGCTTTCGAACGCTAACTGATCCTTGGAGTCTCACAGCACATAAACGACTGTTAACCGGAATCCAGTCTTAAAGGGCAGCCTCAGCCTTGTCAGTCAAGACAATTCCTACACCACGTTGACCCACAGCTCTAGCTGCTTCGTCTTCTGAGGTGCGCAAAAAATACCTCGATGAAATACCAGGAGCAGTTAGTTGAATTACACTGCTCGAATCCTGGATTCGCGTTTCGCTTAAGCAGCAGACATCAATCTTCAGAGAATTTATTGTTAGTGCTAAGCACGCCTGCTGACCGGCCTGCATGAGTGTACGCACGTTGAAGAGGCCGAGATTAAGAGGCTGACGGGGCTTGAGAAAATGTGAGTTACCAGACAGAGGATTATTCCCGATACTATTTGACATTGAACTGTTGCGAGTATTGACCGTGTTATCAGTGGGAGCATTATGGGTGGATAGATGGGGCAAAGAGGGATGGTTAGGGACAGAAGACAAAGGTTGAATAACAGTTGGACTGTTCAGCGAAATAGTGATTTACACTGAACATTTCAAACAAATTCTCACTGTTCCCCTTGTGAAGTAACTTACCAAAAGTGGACGTCCAAACATCTGAGTAAATGATTTCTGTCTTATCAGAATGGTTTGCAAAATGTCTCCTTACCTGCCAAGCAATCATCGATCGGTCGGCAAAGTGTACGAGTGTTGGGACGAAAGAAGACCAAAGCAGAAAGAGTTTCTTCCCTGTCTGCGTGATGAATGATACCATTGAAAAGAAGATAGTAGCTCTATATGGACTAGCCCCTCAGCCCATTTGGGTAACTTTTGGTCACAGAAATTGATTTGGGTAAGTACCAAGTGCTAGCTGTCTGCTGAGGTAGATAACCTCGCTTTTGTGTTTTACCGAAAACCTCGACAAAACGAGTTTATTTTCCATTGATTTTTCATCAGGTAACAGATTTTGCCAAAAAGCGTGCTATCGACGTGAACTTTATTGCAAGTTGTGCTCTAATTGGTTGGTGAATTGTTGTTCACTGGTGACCAATAGGCGTGCTGTAAATGAACACTTTCACGTGATGGACATTTTTGAACAGGAGTATCACATCAACAACAGCTGGCTAGACCCAAATAAGCTGGGAAAATCTTCATGGATCGGAGTTTTTTCTGCAATTCCCCAAAATCACTGAAAGCCAGTAATTGATTCTGTTCTGGGATGAAGAGGCGGACCTAGCGCAGTTGCAGCAATTTGTGGGCGGTAAAAGGAAGGTTTTGTGTAATGCCAGAAGAAAGAAAGATGTACGTATTGGTGATCGATAAAGGAAGTGGATTTGTTAAATCCGTCGTACACGCGAACAAAACAAAGTTCTAAGTGAGGTGTTTTCAAAGTGAATAGTGAGTTCATTCCGTCGAACTACTGATTTGAAGCAAATGGTATGGAGTGTTCTTCAATCCACACTGATCATGCACTAAAAAGTCAACAATTTGTATTTACACTCTACGGTTCAATTCTACCGCGGGTTATACGTTCGTTGTTTCAGGCCGCATCACTAGAGCAAACTGTATAAATAATCTTCATAGACTACAACCTCCGAAATGATTCATGCATTCAGTTCTGGATTGTAGCATGGTCTTCATTTCTGATAGGTTTACCCAGTTCCAGAACTCAAAATAAGCCACTTCTACCTCAAGACACTAGTGTTCTTTCAAACTGAAAAACGGTTTCTTAGATTTTGATCTCTGGTCTTATAAAATACGATTTTCAGATTCTGCAAAACAACCTAATGATAATTATTCACGTTTCTTTAATCCCCATGGGATATTTTTATTTGAAATTTCATAAATTTTGCAATAGGCAGATATGGTCCTGCGTAAGTTTATTATTGCTTATTACGGATAATATTCTTCCATTGAGCGACGATTTTTCTACCCACCCACACATTCAGCGAGTTCTAAATTTTGATATACCTCCCATTCACCACCTGACTCACCCTGACCAACAGAGAGACAATAGCAGTAGACAGGTCGTTTTCTTGTTGTGCATTGAAAAGTTTCATTGCTTTGGGTGATCCAATACTTCGATTTTTTCATTTTATTTTAAAATGTTTTACACTCATTCAATATAGCAAAACGATTTATAAAATTAATACAGATATAAGATACTTTTTGAACCACATCTATTGCAGATAATCACATGTGTGTGTTCGACAAACTACTTTCACGTAGCATATGTCATTGGCTGGGGAGTTCGTGCACTTAAAACCTATGGTCGCCATGACTGTACGGCTTTGTTGGTGCAAAATATCTATTTCATCCAGCCGACTGGCCCAGAATTGACGCGGACAAATCATTCTGGCCAACCGGTTAACTATCATACTTATTCGATTAGAGGAAGAACTCGGGTTTGGAGTGGGTGGGGCTGCTCCGCTCTGACTGGTCGGTTGACTGATGCAAACTATCACCTCCGCCTAGTTTGAGCATTTTTCATTGAAATCACTAATCCGGTCAATTTGTCCATCTAACCACTTACTGGGAAGTCTTCTGTGATCGATTTCTTCCGCGTATGCTGCTTGTGATCTGTTGTGTTTGCGCGCAAATCTCCGGATTATCCCCGACCAGTGCTTCGTCGATCGCCGACTACCAAAGGAAGAGTAACCATGAACAAGTGCGGAAACTTTATCCAGGCGTAACCAAAAATTCGACACTTTATATAGCTTGAGGCAGGTAATACATGGACACATAGCGTCGCTGTTGATTGCCCACTGTGGTGTGCAAACGTGATTGGTTAGGTCGGATTAGTGTTTCACACATCTGACTGGTTAGTGGGTTGGTGTGACGGGTAGGCAGTGGGTAGCCTGTCAATGGTCGATGTGAACAGTGACGCTTGAGAAACTGATTGGTTCATGGGCACATGCGTGATGACTGCACTGCTATGTGGGATATGCGGGCCTTGTCGCTGGTTAGTTTTCACAAAGTACCCCGTCCATGGGTTGGAAGAATGCGGACTGCGGCCTTGCTGGTGCGGTATTTTCAGAGACTTCCGACTTCTTTAAATGACCAAATGTTCAGTGATATTCGTCTGTTGAAACAATATATTGTTCTGATAGAACAACGGGAAGCATGCAATTACCGTACAGGGTATTGATGGAATTTATTTTGACAGAGTGAACCCCTAGGATCACTTGGTTTTGGAGTTCGAACTAATGATGCTCATAGCTCAGACCAGTTGAACTTATTTTGATGAAGGTCATTCACGCAGCATATTAGTTCAAAACTAGGCATGAATAAGGAAGTTTATTACATCCGGTTTGCACAATGCGAATAAAATGATGGTGCTACTGAACGGTTTTCAATACCTTACACAATTCGGATGGGAGAGCACATAGATAATTTTTTTAGCTCAATAAACACTTGATGTTTCGAAACAAACCGCACAACCAAAAGGTAGAAAAACAGCATGAATCTGATGTAAATTTAGATTAGTGTGAATCAGCCATTTGGGTAAAATAAATATTTCTCCCAATAAGTAGGATGTCAACTATGAGTTGCGGTGAAGTCTCATAGTCTTAAGTTGTGTCTGTATAATTATGCAACTTTGAACGATTTGCATCCAATATCAACAAAAGCAGGACAAGAAAAGATGTGAACAGTTTAACAGCATTGCCGTTTCGTCGTAGAGTTTCTTCTTCGAGAGATATCGAAAATTCCCGCATTAGTATGCTTCAGTTTTTCACGAAGAAAGAATCAGAATATGTATTTGACACCTGTCCTCCCGGGTTGTGAATCCCCGAAGAATGTTTTGTCAGCCGGCAGGCGAAAAGTTTACTAAAAGTGACTAGACTATTTTCTTTAGATGGGTTTTATTGCACACATGAGCTGAGCTCAGATAACTACATCTGGAGTTATCAAATTGCCCTTTACCTTTGATCAGTTGTTTTCCCGCCAGCTTTTAGGATCATCAAAATTGCCACCGACCATTCTCAATATCTGTCGAACATCTTTCTTCGAACTAACTAACGGACCAGCCCACGTTTTTAACCCGTGAAACTTTTCCATCAGTCCCTATCCCATCAGCTTGTCATTTTCTGTCGCGTGACACATTTGTCGGGTCATGCAGTTTTGCGATTTGCTAATATTCTTCACTAAAATCAGTGCCTCTTATCCCAAATTTTGGCCCCAAAATCGAGCAAAAAAACCACTGTCTACTAGAGAATTTTGTCCCGATTATTTGGATCCAGTAAATTGCACTCAGGAGACTATCCGCCAGACCTTTACCCGTAAACTGTTATTTCTGAAGAAGGCACACTAATCAAGGTTCATTATACCAGACTCCTTGTCCCTGTAAAGGCGAGAAACAAACTTAGGTCGGAAAGAAAGCGTGTATCGACAGGGATAATTGTGTTCCAGAGGCTTATCTCATCCGGGAACCAGTTTTTCACTGCTTTATGTAGTTACTGTAATAAGTCACCATGATCATATCGGAGTAGAATCACGACAGAACCAGTGACATTCCATTGGGGAACAAGGATTGTCGTTATCTGAATTACTCAGTCCTATAGCTACCATCAAAGGCGGAATCACTCAGGTGGGGTATTGATGAACTGGTTGATAGCGTTAATGACTTTTGGCATCGGAATGATAAATGTAGAAATGTGTTCACAATCTTGTTTGTATTTGTGTGTCTGCGTCCGTAAAAGAGCAAGTTGTCGATGGGATAATTTATTCCACCCCAAAATCTGATCTCTCTGGCTCATTTTAACTGTCACCAAATTCACTGGTGTACTGACCAAGCATATGGGATTAACTTTAGGTAACACGTGACACTATCGGGAAATTTATTAGGACGATGGACAAAGAAACGCATACTGGTTTATAAAATATGAGTCTACCAGAGGCAATGCATCGCGGTGAACAAAGATAGGCCGAATGGGCGGGGTTGTGGTACAAGTGAAGGGGATTTTATTCTGGTTGTATGGCTAAACGCAAACCGTGCATGGAACGCAAAAGTGTGATATGTTTCGCAATCTTCAAAAAGCTGATCACATATGGTAAGTGCTTGAAAAAGAGTACCGTGGATACAGTTGGTTAGTAGTCAGCTAACGTGGGATGTGACAGGGAACACACAGTCACTCAGGTAGAAGTTGGACCACCACACAATTCCAATGAATAGACAGCCAGATTGGAACGGAGAAGGTAGACGTGCTCGGCCAAGACCGGCGGCTAGCAATCCACTGTCCGCATTAACAATACGGAGTTTTAAATACGATGAAAATTCGGTTGCCAATTTTAAAACAGAACGAGTAACCCGGTTGGTAAGAATAGTAGGAGAAGTACTGTCCACGGATAATCATACAATGCCATAGACGTCCGTGTTCTTTGTCCATTCGTAGTTTGATCCACTTTACAAGTTCCTGCAAAAATCAGACGGGATCAGGCAGAGATGGACCATGTGAAACTGTAGAGAATGAAGCTGGATTCACAAAGGGTTTGTTACCAGAAAGGCGAGTTTCGATTTTGTTTTGGACAAGTGAAGTGCAAGTCAGGGGCAAGCAAAACTCAGTGCGAACGTGGAATAGTGGGGTGAAGATGAAGGTATAGAATATACAAGAGAAAAGTAAAATAGATCATTCTAGGACAACTGGTCAAGACACCCCACATTTTCCGTTATCGATCAGACGAGCCCCGTGCTCTTCATCTTTGAGAATAGTTCCTAGTGGACAGCCAATAGTAGACTAAAAAAGTATTCTGCCAGATCAAGGACTGACCTCCACTTCCAACCCCCTTTCCATTACTAGCAGCGGTGAAAACGCGAGCTGAGGAAGTTAACTATAAGGTACACCTAACAACAGTTCCAAAAAGCTACACAGTGGAGGATAAAACATAAATAAACCTCCAGTCTCTATCTCTGTGGTCAAATTATCCCGTATAAACTAACAGATATTTCAATTTCAGAGAAAAAGAGCTTCAGCTCTACTTGCAGTTTCACTCAGACCTCCAATATTATTGCTTTTATTGTCATTATTTTTATTATTACTGTCACCAAGACCACTACTACCCCTACTGCTACTGTGGCGGAGTACGCATACTACTCATCAAATAAGCAAGCAGTTTGCTGCCTAAAGACCGATTATGGAACGTCATGAAGTGGCAACGAATTCTGTCGCGTCACAATGAGCGCGATAAGATGGAAAAAGCATGCAGATCGCAAGATGACGTCCTTCTATTGGATTGCGATTGGCTCCGACTGGATTGGACTTCTAGTGTACAGAAAAACATTGCTGTTATTTATGATTGATATTGTGAATGACCGAATGAGTGATCACCTGTCTACCCGGCACATCATCTAGATTACAACACTGCTACTACTACTACTACCAGTACAACTATCCACCGGACCATTGGTCAAAACTAAGGGACGCAGAAGGCGACTCGAGTTAACGTTACCAATAAATAATGACATTCTATCAATTACGTGAATATTAGGTTAGTTGTACTTGACCAGTCAACTACCTGACCAAATGCGTATAGTTCTTCACAAGGAATTCAATTTGTGGAGAGCTAAAGTCATTTCTAAAAATTAAATGTGTGCATTCGAATGCCTGAGCAGTTTTGCAGCACAAACCAACCCCGTATTAGAAACAGTTTCCAATCACAAATTATCGCAGTGTCAAAGTCTAAATGACGGCTGAAAACATGTGGAATTGCTGTATAGCTATTTCTCCTCACTTCTGCTTAACCATGTTTGAAATTCTCTCTGAGTTAGCCATTGAGCAATGGGGTTTACCAACCAGTGGCTTCTTTCCGGTTAAAGTATGATATGGCGCTCATTCGTCACCGACCCTGGATGTCAACTTTTATCACCCACACTGCTTTTCGACTATTTCGTTAAAGGTTTCAGAGGAACATAATACACATGGAATACTGCGGTTACTCTGACTAAACGGTGTAATAATTCGCAGTACCAGTAATCTCAAATGAGCTCATTAAAATAAAACAGTGGATGAATGCAAGGAGTCGTTCGATATAATGATGCTGTCCTTGGTGGAATTGGAGGTGAGAGGCAGTAGGATCTGACTAAATGAACTCGATAATGTGTTGTTTAGGGATTTGAACTAGATGCTACTTCATCTGTCCGTGGTTCGGTCAGATCGTGCTCTCTGTGTCTTTTAGGGATTGGCTAGACAGTTCTCGTCAGCAGTTTGCGAGCAAACTCAAATCAGAGCGAACTTATAATCGACTTCACATGGGAAGGTGTATTCAAAAAGTGAAGAAACAAAGGGTCATCTGTGAGGACAATTACTACTCTGACTCGGCTATCCCGAGAGAATATGCATCGCTTAAGATTAGATAAAAGTACTCATCCGTCCACGATAACGTCAATCAGTGAGATATTCTACCTAACTATTTCTTGATTTCTGATGGTCGAAGAACAGGTACAAAGAGGATGAAAGAGTGACAAAACAATACACTGTTTGTCACAGCCACTTAGTCACTTGAAGTGAGCTTAGAGTTCACTCTTATTCCACATCCACGTAAGTAAGAAGATGAGTAAAAATGGATATTCATACATTTACTGCCCCCGAATGTCTCGTTCTAATTCACGTGTGACGTGATCACCTCCCAACCCCCTTTTTATCTTTTACTGACTTCCTTTTTATTATGCAGTGATGGTACAATATTTCAGTAAGGGTGTCACGACGAATTAGAGGCTGTCAACTGGAGAAAGTGGCCAGCTGCAAATGTGTGATTCAAACCTGGTACATAAGGGTTTAAAGCTCATCATGTTGACCTTTCGATGACCACGACTCAGCGACTTTAAAAAAAGAGACTTACTCGATCGTTTTCCCCATGTATTTCAGTTCCCTCCGCCGCATAAGACGCAATCACCGGCTTCAACTTCTCGTCAATATCAGCGGAGATTTCCTCGAATTCCACAGGTTTGATGGCTTGTTGATTGGATGTTTCATATTTTTCACGGCTGTCATATGAGCAGTTTGGATGACATTAAGCAAATATGAAAATGTCGTACAGAGAGGCATTTTTAAATCAATAAGGACGCAGAACAGTCAGCCTCTAAACGTAAAACCTCATTGTGTGTTTAGGGCAATGCCAAACTTTGACTTGTTTTGTTAGTGTGGTGAAACTCATAGCTCCTTAGTGCAGAATGTGTGGTAGGTAGTCCGGTGATAAAAGGTATGACAGTGATCGTAAATAATCAAAACTGAAGGTCTGTGGAAAGCCGTTCTGGTTTAACGGAGCATCGCTGGTTCAGGAACTGCCAAGTTTTAGGTGGAGGAATGGAAATGGATTATTTAGAAATTCCGGATGGCAGTTAGCTAGAAAACAATTCTCACAGCAGTTGACTCCTTATGCCTAATCTTCAGCAACATGCATTTCATTGTAGTGCACTAATTAAGCCATCTTTTGGTATCGAATAATTTTTCGCACCAAGCGCTATCCAATGTGTTGATTCAAGCATGGCCTGACTATTTACCTATCCGCTTCTGCCCACCGAAAGCATCACAGGACCGACCAATCCAGTCTAGTCCAGTGGGATCTTACTTGTTGTACCTTATATAACCTGGCACCTTTTATGTTCGCAATCAAGAGGGAGTGGACGAAGTACTTTGGTTTCATAGACAAGTGTTTGCCAGTTGTGAATCAAAAAGCTGCGAGTTAAATAATTTCAAGAAATAAACCAGTTTCTTGAGAAAAGGAAAGTCGATTGCAAACTGCACTGCAATTGAATGTAGACGTGTACTGCACACACTTTTCAGACTTACACTGATTCCAGTTCTAGACCAAGTACATCACAAAATTTCTCCAGCGTAATCTCACCACTATTTTCCGGATCAAATAATTGTTGCCAGCGCTGGAAAATCAGAAGGATATTGAACAAACACGTTAAAACGTCCATAAGTATAGCCATAAATACAGAGTAGCATAGGTAATTCAGTATTGTTCGACGTCTTAGAAATCAACCTTATCACACCACTACTCAGCCGCACTACACTATTCCGGGCCGACAATTACGTAACACTAAAATGACCTATCCGTTTATTGATCAAGGGTTACGTCTATTGACTAAAAAACTGGTAATAATTGACTTTACCATAGTTTACATACGGTCTTTACCGAACTGCATAAAACAGAGAGAGTGAGAGTAATCTTGACAAGACCAGATATACTGCAGCGAATACTCCAATTGGATGAATAGAGGGCAAGTCCGGCGTTCTACAGTTATGCGTTGACACACAAATTTTCATATTTTGATACAACTAGATGTACTACAGATCAAAGACTTGACGATATTGCCCGTGCTTTGTTCTATCTAATGCAGGTAATAATCTAAACCTTCCGACTTACTTATCCGGTTCATTGTTACACCAAAACAACCTGGTTGATATTCAAGCAGTTCCCTTTGGTTTGCATGAGAAGACTGAGAGGGTAACGATCAAATACCTTTGCGGCATTCCGCTCTGGCGACGCAGCCACACATAAAACAGGGGCTGTTATTCAGCTATACGTACTTCAAAGTAGAGTGCGTGCCGCCATGCGGCCCCTTCTACGGTTCAATTAGAGCAACATTAGGTAAATTTATGCGGGTAAGCACTGGCGGGTCATCTCCTCCTGTTTTCTAACATGTAAAATACAGCTGTCTGAAAACAAGGTTTCAGTTACATGGATTCTTGATGGGTGTACCGTTGGAAATTATCCAGAACAACTTTTTTCACTCTTGTTTCAGAAGGCCTTCAACAAAGATACAACCATACATGTATTTCTAGCTACAATTACGCATTCGTATTTATTGGGTCTGCATCAAGAGATGAAAAACGTAGCAGAGTCCTAGTTCTGTTTCACTGATCGGTAACCCCTTAATGATCCCGTAGGTTGCCTAATCGACTGGACACCTTCTACAGTGACCAGTCAGGCTGATTTCAAGCTCATTGTACTAACTATCGTAGAATAGTGCGGAAAGGTTGAGCAATGACGAAAAACCCTATAGGAATAGCAAATCTTCCAGTCCAGAAATCTACCAAGAAGGCGTTTTTTAAGTACACGACGAGATACACTATGTCGTAACTGTAAGATTAAACAATAGAGAAAAGAACACTATTTGTTCCTTATGTGGTGTTCCCCCCGAACAACAGGAAATAGAAGGGACTTCAACGTGTGCATTCTGAGATTTTCGTGGGTTTTCGAGTTACCACCACCACCACCGTGAGCTCAGTCACCGTTCACTAATTTGCTGACCACTTGTTGTAGTCCACTGTAAGAAGGACATCGGTGACTGGAATGGTGTTTTAAGCCTGAGGACAGCGATGGATGGATACACAGAACCCCTTCAATAAGCGACATTCCGCGCACGGGGACATTTTTCGATTTTCCGTCAGTATCCTCACAAGTCCGCAAAACCCCAACAGAAGGGCACCCCGAACTTAGGGACATTTTGATCTTCCTGCGAGTGTCCCTGATTGGGAGTCACCTCCTTTACTGGGGTTTTGCAATCTTATTTTGAGATAATAGTGAATAGCAAAAGTAACTTTCGCAAATCTACCATCCATGAGGGAAAATGAAAATGTCAAAAACGGATTTGTTGAGGCTTAAAATAGTGCAGTGTTAGTCCGTCGTCTACCGGAGGTCATTTATCTGACTCCTTCGAACAGCAGCCAGCAAACTGGGAATTCCAAAACTAGGTTACTAGAGTGGCAACCCCACCCGATGAAAATCCTGTTTGAGAGAGACTAAGTTCAACGGATGGAATTCTGTGGTTGGTTACTGTGTAGACTAACAACTCAACGAACTTTTGGCAGAGATAATGTTTTCATAGATGAATCCGCCTTCTGCTTGCACTATATCAAAGATTATCAATGCAGTAGGAGTCGGCAAAAGAAAGATCTTTTTGACTAAAACGAGAATGAAGGACAAGGAGATGTTAAACTGGACATGAACGTCCACGGTTTACGACTGGATGCTGCAGAGCTTCTTCTAGACAAGGCGAATGCAACCGCCTATCTGCTTGGGGAATTATTGTACAAACTGGTCCGTAATTGCGTGATGTCCGGAAAAACATTTATATCAACTCACATTGCGTACGAATGCAAGCCTTCCCCAAACCCGATTGTCTAGTTAGGTAATGGAGAGACAGTCTCAACTTCTCCCAATTGGTTGTCCCATTCATCACCATCGTTCTTCCCCTGTGCTCGCACCACTGCTGGCTCTCCACACCAGGCAACACCACTAAGTAGCAGGAAGAAATTCCACCTTACCCGGAGCATCACTCTACCAGAAGCCCATGGTTTCATTCTAAATAGCCATAAGATTATGGGTTTGAAACTTGCTGATACGTAACTGCTTTATAATAGGTAATCAGGACGAACCACCGACCTTCATTCGAATGGCTCCGGTCTTCCTGTTCAAAGCGAGAACAGACCACTTTCTGCGTTCCATCTTCATTTGTGCGAGCTCTGCCTGGCCGACGAAAAACGTGAATTAGTCTTTCTTTGGACTGTTTGCTTACCCTCAACAGAAAGTTGGTGCTTCTGGGACCCCCTACGGCAATCTATTGTATTCCACTGGCCTTGGTCGCATGATACCTTTTGCTGCACACATATCTTTCGTCCACTGAGAGTTCAAGTAACTGCAGACTGTCCCAGAATATTTGCAGTGTGATTTTAGGAGATGTATGCAACTAAAGTCGGTCGACCGACGAACCCGCTCAATAATAATGAGAAATTAGGTAACATGGTGGTCCGCATACACACACACACACACTTTAGGCAAAGAGACAATGTATTCACTTGTGATTGAGTTCAGTGTATTCTCTGGCACACATGATAAATAATCGCCTTTACTATGATAAGTACTGTCGCCACTAATCTGGGCATGCTGCCTTTTAGAAAGCCTTTTGGTCCCAAAGATTATCAAAATTTGTCCCATGTTCAGGTAAACCGGGTATCCTCAACTCTTACAGAGATACTGTCAGGGAATCGAAATATATCCGAATATGCAGAATGCCCCATTGAGAGGTTTTACTGCACTTCAATTCGTGTTGACCTGTGGCAAAACGGTCACGATATTTCATGTGTACCACCCCCTTCAGGATTAGGAATTACACATGATTCGGTTACTATTCATAAAATCCCGCTGGTGAGTTTGTTCAACACATCCAGGTTATTTTCCACAGTGGGTGAAGCGTCGCTCTGTATGGAGAATAACTGGATAACCAGTTTCTATTAACTGCCGTCAACATGTGAATAATCTTCGGGATTGGGGTTCACCACCATACCCTAACACATACCAATGAGGAATCATGTTCCGTCATCTCATTCCGCGCGATAACAAAAAGGTAGGTCATCTGCCTCAATCATTAATTACAAAGCAGTTTTGTTAGACCATGCTGGATGATTTGGTGTTCTAACTACCTTTCGACACTAGTCTGCCCAAGGTTTTCCACTGGGCAGAAGAAAAATCAGACGTGCAGTTAAAAGTGCACCATGAGTGGAACATACACAGGTGGCCTGATCGTGCTGTGGAAAAGCATCCGGAAACAAGAAAGGCGATTTGAATATAGTGAAGCACACTATGCGTCGAATTCCGTGGGGAAACCTAATGTGAACCCAAAGAGAAAGTCCGGTTCATCACGTATTTTGATATAATCAACCAGAAACCGATTACAAGATAGGTAAGCTATACTTGGACACGTTCTAACGCAGACAGCTTATCATATCTATTAGTTTAATCCATACATTTGGCAATTCTCGATAAAAGCACTACTTTAGGTTTGCGGTGCACCGACATCGGAAGACCTAAACATAATCTGTTAACAAGCAAAAGTCCGTTGCCCGATGTGTATTGAGTTTTAGGTCATATTCCAACAAAGACGACAACCCCGGGTAGAATACTCGTATTCCAACGGCCAAACAAGTCAAGTCATAAAACACACAATCGTGTATATAGGCTCTTTTAAAGACTGCGTGGCACCAACATTGCTATTGCGGCTGCTTGAGTTCTTCGGCTGCGTTCTGGCCAATTGCCCGTGGCCGGAAGCTTGCTTCTCCTGGGCGTCATTTCTATCCGGTTGGTCCGAATGTCTCGGTTGACGGCTCGATCGGCAGCCCCTCACCTGGGCTATCTTGCTGGTTGCTGGAGATCCCGCTGCTTCCCCTCTAATAGTCCGTATGCCTCCTTTTGTCTGCTTCAGGAAGCCTCCGAAATATTCGCCGTCTGTTCTTTTGTCTGTGGCCCTCGTTTGGTTCGTCCGTTCGCCTTAATCTTCAAGTCGTTCCCTTGCCCCAGCATTCCCAGCAGAGCACCATGAGTAAACCAAACATCACGAAACAGGGTACTCAAAACGGTTAGTCTACTACAATCGAATGATCTGCAACGGAACTTTTGATCTGATCGGTCATGATTATGTGACGTGGTTGACACTTATCCTTTTGAACAAAGAGCTACGATTTAGAAGCCTTATATGTAATGCAACTTTAGTTTTCACAAGTTGCTAATCACTGACGATGTCACTTCGACTGTGATGAAACTGATGAGGCCTAAATGTCTACCTGAGCTATGCAGAACTTATGTAAGCCTGAGCTACGATCACCACCAGTATTCAGGAGATGACTGAAAGTATTTTGGTTTCTCACAAATCACATTTCTCACTGTAGTAGAAAATTCTGAAGCGGAATCAACTCAGCATCATACCAAAGGAAATTACAGTGAAAACTGGTAAGTTAGAGTATATTAAACTGCTGACTCACACAGAGCATCATTAAAAGAGCATTAGGGCCACTACCACATTTTGACCGGTGACTTGTCCTTATTATCTCTGCTGATAACTATTGAATAGCATATTCGTCATAAGACAAAGTGAGTAGCTGTGCGCCGATTGACAGGTGCGAAGAAAGGCACGGTTGCACACATCTATCAGTCATTCCTCCGATACGACAAAACGCCTTTGAGGCATAAATAAATAATGAGCTGGTCAACGGTCAGTTATACACGTGTGGTTCTTGTACTTTCCTTGCTGACAGGTACAGATCGGTGACTAATTGTTCATCGACGGTGGGCACGCGTACTAAAAGTCTGTACTTATGATTTGTTCTCTAAAATGCTGAGTGAGTACATCATTCATTTAAAGTCAACTCAAGACGGAGGGGAATGAATAGAGAATGAGTTGAGAAAGGAATTCCAGTTGAGAAAGACAAACTATTTACATCTTGAACTCATGGTATGTATATATTAGTTAACAATCTGTTTAGCTTAACTTGCACTTAAAATCCCTGTTTTTCTGTGCCAGTTAGTAGCTTTGCGTGGAATGACAGGAGGACAGAAGGACAAACTAAAATACACATATGGAAGCATACACGACAAAATACGAATCACCTACTTTGGTCACGGGTTCTGTACACTGTATGCACTAATGAGACAACGGTTTTCGAAAAGGTTACACCAGAATTGTTGGACCAGACGGGAAATGCTAAAGACCAACGGGACTAGTGGAAGAAAAACAATAAGAGGAAGAAGAGGCACCACTTTTCTCAACCACGATTTCGGTCCTGGGATTCGTTCACTATCTAATATAATTCATGCTTAAATCTCAACCATCCCAGGCAAGATAAAGGCTCTACCGAAGTTTAATTGTGATAACAGTAGCTGACCACCAAGGATCCCCCCCCACAAGATCTTGTTACAGGCTGTGAACGAGATAGGGGGTAGGGGTAACGGTAGGGTGACACGGAATCTCTTGCTACAGTATGGTCATTTATCCCGCACTGTTATCATTATTGCGCTTTTGGAACGTCTTGCTTCACTTTGTTCCACTTTTCATCAATCTCCAACAAGCAGGCATATTTACAGAATTAATGCTATGAAAGGTTTGAACAGAGAATTTCGGTCACTGCACCGTACCTTACTCCCTTCAGCCCCCTTCTCCTTTGTTTTCTGATATAACACACTCATGAAGATTACCGTCGCTGAAACAGCGCAACATGTGGATTTGTTCAGAAGATTTCCAACTGTAACTCTGAGGGAGAAACGTCAGACCCAGTTACAAGAAGACCATTTTGGAGTTTATGTTATAACCTTTCGTTACGGTAAAAGTTGGGACATGAGGAACAGCAGTATTGATCAATGACAGTGCGGATAATTGACCATCCGTCCACATAGATTTAAGCTTTCCTTCATATGTATGGTTCAGTCTGGAAAATATTTGAACATTCCAAAATGATGAGTAAACTCATTTCCCTATTTCTCTTTTTATCTAACTCCCTGTCTCTATCGTTTTGTGGTGGCATCTAACATTCAAGTGGAATGATCCCGATCCTTGTTCAACGTACTTAAATTATTTTGGCATTGCTCACGGAACAAAAAATAGCACTAATCTTATCGTAAACATTTACAAGAGGTTATGAACTTTCAGATGTTCCATTGTTTTTACACACAGATTAGGTGATCAAGGCCTCAGTAATTTCGGTTCTGCGCATGAAACGACTAAAAATATTTTTCCTCCCCGGTGACCAGTTAGACTGTGACTTTCACGAGAAACAATCAATGACTGGACGGGATCGGTTCACAGAGTTTTGGTAACTAATTGTTAAGACAATCCACAATTTAAAAAACCGTACTAATTGCTCCTGAATACTCCGATTACACGCTGTAGAATATTGTTGTAAATCTACCCGATACTTTTAGCCAAAAGCCGATTTTCTTCAAAAGAAACCCTGCTACATGACTGAACAATAGAGTGTCTCGGAATAAAATGACCGACACATCTGACACACATTCATAATGGGGTGAAACGACGTAGGACTGGGTTTGGTTGGACGGGCTTGATTAAGTCTACTTCACCCTCATTTTTTCGTCAAGGTTGACGAAACATAAGAGCTGCAAAATACACAACTGGTATATAGAAAAATTAAGATGAATACCCGTTTTCTTCAATGGTCATCTTCACATGATCAGTGTTAAGTAGGTTGCTGATGTGGAAAGAAAATCCAAATATCAATAAAACTGAATGATGAATAAACGGATATACCGCTTTGTTGAAATAGATGGGACACTGGACTGGCATGATTTGAATCCTCGTCTTGGCTAGTCTCCATGACAGATTGTTTAACTAAATAGCACCTCATTTCGACAATTCATAAATATGTACTTTCCTCGGTGTAAACAGACAGTTTGTTGTATTTTCGTACACATTTTCAGGTTGCAGCCATGTTTACATGCATATTGCAGCAGTACAGAATATAGATATCATTTTTCACAAAAATGCCTATTGCACAGATCTAACAATCCCACTGTGAATGTCAGCTCCACACTTACAACAATAGGATGATAATGAAGTCCATCCCCGCAAAGTGCTGTGTTTTTAGCATAACGATAATCTCATTTTAATCTCAGCTGCATCAATTGTAATCTGAATGAACCAGAGAGTCGCTTCATCTACGGAGACCATTTGTTCTAAAGAGTGATTGGTTTACTACCAGGATGAATGATACTGATCGACAGAGGGTCCAAGATTGTTTTCTGCGACCAAATTTGGAAACTTGTTGGTGCTCGAAGATTATCATTTATCTGCGTACATCCAAGTTTTCATGATTAGACCATTGTCTGAATGTGACCGCCAGAAAAAAAAAACCAAGTTTACTCGTAGACTCGAAAACGGGGAAACATGATGTCACGTTCTCCGTATGTTATATTGACTAAAATTGAAAAAAGCTTACTCTGTAGCGTGAACAATTACCAGAAATCAGATCTTCACTCCGGAACAAACTAATTGACTGCTGTCCGGTAATAACAGGATGAAAAAAATACTCATATTCACCAGAGTTTTCTCCCCCGAAAATTGACAAATAGTGACTGTCACTCAAACACTTGGAAAATGAAGACCGGACAATACGTGACCAATGATAAAATTCCACAGAAAAAAGGACTCACTTTGATGAATTCCAAGTCCATATCATTTTTGATCATGTACTGTTGCAACTCGTCGGTGGTGATTGTGCCTAAAACGAATCGGGACGAAAGACAGTATAATTTCAGTAATTTATCCAACGATTTGACGATAATCCTGCGCTTTGGTGGAGTCAAAACGTACGTGAAGAGCAGTAAAGAAAGTTGACTTATTTGTAGTTCATATAGATGAGCGATCATGAAAAGTTTCTTGGAATCTCTAACAGCCAACTGGTAGATCCGTAGCGACAGGTTTAGTGGTACGGGCATAAGATTGCTCAGTTCCCAATTAGAGGTGGCTTGTTCGGGCATCTAGAAAATTAACCAACTGTTACAACCATGCTTTTTTTAAAAAAGCTGTCCGATCCCCTTGAAGCAGTAGTTACCTAGAAGGCGGATGTAATTTTTTGGTTTACATGCTGTCGTTAGCTCGTGGCTTTTGGTTTTTTGACATACGCACTTTCGTTTATATCGATTCACGACTGTTTACAATTGCGTCCTGAGAAATCAGCTATTTATTCACTAAGCAGGTAGTATGTGCACTTGCCACAGTAATAACGGTTGTTATTATCCAGTAAATGTGCAAATTTATAATTCATCCGGTGAGTTTGCTAGAACAAAACTGATGATTTGCATTAGCGATACATTTAGCCATAGTACAGCCCTCATTCTACTGAAGGGTACAACGTCATGGCTCTTTAGAATCATGCTCGGTCACGTATTACGTGTATGATACAGTAGTAGTAGTAGTAGTAGTAGTAGTAGTAGTAGTAATAGTAATAGTAGCGTTTAGGATAGTACTATTTAAGAAACCAAACAGCAAAGGTAAACAACAAAATGAACTTCAGTCGTCCTCGTCTCATCAGCCAGTAACAAGAAATAGAATTAAATCTGTGGGACAAAACGGGATGAATGTTTATGCGGGGAAACAGAAACCCTAATGGATACAGTGGGAGTATATTTTCATGAACTTCAAAATAGTTGGCGCAAAACTGTTCCATGAATTTCATCAACAGGTCCCTGGTAAGATCACTTTCCCGGATTTATTTTGATACAACCCTATCCTATGTTGCTAGCACTAACGAAAATTGTTATCTTGATAGAACACAAGAACGGTGACCAAAACAAAAGATAACACAGAAATGACTGAACCAAGGGATGTCACGTGGAGGGTACCTGGATGCAAATTTCATTGTCTTCATTGTACTGACTGAGGACTGAGATTCGTTGTTCATATCACTTTTGTTTATTCAATCACTTTCCCTCAAACTTCATTTGGAAACCACAACTCAAAGGTTTTTGCAGTTGACCTGGACCAACCTAGAGCTTAGTTTGAGGCCTCCAGGCCCCCAAAATCAATTCGTTTTACATGCTGATTCAACATGCAAGGTTTACAAATCGCTTATTCATCACCTTGGAGACATAGAAACTCTATGCGTCTTCTTCATACTAGTAATCAATTATCAACGAGGCATAAAAACCGAATCCTTAATATTTAAGAAAACGCAAAATCCACCCACGAGTTACCAAGATTTTACTACTTAGGAGCATAAAAGTGAAAAACTTTATTGAGGTCCGTGTGAGCTTCCCTCTAAACAATGATCTAAATGGATCATCTCCCCACATATTATCCATGCACTGCCTAAATTTTTCTCATACGCGCAGTTAACTCACTGTTCTACATGTTTCACTAAAACCGCATTCACGCTCTTAGCGCAATGAAAAAGTTAGTTTGAAAGCAGCAATGGATGACAGTTCACTGAGAACCACACTAAAAACGGTGAAATACTTTGTACGGAAAACTCTGAAGAAAAATCACTACAAAATTCGGTCGTTCCAAGTAGAACAGCCGATTGATTTCCTTTGTTGAGTCGGCCGGATTAGACTGAGGGTTTGGTCTCTTTCACGTTATATTCAATATCAACATGAACATGAAATCCATTTTCGGAAACAGTTCTGTGGTGAATATTGAAATTCCAAAGATCAAAGCTAGTAGCACGTATGACGTGGTATTTCTATGCCAAATACTAAGATCGCCAGTTGTAGTTCTTATGTCGGCAGTCATAACGGTGACTGTTTACATGTGTCAAGTGAACCGAATCTACTAACCCTGAATTTTCAGTCGCCATTACCAATACCTCTATTGGTGACATTGGTAATAAGTCACTAACACCAGGAGTGTTAGCATTTATACGAATGCCGCTAGCACTTTTATCGGTGAGAACCTGTGCTTTTTAAAAATCCACATCCGTTTCCGCTACCAAGGTATACTGGTAGAGTCGATTGTGGTGCACACGAAAATTTACTCAGTATGCAGTTCGAGCTTCGTGAATTTATTGAGCCATATCAAACCACTGAGTAGTGATATTGGTTTATTGAAATTTTCCTTTCCTTTATGCTGTTTCTTAACTGCTCTATGCGTAGTTGAATGTGTGTACCCTTGTTTGCCAGAAAAAAAGGTTCTGAACTAAGTCAGCTGAATTGTAACAAAAGTTGGAAATATAACTAAATTGATCAACAGGACCACATAAATCATCTTAGGTTATATTTGGATTGGGTTACTACCTGAATATTTTGGTTGAAGCCATTTCTTCGGCCAGTATAGTTTTCATGATTGTGCCTGTATGAGGAGGTCAAAAGAAATTCTTTCATACTCCGGAAGTTTCACTTTATGTGCTTTAAAAGTGTCCCTTAACGATGCCCGTGAAACATTCAGAAAAGTGGGAACTATAGTTCGCATGAACGTCAGCGTAGGCGTCACGGCTATTTAACCGTGTCTCTTTGATCGATTATATTGTTATCCGGATAACGATGAAAAGATCCACTCAAAAAGGATTTTCTCGGCACCTCTATAAACGGGATGAAAATAAAATTGCAGAAGTCCATTATTTTATGTTTTTGTGCCCTACCATGTTCATGGTTTTAGGGCGAACAGAAGCACCAATTACCGGATGAATCACAGAAAAACTACCACAAGTAAACACATTTCAGGGGTAGAATATTTAGCAAATCGAATGAATAGGACGATGTTAGGTATATTACTCTAAAAGAAACGCTACCTGAAATCCCTGTTCGTAATCCAGCTAGAGATTAATCCGAGGTATTCTCACTCCTTGTTGATCATGAGGTAGCAACCTCCTTCATTGCGGCTAGTATCATGGGATATGAAGGCTGTGTTGCAAGCCCAACAAATGAGGATATATACATATATATATATATATATATATATATATATATATATATATATATATATATATATATCATGAACCATGTCCCTCAGCTTCTCTGACGAACGACAGTTCTCGTCACTTGGACCGAAACCCGTGAGGCGATAAGCACCAACCGAATCTATTGCTGGTGCCCAGGTTCTCACACTTCTAGCTACTTTTTACAGTTATTGATAAAATGATTCATCGTGCGCTCAATTCACCACTAAAAAACATTGACTACAGTGCACGTACCGACCAAGCCTCTATTTTGATTTGACTCAACCCAAGCTCTGGCTTGCAACAAACAGTGGGGAGCCCCCATGCAGATAATAATGTGAGAAATGATGTGTGCGTGCGGCTCACAAGCACACACTCCGGGTTCGAGCCCCAGCTGGGTTGGGGTGAATATCCACTGTTGATAACTCTGATAAAAGCCGGATGAAATGGTCATACTGCATCTTCGTGCTTTTCACTGTTGAAATGCTTTTCCACAGTAAATGACGAAATGTTTCGTAGATGTTTCAATTTTTTGTCCAGATCGTTAATCCAGACTAATAGTCATTTATTTTCTTGACTGTATTCTATGAAATTGTTCTTGTCAAGTTTTAAAGACAGAATTTTTATTTCTACACAAAAATTGCATTGCCTTCCTTCTTGTACCGACAAAAATAATCACTGAACAGTGGAATTCATTACTAGGTGTTCCTCACCAAACTTCGCGATCTTTGACTGGACTGTCCCTAACTAACTCCGTCAGGCAATTACCCTCTGATATTCTATTATACTGTTCTGTCAACCGTGAGAACTAGTCTTAGCACAATTCAGTCAGGTCCTCTGTATCAGTCACTTTACTTACTTCGACAGCTCAGCTGGTTATACCCTCCCACATATTGATTTTTCTAACGGATTTCATACTTTGATGAAAGTAATCTTTTTCTGTGGTTCTTCTGTTTCTTCGTTGTCTTTGAATTTAATTCTAAGTCAAAGATGCACAGCAGTTGTTTTGTTACAGATGATTTCTTTTCTACATAGACCGCTCATTAGTTCTTCGAATTCGATGATCGTAATCGATTCCAATGAATTTTAGTCCAGACTGATCACGTGTTTTACTGTCTGAGCCCCCGGGGTCTGATTTGTTATTATCTTACTAATTTGTTTCAGACGCAGAAAACTGTAGTGGATTTAAAACTTAAGTGAAGAGTATTTTTACTTCTTTTATTGATTACATACCGAAGTTGAGTATTTCTGGAAGTTAGCGGCGGACAACCGAAGACAGCGGAATTAAACAATGGTTCACTAGTGATGAAACGCTTAGAAACTTGAGTTGTTCAGGGCCGTGTGATAACCATTGCAATTGTTGAATTAGACAGGCTTACCCTGACTTGTTTATTCACCTAAAAGGTAAAAGGATTTGAATTCGCAGTCAAACCGCGTATCACAAAATACCGGTCCACTCTACATGTGGTTGCCATGAGGATTGTTTCCTCTTTGAATATCGTTAAGATAATATGGTGGAAATACAAATGCACCGAGAAAAGAATTGACTACTTTGATTCTGACTGTTTCGTTCTTTAACGGTATCCAAGCGATAGTTTATGTAGTCGGACACCGAGGGCCACAGACCGTGTTACACTTTCTGTCAATAGCCTGGCACTCATGGGCACTTGTTTTACAATCCGGCTATTTTAAAACTCAATTTGTCACTTTATGCACTCGGACAGGTGAATTCCGAACTGAGAACCCAAAAGAAAACTCATACAGCATTTACTCATCCAGAGCTAATGACAAAAGGCACATGATCGAGCAAAAATCAATTTGAAGCGGATCAAGTGAACTCCGATTCAACAACTTCTTCAACAGAAGAAAACATAAGCATATTTCCATTTGTTAGGCAAAACAAACAAAACGAAGAAGTAGAAAAAGTTTCAACCGTACGTATCATCAAGTTTCAACTTCGGTGGGGTTATGTGGTATGCTATTTTGTCACGTTGGCCGCGAATTCTCAACTGGTCAGAATGAACTTTCACGGTTACTTAGGATGTCAGCATTATCCCCATGATGATTAGAATTTCCCATAACTTTAATCGAGCATCATCTGTTCTTTGATGACGTTCGCCCAACTAAAACACATGGAAACATCATTCCCAGGAACAAACACCACCAGAATTGGAAACTGAAGCTAATTATCCATGTCTCTTCCAGGCAGCGTCGCTCACCTGATTTTTACTCTCGTTATCCACCTCAAGAAGCCGATGATTACGCATTGTATTGACCTGGGGCGGTGGCTGAAAGGGGTACGCGGATTTTCCCAAGAGACAGATATCCACAAATTCCACACACTAGTTGGATAAGCACATGTAAGCATGTACTGGTATGTAACGATTGGTAAAATTATTGTATTCAAAAGATTTATTCAACTATACTATATATATATATATATATATATATATATATATATATATATATATATATTTGGGGCGCTCATCGCCAAAAGAACTGGTTTTCCCAAAGCTCACACGAATTTATCTTTGGAGTTCCAAAATACTCTCACGTAAACTAATTTTCGAAGGTACCGGTGAATGTTTATTGTAGTCTAAGTGGCCGATAAAATCCTAATGAGCACGAACAAGTACAGGTTACAATGCTTTCTCGATAGAAGTTCGGCTGGTTTATTAGCAAGCATGCGTTTCCAATGCTTTCAACATTTTTGATTGGGTATTACTATACACTACAATCTGCGTGGATCATGTAGCCTTTTTGAAGGGTTTCTTACAAAGTCTTGGTGGTCGCTCATGAGATGAGACATTCAACTAAATTTGACCCATTTCTGGTAGAACCAGAAAATCCTTGAGATAAGGCATAGAATGAACATTGTTTCACGATTCCATTTTGAACGTGTCATTTTATTACTACAAAAACTGAAGCACCATGTAAAATCTCCCCAGGGTTGAATTCCCTTGTCTGATGTACTAACCAAACGATCTGCCTCCACACAACATCTGAAATTAGATTCAAAGTCTTGTCCCTAAGATTCGAGTTAGCCACAAAAATGGTTCACTATCAGCGCATCAGATCAGTATGCAGCCAGTCAGGCCGAAACC
The DNA here is from genome assembly GCA_948099385.1 of Fasciola hepatica. Classification (NCBI taxonomy): domain Eukaryota; kingdom Metazoa; phylum Platyhelminthes; class Trematoda; order Plagiorchiida; family Fasciolidae; genus Fasciola; species Fasciola hepatica. The sequence goes on along the minus strand of CANUEZ040000019.1, from coordinate 3,167,869 downwards.
GACGTGATGATGAAAAGGCACTGTAATGATCGTTCGGAAATTTTTCGTCTGTTTACAGATCCAAACTTTTTCTCTTACGAACATATGTTTCCCTTGACTATGCTGACTTGCTTTGAACAACTGACAATGAGCAGTGAGGAACTAAGTTTACCGAGTGAGATGCTTAGAATGAAACCTGCAGCATCGACTGTAATTTACCGTCATTTACTTCGGTTTTTAGGAGGGGGAATTCATAGTGAAGAAAAGATGACAAGAATTTCAAATGTGTCCATTCTACTAAGTTCACAAGTGAACGGCAATAATGAAAACAAAAGGTCAAAATGTCCCGGCACTCCGACCCCATGGATAACACAGTCTCATTTTGACTAGTATTACACACGGAAACAAATCAGGCGAATCCATACTACAAGCGCACCATTGCGTAGCAAAGAGTGCACTAATCACGAAATCTGCGGCAAAATCCTAAATCTCGTTAGAAACCTTGTGGGTAACGACAATACAGATAACTTCCTGTTTTTTATAAGTTCTGACCACAGTACATTCACATGCCTGTTTAGATGAAAGATGTCCTTGTAGCTAGGTAAGCAACATTGGTGCTTTAAGTAGACAATAGTCAGTGTGTGTCTGTCCTTGTGCACTACTTGATTTGGTAACGGATTGTATCGGAAACACATGGGAGAGTAAACATTTCACCTAAATGATCAGTGGATTAAACCCACACCCTCTGAATGTTAAAGAATGCACTTGTTCTGTACTTTCTGCTTAGGAGTCACATATTACTGTTGTTTGATTAACCCACTCCGTGAGCTACAATTTATGTGCTCACAACAACATGATGAAATATGTGATCATGTTCCGTGTAGTTTAATTCTTTTCAGTTCATACATCCATTAGAAATGCACTGGGTGCGGCGGCTTTGGTTGCTACCTCTCAGCGGGAGCCTCAGTCGGAAATTATGAAGAAAAACAAGAGTACGACAAGAGTACGAAGAAGCCTTTAAATAGTAGTACCAAATGTAAAAAGCTGTTGCAGGACTGGGTTGGCTTTACACCATACCCCGTCTTGGCAGGGGACGCTCTAGCTTAGGTAAATAAATTCCATAATCTGGGCTGTTACATTTCACCGGGTCGACCAATTTCAGATCAAGTGTCATCGCGTAAATAGAAGGCGCGTAAGGCTTTTGCCAACCTCAGCCATTTATGGCTTCGGCATGACAGCCGGTTTTCTGTCAAGGGTCGAGTGTACACTGTGATGGTTAGATCTGGTCATTAATACGGTTCAACAACATGACCGTTAAAGGTAGGAGATAGGCGAAGACTGTCGGGTGTTCGAGTATCGATTTCTCCGTAAGATTGCCCGAATATGGTGAGAATACCGTATCAGCAATGCTGAGGTTAGACTTAGAGTGTTGGGAACAAGAAGTCAGTCTCTGAATCAAGTACTGGATCTAAACAGATTAGGTGGCTGGGACGTGTTACGCATTCCCAACAGCAGGTTTCCTCGGGGTACACTGTTCTTCTAGGCAGACTGTGGTTGGAAGGTAGGTCAGGGTGGCCTGTTCATGATAAGGAAGAAAGGTATGAAGACCTTGATCAGTGGAACTGGCCGAGTAGGACGTGTTAGACTTCTGGGTTGGGGTTCACGCGACCCGCTTACCAGGTGGCTGGGTATATTAGGTGATGTGGCTACTTGTCGCGGCCACTGGCCTAGTTGTACTCGAACTCTTCCCTTATCTTCGTGATTTCCGTTTATTACCTCGCTTTGGGCTCTTTATCACCTTGTGCTTCTAATCTTTCTGCTCATTACCTGACGATGCTGGAAGGTAGCAACCGAAACCAGAGCACAGAATTCCGAGGTTAATGGTTGAATGATGAATGAAAAATGCACACCGTTCTTCGTGGTGAATTCAGGTGAAAGGTAACTGCAAGCCCGACATCCGCTTCTACTAAACTTGTACAGGGACTTCATGATAAAAATGAAGTTCTCTGGTAAACTCTTCAACAACAGGCAGCGCCAGAGAACGCTGCGGTAGACCGAGTCTAAAGTTGCTTTCATATTAAGAAAAACGCAGATGGTGGACCTACAGATGATGCTTCCACGTTGTTAAATGTGTCACACTGTGAGGAAATGAACAATACATCCTCGAACAGGTCTAAACCCAGCTTAATTCTCGCGTAAGCACTGTCTACGAGCGGCTGATAAGCGGTGGAGAATAATACCAGTAAGCAGTTTGGGAGCCATGCTAACCACACTTATTCCCCTGTAGTTTTCACGGGTGAACCTGGCTACTTTCTTGTAAATCGGTACAATCACCTATTCACACCAACTCTTTGGAACTTGTTCCTTTTCTCATCTCAAGCCAAAAAGTTTTGTCAGCGCCAGCGATAACACTGAAGCAGCCCAAAGACGGAAGCAACCCATCCGGTCCGGAAGCTTTATGCCGTTTAAGGTATATTATCTCACGTAGAACCTCCGCTTTTGAAGGAGGATTAGTATCTGCAGCTGGTTTTAACCATTGCACTAGTTACGAAACCTACTGGGAGGAAGACCAATTGAATCATTTCTCGAAATGCTCCACCCAATGAACTAGACTACGCTCCCGAATTTCAGTCAGTGGGCCGTTCTCCTGTTCGATCAGTTTGCTAACGCCCGGCTTTTCAGGGGCAGTATTTCTAATTAGACGGAAAACTTCGCGGCTGTTGCCGATTACCGCAGCTTTTGCCATCTTCTTACACTTTGCAATCCATCACTACTCACGGTAGTTTTCAGGCATTCAGTCAACTGGCGTTCAAGACATCCCCGTGCCTCATCTTATCTGGAATCCGGAGAAATGGATCTTAAAGCATCTTACAGTCCAACTGAGGATGCAGATACCCATCGTTTCTGTGTGTCTGTTTGTTGAACCTTGGGCGGCACTGGCAGCCTCAAGTATGGCCTGCCTGATCTTTGTCCATCGCTCTTCTAGATAATAGGCTTTTGATTGCATCGATAACCTCTTGAATACTTCTGCTTGTAAAGCAGATTGATGGTTATCGGCCAATAGAATCTGTGGGAACGGTTGGTTTCGGCTTTGTTTCGGCCACCGACGAGACTTACGCTGAAATGCTCGTGGAAAAGAGCGTGATCAAAGTCTACAGAGGTGGGCCGCATTGATCGAAGTAGTGAATTGGTCCGCTCCAGTGGCAACCCATAGCAGTGTCATCGATCAGAATTCAAGGCCGTGAAGTCGCAAGAGGATGTCAGCTTATTCGGTGCCACTTTTGTGACAGAAATTTGTACTCATTAGGAATAGTTTATGGTCAGAACATAGTTCGGTAAGTCGGTCACCGCTATCGGTTCCATCAGCCGGAATACCAAATCAGCCCCCTATATACCTTCCATCTCCTCTTGGCCTTCAAGTAAGACACTGAAATCACCAGCAACAACCATTATGTCCTCCTTGTGTATGAATAGATTTCAACTGGAATGTTTAGACAACCTATAGCAAACAAAAAACCAGTCTTTGTCATGTACCCAAGCTTTTTAAGTTGTTTGTAACGTAATGTTTTTGTTGTCTCTTGGGCTTTCGATGAAGACACCAGCTGTCATCAGAGCCCACGGTTATGTGAACAATGGTGTGTTACCCTGGAAAAGTCAGTGACGGAAGAGGGCATTAGCATGCTGTGTGCATGTTCAACAAACTGTCCAGAACCAGCCCGGATGACCTGGTTGTTGGGGGTTCCATTGGCAAAGGTTTAACCCGAGTTCTAGTCCCGTTGAGGGCTAGGTGGATATGCGCCGATAATGATTGTAAATATGGTTGAAACAGTTGTACATTGCTTCTAGAGCTTTAATGGTCAGTTGAATGTTGGTACTGAATAACGAACCATTCCATAGTCATTTCACATCTCATACTACACTATTTATTAATAATACCACTTTAAAAACTGAATAAGCCACTCTGTCACACAAGGAAACCATCGTACGCAAAGGCTGTAACCTAATAGTTGTCAGTGTCATTGGTCGTCCACTTAAACAATCAGATGCCCCCTCCATGTCAACAGGCCACTTTAGATGTGACTGCTCGAAAACACCCCGGATAAACGGTCCACTTAATAGTGTTCAGATTTGCTTGGCCAAGAAGATATAGTGCTCACTATCTAGTGTACACTTATTTGGAACCCGTGAGATGTAGGTACGTTGGAAATTTATGAAACTGCTGCGATGTTTTATCACGTGTACTTTACGCATAATTATGGATAGATAATCTTCGTAAGCCACGTGATTTGTTCGATTTTTCTTCACTTCTGAGGTACGAACAAGCTGTTTTTAATCCTTCCCATACTAAAGGCGACTTAAAAAGAAATGTATTGCAAGTAATGAGAGCAAATGGGGAAACCGAGCTACTCCAAACGAATGTTGTTTGATCGATTCGAAACTGAGGACCATCGGCACTGACTCTAAATTAAAGAAATCCGGATATGATGTGTAATGAGAGGTTGTTAGTCCTAAATCCACACGATAACCATCCATATCTGGACTGTACATAGCATCTTCCGTTTAGGCTGCTCAAGCACGCGTTGCCGTCAGTGACATGAATCACTCGACTGTCCCTCACGGGGAGCACAGTCACTTTCTGCAAAACAAACTAGCTCGAATCGACTGGTTAGTTGGTACATTTGTGAAACTTGCTCAGTCGGTTATGCACATGACCGTCACCAAAACGTCCAGCTTTCATTAATCAGGTCCTGATGACTGCCTCTGACTAACTAAGTGAAACACTAATCACTATACGGTGATTAGATTATTTTCCGGTGATGTCTTTGCGTTGACGTATTTCACTCTGCCAGCATCTGTAACCAACTAAAGTGAAGTTAAACCATGGAAGGTTAGTTCTTCGAAATCAGTAGCCCCATATGTGTTAGTTACTTGTTTTATCTCCGTATAAAGTGAGTCTGACCAGTCAACGTAATTGCCGCTGGTGAGGGGCATCGATCCGGTAACTCAAACAAACCGTCCTTTACTCACACCCAACATCGAGCTATCAGCGTCCCGAGGGCTTCATTTGTCGTGTTACCGTCACCGTGTTTTCTCATTCTCTCGCTCTCTGACTCAGCATGATTTAGGCATTCTATCTCAAATCAGAATGTGGCTATCGTACAGGCCTCAGACCCACCTAGCTCTCTACTGCCTCGTTTTTATACCAACAACTGATCTGTCCTGAGCTTGACGTAAATGAACACAGTCAAAGTCACCCGAATAATTATAGTCATGTCTAAACAAAACTCTACACCAGTTGTGTACGGCCATTCAACCAGCCCGTATTGGAAAGCAGTCGAAAATCAATAACAGTCCTCTGGACTCTGTTCGCGAAACAAAACCCCCCACACAAAAAACGAATTCCATATGACTCATTAATGGTCTCGTGCTTGAACAGAATAGTCGAGGCTAAAAAATAGACGATACGTGTATGGAAGCTACATGTTTGTGTGTGATAGAGAGGAGGACAAATACAAATGGAATGAATGAACGGAGAGAGGTAACAGCTTGCTTTCGTATTCTGACCTGAATTTGCACATCGCCAAGGCAGTGATTCTAATGAAAAAATCGTTGCAACGAAAAGTGGGTCGATAAGCCGTCAGAACTTTGGACTGACGAACTAGCTGTTTGAAAAAAAGAATCGAACGATGCGGTCGATGTGAATGTGGGGGATACCCGTTCAGACTATTCCCACCCTCCAACCTAAGGTACGAAGATCAAGGCAGTGGCTCAACAAATCCGTTGGATGTAATGATCGCAGCTGTGTGGGTGTTATGCGAGTTCCACTTAACAACAAACGAAATCCCTAAGTGCATTTCAAATAAACAATCTGAAATGAATCACTCTCTGACAGAATGAAAAAACATTCTCGATCGAGTGCCACTGTTATTTGTCGAATTGTGATTAGACCATACGGTAACCCATTTGGTTAACTGGGGGCCACTTTGCGACACACGTAAGCATAGTGTCTGCTGTCTGGGTCACGCTCGAAGCCCGGTAGCGTGTTACTGGCTAAATTGTGACAGTAGCCTCGAAGGCCGAGGAACGACCCGATAAATGGACACGTCTATATTTTGGTAAGAAAGTACTAACAACCCGTTCGAAGAGTGAATCAAACTGAATATGCGCAGTTCTCGATTCCAGAAGGAAGCCAAATTGAAACTCCATTCTTTCTTGTCAGACGGAATACTCTGGCTAATGTTAAACATGAATCAATAACCCATGTGCACTGAATAACAACAATGACCGATTGGCTGAACGACAGCTGCATCGTTGACGGGAACATCGCATGCTTATTCAGCTGGATGGATTATACGTGCAGAACCAACTTCCAGCGCAAATTTGTAATAAATCCGATTTTGCGATTTCTGTGTCAATGTAAATACAGATCGTCTGTAGTCTTCAAGTTATCTTTCCTTCGAAAATGAAAAGCTCCATTTTTACAAAAATGAACAGCCTTACTCGGATGCCGTACTCAGAAGATGGGCATATACAAGCAGAGAATACCTGTTAGGTGATGTGCTGGCAGCAGTTGAATACAACTTTAGCAGAGTGCAGAGGACCGTAGCAAGACGTAACGTCGGTCAACTAATTGACGTTATCCAATACCTCAGTTCATGACGGTTTTTTCCGATAATTTCAAGGGCACCTGTCTTCCCCATGTCGATGAACGGCATCGAGGGCTGTTTTGAGTTGTGCAGCAGCTACAGGAGCGCTCTTGCATCAAAAAGTCACAATGAGATATCCCCAGTCGTTTCACCTAGGCGACTTATCAATAGGACAATACACAACGCTTACAATTATAAACGCTACTGTCCTCAAGTTGTGCTTCATTTTACATTCTAATGTTCGAATTTGCTACTGTGTCATTCACAGTGAAACCAACTGGTTACCTAATTACTGAAAATCTGCCGAGAAGTCTCGAGACATGAGGTAGACCGTAAACTTTGGTAGAAATAATTTGCTGTATAAAAGCAGAATTTATTCCTACTGGGTGTTATCTTCCGTCGAATAGTGAAAGTGCAATTGTTAGGAGACGAAATGCGTAATGGTAGCAACCGAAAACTGAACGTCTTAACTGCTCAGCTTGGAGAGGGACAAACCGTATAAAAGCTTTTCGACGGCCAGCTCGACATTATCCGAAAAAACTTACAGATGGATTAAATTGGTATTGATGTAACGCCTTGACATAGACCGCCGTTCCCGTATTGTTTGATGCAAGTTTTGATATCTGCTCACACACTAACTGGACTTGAGCTCGTCGGGTTTTCATTCTTTCTATGCTTATGCATATCGTGCACGTGCGACATCCACGGAAAAGCGGAGCATCCAGCACACTCGACGACCCCGCTTGTCTCTGTGTCCGCGTCGAACCTCCGTCGTGATCCTCGTTTCCGTCGTGTAGTGGGCGCGATCGTCACCGTGTTATAGTGTCACAATACAAGGAAGATTAATTCCTCTCTGACACGTTCTTAAGTCTTTTAGTGCTTTGTCTTTCCAAACGGAATAGCTACGTGATATCTTGAGTCCCCAAGAATCAGTTGAACAGTGTATTGGTTTTACAATGTACTGATTTTGTAGGAAAATGGTCAAACAACCAGAAAGTAAAGATGCCAGGGCCTTTCAGAGAAGTCTTATGTTCAAAAAAAAGTTATCATGCATTTACAAAGTTATTTCACTGACTCACCAGAATGATCAACATCAACAGCAAAGTAAGCCTCGATAAACGCATCCATTACGTATTTTGGCCAAGTGGGGTGAGTGATGAGAGACGGATAGGCTCGACAATCAGACGTACCGCTCAGAATCGAACTGCGTGGAAAAACCTGCTTGAAAAGCACGACACACGAGATTTCTAGCCACGTTGCGGACCTCGCTTCCAAATCACAACTAAGCCAGGCAACCAGCAGTTGGTTAGCCAGCATGAAAATCCACCAATCACCGATACAGCTGCTGCGGGGGCGGAATTGACGAACACATACGCGAGAGTGCGTTCACGCGCCAACAAAAGCGACATCTGAAAACACGTGGTTTTCGTCATACGTGCTTGATTCTGTAAACCAACCAATCAACACATTCCGTCCACGTGTCACTTTTCACTGTTCGGCAGTATGATTGGTGTCGAGGCCGGTAACATGCACTCTGTCTCGTTTTTGGCCGTGTCGTACCTGTGCACGGGCCGATCATGTTGTAAATCGACTATCCTACCTACCATAAATAGCTTCGAACATCGTCTTTATATATATATATATATATATATATATATATATATATATATATATATATATATATATATATATACTGGATCACGTTCATCTGTGTGCTGTTCGTCTCATTGGGAAGTGACCGACGAGGCTAGCCCAATGATTAAAACCGGGATAGTTACTGTGTATCATGGGAATAGTGGTTCGCGCATCACCGATTATTCACTTGCGTTTTTCACAGCCGACTGTCCGCACCGCGATAACTCAGCTGGTAGAGCATCTGCCCAGTATGCGGATGGTCGCCCTTTTGATATCGGCTCGCGGCGTCAGACTTTCCCATGTGAAAAATGCAAATAGATTTTCCATTACGTATATATATATATATATATATATATATATATATATATATATATATATATATATATATATATATATATGTATATATATAAACACTCGAAAGGTCACCACTCATAGACAGTAAACAAGTCAGTTAAAATGCATGGGACTGCGTGTTCCTTTGCGATCGACATCAGAGTTCAGTTCACTAGTGTCCTGAAGACCACTGAGCAGACAGACTGGAAACTGACTAGCTGATTACGTGTGTTTGGGTGTGTGCCCGCGGGTGCTTAAGGTCGGATCAGTAGCGAAATGCAGTGAGGTTGAATATCGATAGTGATGGGGGTGTTGATTGCACACACGCCAGTGTGACAGTTCTCATACGCTGTCATACTGAGCAAGATTGCAAGAATTCATTTGGTCTATCCCTTCAACCAGAGTAGGCGGAATGCGGAGTACGCGGCAAAGATTTTGGTCGACTTTGCCCGGAGAGAAAGTCGATAACGGCCTTACCAGTATGCAGGCTAATGAACAAACTCCAAGAAACGGGATCGGTTGAGGACAAAATGAAGTGTGGTCGACCGAATACAACCACCAGCGAAGGTGTGCCACACGCGTAGCACACAAGTTCACGAAAATATGACCAGAAGGAAATTAAAATGGTTTTCGCATTTTGTTACCTATTTCCAGCTTGCACTACTGTTCGGATGAGCGCGAATGCAGGCCGGTCGTAGGAAGTGAATTTCATGTTCGGTTTTTCATTGGAATTCGGCTGGCACAAGGATAAATAAATATTTTCCTTGAACCTGAATGTCACACTTATCTGGGATTTGTCCAAAGGTTGCCACCTTTCCGGGAAGATGGTTTCTCTACGAACTGTAGGAGAGCAAGCGCGAACAAAGGCAGATCTAACCCGCTCGATCCGCTCACTGATTCCTACAGCAGAAATGAAAGCAGAACTGTTGTGTATTAGTTGCTCTCTTCTAAACAGGTGCTTCGTCAAAGGGGAATAACACAAAAGGTACTTGGCTATTCCTCATTCAACCCTCTTCAACAAACCTGATGAACTTGTTAAATGCCAATCAGGTAACCGACCTACTTCAGTAAAACGGAAGTCGACGGACGATTCAAAGAACTCACTGGGCACATTTGGAAACAAGGACAGTCGGTGGGTTACTTTACCCAGATTTTGCTCTCCCTCACAAATACATTTCGATCCATCTAATGATATTTGTTTCGTTGCGATAGAAACGAAGTACATCAAACTTATTACACTTTTGCCTGCTGGTCTGTTCTACTCTTCTCGTAGTGATTTCGTCAGGGTTTTTCCCGGAGAATTGTATGATTAACTTTTCAACTATATTGTGAAAATAATTAGGCTAACGAAACTGGATGATGCACAACAATTATTCTACTCTTTTTCATTTGGGTGTGTGCAAAAGCAGACAAAGTTAGTATACTCAATCAAAGCCGTATTCTTTGAGGCTGAGGGAAACGATTTTCTTAAGTATATTGTAATGGGGAACGCCGTGACAGCAGAACAGGACGAAGATCAGCCAAATCGGACCAGCCAATCTACACTCGCAGACCAGAGAAGAAATGGCAAATATATTGGAAGTTTCGCACAACAGAAGATAAATCTACTATGGAACTTCGTGGGATCTGCAGCAACTGGCAGCATAGCCCAGGTGAGTAGCTACCGATAAAACTGTCGACCGATGCAATCGGGCCAGAGGAACGGGAATGTAGGTCAAGAGAATCGGCCCAATGGCGCGGGCACCCGGTCAGAAAGGAGCAGAAAAACTCAGGAAGCAGGACTATCGATGTTGCCACATCGCTGTCTGGAAAAGGAACTGTATAAACGGAAAGGGGCCTGGTTTTCAATGAACACAAATCCATGGCAATATGCTAATCAGTCAGGTAGAAATCATGATTAGAAGCATAGGAAGTCGAACTATGCTTCTTACTTCAGGATGAAAAACAATGAAAGAGATTCTGTAAGGAGAAGGTGGGGTCAGATTCCTGCTGTAATCTGCGGATCCAGTTCATCGGTTAAGATGTAGAAAACTACTCAAGTCCCTCAATTAGTTTAGGCCGTTCGGCCTGGTCCTCCATAACATGCTTTAAGTAACCACCGAATGTTACAGCTTTCATGGGCCACTATGGTTCAATATCCACAACTGATCACTCACGCACTGGTCGATTGTGATGATTTCTGTCTTCTTCGACATCAATCTAACCTACAGAGTTTGAATATTTGATCTGCTGCGTCATATGAAGGTAAAAATCAACAAATATCCAACGAAAAAACGAACCCCTTGAATAGCTGAACAGTTTGACAAACAGAGTACAATCTGGACTACCGAAGCGAATAGAAGACGAATATCAAAGATTATCGTCATTGTTTTGGGGAACTTCTCTACGCTTTATTCCTTTATTTAATAACCTGAAGATTATGAAACCTTTGGCTGGATGACCAATGGCGTTCAGAAAATCAACACACAAAACATAGGAGAGCTTCACAAAACCTGTTTTCTCTTCCATATTGATGACTATTAATTATTAGTAACAAAGTCCTATCAATGCGGGGAAGCTGAAAGACATAGGTGCGGTCCCTAACCGAACTACTCACGCTCGTTTATAGTAGTTTTATCTTTATCAGTGTTGTATTTCTTCGTCTAGCACGGAAGTTCATCAATCATTCTCGTGTGAAAATAGCCAACTTTTTCTTGACAGCATTATCAGAGACTGACAAGTGCCTACCATTATTAAGAGTGTCTGACCGCATGCCTATTTAGTGGATTTTGCAGTGGTAGCATTTTATTCACATCGGAATTTCATCGAACAGCTTGCGCACGTTTGGTCGATCTGTAAGTGACGCGAAACAACCCACATGTGTACAGACAAACAGAGATCAGTGAAAAGCGTTAACTCTAAGAGCACGTATTTCTCACTGGACAATTCAAAATATCAAACTTGTGTTTAAACCTGTTTCATTGTGATGCTGTCAGCGATTTGAGGTAATCAAATTTTTCTAATAAGGATTTTGCTTTTTATTTGGTTTGTTAGTACTCCTTTACCTAAAACATATTAGTCCGCAACTAAAATATGAATTATCGTAATGGAAACTCATTTTCATACCTTTTATACAAATTCAGCTGTATGAAAATGGTCACTTCAAAACTACTCGCACTGTGCATAATTCAGTAGGCTTTTGGAAATGTATTTTTATTCTAAAGAACCAGCGAGAACAGTACTTAGTTCAAAATCAGACCCAGTGGGCAAAGAGTGTAACTATGTTGACAGACTGACATCAAATGGACATGAATGCTTCAATGGCATTTTTGTGGATCATCACCTTTCGAAGTGTGTGAACCAGATGAACTCTTGTTGGCGTAAACTGTCGGATAAAATCGAATCAGATTTGCATATCTGAACAATCAAAAGACAAATAAAGGAGGTTTAGCTCTTCTTATTTCTGCGATATGTCCGGAAGCATCTGTCGTTTTTTCACGATTGATTTAAGCGCTTTGAAATACCCGTCTTTTTCCGCTTTGCAATTCCCTCTTTCTTTTGCGCAGTTAGTGAATGTAACTGGTACTTAAAGCTATGGTTTTGCCACCTCACTATCCCCATTGTGCTAACTGTCATCGGTTGATTTACTTTGACAAGTTCTGTTCATAAATCAAAAAAGACAGTCTTGAAATCGTGACTTTACTGCACATCCATTTTCAAGGTCAGTAGACCAACCGGGTTAATCATCATGGGAATAACTGTACGATCAATAAGTGCTGCTTTTTGTGATATATATCCAGGAGCCTATTTGTCGAGGCACACACAATGTTTTCAAGGTCGTGTGCAGTACGTGCCCTGCAGTCATTTAACATTCAATGTTTTGTCGGTAGATTCATAACAGAAGTTAGCCTTAGAGTCACAGAAGGCAGCTGAATAACGATATACATATAGATAGCAATTGTTACGTTGAAACCACAAGGTCGATTACCTAGAATGTGGCTATACGACCACGGTAATAACCTAGTGGAGGTGATAGAGATGTGTTTAGTAGTTAAAGTGTTGAGCAATTCATGAATAGGATGAAATTAACCCGTTGAGAGGTGTGCTGTTTTATTTCAAGACATAATTCACATTAGGATTTAGAAATTGATCTCATTGGTCTTCGTTATACACAACTGGCGAGTAATCAATGGATTAGACCGGAAAATTCCATATTATTCTGATGATCGACCTTCATTGCACGAATGTGTTCGTGTTCAAAACAACGGTACATGTTTTGCTGGCAACGGTAATAAACTGGTGACCAGAATATTTGGTATCACGTTTTAGGCTTGCGGAGCAAAATGGTTTTCCTATTCCCGAATAGGGGATAATTCTAGTTATCTGGAAATTCCCTACTGGTATATCTGATTTGAATATAACAGAAAAAAGGAAAAAAATTCAAAGGCACCACCACTTCCGTTCCTCCAGTTATAAAGTGATATTAAAACATTTCCTGTTTCATGTACGTTTAGTGAAATATCACATTACCTCACATTGAAACTGATAAGAAAGCTGCATCTCCTGAAGTGTTGCTACTGCCGCTTGCTTGATATTCTGTTTGGGAGATATCTACCGGCCTCTTGTGGCAGGTAGGTAGAGTAGGATCTGATAATCGGAGGGACATTACGATATCACTCTGTGATATACGTGAAATGTCTCTCTGCTAACTGATTAAACATGCGTGATTTTCAGCACAATTTCTGAATAATTACTGATGGACCACGAAAATCTCGTTCGAATCAGTAGAAGCCTGTACCAATGAAGCGCCCATTGTTAGAACCAAAAAGTGATTGCATAAAAGTTATTTCGTCGGTTAGTTAAGGACAACCTTCAGGACGAAGACATATAGTCCCTAGTTTCAGTTTTTGATTCAATAATTGTTATTGTACCGGCCCTGTGCATCCAGGGAAATTCTGTCCATTCATCCAGATACAATTACATACTACTTACATCAGTTATTGATGAACTTTGAATAGCTTTCATTTATGGTCGACTTCGGAGATCATTCAGAAGACGGTTTTGCTCAATTCCCTCTGAAAAATTGCGTTACGTACCACTGCAGTATACAAGGATCAGTGTCTTCCGTGGGGGTTGCTCGTGTTCGATCTGCAAAATACAAAAACAAAAAAACCATGAGCACATAGGCCCAGTAAGTGCATCAGCAGGATCATACACTCTCAACACTCGAACACCAATATGGCTGCCAACTGCCTTCTCATTACACCACCATGGAAGTGAACAGCCACAATGACAGACCTTTCACCTTAAATCTAAAGATTGGGAATGCGGGTGGATAACGATAACCGTGCCTTCTCAATTCTCACCAGACAGCTATCATATCCCCAACTGCAGTCTCACAACTCAACCAGTCGAGCGCAGGCGGTAAAACGTGTGAGTGGCATCCCTGCACAGGTTATAGTCCAAAAGAAACCGGTGAGATTTTCGTATCTTTGTCAGCCTTCTGTTTTGAAACCACCATAAGATAGAAAAGCGAAAATCAATTGGTTTCGCTCTAGAGAGCCAAGCTACATCTACGGCTTATCACTTAACCAACCTTAAGATGGGGATCAACTCAGACACTGTATTCAAATGGAGAAACTAATAAGATATAACTCAACTATGCTCGTTTCTACGGTCTCAAACCTACCAAGCATCAAAAATGCTGTCGGGGTCTTTTTTAATAATCGAAACGATCCTATATTAATTGAGAAGTGAATTTCGAATTATTTTGTGCTCACGTGCAAGTCCTCGTGCCATTTCTACCCGCAACGTTTTTCGCAATCAGGAGTCACAAAAACTGACGCATTTAGTGGTCATTCTGCTCATTCCGGTGGAATTCGCTCCCACGCATGCCTGCTAAATTGAACTCTGTGCCGCGAACGTTAGGCCAACCGCGCTGAAAAGGTTGTGTTGGCTTTTTCTGGTAAGTCTCAAACTGACCTCACGCACACACACACACACACACACACACACACACACACACACACACACACAGACACACACACACATACACACACACGCAGAGCGAGTTCAGATCTAACGAGTGAAGCAGCCCCCGTGTTAAGTGTGGTTTGCATATAGTGCATGCAATCGGTAGGAGAACGTCAGTTGACACGTCCTTTCGTGTGAGACATCCAGTGACACTCCCGGAGTTATAAGGTGAAATGCCAATTAAAACGATGGAAATTAAGCGAACTATCAAGTTGATCGATAACTTTTGGAGGGTGAATACTTTGTTTAATAGAGCTCGATGGTTTTTAACTGTAACAAATTAGAGAGAAGTCGGTCAAATCAAATCAAGTCAAGTTGTTGATGTGTGCATCACGAGGGATGAATATTCGACTTTCACATAACCAAACACACATCCTGGGAAATAAAATGACGCAATACAAAAATATTTAGGGCATTGGGAAGCCCAAAGGTTTTTTGAAATGAGATATTACATAAGTTGGTTTATGCAAGTACTTTGCTATATACAGTGGAGTTAATGTGGGCCTTAGTGCTTGGATAAAGACGTTTGCAATGAGATTTTCTGAGGGAAGTAGGCAGACATTTCACAGGATCCGCATGAACAGGGGAGCTAAGCCAAAATGAACGTTTGAGGATAACTTATGGCAAGCTTTACCACATCCAGATATGATAAGGCGACAGAAGTGCTACCGGGGTCTGTTAATGTAAGGTGACAAGAACTTGAATGATCTTCCTATTAGCTTGAAGTCTTTCAAAATAAGACCGGGAAAATGATTAGAAAGGCAAATGACTAGCGGAGTAGGAGAAAATGTACAAAGCATTTGAAAATAATGATATGTACTTGGTGGAATTTAAAATGGTAAGCAGGAAAACAAGAGCCTAGTTGTTACAGAAATGTAGTCATCATAATATGTCCAAGTTGAGTTGCAGTTCAATATCACATCATATGTATAAAGATAGCTCAGCCGTTTGGAAAGTATTGTCATGGTAATGCAGTCGTTTTCGAAATTCAGCTGGGAGAATGAAACATCACGACACTGTATGGGGTTGAAACAAAAGTTATAGTCATCCA
Source organism: Fasciola hepatica (assembly GCA_948099385.1). Lineage (NCBI taxonomy): Eukaryota > Metazoa > Platyhelminthes > Trematoda > Plagiorchiida > Fasciolidae > Fasciola > Fasciola hepatica. The sequence continues at coordinate 3,152,212 of CANUEZ040000019.1, read as the reverse complement.
GTAATTCTGGAGTTTGAGTGATGTCGTTCTGTGGGGTTGGGAAAGTGAAGTCAAGAGCATACAACTTTCCGAATATATAAACAATGTCCACTTTCCGAATCGGAACAGCACGTTCATGAGTAGGAATAGAAGACAGGTGGACAGAAAATAAAATAAATGAAACAAGATTTGTTGCTGTGTTATTAGGTGAGACGATGGTGGCCGTGGAATTAAGGTATTTCAGTTTTCAACAAACCAACGGGTGGAAAACTTCGTTAAATGGAAGATTGCGGCTAAACTCATTTGCAAAGGTCTGTTTCGGTCTTGTAGTCAACACGAGACGACTCTTCTCTTTTGAGCTCCCTTCCAAACCTCTTTTACTGTCCTGATGGCAAAGTTAGGTCGGAAGAGGTATTCAGTACGCGCGCACAATCAGTCAAGTCAAGTCAAGTAATTGCTTTATGCACCTCCACATAACAATGTACACGTCCTTAAGAAAAGCGAAAATTATACAGTGCAAAATAAAATGGAACACTAGGGTAACGGAGAGTAAGCATCAGTGTTATTTCAAATGTTGGGTTGGTTCCGATCTTACAGAAGCCGGATTGTCCAAATACCCTGTCGAGTGGGGAACATTAGAACTGCAGTAGGCTCTGAAGCTAGCGTAAATATGTTCGTTTTGAGAACTTGAGGAAGAAAAGGATATGCTTTTTACTAGGACTTTGCAAAGAGGATGTTTAGAGTTCGTCAAAATCTTTGTAGATAGCTTTTGGCAATCCTTGCTATTTCGTGTTATAACAAAGTGAGTGAAATGCTGTCGGGGTATACCACTGACAGAAGATAAAACCTTCATGGAAGTGACAATGAACTTGAAGTCTTCCAGCCACTGGCCAGGAAAGATGACGGGTGAAGCATATAGCTAGGAAGGCAGGATATATGAAAATGCAAAGGGTTTGATAAAATGGGTGGACACGCATTGGGCTTTCAGGCGTGAAACATAGAAAGACTAGCGTCTTGATTTCGCAAAATTGAAAAAACAACCGTTTTTGACCAGGTAAGGTTGTTGTCGAGCACCACCTCAAAGTACCTCAGAGAATCAAGATGGTTCAGTTGTTCCCCGTTTGTTGTAATGAAGATGAAGTCATCTTGAAAACTGGATTGCTTTCTACCGTTCGAAAGGGAAAATACAATGTCGTCACTCTTGATTGAGTTGAGGCCTAAGTTGTGAGCGTATGATCAACCTAACATTTCAGTGGTGCAGTTTTGTACAGGAAGATGAGTAGAACAACAAGCGTATAGAGTGCAAAATATGATATCATCCGCACGTATGATTAGAAGGGTGTTGTCCTGTACAGGAGTATTAGAAAAAGGGGACAGTAGAGCACTTTGAAGAACGCCGTAGGTAACGGTAACAAAAGAGCAGGTTTGCAATTATAACTAGTAAACTGCTGGTGATCGTGAAAGTAATCAGTCAGTGAAGAAACAAGTGAAGGCTGAAAATCTAACAGGGACAGAAACGAAAGCAGCTGGTCTCAAGCGACGCAGCTTAATGCGTCACCGTAGTCTAGGAAGCAAAGTTTTACCGCCCTACACTTCCTGCACTTCTCGCACAGAATGTAACGCGTCAAGATGGCGAGGACATCTAAAGTGGAGCTTTCTTGTCGGTAAGCAGACTGATCAGGATCACGAACGTTGAAGGTTTCGGTAAATCGTTGAAGAACCAACCATTCAAAAAATTTGGTGGAAGCAGATGTGCAAGCATTGGGACGGAATTTCGAAGAGCTTTTCTTGAGAATGGGAATTATAGAAGCTCTCCTCTAACAGTGTGGAATCCTTGTTTTCTTCAGACATTAGTTGAAAAGACCAGACAGAATAGGGATCGGGGTAACCGCACGATCCTTGAGCACTATGGGGTCGAGTCCCTATGGTCTGGATGACTTTCCGGGGTGAAGAAGAAGCAGTCCCTTGTTGACATCCAAAATGGAGATGAAAAATGGAGGTTCTAGAGGTAGATTTTTCTCAATAAGTACGGGAACGAAAAGTCTTACTGCTATGTTGAATGACTTGTGGGGCTGGTTTACGTTAACAGTAGCTGATTTACGTGCGGATAAGCCACCAGTTAGATCTTTGAAAAGCTTCCAAGTGTCGTGAGGACTTCTGTTAGCTAGAAGGGCATGCGGGTGAATGAATTTGCGGTGATATGATTCACCCTTGGCTGATTTTGTCAGAATCTTGATGGATGACAGATTATGATGTTTGAAGGTGACGAAGATGCTTGAGATGTGTAGATGGGAGGCGATCAGGCCACGAATACAAGATTTCGACTGGGCAGCGAAGATTGAAACAAAAGTTTAAGTGGCCGGTGAGATGGTCCCAGGAAACCAAAAGGTCCATGTCTGAAAATGCAGAAAATTCTGTTTGAGCAACTATTTCCCACAGCTTTGAAACGTTTTCAGGACAGATCTGCCTCTTGTGAACGAGGTAGTTACGGTCTCTCGTGAACTGTATATAGTTGGTGTGACAGTACATCTTGGGTGGGGGTTTTGCTTATTGCGTGGTCAGATGAGCCTAACGGAGAGCGACTCAAAGTGGAAAAAGACACGGGCTATTGAATAAAAGAAAGTTCAGAAATGCATCCAGTCTAGTTGGAAATTTAACAGTTTTCGGGAAAACGAAGGGATAATGAAGGCTCGCAGAAAATGAATGAAATCGCCGGCAACAATAAACAATGAAACATCAGTCTAATTCACCTAAATTTGTGCAACTGAACCACCAAATTATAGGTAGTCCGTCGTGGAACATTTAGGATTATATATATTCACTAGCAGAAGAGAGCAAAAATTGTCAAACGACTTCGGTTTACATTCGTGACTGGAACAGCTAACGAGAATTGTAGAATAGACAAAAGAGGTTCTGACTTGTTTACACCAACGGTTGTTGATATAAGTGATAACTCCGCCAGCTTGCTTGCAATATGATGTAAAGCAATCTACGCGATATCCAGTGAAACCATCAAGTGCCACTATTTCATCGTTAACGTCAATGGGAAGCCAGGTTTCTTGAAGAAGGATTGCTCCGAGGTGATAGTGTTCCCATGTCTGAACAAGATCTCTCCGCACTGAAAAGTTGCTCGATGGAAATCGAACATTATTTTTGATTTCAACAGGCAGGCACATGGCGTCAGTAGGTTTTGTGCTCAGAGCTACTTTTCAGCCAGCGCGGTGTTCCCTTAGGCGAGCTCTAGATTTTCTAAAATTTCTTTTTCATATTTCGCGTACCGTGTACCCAAAAGAGATCATTTCACATGGCAGGTTTTTGTTCTTGACGTTATTCATTGAATCACAGGAATATTTTACCGAATTAGGCACCTTCCTGGCACAACATTTGTTATGGTAATCAAGGTGAAAAGAAACAGCGAATCTGATGGTGCGTGTATGGTCATGTGATGTAAATCACGATCAAGATAGAACAGCGCGGTCAGATTCAAAAAAGCCCCACCCAGCAATTTTGGGCGCCACCAGCAAATAGTTATGTTTTATTTGACGGGAGAAATTATCATTCTGTGTACAGTTCTATGCAGCCTCTTGTGCGAAAAAAATACCTGAGTCTGAAATGCTCAACTTTTTTCACACCTGCCATATATTTTACACGGTAGTCGAGAACATTGTATTCAGAAGGTGCTAAAACAAGGGTCAACATGGAAGTGACCACGGCTGCAAAGTGAATCTGGAGCATTGTTGCACATTCAAAGAATGAGATGCTAACGCTTAGATACTATGGAGAAAATTCAGCAATGAACTTCGAAAAAATCATCATTTTGATCGATTTGCTCTCATGCTTAGACACCATAGACACCGCCGGCCATTGGATAACTAATGTCGAAAAAAGCATTTTTCTTGCATTTACTGTGAAGGGTGAACACATCAAACGATTGCTCCGCACTATTTAAACTTTCATTTCAGACAAAGCCTAATGCCGAAACGTATCCTCAGTTAAATTCAATAAGTTATCCACTAAATGCAGTACGATTTCTGCGCCTCTTATGCACCGTTTGATTGAAACAAAGTGTTAAAGTACCTCGCATAATCGGGTTTCCACTCGTGATTATTGTCTTTATTTCCACAACCCAAAATATTCCATAGTTGAACTACGTGGAAACGCAAGTCACTATTCCAGCCGATACAGTTTTATTTCACCTTTTGACGTTACCACTGAACTCTTCTTTACACTACTTTGTTAATAGCTTGAGTGCCATTTTAACTCAAACAGTTCTTATTGGCAATTGAGTAGTAGGAGATTAGATTTGTGTGTAATATGATTCATCATGCAGCTTGAACGATCAACTCACCATTGGAATGCATGGAAGCACTGTACAGCTGTTTCATCCTTGTTGGGGATCATCAGCAGTGCACATCCACCGAGCCCCCACGAGGACTCGAACCCGTGGTGATCGATTGTGAATCGAACACCTTAACCGCAAGGCTATCCGGGCTGAATCTCAAAGGTTTGTTGAACATCTACACTACATGATATAGCACCCCTTATTGGATTTAATTTATCTCCACAGGTGAAATTGCCACCACATTGTTTGTATTACCAAGAAAACGAGAACTAAGAGTGCATAAATCTCAACATTCTACAGTCCACTTGAAGTTATCCAGTATGATAAAAACGGAGACTTAGCATTTGAATGCGTCAATTGGTTACCAAAGTCGGAAAGTCACAATAAAACACAAGTGTGGCTAGGTAAGGCATTTCAATGGGGAAAGAATTCAGGACTGGTGAAAAATGAAGTTAACATCGATAGCATTAGCACTGCGTTATGAGTATGATTATTCACTGAAGCATCTTTCCAAAAGGGGGTGCGAATACTGTCAAACCCTCTTTCGAAATCGGAACTTTTTATAACTCCATCGCTTGCGTCATTAAGCTTCATTGTTCCCTCTTCCATGGTCCTTCCACAGTGACTCAAAGGCTTATGGACAAATAATACGAACCAAGTAGCATCCTTTTTTCAGTACTACTTTTTCTGCTTATCTCCCTGACAGCCAAATATCAATTACTACTATCTCTATTTCTGAACTGTCTTACGTTCCATCGGAACATTCACGCCGAACAAACCGAAAAGTGAAACCATTTTAGACCTTCAGAGCGTAATTTCTCCCACTGATTTCACAAGTATTACCTACAACTAAGTTTTTATTGCCTATAGGCTTCAGGTCTTCAACTTTACTTGTTCTCTTTCATTCATTCTGAGTGGCCTAGGAAAGTCTATTAGACATGCTTTCTGCCACTAATTTCAGCCTCTGATTCCGAAACTGTTTCTTTTCCTAATTTTCCAATATTTGGTTTTTGGTCACGTGAATATTTTATCCTTTTCCTAGAAGTAATGAGCCCAAGCAAATCTGTAGCAATTTCTGCAAACCGCTAGTGAACAAAATTTTGCTTTCCTTTCTCTTCAGTTATTTTTATTTACGTTAGAGTTTTTTCAACCGCACCTACAAGATACTTTGGCAATGAGAGTAATGACATTTGTATACCGGTCTGTTCATGACTCCCACGATTTTGGGTTGTTTTCTAACAATGTATAGCCATTGTCCCCATTGTATCCATCAAAAACTGTAAATCCTAAAGTCCTTCCAATTATGTTGCACGCATTTATAGCTTTTCACGATTTCCTGTCCATAAGCGCCATTTGAAAGGCTGTGCTACTCGTTGGCCTGCCTTTGGGATTACTTATTTTGAAACTACTTATTTTATTCCATCCATCATTGGCACGTTGCGCACTTGTAGTTATTCGAAGCTATTTATGCTATCGAGAAAAGACATGCTTAGACAACAAAATGCGCGACCACCATCCGAAGTCCGAAACTGGAGCCATCATGCAAAGAAAAGCTAAAGAGCTGGTTGGAGGGCTACTCTTAAATGCACAACGCCCAGCCTTATGACGGTTCCTGGTGTCATTTGAAACGTGCGTTCCCAATCCAATAAACCATCGGATCTTACACACCTGCTCATGGCCGCAGCTTTAAAAACACCTGTGCAATGTGTAGCTGTAATCTCTTTTGAATCGAACGGAGCGTGCTTGGACGGGGAGTCCATTTTTGGAATCACACGGTGATTCTTCCAAAGTCCATGCACGTTCCATTCGATTCAAATGAGATTACAGTTGTAAACCCACTGTGGAGTGCTCAAGTATAAGGATGATTGGGTGGAAGACTTTCGGGTACGCATACCTGATGAGCGGCGATAACTGCGACACCGGTAGCGCGCTTCCGGGGAAATTTTGTCCTGTTATCCAGACACAGTGCCATACTACCTGTGCAGTATATTTATAAGAAACTTGGTTGAAAGATAATATGGATGACGCTATGGTTCAGATAGGAGAGTCCACCTGCTTCCCTCATGACCGTAGGCATTATAACAAGAGAAAAGGCAGCGGCTTTACCATCTACATCAATTCTCAGTGGTACTGCTAGTCTTACATATTTCTCCCTAATCACGTGATGGCGTCGGTTGTTTATCTGTGTCACGTCGCTCTAGGTTCTCTTGTTTCGGTTGAGTTATCATCATCAAAATTTGCCTAGCATCATAATGCTCGCAAACCTTAGTTAACATTTTTCCATGATTTATTCGTTCCTTTCATTGTGTCTAAGAATGATGAGAATCTTCAGATTATATTGGTTGACTTTAACCACGCGTCAACTCTTCCTCTTTCCTCTTTAAAGCTTTGCAATATCTGTCATACTCCTACTCGTGGCGATTCCTAATTGGACCACATCTTGACCAACCACTGAGAACTTTTCTCTGTCTAGCTAAGTGCCCCATTAGCACCAGTGCTCACAGCTTATTACATCAAAGGCCTAAAATATGCTCTTGCCATGGCGATTATTTGCACACACATTCTAAACAGATACGCTTCAAACAAAGAATCATTTCCGCAGACAGTATGTTACTCCTCAGCCGTTCATTTGGTGTTATTACATCACTGTTAAAGTTTATTCACCGTCGTATTTTTTCGTAAATTTTACAACGGAATGGATTAGGCGGATTTTTAAAACTTTCTGTTCCATGGAAGCCGTCCACCTTAAATCTGGAAGTGTGTCTTCTACACGCCTGAAGCAACTACGCAGGAGGAATGAATTAGTCTACGAGATAGGAAACAAACCTGAGGTCCGCCGACTGTCACTTCTGATCGAATCTGAGATTACACGCCTTGATGATAATTTCCCTCGAATATTCCTAAACTCCTGAAATATCAAGCGCAGGTGGCGTGGAATCAATTCCCGATTGTTAGCGTCGAGTTACAATCATCCCTATGCACGAAACAGTCCCACAGTCAGACATGACCCCAAAAGTATCGACCAATAGCTCAACCTTCGTCAGCACTGAAACTTGCAGGACGCATTGTGCTTCGTCGTTTTCAAACCCCGTATAGAAGCCCAACCAATGAGTTACAATTTGCGTACTAATCCAAGGTCTACAGTTGATGCAGTAGCGTCCGTTGTGCATCATTCTACCTAATCCCCCAAGGATTCAGGCTTTTTCAGTTAGATGCGCTTTTGTTGACTGCAGTTTGGCCTTAGACAGTGGACCAGGCTCGCTTCCCCTCAGAAAGCTGGAATCATTTTTCTGCCCTGCATATTTACTAAATTGGCTGAAAGACTATCTCTCATGAAGAACACAATGCACCTAAGTAGGCTTAAAAGTATCCGACCATCTCTTAACCAGAGCAGGGTTACTTCAGGGCTCTGCTCTTTCTCCGTATGTTTTCAACATTCTTTAGTGATTCGCATGTCTCCCACCCAAGCAGATAGCGTTGTTTTAACTAGGTCTGTCTCAAATAGATCAGACTTTGACGAATTCTCTGCAAATCTTTCATATATTCAGAATTTTTCTAATCAACCTGATCTTATGCTGAACAGTAACAAATTATTCCCACCACTCGTTCGCGATTCATTAAAGACACTTCCACCATGAATTTTATTCTCCTCGCACGTGCTAACCACGTGAAATATCTTGGTGTTAAGTTGCAGTATAATTCGCGTTGGTTTTTGTACACTGAAATCACGGTAAGAAAACTGCGGTGCTCGTCGTGTCAAATTAGAAAACTTCGAGTATTGAGTGCCCCACAGTCCGTTATTTCCACTAGTGTAAAAAAATATATATTACCTATCATTCTTCATTGTTCCCTTGTTATTTTTCCAAGAATAATAAAAAAGGATTTCCTCACTCTTCGCAGAGGCTTACCCAACATTAGTTTTGTTTCTGGTATAGCTTTAAAGACCTATTCTTGGAGCTATGCACTAGTCACACAATAGCATCCCTTGCGTGTGCACATAAAATCCTCTCTGATAATTCGTACCCGACGCATTTCGATCTCCCTTTCTGTCAGTCCCAAGCATCGACCCGGTCAAGATATAAACTGCTTCACTGCAGGAACAGTGTTGTTCCGTTTCTAGCTCGTGTCCTAACAAACAAGGATTTTATTCCGTCTGAAGTGAGACCCCTTTTTGCTCTATAACGTATTCTGGAGGTTTTATTTTTGTACCGAAAAGCATAGTACAACTATGCTCAAGCTATTATTTACGCGATATACACTAGCGAAATTGATCGAGAGTGAACTGTCCATCCATAAAGGATTCCAGAATGTGAACTTAACTCATCGTCGACAACAAAAGTTAATTAATTTTCATCAAAATCTGGTCTGCACCAGCAAACTGAGTGAGCCGTCGTTTCAAATTAGTGGGTTTAGACAACTTTGGAGCAAGTAACTTCTATAACCCAGCGTGTCTTGCTCATTTTTCTCTACTACTTCGTGGTAGAAAATTAGAGCAAAGATTTCAAATGATTTCTTTCTACTTCTCATCAATTTCGAATTTCATTTACACACTTGAGACATTATGCAAAAGATCCGAGCAAACCTGATACCTTCCCTAATGACCCCATTGTCTACGTCATCATGATGCACGGCCAAGATTTACTTCAGTTCTTTACAAATTTATCCGTACTTAAAAATATCGTTGAAAAACGAAAACCAATCTTTTTACCTCTCGTTTTTATTTGTCGTATATTAGAGTACAACCATTTAGAAAGGGAGGCCGCGACTACTGAAAGGCTGCCAGGTACGTAAGTAACCAGCAATGACTGGAACCGAACTAGGCTCTCATTTCCCGAAGTCAACGACGAGAAGGTTTGGCCATTATCCGCACACTGAGTAGCCAGAAAAGGAGCTCAGTTTCTGTTTCCTCACTTTCTATTGTCATGCTAGTGTTTTGGTGAGTGCATGAAATTTGAGCCACAATTTGTATTTGCAAGACTTTATTAGGCTCTTGTGCTAAAAATCAGATTAAATACATCGCATGCGAGTTACACATACAACATGTCGGAACTTGTCTACTGCACCTTAAGTATATATATATATATATATATATATATATATATATATATATATATATATATATATATAGACGCACGACAGGTAGATACCTTGCGATGAAATGTCAGTTAACTTGTTCCAGACAAAAAGCAAGTTTACACATGCTCCATCAACAGAGAAAATCCGTGTACACTTCTGAACAGTTGTACACAAACAAGCACTCAACTTCCGGAAGTTATTTTGACATTTACAGCCTTGCCTTCACTGATTGCTGACTGTCACTCGTGATGGATTTATGGCACCTTGCAGGGATCACGTGGAATCAGTGAGCTGTCTGAACGACATCACTGAGCATTATCTCTCCAAAAAACATAGACTTCCAGAGTGGTTCAACTATGCGGTTTCGTCACAGCAAGCCGCTGTTTTACTGTTCACAGACCACAATTAGTGGATGTGTACCGCACAGTTTCTGTCTATAAATCAGGAAAAACCTCCAAGCATCATGCAAAAGCAGTTCGACGGGATCAACGAGAGAACGGTGCCGGTATTTCCCATGGTTTTAAATTGACCAAAATGACGAATTGTTACTCAACTTGCACGTATACTGGACATCACGTGTGCCGACGCGCTGGTAGTTATCAGGACTATCCTGCGACATCCAGGATTGACAATATTTGCACAACAACTTCCGATTATTTCTACTGATTTATTATAAAGACTTTCACTTGGCTAAAAAGCTTACTGTGCAGAGTTACTGTGCTAACATTACCGTGGTAATTACTGCAGGAAAATATGCTTTTCCTGGTACAAAACCACAGCACAAAGTTCTCATCGTTTTTCGGCCACTGGCCGGTAACCACCCTTTGCCCAACCAACCCTTTTTTGAAACAGACAACATTGCTATTGAATATGCACTCTTATTCTATATGTGTATTTGTATTAGTCAGAATATCAAGTTACCGAGAATAAATGAGCTCGTCACAGTCTTCTTAATATACAGTTGTGTCATCTTGATGTTCATTTGCCATCAGGTAATTTGCAATGGGTGACTATAGGTTTTGGTCATATAAGCTGCTGGATCAGTCTTGAGCCAACTAATTTTCAGTCTACCTTCCGAGATGTGCTGATATCCGTGAACATGGTCGATGCCGCAAGACACCTCCAGTAGTCAACCAGGAACAAAAGTACGGTCAGTGATTCCCTAAGTCAGCAGCAGAATTTTTTTTAGATTTTCAGTGTAGCTAGTTTCGTGGTTCCTTCTGTCGTACGGAACATCCAACAAATATTTAATGCAATCATCAGCATTCAATGATCAGCTGTATGCACGTATCATACAATCAGTCCGTCGCTTATTCTGACTAGCGCCTCCGGTCAGTATTTCCGCGTGTGCATATACAGTGGAATTTGATAAACTTATTTAGGAAGACCCAATGACAATAATTTGCATGCACCTTTACTTGGGCGATTGAATTGACGGGGGAATTTTGTGTTACAACGGGTTATCATAGCGTATCAATGACCGAAACACTGCTTAGGCGAATAAAGTATTTGTGCGCCTGAGTAGTAGACTAGATTTCGTAGGAATAGATCTTTGTGTGTGAAATGCCCTGCTAACATCTGAAGCCAGTTGCGGAAGTGCGCTATATTATGTGGTGAATAAGTTCAAAAAACCGCTGAGAGTCGGTTCGAACGAACTAGTGATTAAGGTGCTCAACTCATAATCTTTCATCCCGAGTCCCAGTCCAAGTGATGGCTCGGCTGATGTGCACTGCTGATGATTCCTAACAAGGACGAAACGGCGGTACAGTACTTCCTAGGTTTCCACTGGTGATCTCCGCTTTGTTACCTCAGGGCAAATTACCTGATAAAATAGACTATACTGTTGGTCCAACCAAAATAGATTACCAGGTGACAGGTACTTAAGTAAACCTCTTATTTGACGGTATTTGATATGATCGGCCCCTAGGTGAACCGTCATCTACGCCCTCATTAGATCGTTACAGTAGATTTGTCAGGAGATCCTTTGCAGAAGTATCTAACCCAGTACGATTTTCGTTAAGAGTCCACCAGCCTCCCGAGTTTGAACTAACACTAAGACAATACGAGAACTTCGTAAACTGGTGAGTAACACTTTGAAAATGAACAACGAAAAGACAAACTACGATTTCAAAAGAAGCGAAATTGCAGAGAATGAGATCATCAGTCTAAGAAATTAATGTAAAATAATCTTCGGATTCCCAAGTATTTGCTGTTTAAATACTGATAAAAGTGGATAAAAGATAATAGATAGAGATGAGGCTCTGGATTGACTTTCTTCTCATAGTGGTATTAACTCAGTCGTGCAGCAAAATCACTGTCCCCATGTAAAGCTCTCTGTTTCCCTCCGTTATACCCCTTCTCAACATATGTCTGTGTCGTGAGCAGACCGTATCACAGTCTCATTTTATGTTCCCCTAGTCAAACGCTGCTTTACAAAAACCATCGCCATTACCCCGTTGTATCCCAAAGCTCCTTCTGGTTCAAGCAACGTTGTTTTGGCTCAACGTTTGCTTTCATCCTCGGCTGATCGCCAGAAAATGGGGCGAGGAAACTTTCCGAAATCAATAGTTGAGTGGAATCACTTGTAGACTGACCACGGATAACGAAAACTCATGCACAATGAATATTCAACCCCAGTGGAGCGCACACGCAAGTGAGATTCCACATCAATCTAAGCAAAATATCACTGATCGTATTGAGAGAACCCTGGCCTATAGAAATCCCTTCTGATTCATACTCATAATCTGATTGTACGATCAGCTTACGAAACTTGAGGACTATTACCATTGAATGGACTGTTTGTTTTATTGATTTGGCCCACAAAAAGAACACGAAGATCGGTATCAGAGTCCACAATATCACAAAATGTCCGTGTGTGGTTTTTATTTGGGTCTCCAGACACATCTGTTCATCGACCGAAAGCTAGCCAGTAATGAATTTCAATCATAGGATCGTTAAAGTTTCTAACCTGACAAACGATATCTAAAAGTCAAAACGTTTTCTGAAAGCAAACCCGGTTGATATAGACCACACTCCACTTCTACCGCCCTCCAAACCAGCATCCATCAGATTGTTCTCTTTTGATCAAATAATAGGTGAAATGATCCTGTAGAATAAGGCGAAATAGGCCCATCTAATCAGAATTGGGAAGAATTCTCTTCGAGCCATCAGTCTGTGTTTACCAGTTCTTTTACTAGGAAAACGAAGTACAGTACCTCCAACTCGGGTTAGGGGTATATAGTTTTGGGTGAAGTGAGCCAATGGGCGTATTCTTTTTGTACGGAGATACGAGAATAGCATCAGTGATGAATAGTGCAGCATCAGTGCTCTAATCCTCACTGCCAACACTAGAAGCACCAGCGTACAACTTTTTCTTCCTTGTTGAAAATCTTCATTTACCGTGTCCATTTTTGGGCTTGAACCAAGAGCGAAGGATTGTTAGCCCCACAAGTTTACCACAGAGTTATCTAAACTGGCCCAGGATTGGCTTCATGTCAGTATTACATGTTTCAGTGCCAGTCCAACAATGATTTTACATGTGACAGCTTGTAGCCCACGCTGCGGCCGATATCCACAACTGATGTCTTTTCATCTAATCTGAAAAGGTCACCGAAGTATGCTTCTTCTAGTTTTCCAGCCTGATGAACAATAATATATTCAATGATGCAAAGGCTGATAGGCCACGTTTTCCTGGAGGAATGAGTGCCGACCTCGAGATCTTGATTCACAACTTTGGCCACCACACCACGGCAAAAAAGCGCCCCATCGTGCAGAATAGAGTGTGGATGTGGCGTTTTCAAATGTATTCCTGCATCCCGAACTCGGACCCGGGAAATCGAACTTTACAACAATATTTAGTATGGCCTTCCATTTTGCCTTTTATGGGTGAATGTTAATAATGTTCAAATACCTCTGAACCTGTTTATCAGATCTATCGCGTGCCCTTTTCGAGCGACAAGCGTACCGAATATATATTGGTGTAACCGTTATATACACAACCAAAAGTTAATATTATTGTCCCCTTCCGTGCTTCGAAGGGGTCGTATTAAACATTTCCTAAAAGGTGATATTCAGAGCAAAAATAAATATTATGGTAACTCCTCCATTTATTACATAACAAGGATGCAATAGTTCTGGAGCGGTACGGAATTCAGGGGAAGGTTGCCGAAAAGGGGAATTGACCAGTGGCGGCATGACTGAAAAAAGAGCGGAAAGCTATTACGTTCCCAATTGTGACCGTCTGACCATTGCCCAGTACTGTACAGTATCTTGTATAGCTGAGGTGTCTTAGAAACTAAATATCATTCGAATAACAAAAAAGAATACGAGAATTATCTGAGCCATGAGATGGAATTAAAATCAGAATAGTTGTCACGTGGCATTTCCCAGTCGTGATAACAATAAGAAATTTCTCACATTCTTTAAATGAAGTGGAGTACTTGGGAAAAAATAGACTCACCGTAGTTGAATTAAATGCACCCGATGGAACCGCACAACGAAAGTATTCTGAAATGATGTGGAATTAGATTTCAATCGACTCGCTAACCATGGGAAATTTAGAATTATTTTTTATACATATTATTTGAATTCTTCATCAGTCGTCCGTTAGCTCAATACCTAGTACTACATAAACATTTCTTTCATGCAGTGACAAATGACTGTCTCTTTCTGAGCGATTTCTACGGTTTTGTGTACTCCCGATATCGTGATAATCAGGTTAGTTGCAAAACAAACTTACCTCGTATTTAGTTTAATCTAATCCATTTTTTCCAGCACATTGGTTGAAGCGAAGGAACATTGTGAGACTTTTCAGTGCGAGCAGCATTTTTAGTCTGGTCCCTGATCATTTCATGGTCCTGCGAACAAACTGTCTGATTCTTGGAGTTAATGGCCGGAAAACTCTTCAATTATTTTTTTGAGGTGATCCAAATGTGGAAATTCCTTGGCCCCGTCGGCATTCCAACCCACGCATGGTCACCACCCTCGCTTTATTACCGCGAGCGCTCTACCAGTTGAAATACGAAGCCACGCCGAAGGACCTTCGACTTTCTGCATACATTGTTTTATATTTAGTAAGGCTTTGAACAGAAACGACTAATCTTTCCGCGTACGCTAACCACTCATGTATCTGCAGACCTTAAGTTCTCCAGAATATTATATTTCCATGAGGAAAGTTTTAAAACTTTTACTACGCACCTTGTGAAACACAAAATACTTGGCAACAAAGAAAACCATCAGCTCACAGCAAAACCTACTGAATGCGTGTGTCAGGGGACTGCTGTCTTTTGCTCGATAATTTTATTCACGCAGTTTTGTTGTTCGAGTGGTGTAAATCGGAAAAGGTTTTGTTGTCTCTGAGAACAGGAAACACGGCACTCATCAGACAGATATTCTATCACGAAATGTCTCTCACTGCTCTGTTTCGAAGCAGGCTCTATTTACGACCAGCGCATGAAGGTAGAGAAAAGGGGCCCAACCCATGGACTCAAAGACCTGATGCAGCAGTAAAACCTACGAGCATGGATGAAAGTGAGACCCAGAGTGGAGGACCATATAAGGTCCCATTATGTGAGGTGCAGTAGCCGGCCGAATGACAACCAATCATTGTCTACCACCTAAGTGGCCGGTGATGGGGCTATTCTTATTTCTGATCTTCATGATAGTGGGTTAATGCTATAAACAACTGAACTACCCCCAACTCAGACTATCAGTGCTGATCTACGAATGTATGGGCGAGGATAATTAGAAAATAACATTTGCGGAAACAGTTTCCGGATTTCGGCTGGTGCCTAAAGCAGAATGCAGTGTACGTACACTTACGATTTTGTAGGAGATATACAGATATTACCACGCAGTTAAACTTTCGTCACGAAAGTAGAACCAGGTTGATAAATAAATATTTTTCTCGTCATAGGATGGCTCACAATTTGTTGATGGATATAATCTACACGGACCTTAACAATTGAGAACTCAAGCTGGTGTAGATTATCCTAAATAACTTGTAGCTATCGGCCTCATAGAGGTTTTTATGCGGTATCTTGCCACTGAGGCTGCCAGTGTCTTCCACGTGTTTTACTTTACGCAGTCCCTGTTCTCTCTACCTTTCCAACTCAAGCTGGAATATGTTCAAGTATACAGTTACGTAACTGTCTCTCTCTCCTTCAAAAGTAGGATCCTCTGAACCCAAATTCGAATTCATTGATCAAATTTGGTTAGGAGGGCTAAAAGAGATGCTCTTGTACCGGGACATCATTGTCGGGGTCATTCCGAAAGAGAGAATCGGAAAAGCGACAAACTATGTAAGACCAGCAACCAAGATAGACATACTCACTGCAGTACTCCAAAGACATGGAAAAACAAATAAACGACTAGATATATTTATTCACTAATGGCCATTTTCATTACTGAAACCTCAATCAAACAGCTCCAAGTAAGTGGATCCAAGCTACCAAAATCGAACAAGCAAGGGATATAACATCGACTCGTTTTATGCATGCTGTTGATGTCGCTTCTGATGATGGTAAAACGATTGCTGAACCTGAACTCTAAGCTCATCGGCCAAGAGCTCCTAAAAATCGTCACCCTAAGCGAGCAACAACATCAGTATCGCAAGCTTTACAACCTGAAACAGATTATATCACAGAAGAAAATGGCATAGGTCGCTAAATTAAAGATTATGAAGTAGGAGGTGTTGAGCAGTAAGTTGATTACTCTGTTGTCAAGAGGCAGTCTTTTTGAGTGAAGTCACTGAATCAAATTGCATTTCTTAACTATCATCAATCTTCCATTTCTTAAACTGTGGTTATCCATTTTTTAGTTGAATACTCCCAACGAGTTTCTGTCATATGTAGAAATGCTCAGGCAACTCCAAAATGTGATCTTTTCTATTCAAGGAAACCAAAATCCAAGTTTTGCCAATGCTTTAATTTCATTCGGTAATGCAATACTGCGACAAGTACTGAAGTGAAGACGCAAAATTGCTGTGCGAAGATTAGGTTATCGAAAAAGCCCACAGTGAAAGCAGCCGGTCTCTTTTCCTGTAGGAGTCGGCGTGCATGGCCATCAACACAATCTGTCTGCTGAAAAGGATTCGAAAATAACAGAAAAGTTGGACATAAGTTTGTTTTTGTATAATTTTGATTACATTCTCATTGAATAATCTACCACTTCGCTGCCGAAGCCTCTCTAACGTCTGAAATAACCCAAAACAGCCACAGAGCTGTACCGTTTAATTTGCTAGCACATTTTTGGAGCAGTGGTACATCTGGTGTAGTACTCGAATGGCTGGGGAGCATTCGAGACAGTCAATGATAATGATACTGACATTAATAATAATCAGCGCTACGTTTCACTTCCCTGTGTGTTCATCATGTAGAAGTGGAACAACAATCGGGAGGAGGGGGGCTTGCAGCCCCTAAGTTGCTGGCAAATGTAGAACTGACCAACGATGGGGGCAGAATTCGAACCGGGGACCAAAAGATGGTAATCGTTTGACCACCGCCGGTCAAATGGTTACCTTAAAGGACTTGTAGTTCCGCCAGTTAGTCTCCAGTCTCAAACGAGACTGCCTTGTGGTGATTCCTAACAGGCCAGCATTTCGATGAATTTCCTCCGTTCAGTATTGCGTTGACTTTGCACGATGAATTACTCTGCAAACAATGCGAGTGACATAAAGTGAAAGGCAACTCTTGATCAATTCATTCTTATTTTGTCAATCACATGACATAAAGTTTTAGTCAAACTATTCCCCGAGCAACTAGTGTGCTGGTTTTTCATGTTGTCTGGCAATAAACATTCTTTTGTCACAGTTTTCCGGTTGATTACAATCTTCTCTCTAAAGGTTCACATCAGATAACGTTAGAAGAGCAATGGTCCTGTCTCGTTTTTCTGCGTCCCATGAGCTGATAGAACATGGCTTTACCAATCAACTTGTTTTGCTCCGGTCGTGTATGTGGAAAGAAGTATTTATCACACGGCCTTTATCACGTGGTTCAATTGATGCGATATTCATAGAGATACTGATAATGCCTAACTCCCGTCGATTCTGAGTCAGGTTAAATACATGTCTGTTTTTCGTAAGGGTTATTCTTGCAGTATGGCCATCAAATTTTCCACTTATCCAATAGTGGAAAAGAAGAACATCATATTTTCCCAGTTCGAGGGAGACCGTTCCTAGCAGCTCCCATTTTCGTAAATTTGTATGGCTATGAAGTATGCTAATTCTTAATTGGAATAATGATTTTTCGTGGAAAAATAACTAGTGGCTTACCATATTGCTATTTACATGGCCTATCAAGCTGGACTTGATGTGAGTTAAACATGCTAAATAATAATAACAATGTTTTTACTCATCACACAGCGTTTATAAAAACATACCGGAGGGTTGCCACGACCAATTGGAGACTGTCGAATGGTAAACTGATTGGCAGCGGTAGTAGAGCTAGCAGCTCGGATGCTGATGTTTGTGGTGTGATGTGATGACAGTTTCACCATCATCGCGTGCGTTCAACCAATCATGCATCAATCATGCTCACATTAGATTAGGTTCTGTTTTCTGAGATACTGCATAGCCTAGTCTACTTATTGCACTTTTACTCCATACCTACGCGTGGATAGAGTGAAAGGAGCTTGCTTGATACTCATCACAAGGACCCACCGCGGGATCCATAGGAATTCCAGCGGAAGACCACACACAAGATCCCGATTATTTCTGAATCGTTTTTTTCGTCTACGTTCACAGCTTCGCCACACGAAGGAGGACTGTTTTTTTTACTGCTCTCGGTGACTTCATCCAAGAAAACATTTCCTAAATTAAGATGGGACCAATCGGATTTTCGCTTCAAGAAACCTAACACTGAGGCCTCGGCAATAACCTAGATGCCCTCTGATACGGAGTAACACTGCTGTGCTCTGCGTTCGGACAATACCAAACGAATACAACTGTAAAAGAACTGCGAATTTGTTTCAAATATATCAGGGTCGTCTAAAGATAGTTATTATTCGTCTGCAGGAATCCCACTTCGTACTTTGCATGTCAGGCTTTAGTCCGTGGCTTTTGTTTGTGTAAAGTCATTAGGTTTATTTTCGACCATTCATCCATAGTTATTCTCAAGCAATCTAATAATCATTCTGAGAATATTTCGTATACCCCATTGAAATCTGAATGAAAGATATTTTATGTATATATTACCGTATTATATCTGGAAGTCAGAATAAAATTACCCCAGAGGTACACTGCTTGTTTCGCGGTTGTTGCTGCTCATCAGGTATGCGTACAAGGCCATCTCCCATTGAAGAATAATCTTGTAATTCTTCTTGTTATATGCTTCTGCAGTAGTCGAACAGTGAAAATTTTGGGTTTTTGACTATAAAATTTACCCCTTAGAAGCACTGATTTGGTTATGATGGCGAGTTTGTGAAAGGTTTGCGGAATAACGTGATGAACCTTGTTCAAACTTACATATAGATCTTTGTGTCAGGTAGTACTTTTTATGTCAAGTACATACTAATTCCAAAATCTCAATTTCTTTCGAATTTCAAAGATACCTATAGAACCCCAGCACGAACCTAGACGCCCAGTGATACGAAATAACACCACTTCTGTAGTGCTTTGTCCAATTCCCCCCGCATAAATTTGAATTTTGTCTTTCTGTGAAACGGTTGTGCTGAATTTGTCGTCTGAAAAACATCTTCGCCAATACCCATTGTTTTTCCACTTGAGTTATATGCATATTTGCGACACACCCAGTACACTTCGTATTCCACGAATAATGGAACGGGAAATAACCTTCGCTGTGGCAAATCAGAACAACTTCACGAATTTCAGCTTTACGTATTTCGTTCACCAAAACAACGAGCAAAATCTTTTCGGGAGTGGGAGCGCCTCGGGTCGAGCGACTTCAGAAAAGTGGATCAGCTGCATCATGCTTCATCCAAAACAATCAACTCGCTGTCGATTGGATGTTCTACTTCCGTGACTTTTGATAGGGTACCGACCAGCCTCGTGTTTTGGTGTTTTATGTCCGCGTTTGAGAAAATGCATAGGAGTATCAGGATAAATTGAAGTGCACACCATTCCAATCATATTCGATTTTGGTGTAGTGTAAAGTTTGTACGAACTCGTGAACAATAAATCTGTCGACCTTCGGCCAAGTAGTTTTCTACAAGCAGTATAAATTCAAGAAGCCCCAACAGAGCATTACCAACAAAGGGATATTATTTCGACATATGGAAAATGAGCAAAATGTGATTTAATTTGATGTCATATCAGAGACTATTGAAACATAAGCCACGTGTTTTGGAAGATTCCTACCTAAAATATAAAACTGATTGAAAGTCATGAGTACAACTGACAGCCATGAACAACACAGGGCTTTACTGGGAAGACTTGCTCCTTCGAATGCTTAGGGTATATTTCACCGCAAATTTACCTTCTGCTTCACGTGTTTCCAGAATTTCTTTTCTTGTAAATAACGCTTTTTGTTGTCTTACCTCCCACTGAACTGCCTCTTTAATCCTATTGCTGAACGTGACAAACAGTTCACTACCAGTCTGAGCATCGTGTATCTAGCTCCGTATTGGCTATGTCCGAGACCAGGACAGAAAAATGTTTTTATGATTCATCGATTTTGTACGGTGGTCCTCACAACCACGATTTCCTAGAGCACTCCAAGTGGTCATGGTGTGGTGGACGCAAACCTGTTTCAACAAACAATTAAGAGCCACGTACCACAAGAAAACTGTGACTACTATGAAATTGTCCCGTGACAGACAAGCAGGATGAACTCACCAGAATACGAGGTCAAAAGAAACATGACTGAAGTGGAGGGTTACAGTTCAAAACATCCAAAGAGGATAATCTGGCTAACACATTGAGAGTGGAGAGCGTGAGAAGAGGCTCAGTGGTAAGCACTTGGTGAACAAGGAGCAAGAAGTGAACAAGTATCCCAGAGATCGTTATCAGTGTGGAAGAGAGAACTACTCAACAGGCTGAACATGCTTTGGCAATTTGAATAACCTGGCCGCAGAAATTTTAGCGTCTCACTAGTTGTACCTCGAGAGAATTGCAAAAGTCCCTCACTTGACTGCTGTTGCAATATCGATTAGTCAGGTTGGGAAATCTGAAATCACGTAACAGAAAACCGCACGGAAATCTGATTTGGTAACTTTTATTTTGCAAAGTTCTCACAAAAATGGCACTCAAGTCATGAGGCTTAGTAGTGAAACGCCTTTGCTGGCAATGACAACAACAGACCAATTACAGGTGCGGTTAGACAACTAGAATGAGCTCTAAAATGTTTTGATACAGTAAATCAGAAGCTAAGCGAACACTCGTTTGAATAATAACCATGTTTACTCTTTACGACTGCACCTAGCAAACGTCATATCTCCTGCACAAACACTAAAACATCACGTCAAACATTATTCAAGGAAAACCTTATTTATTTGATTTGAATCTAAGAAATCCGTGAGAGGTTTTGATATTCAGTAGAACACTAAAAAATACTGAATTAAAATTCAGATCAGAGTAAATTATGTTCATGATAAAACACGACCCAAATACATAGCGTTTTTGATTTTCAGTGTAATAGAGGCATGCAGAATAACTTTGGTCGAGTAGGTTACGCCGAACAACTGGTTGTTCCTCGCGTTAAATACAAGCATTCAGAATTCACATATGTCACCTGGAAGTTGGTCAAATCAGCCTCGGCATGTTCAGAATGAGAAGGCACCTTTGATATCAGCAAGCCTCCAATTTTCTGATGATTTGCTCACTCGTAGCCATACATAGATACACGGAGAGAAAAGTTATGTTAACGGGTACAGCTGCATTTTCGGTCTTGAAATTCCTAGTTTTTTGTCTGTTGCCATTGTGGAAAGACCAGTAAGAGTACAGGGGAGACGTTAGTTCGTTTCAATTCTTTTGTCATCATCGCAAATTGGCAACTTGACTGATCAACTCATGAGAGAACGGTTTGTCAAATTAGTAGGTCGTTCAATCAATAAGTACCAGTGAACGATTCTTTTGTGCAGTGATGAGCAAAGCAAGTTGAAAAACTCAAATTTGTTATTTTGTTTTCCCGTATAAATATGACCTAATTGAAAATAAAACCCCTCAATTCTGGAACCGTGAGCGAAGCAGTGCGTTGACCTGTACAGTTCTCGCATCGTTCCATTGTTCTCTCGGTGGCATCAAACGGAAACCATCTGGCTCTACTCTCCTACTTTTGAGGACGTGAAACAAATAACTAGGCGCATCAAAACCGATAAATAATCATGGTTACAATGACGAAACTCAACATTTAAAGAAATCGATAGATGTTCGGGTGTAATTAGTCTTATGAGAGCTCTATTATTATATATGAAATGATAACAGTACTATATAACAGGAAATGATAAACAGCATTGTTTACCTGCCGAATTTATGATGGGGCAGGTTCAAAAACCTCAAAGAACCTCGAAATCACTTTAAAATTGCCAGAGGCGAAAATCGATTGAAGTAATCCTCAGAATGTTTTCGAACCATCAATCACTTTTGATTGACTTCTTTGGACGACAAGAAACGAAGCTATCAGTTTCAACACTTGTTTCTCAAAGTTCATTCAGGAGATACTCAATGCTAATAAAATGTAATTCAACACGTGTAATTTGATATTTTCTCAATCTTCTTACGGTGACTCTGGAGTGTGAAGGCAAACCATATTTCAAACACCTCTTCACATTCTCTGGTCAATGAATTCTGAGTTCAGGGATGCTTGCTACTTCTGCATATGGCTAGGTGAAGAATTTTACAATGGTTAACTTAACGGACTGATCTTAACAAGCAATAATAAATAAATGCCATTTTTAGGGGCTATAGTTCGTATTTGTTATTACCGAAATCGGAATTTGTTATAGTCTGCACGCAGATCCTTTTACGGACTCCTGCAATGATCATAGACTGCCTGACTTGGTCATAAAAGCCTCAAACCTAAGCACAGTACGTTGCATCAGACAGAACAGGGCAGAGTTACTGCTGAGATACCACCAGTACGGTGGCTAAGCGTCAACCACTTCACCCAGAAACTCGATGTCAAAATGAGCTCTGCATGGTGAAAAACAAAGTGCACCGATCAGAAAATAGACCCACGTGTTATGTTCAGAAAGTAATGGTGACTTTTGGGCCGAAAGACTCATGTTAATTCAAAGACGTCATAGAAATTTAACAAACCGTAGTAACTGCTTTCGCACTAAGAGTATCTCTTCATAAGGAGCATCCAGAATAGAAAATTTCGGTGGCTCTGTTCTTTTCATATGCAATCTGAGAGAACCCATTTGAACCAATCAGCGTTCATTCGCTCTGTATGCACTCAAATCAGCATGCATGCTTTTCCGCACATAAACAAATTCACCATGCTCGTATAACTCAGTGTAAGCCTGGATACTGGTTATCGCAGTACACGTCTCATGCCCGTGATCTGCTGCCACCTCACGTGAAAATGTATGGCAAGTTTGGGTCCACCAATCATACTTCTCATGGATCCATACCTGTGTGCATATGTTCCGTTAGGCGTTTTATGACTATATGAATGCCCCTTTATATATGCTAAGACACCGACACATTTCAGCGCCAGTTGTAGTGTCTTTTGACTAAACTTTGGGCATTTCTGTCATTACAGAACCATAGGACCCAACAGCAGGAGTTGGGACCGGTTATCAGTTCGTTTTATGCAGTAATTCATTAGAACACTGTGGTTTGGGGTTTTAGATAAGACAACGGGGAAAACCACCACAGCTTTTGAATGATGAGAGAAAAACATTCGAGTGGGAATGATTTTAGTCCGTCGATTCGTGTATTTTCACATGTGCGCCGCAGCAAATTATACTCTTTTATTAATTACCCTCTAACAGACTGGGCAAAGGCTAAACGGATTCTATTTTATTCTTGTTAGTCAAACTTTTATGACTCACTTTTCGTTTACTCTCACTTGAACATACTTGAATCCCGTATGAGACAAGAAGAATTTTTGTGGCAGTGTGCATCACTAAATAGTCCCCACCGGAGTTGAGCAGTTACCTGTTTTTCATACAAAAAGGTGTGTTCTAAAGGTCCTATTCTTACAATACGCCATATCCCGTGGAGTAATTTAAAAGGTCTTTTAAGGTTAGTGTTTCGGCGTGTTTGCTGGGTCTGGCGACTGGGAGCACAGAAAGTCTGTTGCTTTTAGTGATTGTGCCTAAGACGTCCCCGTAGTTTCGCTCAGATCGATCGGTGGCAAGCTGTTCCTTAAACTATAAAAATTTCCGACTAACTTAGCAATTTTACTAACTCGTGACCGATTGATTTGTCACGTTAGAGGTGCGTAGTATCTGAAAAACACATTTTCCGAGTAACGAAAATACGGACAGTATTTCTGTAGGTTTGCCTTCATCGTATAAATAAATGGAAAGGTTTTAAAGACTTCTTTTGCGGGTTATTGACTAGCAACGTAATTCTCAGTGAATAATGACTCCATGTGTTATCAAACTACATCGCAATTTCCCATACGATATCACGTAATAACACTACAGTAGCCTTAGTCTAAACAAGACTTCGTCTGAAGCAAAAAGTCCATATCAATGATATTTGTGTTTCCCGTTTTTCACTCAGGAATGCCTTGAGTAGAATCCCATAATAACAGGGGATCCGAGTTAGCAATGCCAACTCCAGCAACCGTCTGATTTGTACATATTTTGGCAAACCTGGGTTGGCAGTGTACCCTAGCATGAGTATCAAATATTATGAATTTGATAATTGAACTTGTCTTCATGAAGGAAATACTTATAAAAGTTAGAATAACTAGACACAACCGGTCAGGCTTGGTTATTGTCTGTGAAAGAAATCTCCAAAGAAGGGGTCATACACCCGAGAGCGGTTTGCTTGTACGGAGTAGAAAACGCGTGTCTTAAGCAATGAAAAAGAATCACTTACCTAAAGAATAATGAGAAAACCATGTAGCGATCAAATATAGCTTGCTTTTACCGTACGCACTTCGCGTATATGGATGGGACTTTTGGCGGAGAGTTTACTATATTTTTGTAAGCACTGACGAATTCTGTCAATGAAGAATCATCTGCACAGGGCTTTCAGCGGTTTCAGTAGCAAGTGGAGCGTAGGTGTCACAAAATGAACCTTTACGTAGATTCAGAATGATTTTGAAAGTTAAGAGGTATCGGACGGCGGTTTTACAAGCGTACACATAAATGTCAATACCACATATTCGGACCAGTAGCAATTGTGCTTCCATTCCCAAGATAATAAATCACTGCACTGTGATATCGTAGCTCAGTCGAAGTAAAGCACAAGGCCACACAGTGTAAGGGCGCCTATGCGTGAGGTTGAGTTCCACAGAAACTGACAACTTTTACCGCTCGATTTCATTCAGAAACCGATAAGCTAATCCCAGTGGTTTTATTACGAACCGGGTTTTGATTATTCAGATTTTAGAAACGTAGTAATAGACTGTATTATCAGAATATTTTTTTCATTCTCATTCTATACGATGGGTGACCAACGGGACAAAACTTGCCCGACTCTATCCGCCTTGTCTCGTCAGACGAAAGCTGAAAAGCTGCTACCCTAATAATTCTAAATTGCTCCCGTCAGTAGCTTATTCAATTCAATTTTATCAACTAGCAGATTGACTGTGCTATAAGTGGATATTGCTTTGAAAAAATCTTCACACACAGAGATTCATTGCCTATTCTAATGGTAAACGTTTCTTCACTGAAAACTTCTGGGTCCGAGGGAGAAATGACAGAACATTTTTGGTTTAAATAGCTTATGCTTGGAGTTGTAATTAAATCCAGGTGAAGATGGAAAATGGAATTTATTTGCAACTTGAAGCCAAAGATGACACATCTGGTGTTTTGTAAATCATGAAAATTCGATCGTTTTTCTTAAATGTGAACGTGTAACCTATTTCGTAGGTGTAGAACGAATAGTATCGACCGTAGATTGTGATCACGTGCCATGATTGTCCGTGTCGGCTATCCAGGGAGCGCTTGATAAAATGAACCAGTGACTGTACATATAAGGTGGTGGGGGGGGGAAACAAGAAAAGGGGAGCCTGGAATTAGAAATGTAACTTTAATTATAAATTTCCATGGTTTGACAAGTCAGCGAACATAGGGATCTTTCCTTGAAGGAAGAATACGGCCGATGATAGTCTTACACCCTCCGCTGAGCTATTTGGAGTAACATTTTTAGGTTTTACATTTTGTGAATTGTTTTTATTTTGCCTCAAACCTTCAAAATTGGTTTCATACGTAGTTAGATATCACAAAACAGTATACGCAGTTGGCAGAAATGCTTGAAACAATAGGAAATTTTTTATATAGATGGTCCAGGATAAAAAATCAATAACAGTCCTAGCATACAAGGACATGGATATCCCACACGACGTCCTCGCTCTGTTTCACCATATGTTTTAGCCCAAAACCCAGAGGTTCTAAACCTGGAACCAAGAACTGCAGATTTCAAATCAAAAGGGCTCTACCAAGTTTCAAGGAGCGGATTTAAATTCCGACAATTACTGATCAAGAGTACAATGAAGTAAATTTAATGAATGTATTAGCTCAGTTTTTGGTTTAGATTTTAAGTGAAATTTGAGCACCTTCGACAAATGCCAAGTATATGCAGTGAGAGATATCTTTAGGACAAAATGATAACGATTGAGTTTAGGGAATTTTATAAAAACTCCTCTGGGTACCTATCATTCCAATTCTGGGCAACAAAATCCAATCTGGACTTTGCGTCACAGCTACGCAATTAGTTTTATTGTGATTTCAGTAGCTGAAAACAGCATCGAGGAATTCGATAAACCGCCGTTTATGAATCAGTTTACTGATTTCGTTGAAGACCAGCAGCACTTTGGCGTGAATAATCATCTGCAGTGAAACAAATTCCGTGTGATTTCGAGTGCCTCATTACAGGTACAGACGTGTGAAACCGTCTGTCATTTCACTTATCCCCGTTTCGCTTTCTACCCCGGTCGGCAAACACAGAAGCGATCAATATTTATCGTACGTTCACCCTGAATTAGCATTTTCGATTTGACTGATTCAGGTATTTTCGCCAATCTACCAATGAAACCTCGTACCCATTTTTGCTTATTTGATTTGGTCAACTGTACGCAATGTGCACGTCAACATGTTAACGCAAGGTGAATGCAGCCTAATCACCGAGTTGGCATGCGGGGCAGATACAAGACCTTACAATGTGTGAATCCAGTTGGACAGGGATAAAACGAATCTGACGAACGTTCACAAGTTTTAGCTCCAGCAAAACATGAACTAGGCATGAACTAAAACCATGGCAAATTTGTTGTGAAGAAAAAACACCCACAGAGTAGGTTTAGCAATTAGGTCAAGGCCAGGCCCTATACAAACTGAGACTTTTAGAGTATCAGGCTGTCAAGTCACTCCACATCCAGAGAAATTGGAGACTGAAGCCATCTTTTCACACACAAAAAACCGCATTTAATGTGCAAACTTCTGAGACATGATTTCAGTGAATCTTCTATACAGTGGTTTGGTTAATTATCTGAGATAATGTCGACTTGGATAGTCATCAACGTACAATGAAGTATTTCTGTTGAATGACACATCTGTCTGCTTACTTTACACTGATTTTTTCACTCGGCTATACGGAGCAACCCCTGAGGTAACACATTATTCGTGTCGGAGAGTTATTGCACTCAATAGCTGGTGAAAAGACTAGCAACGAGGAGCACAGATAGAATGAATGACCACTGCAATCCAGCCCATCGTGAACAGGAGTGGATTTAACTTTTGAACAGGGAACGATGCAACAGTGTCTGTTCGCAATCACAGTAAATCAACTAAGCATTGCACCAAATGTGTGGGAGCAACAGTTGACTTAAAACATCCAGAACAAAGCTCTACCTGTTCCTCAGTCCCACATAAATTACATTAAATAAAGCGAGCAACAGGCAGAAAGCAAATCCACTTTATCATCAGAGAAAACAAAAAAGTTCTAATGAGGGAAAACTGACGGTAGTGTAAAAAGACAATTTCAAACCTAGTGTAGATCGATTTAATTCCAATCATTCTAAATGAAAGTTTGCATGAGGATTATATTGAAAGCAGTTATTCCGCCAAGATTGCTTCACTAAATTAGTATTAAAACCCTACGAAGAAGTACTATTTCATTTTGTTCTCTATCCCATGACGTGAACATGAGTCAAACTTACTGGATCTTGATATTTATGCCGTAGAATCCCCTCGTTGATCAGCTCGCAAATAGAAATTCGAAGTTTCTCGGGCATATCGCTTTCAATGATCTCCACGTCTTCTAGCTCTTTCGGTTTCGGCCCGTAAAGCGCACGTCTTCAATACAGACAGGTAAACAATAAAATGACTATATCGAATTCATTTCAATGCTCAATGTTATACGCCTAAACACACGTGGTTTATTTTGAAAACCATGAGATAGAGATGGGTAATCCATTCGACGGAAAACCAGTCAATTTTATAGAACAAGATACTCGCATACTGGAATTGATTATGGATCGTGTAATTGTTTTCATCTTGTCTAAACTATGGTCTTATTTTCTTGCCCAGAAAGCGGAATGGATGCTCAATTTAGTAAGTAATTTCTTAATGTATCGATCCTATGGACAAGTTCAAAATTGACGAGGACGTATTTCAAAGAGAGAAATCATTCAGATTCATAATGAATATTGTGGTGTATGGGGTGACCGATAGGAACAGCACCCCTGATTTGATACTCTATCATACCCCTTGGGGCTTTTTCCGTCTACTTATTCCCCATTGGTTACTCACCTATCACCTGTGGTTCCACGAAACTGAAGCAACCATCAGCGACCACATCTCGATTAACCGCTACATTGGCGGACCAAATAAGGTTGGAGCGTAGCCGATGAGACGGTGTTCAGCATGCAAACACAGCTGCACCTGAATAAACAGACGAGGTCTACTGTTTGACCCAACGGCCAAAATGGGAAACTGTCCAACTAACAGAGTCGCGTGGGCTCCTGGGTGATGGTCACTTCTACCGAATGAGCAACAAGCTCCTAGAGAGCCACTGGCAACCTTGCACCAAGATCACATTGGATGCGTTGAGCATCCCAGATTGGTTGACCACTATATAAAAAAGTATGCACCGCTCCCAACGAATGGTCTTTCTGTTGTCCGACGAGTTTGAGTTGGTTGAGGTGTAACCTCAAATAAAAAGCCGATCAACTCTGAGGACTCTAATTTGTACACTATCTCCAAGGCTCTTCAGGAATTTTGCCGCTACAGTATACACTGATCAAACTACGGCGTCCTCGGTAGACGACATGTTTTGTTTTTCTCCGCGGTCGAGGTGCCAAATATACTAGCTGGGAACCTTATTCTGCGCAAGCCCGTTCACTTTGCATGACATCGGTAATCAGGCCATCACGACACACTCGTTACATAATTACCAAATAAACATTGCATTTCTCTCCAAAACTTGTCTGCCTAATTCTGGCAATTGGGGGTTTAAAGTTCCCAGAATAAACGACCACTTCCTACTCTACCACAGCGAACCTATTGACAACTCCGTTCTTCACGACGTCGTGATCACCGTCAGTAGCAGGGCTAGAAACGTGCTGATTTATGGAACCCGATGTCCCATCGAATTGCTGTAGCTCGTTTTCGCTCCTCGCCTCTGAGCATAACAGTTGTTGCAATTTACGCCCCGACATTAACTTCCGAAGAGACAGCGAAAGATGAGTTCTGCGACAAGTTAGAAGAAGTGATCAATAATTTGCCAAATCGAGACATACTTCTTGTAGTGGGGGACTAGAATGCTCGTACTGGTCCATCAGACCAAGCAACTAGGCACATATTAGGAAAATATGGCCTTGGACAACAAAGTGACAGTGGTGCTCATCCCGTCAGTTTAGCAGACCACAACAGGCTTACCGCTTCCAACACCCCAGGTGATGTTTGCTGACGTGGTGCTCAAAAGACTGTCACTGCACATCAGATCGACTGTATACTGGTACGATACCGCTGGGTGTCCTCGACCGAAGACTACCGGTCCTACGGAGATGCTCAGACAGGAAATAAGAATGGCACCGACCAGACCTTTGTCCGTGCCTTCCCCGAGGTGCAATTGGCTAACTGCAACAAATTCTGTTCCCCGAGAAGGACGAAAGCAGCCGCCTGAGGATCACCGACAAAACGACAAGCAGTATTAGGTCCCGTCACCGCCGTTCCAACCGATCACCCAGTCATTGAAGAAACATCGGTGGGACAACAATGGAAGTGACTGAAATCGTCTGTCAAACAATCTGCAGTCGACGAACTGGGCACTATGCGAAAACGACAGAAGGACTTGATATCGGGAAAGATCTTCCATCTATCCAGAAAGGCCAGAGAATCCGCCCTAAATGACCTCCATGGCTTTCGGGAGGCTCGACAAAAGGCCTTCCGCTTGGCAAGCGAAGACAGGAACAACCACTTGTCCGAAATCTCGGGCAATATGGAGGCAGCGGCTAACTGTGAAGAATACTCAAAACTCTTCCATCTTATTCAAAAGACATCCGACAAGCGACAACCAGTAAAACCACTCCTTCAGGACACTACCTGGCTACTGATCCTGGAACAACGAAAGAAGATGCAGAGGTGGGACAGGCACTTCAACAATCTTCCGAGTCACCCCACAGCAAGCTTGACAAATGAATTCCCTACAATCCAAAGTGGAATGTGTGACATCAGTGTTGTGTCTGGAGAAAGTCACGCATACTACGCAGAAAACCGATCAATATTACTCTCATGAACAGACATACGCCTGCTATGCCTCGATCTTTATCCATGCTTCACCGCCAGCAGTGCAGACTCTTCAGTTTTGCTGCGTACTCATTGGCCTTACTCTTTTGCGCATGACAGTATATAAAATGTAGCTCTTTTGCTAACTTACTTGTTTGAGGGCGGCTTACTTGCCGGCTACGGCCGAGTTTTGTGTTTACGCTCTTGCAAGTAAAGGCAAGGTCACCATTACGTGTTCTGGTATTAACTACGGAAACAGCATTTTGGCGACGCGGGCATTGGACCAGTTTTATGGATTTATATGCACAGTTGATGCGTACTTTATGGGCGATTCAACACTTCTGGCGATTCAGCGGAAGTATTCGTCGAATCTATGCAAGGATGCTCTGATGACGTTGCTACAAGTCTCTCATCAGATGTGAGTGATTAGGACCAGAGGTTTACTTTTAATTTCCGGGAAGTTTTTGGTTGATGATTTGTTTCTGTGCTTCCATTGAATTCTTAGCCCAATTTTCTACCACTCTTCTAGTGTTTGTAATATATACAACTTCCATTCCACCGACGTTGGTTAGACCACTGTTTTGTGAATGTACAATACTAATACTAAGATAAGTGCTACTCTGTTGTTCAGAATTCAGAGAACACAGTACGCAACAATCCGTTTATTGGCGTATCAGTATGCACGTACGTAAACGAGCAAACAAACAAACAAGTGCCTCATCTATAGACAAGAGCAAGCAATACAATCGATCGAGCGCGGCCAAGCAGGGCCGCTGAGCAGCAACGAATCAGCAGGCACGTATGGCTCGGGCCAAGGTCTTGTTGGTTAGCACAAGCCTTCCGCGGGTAAAGTCACAGTGACGTGTATGTGTGTGTGACTAGCTGAGTCAGCAAACAAGTATGAATCGATAGACAGTCAATAATGGCACGTGCGTGTGAGACTGTCTGATTGAGTGCGTGACTACTTGAGCCGACACAACAATCACTATTAGCCCTGCGTCTCTGGAGGATATTGTTCCTGTGATAAATAATCTAAAGAACCGAAAAGGCCCCGGGAGAAGACTACATCGGACCGGAGTTTTATAATTCCTGCCTTTAGACGCTGGTAGATACCCTAAACACGCTGTTTTGTTTAATTTAGGGAAAAGAACAATTCCTCACCAACTGGAAAACCTCAATCCTACTCCCTCTCAGAAAGGTGATAGAACAGTGTACGACAACTATTGCGTAATCAACCTGGTCAATATGGCTGCAAACATATTCCCCATGCTTCCACTGGCCCACTTCTCAGCCGTGAGGGAGGCACGCAGTCGTTCTAATCAAGGAGGCTTCCACCGCGGTAGGGGACTCGTGGACAAGATATTCACTACACAACGAATACTAGAACATCGCTACACATTTCAACAGCCGACATTAACCTATTTCATTGACTTTCACCCAGCATTTGACTCGGCTGACAGATACCCTTTACGGATCATTCTGCAAGCAGACGACATGCCGGCTAAACTTGCCAGTCTCACGGAATTGTACTACTCAAATGCCTGTGCAAGAACACTAATTTACTGAGAAGAACCCGGCAAATTCCTCCTCAGATAGGGTGTCCGGCAGGGCTCCCCCTTGTCATCAGTTCTATTGAACTGCGACTGGATAATGCAGTAGGAGCTCATCGATTACCCTGATGTACAGTTCAGTTTAGACGTTTTCTTAGCTGATTTGGAATTCGCGAATGATATCGTTATCCAAGGAGACAGTCCTATTACCTTAAAGCCACTTCTGGATCGTGTAGCTTCCCCCTCGGAAACCATGGGGCTAGAAGTCAATACGTCACAGGCTATGATCTTTTCGACCAGCACTGAACATTCGGCACACCGGAAGTGCGCAAACAGCGAGCAAATTGAGCATCTAAAGGTATTCAACTACCTGGGCTCCACGATCTTCTCAAACATCCAAGCCAAGAAGGAAGTCGAAGTGCGAACTAACAACACCAGAACAGCCATTTTTTAGCTAAGTAAGTCACTTGAGCATCGAAACGGGATCAGTCACCAGATCGAAATCACCATCTTCTGAGCCGCTGTCCGCCCCATATTGGCCTAAGATTGCCAGACGTGACCATCTCACTTCGAGGACACCAGAAAGCTCAAAACATTTGATTGTCGATATATGCGAATTACCTCAAAGAGGTCTGGCACGATAAGATATCAAAAGACCTGATAACAGAACCATGCTTTCACATTAAAAAGTTGTCAGTATTCCATCAACAGCGACGTTTGAAGTGGTTTGGCCACATCCTGCGAAGCCTGAACACCGAGATCTCAAAACAACGTCCATCGCCTGTTGCATGCCACGGTTGGTGCTGCCACCTTAGAGGAAAAATAAAAACATGGGCCAGCACTGTCACGTCGGAAGGTGAGTCACTAGCACTCCGCTCTGTATACGGGGCCCTTCTTTGGAACCAGAACTGGATATGCTCAAGTTCCAATCGCGTTTATGACCGCCTTTCATGGGCAGGCACAATCAGCGACATCCAAAAAGCCGGCTCATCCTCTCTCAGAAGATGGACAGATAAAATCAGAAGTAAAGTAATTCATGATTATTCTGGTGATACAAGTTAAAAGCGAAGTTATAGCTCTCTGATTTGTGGCAATGGTCATTTGCTAGCCGTGACACTGTTGAGTCAAGACAGAAAAATCCTTAGCATGACGGAGGACATCATTAGCCTTACTACCTAAGCTGTTTTTTCAAGTGCACTTACGATATGGTAAATCTAATAAAGCTCACTGTTAAGTAAACAACCGAACAGACACGCAAACACTGAGTTGAGACATTTTGCAAAGAATTACATAGAGCATTTTACTTTGCCTTCTCTGAGGTAATTGATTTGCAGCCTTCACTATTTAGGAATCGTTGATTTTTCTATTGAAATTGAGAGGGTTATTGTAAGTTGAACGTAAATGGTCTGAAAATGTCTTTTTATCTTAGGTGAGGCTCAAACTTTTCTACAGCTATGTTGTAAAATTGTCTAGCGACCGAACTATTTTATACTCCAATGTTCTTTCCGCTAAAGTGCTCAGGCAATGATGAGTGCGTATGTGAAGTGTTCACCACGAAGCTTCTACCAGGTCCAGTATGTCTATTCCCCACCCCGAAAGCGTACGGGGCTTTGGGAACGGTTTATTTGTATTGTCCATACAGTGGTATCACTAGCTCTCGTTCCTCATTGAAATTTCGTTTCCTAATTTTGTACGAGCAATTGTAAAAAGGCTTCTCACAATTGCTTAAGTGCCTCATGCTTCTTCAAGCGAGGATTTCAAAGAAAATTATTGTCGGACATTATTCAGATCCGCAGTGGATGAACTTCACTGGTTCGCCGTATTGTTACTAACAACGGTAGCATGGTGTCTTAGTGAAAGAATGAAATTTTCGAAGATGAACAGCAGTGCAGAAGAAACTGATGTCCAGAGAGTAGGTTGTCTGCCGAGTTTCACGAACGGTACGGTCATGACGAGAATCGGATCAGCAGCAAATATTGAAATAAGAGACATTACCAACTCTCTGAAAAACCCCACGATACACAATGGGAATAAACCATGTGGCGAGCAAGCTAGTTTTCGGTTATTCGCACTAATACCAATACTTAGGGATATATTTGACTAACAAAATAAGAAAAGCGAATGATGATCCAAATCTGTCTCTGCACGCGCGTGTGTGCATGTGAAATTGATCACAATATGGAATGTCCAACTGGTTGCACACGTGTTCGGGAAAAAGACATGGGCCAAGGAAAATGAAGTGCTTGCATTAACTATTTCTGAGCACGCGCAAGAGGTAGGGGAATTGTGAAGACGAATATTCACGGCTTCGGCCGTGGCTAAAATACGACATTTGACAAATCTTGATTGCTTTCTCCCGACTTTGTAAATGGTGCAAACAGCGTCTATCACCTCCACCGAGTGGTATGACTCAACAATGAGTGAGCACACGGTACTCGTAATTGTCTCAATTGCTCTCGTGTTCCACCAAACCGGGTGGTGTTCACGAACGCGTTCAGATAAGCGCCGAGAAGTGAGATCAATGATCCCAGTTCCACAGGAACATGTAAATGAATACACACAAAACAAGGTTGCAGAATTCGGCATTATATCCTTCAATCAAAAACACATTATCGGTTTGGAAACGAACAGGACTTGTACCTGTGCAGCGAAGCATGTTCTTCTGATTACTCCTCATAATCTTCGTCAGATCATTTCGGCTTCCGTTTCGCCTTGATCATTCCACACACTGATCAATTTCACATGCACACACGCGCGTGCAGAGACAGATTCAGATCATCATTCGTCTTTCTTATTTTGTGAGTCATATATATCCTTATATATCGGTTTGAGTACGAATAACTAAAATCGAGCTTGTTCGCCACGTTGTTCATTCTCAATATTAATAACCCTCTTGGTAGAGATGTAGGGGGGAATGTAACTGTTTATAAAAGGTTTTTCAGGGGAAAATCTTCCGCGTATGTACAACGGGGTTTGCTATTCTGGAAATGAGAAATTACTCAATCAGTAAATTTGACCAAGTAACGGGTACTCACAGTTTAGCTAACCGAGCAAATAAAGAGAGCGGCTCAGGAAGTTCGCCCTCTAAAGGAATTATAGCGAGAATATAGATGCGGAGTGACTACAAACATATGTATCGAAAAAGCGAACCTTCAACCGTGTACACAAAAGGACGAAAGACTCGTGTATGAGTGTGTCAGTAGAACCCGCTAAATACAGTTGTAGTGCAAGTCGTCGTTTCTGAATGCACTGTGAAAACGATAGATTTAGACTGGGAATAGACGAATAAAAAAGAGGATGAACTAATTTTCGGTTGCTCATAAAATGAAACGGTTTTTTGAATTCACGTATTGCTAAAGGAATGTGGACGTCAAAAGGAACTTTACTTTCTTACAGAACAAATTGTGCCTGTACCTCGTAGCTTCGCAGGTCTAATGATGTTTTCACACTACTGCTACAATACGACAGTCTACATAATGTATGGCTGTCCTTTTTTCATTACAGCATAAAACGATTGCAGTCGATGCCAGTGGAAACAGTTAAATCGGGCGGAAATTACTTAAAATAAATGGAAATACTATTCGGTTTAAGCTTGGGACTCCTTTCAAGCCTAGAATCTGTTCAGATAGACGGAAAAAGATAAACACTGCCTAATCTTTCCAAGAAAAAATCTGGCTGACCAGTATTAAACGTGAGGAATTGAAATCATATGTGGCAAAGAAACCTGCGTGTGGGTAACGAGATGAGCTACAACCCGTGCAAAATGATGCAGCACAAAGGATAAACAAGCTAGATATTTGTTATCATCGTGATATTGATTACAGTATGAATGGGTCTTCCAATGGAAATTGCATTACTAAAACACCACAGCCTGTAAAAAATCTGCTAACATTTATAAGCTGAGTCGTGGTTTGCGGAACACGAAATTAATATGAAATTCTGCACTCACATAGTTGACTTACACTCTATCAACAGGCACGTTTCGCGTTCTGCAAATCTGATTCAAGGTCACTTTACCCGTTTGGTTCGGATCGAACATTTGCTGCCATTGCTAAAGACAAGAAAAGTGTGATTTTTCGGGAAGCATTGATAACCGACCAATGGGTGTGTGATTCAAAGACAATCAGGTACCGCATGTGAGACTTTGGAAATTGATTGACAAAGTGATATTCTAACTTGATGTGGAGTTCCAAATGCAGTGGAAAGTTCGAGAACTAAAAATCCGGGCTGTTGCACAGACGCAGATGTTGTGTTTCCAAAAGCTACAGCGTAACCGGGATATGTTTGGAAGTTGTGGATACTGAAATTTTTTTGGTCACTGTAGTGTGACCGATCTGTTCCCGGTAAACGGAGATCCTTGTAGCTGGCCCCATAAACGAATCTGCTTTCGATTCGAATAGTCAATGAGTAATGTGATATCTTCGAGCCGTGCACCAGTAAAGAGCCATGACAAGGTGGTGAATCTGTCCCGTTCATATAAGATTTATCAGTATTACATAGGTAAATTGTGATCGAACCGGACTTACATGAGTGGGAATGTTTTACAGTAACAATTGTGTTTCTCACGCTGGTTTTCAAAGTTTTTGACGTCAACAATAATTTATATGACATTTTATCTTCTACTCGTCTAAATCGGTTATACGCCAATAATACCTATTAGGTTTACTCTTCTCTTCAGTATGAATTTGGCATGACGAGCAAGCATCGTGAAAGAAGAAGGAAAACAGTGTGGAAAAATTTCGAGAAAAAGGAGTAGTCAGCAGACAACTGGCGACAGACTGTCCTTTTACTGGAGAAGCGGATATCTTGTACGAGGTTCGTTAAACATACACACTGTTTGTGACATTGGAGAGAGGTTTTTTTTGAAAACCAGAGAATTCCGTTACTTTTCCCAAGGGAAGAGGGATAAACTATCTGTTAAATATTTTTCTACAACCATTGCTCGGAATCTCTCCGTCAACGAGAACTCCTTGTTTGCTTTGTTCATGTCAACCATGGGTTCGCAAAGGGACCAGGTGGGCAAGAAACCAACATGCTGAACCTAGACAATGATGCTAACGGCATCACAATAGGAAATAACGCTCGAAAATCAGTACATATTATAGAGCCCAAAGACCAGTGTCTTCCGTGGGGGTTGCTTGTTTTCGATACGCACAATACAAAAAGCAGAAAACTCCATGAGCACAAAGGCTCAGGAAGTGCATTTACAGGATCCTGAATTTACATCAGTCGAACATCTCTATGGCTGGTAACAGTATGCTCACTACAATATAAAAAGGAGTAGACTTCCTAGCAAATTTAAGTAAGCTACTGCGAAGAATGATGGCGCAAGGTAAATTGTGTCTTAATCCAGCCGATTCACAGCTGGCGATATGAGCCCAGCAAAAAATGACCACATGGTTCAGCCACGAGAGATTTCGAGTTTCATCGCAGATCATTTTAGCCATCGGTTTTAACGGAAAATTATATGGGGAAGATTAGGCGGCTCACGACTTCTTGACTCGTGACGAGGATTGCCTAAGAAAAAGTTCCAGTAAGTTTGATTTCACTAAACAGACACAAACCTTACCCCGGTCTGTGAGGGCTGCTTTGAATCACGGCTAATTTAGTCGGTGGAATGTTATCAACGACACCCCGAACCAAGCACAATACGTCCTACTCATAAAGTGAAAACTTCCAGTTTCTCAAACTAGAGTTTATTGAAAAAGGGTGCTTTTCTTTCGGATAGAAATGCAATGTCATTTGCCATAAAACACGGGATACGTTGCAGCTCTGGACATAGCTGTTTACTTGATGTGAGCACCTACAAAAGAGAAACCGTAGGAAATTTAACAGCCCCATTTTCATTGTGGTGGATAACTGACTTCCAGTGCTGTAAAAATGACGTTGTGAACTTCATTCACGTTTGATTTCGGTGGCCAAGGTTTGATGTTGTATGCATGCAAGAGACTAATTCCGAAAACTCTTTGTGGCAGATAAATTATGACATAATCTGTATATAATTTTCAGGTGTATTGATTCAAGACGAAGAGGCGTGTGGTTCTTGAGTGATCTAAATCTCCTTCACTCAATCAGCAACTAATCAAATAATTCTGGGATTTCTCGGAGCAACATTATTTCTTGTATTCTTTAATTTGGTTCTTTCTGGAGCCTTTTCCTCTCCTGTGAGTTTCCATTTGGCGGTTATTGACGGCTAGGTTTGCTTGAAGTTTTTTTTGCCCGTGAAGTTATACTGTCATCCACAGAAAGCTAACTCTTTAGCTGCTTCCAATATTTCCGGATTACCATGGACTGCATTTCGGTAAAATTTGAAAATGAACTTATAGCTTGGTCAGAACTGGTTTCGCTGAATGAGAAGTCCACTTTCTGGTCGAGGGTGTCACCGTTTTGTAAAATTACAGCAATACATGATGTCATTGGAACTTTGGAACATAGGAATTCTCGAAGACAGATAATTTCGCACACCATTCTTTTGACTTCATAAGGATGAGGTAGAAGCTGAATAAAACACTTCTTGATTATTCCTAGTTGGTCTTCTATAGGACGAAGGTTGGTCGCTTGAACCTGTGCAAATCCTCTAAACCTCTGCTTCATGCCAGGTAGGCAAAAACTGAACGTGCCGTTTCGCCATTTATTTCGTTGCCGGATAGACAAAGCTCTTACAAGACGCGGATTGTAACTCTTCTGGTTAGGCTAAATCCAGTTGGTCTATCGGTTCCGTGCGGTTACCCGTGAATTGGATGAGACGTCAACTCTCAGCGAAACAGGAGCACGGAACGAGGGAAAAAAATAAAATTAGCGCCAACATACCAATAACAAATAGGTGACCGATAGATGTTTTACGATAAATCGAGCAACAACCGGTGTGAATGCCGTGCATCGTTCGCTTCTAAACAAATCGATTTGTTCTCCGAACTTCCACGAACAAAGTTTTGCGCTGATGCTGAAAACTGCTCACGCTTTTGTGTGTTGCTGACATTTACTTTCTCTATGCAACTTTCCTGAAGTCCCTCTTGACACTACTGGACAGCTATGTTTTCACCTAATAGCCTGAGAAAAAGTAATCAATCAACAACCTACTTGCAGCTCTACAGGCAAACGAATACTTAAAAGCTTTTATGTAATCAAACTACTTATGTCACAGCAACAGGTTAACGACTAACTGTTTTCTGTTTGAGTTTCCATTGCATAATATTCTACTTACTTCCTGATGAGTAATTTTGTAAATTATTTCCACAGAGACGGGTTAGTCAAATTACTGTCCACCTGAGATCAGATGCACGTCCAAAATTGTTGCCATTGTTAAAAAGGGGCTGTACTCGCAGCTCAATTTGGTGTTCTATACCAGTTTTCGATCTCTCACATTGGTATTCGATTCGCAGATTCGTAGTCACAAGTAAAGTGACATCATCATCAACACCATGAACATCATCATCATTTTCATCGTCATCCGAATCATCAGTATCAGCATCACCATCATCGGCGTCACCTCAGACGATGATTAGATGTTTTCAATCTAACTACTAAGGTCAGTATGCAAGGAGGCCAATTTCACTGTTTACACAGCACGCCATTCGGATCAGCAGAACGAATTTAAGAAGAGTGCATTAGAATTCTGTTCGCTCGTAAATGTGATAAATTATAATAGATTTTCTGAAAAATCCCTCAGAACAAATTTACAACAAAAACTTGGCGAAAAAGCTCGTACCGATACCAGTGCATGACCCACAAAATAAGAAAGACGAATGATGATCTGAATCTGTCTCTGCACGCGCGTGTGTGCATGTGAAATTGATCAGTGTGTGGAATGATCAAGGCGAAACGGAAGCCGAAATGATCTGACGAAGATTATGAGGAGTAATCAGAAGAACATGCTTCGCTGCACAGTTACAAGTCCTGTTCGTTTCCAAACCGATAATGTGTTTTTGATTGAAGGATATAATGCCGAATTCTGCAACCTTGTTTTGTGTGTATTCATTTACATGTTCCTGTGGAACTGGGATCATTGATCTCACTTCTCGGCGCTTATCTGAACGCGTTCGTGAACACCACCCGGTTTGGTGGAACACGAGAGCAATTGAGACAATTACGAGTACCGTGTGCTCACTCATTGTTGAGTCATACCACTCGGTGGAGGTGATAGACGCTGTTTGCACCATTTACAAAGTCGGGAGAAAGCAATCAAGATTTGTCAAATGTCGTATTTTAGCCACGGCCGAAGCCGTGAATATTCGTCTTCACAATTCCCCTACCTCTTGCGCGTGCTCAGAAATAGTTAATGCAAGCACTTCATTTTCCTTGGCCCATGTCTTTTTCCCGAACACGTGTGCAACCAGTTGGACATTCCATATTGTGATCAATTTCACATGCACACACGCGCGTGCAGAGACAGATTTGGATCATCATTCCCCTTTCTAATTTTGTGAGTCATCTATATATCATTATGTATTGGTATTAGTAGGAATAACTGAGAAGGGGCTTTTTCACCACGATGTTCGTGGTAAGTTTCTTCGTGTAATATAGATGAAGCAGTCACTTCAAAACTACGATTACGTAGCTGAGGAAGAAATGTTTAGTTTAGTAAGTTTACTGTAAACAATATCGTTCCGTGAATAGATGCAAGCCGTACCACTGTTCGAATGAACCTAATTCATCATCATTCCACTTGCCGTCGTTATGTGTGTAGTCAAAATTTATGGGCAATAACATGACTCAGCCTCTCAATGCTGCTTCCGAGTTTAAGAAGTACAAATTTCAATCCACATTGGAATCCTAAATAACAGCGTATTTCCATCACAAACGTTTGATTCTGACAAACCACCTAGTTTATCCTTGCAAAATATAAAAATATATTTATCTATTTACCGAAATTCTTGATTGTAAACGCATTTTGATGACTTGCTTGCCTCAGTCGTGCTCTGTAGTTTATCATAAGGTGCCACTAATATCTTCACCGGAAAGGACAGAAATATATCCACTCCAAAGTGCACTAAATTAGAAATCTACTTTTTTACGGAATTTGGCATTGCAACAAGGGCACGCTACACCTAGTTTATTACTTGAGCTAACAAACCTGTGAAAACAGAATTGACGAAAACCGGACTGGAAAAGTACCTTATTCTTCCATAAAACACTCATCCACCATTTAAGCTTCATTGTTCCTGAATACTGTTTGGCATTTCACTTCATCTTTTTGTATTGCTTACTTCATTAGTTCACTTCCAAAGCTAAAATAACATTTAAAATACATTGCAGATTCCCGCATGTTAAGAATCAGCTTCTGGTTTGATCGCTTCACCTCAAATCGACAAGCGTCACTGGCTTTGGTCTCCAAAATATATTTCTTTGACCTCTCAAAGATGGCATCCTTGACGAGTTTCTACTCAGACAGAAACCGACGTGTAACCAAACTAATATAAATGGCCTAGAGATTCTAGTTACGTGATCAGTTTAAAGGGTAATGTAGTTGAATCATTTTGAAATAATACAAATATCCTAGAATGTAATCAGTTTCTTTATTCAGAAATGTGGATCTCACACTATCTTTACTATGGCTAAGTAAAAATGTCCATTATTTTTGTTGTGGAAAATATTCTCTGCCAAATAAAATACCATTAAACGAAGTAGGGACAATGGTCAGTATACGCAGTGGTTCATCATGCAGGGTCAACGATCAGCCCACCGTCAAAAACCACGGAAGCACTGTACTGCTGCATGGATAATTTATCCTTTTTGGGGATAATCAGAGGTACCGTTTATACACCGGCCACGAGAAAGCGTGATATCATGCACTGCAGACGGTAACCAAAACTGTGAGAGCCAGCCTAGATAGCCTGATGGTGGAAACGTTCACTGAAAATCGTTCACCTCATGTTTGATTCGGAATGTAGGCTTCCTGGTTAGGCAGAGTTGATGATTGCCTACGGGAGTGAAAGAGCTCTACAGGGCTTCCATGTGATTCAGTGAATACCGGAGTCTTGATATTGCATTTTGAGTCAGATCTTAAATCAAATGTCGCTCACACTTCTTTGCTAGTCGGTCATCGTCAATCTGACTGACTGTATCTCACGGGGAATTCTCTAAGTAATCCTTCAGTTCAAGTTAGAATTTAATTAAGTAACCGTTTCATTATTACTAGAAAAGTCTGTAATTATCTGGTGAAGAAATTTGTTTAAAACCCATCAAGGCAAAGTTGTTAACAAATTATGTGTTTCTTGCCTTCAAAGAAATGGTGGAAAATTAAAAATTAGTTTTATGTTTCACAGCTGGTGATAATAATTTTGGAAAGTATTTTTAGTATATCAGCGTAAGCAATGCAAATATAAATG
Source organism: Fasciola hepatica (assembly GCA_948099385.1). NCBI lineage: Eukaryota > Metazoa > Platyhelminthes > Trematoda > Plagiorchiida > Fasciolidae > Fasciola > Fasciola hepatica. The sequence goes on along the minus strand of CANUEZ040000019.1, from coordinate 3,110,135 downwards.
CTTCATCAATTGTTCAGTTGTTTTTTATCGGTTCACTAGTTCTGTGGTAAATGCCCTCATGCCTTTGATCTTTTGTTCAATCGGCTGTTCTTCTCCTCTGGACAACATAATTATGGCTTTTCTTTCGTATCGTTCAGAAGATGCTTTGAGCTGAAGAATGTTTCTACACATGTACTGACTCTATGACTTCTGTGGGAGTGTTGTCAAAGAGACGAACTATCCCTAGTAAGGGACAACCTAGCGGAAATGAACTTCTTTTGACAGAGTTCAAAATTAGGACTCATACTTATATGGAAATAATTTCCGGTTGGTTTTCAAGTTGAAATTGATCCATACAGGCTGCGTAAGCATTACTTACCAGAAAAATCATTCAGAAATGCATGTCAAACGAGAGGTCTGCTAGAATATTATAATAACTGCCCTCGAAAATATCAAAACTCACAGGTTCTATCGAAATTCGAATAAACCCGTAGTCTGTGGAATTATCCTGTCTCGTGTATAAAACGTTCCACCCTGATGGAAAGCTCTTTTGATAAGTGGACCTACCACTTCATAACTATTGAAAGCAACGTCATTCATTCTGGGTGACCTTCTCTCTCTGTGAAGAGCTCAGTCTGACAAGTTCACTAATTGACCCATCTTTTGCACAGCATCGGCCCATAAACACGTGAGAGAGTGAGCTACAAATGGATGAAAAATGTGTGCTCGTTTACGCGCTAGCTGAGTTCATGTGACAAACAATCCCCAGCAAGTACACGGAAGATTATTGTGAAAGGTGTGGATTTCGCGGCCTCTAACCTGAAGATAATCCTAAATCTACATATAAAACTCACTTTGTGATCACCTCTAGCTAATCAGATCAGAGGGGTTTTTTGATGAGAACCGGTAATTTACTGAACTTATAAGGTGAAATTTCTGGTCTGCTGGAAGAGACACTTTAAGTCACCCCGGATAACGGCCTGTCAGTTGCAATTCTGGACTCAATTTTTTACTCGACAGCCTCCGGTCCCCTTTGTGACCTGATTATTTAGGATAACACATACATATCACAGGCCTAAAAATGTCTACAAGTGTATTAGATTGTGATGCACAGCAAATATTTTCTCCTCAAATTGCTTGAGTTTCGTGATTTAATTTGAGTGCATTGTGGCATCGGTGGACGACAAGAATTTTATAAAAGTTCACTCTCATTTTAGTTGATTCTGTACGGCTCTAGGGATGTCTGAATGTGTGTGAACTTGTTCGCCAAGATAAAATGTTCTGAGCAGTGTAAGCTTTGAAATATCTGTTTATGAAAATAAGAGTAAATTTCTGAATCGGATCATGTTTATTATTCTGAGTTATGTGAAGAAAGGTTTCTGATTTAAAATGTTTTTATAGAAACAAGTTTTTGAGCTTAAATACATTTGACGATTATGGAAAAAGAAATTCCTCCATAGCTGGAAGATTTTCTTTGCTGGTGGCACCTCGATTAGTGGCAAAACCCTGACCTCTACGCCTGAAACATTAGCCGAGTTCTGTGAAAATATACCATCTGTGTAGGTAACAGTTATTTCTGATGAAGCCGCATGCCATGTTTCACAAGAGATTTTAAATATAGTCTTTCAAAACCACCTGTCTGTTAATTATCCACTTCTATACTCGTACAAGTGTGTACTATATCAATGCCCAGTTCATATATTTACCCGTCAATAGCCCATTTTTAAGGATAATCGAAGAAATGCTCGCAGTTTTGAAGGAAGAGGCTAGTGGGATACCCGCGCACTGGCTATTAGTGTCAAAATAATTGAACATGTGACGGAAAAGGAGATGAAAAATCATCTCACAACCTACCTGGTGAACTCTATAAAGAATAAAAGGAGATAAGCCCTGAAGAATATGAAGAGATAAAATGAATATTTTGGTGTACGGATGATGTATTTTTTAACAATGTGAATGACCTCAATATAGATAGATCTTGTTTCATTTTCGCTCAGAGGCTCAAATTTCGTCGTAGTTGTGGCCGACCAGTGAGGGCACAAATCGGGTTCCATTTGGATTTTCAGTCTTGTTCCTAGCCACAATAAGATAGACCCCAGGGTGTCACTGTCTTGGAGCCTTGTCACCATTTTGCTCACTATTGTGGGTATACAGTTATATAGATCTGCCTTTATGCTGTTCTGTACGAGCAAAAAATGTGAGTACTAGCGCCCTTCTACATGAGTTTCGAGAAGGCACCAAAACGGTGATACTGCATGAACCAATCCTTCAAGACTCTTTTATATCCAACACTTATGAAACTTTTTATCACAGCAACCAGTAATTTGTGGAATACTGTTTGGAAGGTTTAACATCTATTGAGTTCGTTCAGATGGGTAAATTTGCTTACTTCAGCGGTTTGTTACAGATTAAGCCATTTCTAAACAATAGTCGTATTCGCAGTATATGTTTGTTGACACGAAGAACCCAGATCTTGCAGTTTACACATCCAAAAGTCCAACACTGCTAGCCGGAATCGAACCGGCAACATTTCACTTACCGGGCAGATGCTCTACAATGTGAGTACTACAGATACGGTCAACTGAGTGTAAATAACGCAAGTGAATCTTGGTTTGCGTACAAATCGACATTTGCTTGAGATATTCGTCCCATGACAGGTCTTACCGCAATATCTAAGCTGGTAGGGCACCTATCTGGTAAGCAGATGGTCGCTGGCTTGATTCCGGTTAACCGCATCAGAAGTCGGGATGCAAAAGATGTCTTCTGTTGTTTAGAAATGACTTGATCACCTTTTTCTCCGTATGAATATCAAAATTTTGCACATTGAAGATGTAGATTTCACTATGAAGCTGAGACGTTTCACACTCTCGCACATAAACTAGTATTGATGCGGTCTCCATTTGGATATCATTTTGAATGGCTTATTATCTACACATCTGCTTGCCACTGCAGCTCACTATCGAGTATCCTGGATGTTTATTAGCGACATCAAAAATATGCTTTGGAGATTATCTGCAAAATGTCTCGATACAAAGTCATAAGTTGTACAATATCTTTACAGACTGGCAAGATTTTTGAGCGATTTTTGTTTATCAGCTAGTATATTGTTGTGCTGGTAAAAAGACTACTGAAATCACACTTGTCCGATGTATATCTTCTTTGAAACAAATGAAAACTTTGGCATAACTATCTCATTATCAAATGTGGCCTAAAGAGTGCTTGTGGAGACGGCAAACAGTTTCCCTGATTTTTCTTCACACGGAATCCGTGGCACGGAATAAAACAAATCTTTGTTCGATCAGAGCCTTATTCCCTCGACAGCATCTGCATTTGCTTTGACGTCTGTGTGATCGGACATTTTGGCTATGCAGCACCCGATTTATCGAAAACAGTAAATGATACTGCACTTCTCTGGCCACCTGGAATTCATCCTCTACAAGGCTACGGGTAATTTTGTCTATTTGGCTCAAGATAAAATACCATAAGTTTTGTGCTCCTATTTTGAAGTTGTGAACGACATAGAGCCAATCTGCATCAGTGAAATAGATTATCATTATTATCACTAATAAAATGCTTCACGATTTAAAACTCGGTTTCCGTCTCATGTGCAATCGTTTTGATTCGTATGTCAATTATCTTGCCAGTGCACATTTGCTTCAATGGTCTTGATGGGTGTTGTCACTTTTCATGTAATAGCGTACTCGGCTATTATCACATGTCGTGAAACTGGCTTCACAAGTTTATCCATTTTCCTTATCAGTCTCACTATTTTATGACCTTGAACCCCCAAAACCTCACCGATTGGGACTACGTATGTGCCACTCGGGTATATACAGACAACTTTTGCCACTTTATGTTTTGTATGATCTTGAAATAAAAGTGTCATTCATTTCGTACCCATCGGATTCAAATTCGTCGTTTTTTCCTCATCTATTCAGCGTTTATTGTTACCACTTCATGTTAAATCGGGTGATTTTGCTTCCTGTCAATAATGTATACCAAGCAGCCGATACCTTTCTAGAGTCGAATCACTGGTTGTTGCTTTCCTTCAGTTATTGTTCCCGCTGTGTTTTGTGTTCACACAATCTCTGTGTACAATTAAGTGTCAAGAACCAGTCCAAGGAAAGAACGTTAAATACACTGGTACTCTATTGTACTCCATGTCACCAAAGATCCTTGTTTAAAACAAGTTATTTGTTGTGCATTGAAAATGAGACCTGGTAACCAGGTAACATATTTTATCTCTTACGAATGCATATGATTGGTAGATGATGGATGGTTCCCAGATGGTATGGGACGTAAGCAAAACAATGCATAATTATCTCTGACTTACACCCAGGGTTTTTGGCCGGCATGTCCTGATGCTGGATTATTTGTCTCATTCAAGTACATACTCATGTTCAAATAAACTCCTGCGCTAAGTGATTTCTTATTTAAACCTTCTCCACTTCCCAGTGCTATTCTGCTTCACAAAGTTATGGTGCATTTCATGTATCTCAGGACTCAGTTCCACTAATTCATCAAGTTCATTTCACGAACTTACCCAGGCGTAGGAAGAGTCGAATCCTTTGGATGCAAAGTAGGACGTCAATTCCTCAACCGATACACATTCTGCAATATGAAGGAAAAAAACGAACGGCATGACGTTATAGATACATAAGCAAGTTAGTTTTTCGGGATAATGAATGCAACTTTTATGTTCCCCATGATAATTATGCTGCTCCTGCTACTGATGATGGTAACCATGCGCGGGACCATTATTGTCATTATTTGAATGATTCGGAGGTAGATACCTTATGTAATTTACTTGTTACACAGAACTGAGTACCCTACTTTTGTCACTATGCTGTTTGGATTGATATTAGTCGGTTTGATGCAGTCCTTGATTCAACCGTTCCTTGTTGAAACCGAACCACTCTTTCATAAGCTTGACCAGGTGTACGAGCAGCACTGACTTCCTCAGTGCTTTTGGCTGCTTTTTACTCCGCCTATAGTGGTATACGCCGCATTCAGCGTTGCTCTTTGTATATGGTGAATTAGACATCCTAGCAGGACCGTGGATATTCACTCGCAATGGGGGTCATTCCGTACAATTTGAGAATGCGGGACAGGTCATTATAAGAAACTTATTGATCCAGAGGCGGGACCAATATATTAAGCCTTCTATGCTGTTTGCACAGTTGTGAGCTGAATGAATGTCTTATGATCACAATCGGACAACAGCCTTCGTGCACTAAACAGTTATTTTATCTTACGGAACAACGTTCAAATCAGAGAGAAGTACAAATAGTCACCTTAGTATTACTTCACTGTGCGAAACCCTTGTGATAGTTTCGTGTGAGAACTACCAGTCGAACCTGGTTACTCATTATGATATCAGCTCGTCGTCCGTATGTGTCGAAACTGTGCTTCTCATAAGGGTGTTATTTTCGTAGGTTATTGAGATTGTTCAACACGGTTGTTTTACATGGAAACCAAACGAAAAGCTATAAAGAAAGAATTGGAACACCTGACTTTGAACCGCACAAAAAAGACGTAATCATGTTTCCATCAAGTCGCTATGGCCAGGTTTGTAAAACTAACCAACAACCACCAAGCTGAGCCATCGTGTTCGTCCTTATTTAGTCCAACCCTGGTCCATTTCATACGTCAGATTAGTCGATTCTAAAAAGGAAGCAGAAAAATCTGCACTAGCCAAATCCAAATTTCCCAATCTTCTAGTTTAGGAGGCAGTTACATTTTTGATGTTAGTGACAATTCAGCGCTAACAGGTCGGATCATAAGGAAGCAATGAATTGTGTTTTCTGTGATCATTAAGATCACAAATAGGAGTGAGACTTATTCAGAGGTAAAAAATTCGAGGCTGACAGGGGAATCACGGAGAAGCTTAGTGATAAATCAGGTATATTATGATAATGGTGATAATAATATGAACGATAATAGTTACCAACTCGTCTTCATCATTGTGTCATTACTGTTTGTAATCAGACAGCAAAACCACACTAGTTCCGTCAGCTGAAGCAGCTGAAGTGACGCTGGTGTGAGAGGAAATGCCGAACTGCTACAAGATTTGAACTTGCTATGAACACATACACCGATTATCATCGTAAGAAATAAAGTGATTAAACATCATCTGTGTTGGGTAACAAAGAAATCGATCGCATACTTGTATTGGATGTACCGTCAAAGTTTTCTAGTTCTCTGATTTTGAAGTGTAGTACAACTGTTGTTGCCAGTACATTTATTTTGATTCACACACTTGGAGAGGTTCAGGTAAATATCGGTACAAAAACGAAGCCTGTTATTGTCTTTCACTCAGGCAGCTGTAATCCGGACAGGACACCATAGGCAACTGGAATCAACAACAACAGGCAGTTTTCAAACTTGAAATATAAATGCTTTTTGGTGTACAAATATGATTTCATTCCCGGAGGTGTCGTAGCCTTTTAAAACATTGAGTGCTTCTTTCTCCATTTATAGTCATCCACATGATATCGAAGTCTCAAATGTTATTCTCTAAAGCGGTTGGGGCAAAACTAGTTTGATGTCATGCACGGGAAATTTCTTTTCCCTTATATTAATTTCCAGAACACTTATTGTTTCTGATTGTTGATAAAACAATCTCAATCAAAGATGCGCTTGAACAAGTCAAAAATCATCGTCCCCTTTTATCTAGCTTAACCGCTGTGAGAAAAATTAGCGGTAAGAACTGACACGGGCACACAAAGGAAGAATAATATCATTGGTTTAAGTTCTCAGACTTTGATTGCAGAAAAGCTTTGGAGTCAATATACAGTGAATGTTGTCTTATTGGAAGACCCGAATTATTATTTCTATGCAAGTTTAATACTTGAACAATAGCAATCTACAGATAACAGATGAACAGCTGTAGTATGTGAAATTCTAAAACATGTACCTAAAGTTGGAAAACTCATGTGCAAACTCTGTTCGTGAAAGAAAACCTAGAGAAACAAATAGCGCTGGGTTCGCATATATATCGGATACAGCTTCTACGACTGGTTTAGCCCAACACGATTATGAGTTTACAGTTGTACGGCGAGGGCCAGTTTAATCACCAAGTATGTCCTTTTGCACCACCCAGTCTTTCGCTAAAAGCTTCGTGTCTTTTCTTGTTGCTGGAAGTGAACTTTACACTGAAATGTGGTAGTTTTGGTTTTGGCCTTTATGAAGGAAACCGGTAAACTGGATGGCGAACAGTGCATAAAAATTAGCCGTATACGCAACCAGATGAACGTGCTTGGTTGGCTTTACATTAGGACACAAAACGTACCATGTGAACTTGCCGAATCAGGTCGATCAGATAGCACAACAGCAATGAAGACAGAACCAATATAACCCCTTATAGTCAGCCTTTTAAACAGATCAAGCTTGGAAAAGAAAACGATCAGCTATACAAAAATTGCCAACAACCGAACAATTTCGACTTGGTTTAAGTACAGCTCTGGTGAGGCACCAGATTAGCATGCTCTCCCCATATCTTTTTGGTCCATGGGCAATAGCATATAATTTCAGATATGTGAGGGTCGTTCGGGAACAAGCTGCATAACTCAGAGCTTAAAAACGTGGTTTTATTTACGAAAAAGATAAATTTAATTAAGAACCAACGGATGTAGGTATTAAAAATTGATTTAGGTCACACGACTGTTTTTTTTGCCCTATCTTTTGATTAGTTTGATATCATAGAAGTTTAGTTTATTCAAAAATAAAGTAGACACTCAAAGAGCTTGTTGAAAAAGTAATTCTTTCTAGAATAGCTAAATTGTCAGTTTTTTTATGTCAAGCCCTTGGACTTCGGTCCTAAAAACACGAAATTCCACTGAATATTTTCCGATATTTTAGCGGCAGTTAAATATTGGGAAAACTGTGAACAGTGGTTGGAGCCCTTACCCAGTCTATTTGTCTAGTGTCCACTTGGGGCAGCATTAGAAGCAAACCACCAGTTTCAAAACATTTCATAAGCTAATTTCACTCTTGGTTTTTAATTGAGGAAGGGAGAAGGAAGATGAAGCATTGGATGTGCGCTTTTTGCTTACTGCTCTCTACTGAAATGAATCAAGTGGACCCGGTGCTTCAAAATGCCTAAAAGAACTTTCACAAAGGGATTGCGATTTGCGACAGTGTTAAACCATGGTCTTTCACACGAAGTCACCTCGTTTCAAGTCACCTGAGTATACTAGTTGGATCACCGATCAATAATATTGTAAAGACCAGATGGAAAGCTTCCATTTTGTTGTTCGTTTAGTTTAAGTGTTGGTGCGCTTTGATGCACTTACTGAGCCTTGGCTTGAGGAGTCTTTCTTTCGTGCGTCAGCAGATCACATATACGCAGGCCTCGTCCAAAGAACGTCGCTTTGGCATCCTCGCCCGGACTCCGTCGGATGATTATGAAGTGGTGTGACCGACTTGTGGTCCCCATGGATTTAGTACCCCTGTAGTGTGTTGGAGGATTACTGAACACTGAGGACGGTGTTCTTCCTCTGTGGGGCGCGGTGTCGGGCCGGATTGGAGGCTGTCATTTTGTAGTTCGTTCAACGTAAGTGTTGGTGCCTATTGATGCATTTACTGAGCCTCAGCTCACGGACTTCTCTTTTTTTCGTGCTTTAGCAGATCGTACACAGGCAACCCTCGTCATAATATCGTTGTCCTTGCCTGTTACACTAAATTTACTTGAACAAATATGGCTTTACCCATGGACATAGGTATTCATCGAGTGGTATATTATGTCATAAAATACAGTACTACAATTATGAACTTCTCGCTATTTCACTGTTTTATGTCGTGTAAACATGCCATCGGTGGGATCATACAATGAAATTTACGTCTCCGAGTTATTATTCCATCAACTTTTTCCAAGTTAGCTACGTAATGCAAGTGTTGTTGTTACGATTTGAATCTACAACGTTTACATAACTTCTGCTCCTGAATTACTGCGAAATTTGTTTATCACAAACTGTGTGCCCTGATGGATGGGTTTTTTACTCAGGCTTTTACATTCCATCTGGTGGTTGAATACCGCATCAAGTATCTTTGGGCGAACAGAAGACCCATTTTGCTTTTACCAACCTCAGCCACCTATTGCTTTGCTATGATATCCGTTCATCTGGCAGCTGTCTAGCATACACAGACGTGGTCAGTTTCTTATTTTTATACAAATTAGGAACATATCCGGTAGAGGATACGGGGTAGATGAACAATATTTATGCGTCGACCCCCTCTCGGCGTGGTTCTGCATCTGGTGAGCACACCATATCACTAATGATGAGGACAGGTGTAAGTTGCTCAGGGAGGCAGGTGATAGGTGAAGACTTAGTCGAGGTGGTCAGTTTAGTGCAGGGGTAAAACGCAGAAAATCTAGATCAGTGTATTTGGCCAGGTAGGAAATGTTAGAAAACCAGACTGTAGCCCACAGGAACCACCTGGCAGAAGGTTCTTGACACTAGGTAACGTGACTAGTTTCATTTGAACTCTTTGGTCGTGTACACGATTTCATTCCAGGAATTTATTAGTTGTTTGTTTCCAATAATTATTATTCATTTCACTTCTGAGTGGATAATCCTGTAATGGAGACAGACAAGTCTCTTTAACAGTCAGTCCGTCAGCGCCTGCCCAAAACATAAGTCAAATTTCGAGCGAACGGCATCACGAACTTCGGTACAACGGATCGATAAGACGAGAAAGAATTCCCCTCAAGTGTGGGCTGGTTGTATCACTAAGTAACCAATCAGAAGAGACTTTACCCAATGCCCGTTTGAACCAACTAGTTTGTGGTGCGGCTTTTGCTGACAATGACACTTGTAAACCATAAAAAATACCTGTTTTCTGTTAATAAAGTGACACGTTTCGAAGGTGGAAATGTCTTCTTACGAGAGCTAGCCGGAGGAATCAGAACAATGAGCACCGAATTTCAAAGTCAATATTGAAAGCGCTGAACTAGAACGATATTACGAGAATATCACCATGTTTATAAGCGTTCAGTTGTAATATATTGCTTTCTCAATTATTCTACCTTTAGGATAGCATGCATCGAATCACAGAAAACCACTCCCAGTATTTCACTGGCTTTTTACTGTGACAAAAGTTAAAACTTTTTAGTTTTTACATGATCCAAGCACCTTGAGTTTACCAATGTAAAAGATGATTATTTTCTCAGTCGTTCTCGTATTACTTACGTAAATATTCCAACTAAGTTTAGTTTTTTGGTATCCAAAGCACCGTCACACATGTTTTCCAGCAACGACACATGGATTACCTGTCTTCTCACCTTCGCTACGCATTTTCTTAAGGGGGATTGTTGACTAGCGTGAGATCGCCGGGGATGGAAATTGACGGACGATGAGGTTTCGGACAGTTTTCGTAGATTTTTCTTCTGTGAAGTTAATCACTCAGACACTCAGTCAACTTTACCTGGAATGCTGTTAAGCTATCCAGATTAAAAACAATTATTCCGATGGAATATGTATCCACAAATCGGCCAGTGAGTTTTGTCAGTTAGATTTGTCTCAGCGACGACATAAAACGTGTTTTTATGCAAACACTTTCGTAAATCTGTAGAATTTACCGGTAGCTCAAGCAGCAAGAATAACGTAGATAAGGGAAAAGTCACCTACGTATTTCACTCCGCGAGTCGTGATCAAATTGCTTGCCAGAAGTTTCTCTGTCAGCTTAGCTATCGCAATGAGGTCAGAACGGTTACCATATATCATTGGAATACTGCTTCGCGCCTTATTGTACGTTCACACGCGCTATTCGGTCCCAATGGCCCGTACCCCAACAGCTGGTCATTGGTTCGGATCCGCCCAGCAGCATAGACTTTAATATTCAAAATGTAAGCGAACTTTCTATAATCCAAAATTCACATAATGAGGCACCGGTTGTTGAAAGTGACTTCCATCAGGAAGGTTTGGTATCAGAATATTCACTACTGAGAATGAAACTGTTTACGATAATGAAGTGGCCGAAACGAGGGACGGTGTGGGCAGAAGTTGACCGGGTTGCAATGAAAGAGTAACCCGTAGCTCTGTATCCAGTTGCACTTTATTGGCACGCAAACTATTCATGATAAATATACGATGTAATAACTGATTGATCCAGTCCTTGAAAAAGTGTGCTCACCATACCAACTTGCTGCTAATAGTCAGTTATCCGTACTTATGGATGGTTCAGTAAAAGGTAGGCAAGTGAATTCGAACAAATTCACTCGGGTAAAACTTGTTTTGGTCGAACCTACAATTAATTTGTGTTTGTGGGCAATCTGACCAGGTTGTAAAGTCTTGTTCCGGTTACCTCGGTGAAACTGAGACAATAAATGACCATATTTAATTGTCATAATCGATCTAATGTACTCAATGGGAACAACGCATTGCGATGTTCCACTGCCAAGCTAATCATGGGCTTGAAATCTATGGATAGCAACCGAAAATTATACTCTCACGTGTGCAAAACTGGACCTTCTGTTTAGTCACACGATACTGGTGATTAACGTAGATTGAAAATCATAAATAATTTGTGCACTTGTCAGAGAGGACCAAGCATCCGTGATAATAGACGAGGTACTATAAGTTAACCATGTGACGATTGGTTCATTCACATCAATCGGGAGTGGAACTGTGTACTTTTTCTGTTCATAAACCAAGCTACCTCCATTCGATTATGAACCTTGATGACTGTAATTGCTTCACGTGACTCTTAATCAAATGCGATTGAAACGAACTTGATTTGCAGAAAACAGGAACAATTTTCCAAAGCACTTTACCGGATGGTACTGACGTTACTCAGCGATGTATCATTCATTTTGGAAAGCTGATGACCAGGTCTTAGAGATAAACCACTAGCAATGGTACTTGACTAACCAATTATCATTCATGTCCAAAAGACACTGATTTAATGGCAGCATAATGCCCTTCATGAGTCTAACATTATGGAATCTTTGGAATCTTCACACGTGATATAACTCGGGAAACTCGAGAACTTGCACAAACTAGAAAGAAGAATGAATGAAATTGTGTAAGATAAGTAAGGTGCAACTAAACCTTGCTGACAGAAGACATCACTAGCCAAAAGAGAAGGAATTTTCCAAAGACATCCATTCACCAGAAAAGAACTTATTGGTATTAATTCCGTTATAAAGTAACGTATAACTTCCAACGGACCAAGCTTATACGACCTTGATTTAAAGGGCATGTATTCCGTAAAATCTTCAGCAGCTTTATTCTTGTGAGTCCACCATCAGCCACCTTGATCCGTGACGTCTGGAACGAGGAGAGTATTCATTTAGTACGGGACGAGTAATTGATTGTACCCATCTTCAAGAAGGGAATACGCAATGACTGCAGTAACCATTGTGGGATTAACTTAATTCCGATAGTCACCAAAATACTAGCCTTGATTTTCCTGTGCCATCTGACACCGACTGGTGAGAAGACTTCCCACGAACAACGGGCCAGATACCGCCAAGGTCGAGCATGCATCGATAGGAATTTTACTTCTCACCAACTACTTCAGACTCGTCACGCCCACCATCGACCGACAGTAATGGTTTTCCTCGACTTGAAAGGAGCCTTGATTCAGTTGACCGAACAGAACTATTCAGTGCTCTTCAACGAAAAGATATGCCCCAGAATTTCGTGAACTTACTGAGATCACTATACTCTCATACTTCTGGCCATGTAAGGGTTTACGCTGAACTATCCTGTCGGTTCGAAACGACCGGTGGTGTTCGACTGGAAAGTCCCATTTTTCCATTCCTGTTCAACTTAGTCATCAACGAGGTAATGGAGAATGTCTGACCAGACCTTCGGGATGTGGGTATGAAGCCAGCAAACAGTTAAAAGCCGCGTGACCTAGATTACGCGGACGACGTTGTCTGTTTGTTCCAATGCACAGAATATACGCAACGTGAACTGGATAGACTCCCCGAAATAATAGCTCCATTCGGCACGGGCTTCGCACCTTCAAAGTGTAAAGTGATGTTGCAAGACTGAAAGTCAACGATTCCGAGCTAGATGCTCGATGGGGAAGCGGTAGAAATTGTCCACCGCTTCTCTCACCTCGGCAGCAGCTTGACGACGGATGGGAGCACAGTAGTAGAGATAAGCATACGCATATCCAAGGCTCGAGTGGTGTACTCTGAACTAAAGCACTTGTGGCGGTGGCCTGATATTTCACTGAAGTCAAAAGGTCATGTGTACCGTGCCACGGTATATTCAGTTTCGTTGTATGGTTGGCAGACCTGGGGTCTGAGTGCGGAAGATATTCGTCCCCTTCTGCTGAGAAAATATCCTGTGGACTAATATATTGATATATACATATATATATATATATATATATATATATATATATATTGTCAAATGAGTGATCACTTAGCAACCACTCATCCTTGAAAACATAGAAGGCACAGCTACTATGTTCTTGTGAACAGCTATCAACAGTGTACACCTACCAAGCCCCCATTGAAATCCCAACCCAGAGTCAACGATTGTGAGCTAGGCATCGGACCATCAAGTTGTGCGGTCTGATTTTTGACTCTTTTTTAACATCACAGCCAGATGGCGCAGCGCTCATCCTCTGGCTTCTCAAGAGCGTCTACTCGTTGACCGTACAGCGAAAGAAAAGCATTGCGTTGTAAGATACACACAGAATGTAACTACTTAATATGTGTGAGTAGAATATATGAGTTAACCATCTCAATGTCTAGTTGGGCGCTGTTCCGGAACTTTTTATAATTAAATCATTGGGCAGATGAGCACTGAGTCCCTTTACGAGATGAACGGCGGTGACAGCAAGACTGGTCGTGTGATTCGAGGAAATGTTGTTCACCGACCTACGTACTCTCTAATATGAAATGTTTAAGGTGGAATGACAGTTCAAAAGTACCAGCTGGAGATGTCAAGTGAATTAACCTCTCAAGTCATTGATTATATTGGGAATAATTATTACAAGAGAATATGTCAGACAGTACAACATAAAGATGGTCACTAATTGCAAATGTCTTTAAGACAAGGATAAAAAATGGCCCACTCGAATACTGAATCCGAAACTGCTGTCTATGTACATTCTGTATGGATGATACTGGATAGTTGCATTACTAGAGAAGTCAAGCTCATCTCGCACGGAATTGCGATTCACAACAGAAACAGAATCGCCAGCAGCGCGCCTTCGTCGACCCACCGTTGAGTCTCAGACCCTGGGGCGAACGACTGAGATTTGAACTCCAAACCTCCGGGATATTCGGGATGGTTCTCAATGGTCTATGGAATTAGTACACCACATGACATAGCACCCTCCTGCCACTGGCTTTGAAATTTAACAGCTCATTTCTCACACAGCGGGCAACTTTCATGAAGAAGGAATTCTCAGTGAGGGCCTAAGTGCATAGATGACATTCGTTGGACCACCTACGGATTTTGGTTATTATGTGAATAATGGGATATGAGATTTTCGTATCACACGTTCCAGTGAAATTGAGATCCAGTGCTGGAACAGCGCTGTATTGTGTGGTGTTTACGTTCACTTGGTCGTTGAGAGCTAGCTGAGATAGCCGGGCCGTCAAGTGTAAGACTCACCGTCGTTCACGCCGCGCTATAGTCCCGGGAAGGGGGCTCGGGTGATGTGCACTGCTGGTAATTCCTTACAAGGACGAAAAGGGGGTGCAGTTCCTCTATGAATATTAATGTTGAGCTGAGCGCTCTCAATGCATGATGAATTATATTACATACTACATACCACTACTCATACAGAAACAATCAAAAAACAATGGTCTTCTTAGACCTCCGTATGAGCAGTCGTGAAAACGGTTCAGCCAGCCCATCAATATATCAAAAGGCAAAGTTGAGTGGGAGTTCCGTTGATTTTCACAAATTTGTCTCTCACCATTTAGAGGAAGTTGATTTGATGAATAACAGGCAGAGCACGAAGAATTAGTACGATGAAGACCGCTGAAGTAGATCTCCGAACGGTACGAAGAATGTTCTTCCAAAATATCCACCCGGGTGGAGCCATTTGTAACACTGCTTTTGTATTTGATCACATTTTGCGTGAACAGACATCCGCATTTCAGCCAAATGCGAATAAGGATGGAAATTCCAAGAACGTGTGTAATAATAGGAAATCCGTTATACACTATTTTGTCATTCAAATGTGACACATGGGCATGGATTGTGCATACAGAATAGTCAGTGGTCATCAAGAAAGACAAATTCTGGGTGGCTAAGATCCGACTTTGGTTTTTGCGGTTAAAAGACGTAGTATCTAAATGTGAAGCTTTATTCTGTTTATATTCATTCACTTTGCCTTATGGGACAATGTGCATAAGCAGTACGACCAGATGATTATCTACATACTTTGCGGGCACCGCTGTGTATGGTTAACCCCTTACATACCAAAGGGTCCTTGGAGTAATAAAGCAGTGAATGCATTCACAAGCTGATATTTAGTTATGATTAGGGACAGTTCGTTTCTTTGTTCTGGAACATGCCAACATTTTAGAGTGTAAATTTTACTAAGTGAGAAGTAACACTGGTAATTCCCAGGCGATAACCGAAAGGCAGAGTTAGTTCCGGCTTGCAAACTGCAGTCGAATAAAAGAATTTTACAGTTTTTGGGATAAAACTTTCCAATCTCACCGCTGATCGTCAGACGTGTTCATTCTCTCATTCTTTTGAGTGAGTCTCGTCTCTTTTTTCAGAATCGGAACAAAGAGAAAAATAAGACGAAAATAAAAGGTTCGACGTGAATGTTACTCTGAAGCTAATTCAAAGTGGAATGGAATGACTGATAGAGGCGTGCTCTGCTACTTTGAATTTTCAGCTTTTTTCTATTTACTGTACTTTTATCTGATGAAGTTCAACAAAATTACTGTAACCGCCGGAACTGAAACAGACTCACCTTTTCTTTCCGTATCCATAGAAATGAATTCGGTGATCAAAGGATCCGAACCCGGATCAGTCGACGTTTCCATGGGACCGAAGTCAAGAAGAGCCTGCTTGCCTCAAAACGCAAGAATCAACTCCAGTGTTTCACGCGAAATAAGCACGGAGCAACTGGTTATTTCAATGATCTTGCACCAGTCATGCAAATGGATTAGGAGACTCGATACAGGTGAATCCATTATCTTATTATCGCGAGTATCAGTGCCGCAAAGCAATCAATACCGTCAGGTGAGCACATGTACCAATCCCTCAAAAAATACTGGCATTTCACATCATTGCTATTCTCGTGTGT
This sequence comes from Fasciola hepatica, assembly GCA_948099385.1. NCBI lineage: Eukaryota > Metazoa > Platyhelminthes > Trematoda > Plagiorchiida > Fasciolidae > Fasciola > Fasciola hepatica. The sequence continues at coordinate 3,093,917 of CANUEZ040000019.1, read as the reverse complement.
GTGTGTGTTTGTGCAAGTCTACACATGTACGCACGAAAATACAAACAGAATCATCACACTGTGTTTTACTGCTCATCCATTACGACGCAGTCAGATCGTTAGTTAATAAAAACCTCTAGCTCAAAGAACTAATTGCGTCAGTAATTCCGTGCCTACTTGCGCCATTACCGATAAAAAATTCAAATATAACAGTTTTCAGTTAACAACTGTAATTGCTGTATATACTGGCTAGTTGAAATGGGAAAGGTTTCTCCTCGAAACGATAGGCAGCCAATTTCCTTCATCATCGCAGATTTCTGGATCAGAATAGATGCGACTTAATAATGCATATTATTCGATGTCGGTAGAAAACAAATTGCGAAATATGTTCCTTCTTTTTGATAGGACCTCTTTCATCAACAACAAGTAGATTTTAGCGCATAGTCTAATTCGGTGCTTTGCTGCTGACGGTGTTTTATCAACAAATTAGTATCTTATAATGTACATATCAAACGTAACAGCTTTCTATGTAGTATTTCGAAAGTAAATCACGTATGCCAGCTAAGAAAGCGATCTTTATCCATCGGACAAAGTCAAACGATAATGACGCTATCTGGTCACGCAGATCCTTTAAATTTTCCAGTGAACTACTCGCTATTTGACCATGATCATCCTAGATTTCTATCCACTGAAGGTTTATATGTTAAGTCTGATTGCCCGGTTCATACAAATCAAATGTCATTTCGGTTCAATTTTTTTGGATTATCTTGCTAGAGTGAGCTCTGTCAAGTATCTGGAAGTTAACTTTATGACAACTTATCATGCATAACTCGCATCCAAAACAGTATTGGAAGACTGTGGTGTCTCTCATTTCAAATGAGGAAACTCAGACAGTTCCGGACACCGCAGTCAGCCAATCCCAAGTTCTTGCCCCACAGTTTTCTTCGTATCCTGCCGCACTGTTCCCCTAAAATTTCCCGGTCTTCCAAAACAGAGCCTTAAAGTTCTTCACAGTAGCTTGGTGACTATAAGCAATGTCCGTCTATCTCTATTGATACGTTTTTTGAGTGAACTCGCTGGTCAGCATATTGAGTTTTGTGCGATGCTAGCCAACAAGTTACTCCAGGACCCAATTCGTACGCAATACACAGACTTATCCTTTCATTGTTTCCCTTCATCCACTCGTTCTGTATTCCGGCACATTCTGTTCAAGAATAAATCTGGAAAGAAACTCCCCCATTTTCTCTCTTATCAGGAATAAAAAAGTCGAATTATTTGCAAGAGGTTATGACCAAATTAAACCCCCTATACTCTCTCTCACACACTGATTAAAGAACACTTCATCTGGAAAGTATTTAACCACATAGTTTGCCATTTGTAAAAAGTTGCTTACTTTTGCGTGCAATGGTTGAAATTTTGGCCCACTGTCTGCACAGCTTTACCACACAAATACGAAATATAAAAGTTTCAGAAGAGACATTCGAGTTATGCCTTGTGACACACAAACAACGTTTTCTATCGCTCCTGATTTTCCGCCGTTGATCAAAATAACTTCTTATTTCCAGTCAGGTTGTGACATTACTCTAATGACATTCACCGAACCAGTGTTCCTGTTTCTTCAGTCTTCTTGGCTAAAAAAAGCTAGTTAAACAAAATTTTATCATGTTTGACTCTTTCAATGTGAGCATCTTTGATCCGAAAACAGGAATCTATCAAAGATATTTGTTTGGGTCTTCTCGCACAGAAACATTTGTCAAAGTGTGGCGGCGAACGTTGGAGCAACAGGACGATGTGAATATCAAACTGATCAGGCCAACCATTCCAGAACCACGGACCTAAGAACAGAAGGGGAATATGTCGAAAGCCTCGCAGAACAGACAAAAAGAGACTTTCTGACTGGTAGAGAGAAAGCAGTGTGGTCTCGGCAACCGAGAACATAGCCCACGTGGGGGTTTACCAATCAAGCCGCCAACCGGAGAAATCGAACCAGCCAAACGGAAATAAAGCGCAAAAGAACCAATCCAATGGCCACAGGTAACCAGCCAGAATGAGGCCAAAATGCTCAAGCAGCCAGAGGGTCAATGCTGCTGCTATGCCTTTTGGAGAAAGATTGTACATGTTCCACGGACTTGACTTATTTGTTCGCCCAAATGCAGGTGTTCTCACCCGTCTTGCCTTCTTTTTAGCCATATTCGGACTCAACACGAAGACTACTCTGTCATTTCGTAAAACGGACTAAATGTGAGTTTTTGACGCATCTGACTTCCATTTGTATTTTGTCAGACCTTTGTGTACACTGACGTCTTCACTCACGTCTTAAAAATATCTTTCACAGTGATGTGATCAGTAAAAGCTCATTCCTAGTTCTATTTTGGAGGGAAGCATTTTTCTAATGCAATGCTGATGCGACGCAAACCCCTGGGAACGAAAACGGACAAACTGACCTGCAGTATTCGTAATCCGACAGGTCAGATTCGAGGACCTTTTGGGGTTTTGTGACTAGGCGTTACTGATGATATCTACCAAGAATCAAACAGCTTTTCCGTGCTTCTATGGATTTTCAAGAGTGAGTTCGCCGTTGATCCCGTATGAAAGCTCACTTCAAGTCATACTTTGGGTTATTATATACTCAAAAACAAATTCTATTTCTGTTCGACTTTCGATATTGGTCGCATTCCACTATATGTTTTGCACCATGGTGAGGAACGATAGCTATTTCGTGAGCTTTGTGGCTCGAGTCTGTACTAACTGGGCTTTTTGTGAAATCACCGGTCAGTCAACGTTAACCCAAATTTTTTAAAGGTGAGCAGGGCTTTAAAACCGCAATAAGATGAAATTAGAAAATCATTCCTTTTTGGCGGTGACACGGAAACCGAAAGCATAGCATGCCAATGAGTAGAAATTTTCCCTTATGGTGGTTCTATTCTTTTTCAACTAATTTTCAAAATATTGCATATAAATGAGCTTGTTTGCCGCGGAAAAACCATTGGGATCTCCATTTTGTGTTGAGGACAATCCAGCTCCTTCCCGTAAATGTTATAACGAATTTCCTCAATCGGAAATTATTCAGCGGCCTTAGCTAGTCATGAACCACATTATGCGCCTCATTGTTTTATTGGACAGCTTCATTCTGCGGTCTCGAATAAGTATCTTTTTTCCTTTCTAATGCTTACCCAGGATAATCCACTCATACCGCGGAAGCAATTAGTTGGTTGATATCAAACAAAACAATGACTTCGGTTCTCGTTTGTGGAAATAGGGGAAAATCGTTTACATAGGCTCATTCCCTTTTCATAGGTAAGTGTTTAGTTTGCAGCAACAGCGTTATCGGAAAAGATGGAGGTCAGTCGATGTTTCAGTTACCGCGGGTAACCCTTTACAAGACCAGTTTACAATCGAATAATCTTGGGATAATAATCCGCCACACTCACATTACACGTTCACACACGCACACACACGCACACATACAAACACATGCACGCACACACACACACACAAGAAGTTTGATACCCAGTGGCTAAGATTATTATCCCAAGAGCATTGTATACTGGTCTTCAGAAAATCTACCCGCGGTAGTCGCAAAGTCAACTGACTATCATCTCTTCCGATATCGCCATGCTACTGAAAAATCAGCACTTACCCACACCGTATCACGTGGTGTATCGTTTTTCCGATACACTCCGAAAGGATCTGGGATCTGCTATTTTCATTCATATTTAATTCACCCAATGAAAATGCTACAAATCCGGAAGCATTTCTGCCCCGTTTTACGATTCTGAGTCGTAGCTTTGCTGATCTTTTTTCGTCTCAGCTGGAAAGCGACGGACAGAAAAAAAGTCAATTTCTTCTTATGTGATAGTTTATTGACTCTAACCTCGTACAATAGCATGTTGCTTCCCATTCTGACTTTCTTGTTTGAATATCGGTATTGCGAGCATACCGTCAAACCTGTCGGCCAGAAGGCTGGAGAGCCATTAGACGAAAATTTAAATTAATTTTGACGATTTGTGTCCTGATAACATTTACACTAGGTTTACTCGTGAATAGCGTGTACATGTTTCTTTGATCTTGGGCATTCATGACCTAATTTCTCTGTTTTTTGCACTGACATGGTTTATGTTTTCTGATATTTATTGCAGGAACATTGTATACGTGTATTTCAGACCCCAGTGTATTATAACTGTACACTTCTATTGTAAGAAAAGCCTGATGGATATTTCACACATGCAAAAGAACCGCCCCTCAGGAGGTTGAAAATTTGGACCGCAGACGCGCCGCCAGTGTGCTACGCTATGATATCACCGAAAACATTCACGACACGCGAACAGGCCTCTTCAAGGTTTACTCTTTCACGTTGACACACATCTCTTTGGTCGCTTTTCAGGTATAATTATTTGCACTTTGAAACTAGTAATTCTTTTGCGTATTTTGAATACAGACTAGTTTATTATCCTGTGACTGAAGCTATCCTTTCATGTTAGCTAGGAAGCTTCTTGATTTGCTGTCTGTACCGGGACCTTGCTGAGCTACAGTTTTGTTCGACTCCTTACTGAGAGGATCATTTATGACTGCACTGTTCTGATTTATTGGATAACTCTCGGTACTGTTGTTCTCGATTACTCACCTGTCTGTAAGTCATATGCTTTTATACATTTGTATATATTTTATTATACAGAACCACGAAATTACGATAAATACGGTTATTTAATTTGAATTTGTTCCGCTGCCCTTAGCCGTGTGCAGCTCATTTCGTGAGCAAAGCTAGTGAGCATAAGTTTCTGCTAGACTGACAGCCCAAGAAATCAAGATAGTTGATACACAAAATATGCACACTGAAAGCTGCATACGTCCCATTTCACGACATAAACAGTCATGTCTTATGGCATATCCGTATCATTACAGTTCGGGATTTGTGAGCCATTTGATTGGTTGGCGCAACACATTCTCAACAATATCTCCCGCATTTTCATACTCTGTCCCATATGTGCTCAGCGTGGTAATGCATGAAATCTGTTTAATGCCATTGTTTCACAGTTTGTTCTAGGTGGGTGTACAATTGATTACATTAGTATGTTAAAAACAAGAAGCTGAAGAGCGAACAGTCGTTTTCAATGAATCCTATGCGCGCTCTCTCAATTTGTACTGATCGCATGAATCGTCAGCCGGACCTCGACTACCAGCTGGCAATTACCACTCGTGACGATAGGAGTCTAACTCTCACTACAGCACGTACAACTGAGATCTTTCCTTCCGCCCCCTCAATCATTTTTCTAACGGCACGGTGATGAGATTTGCCCCCGTCCATGTCCGGCATATTCCGGTCACCCTACTCATATGAACTGGTAGAGCACCTATAGGATCCATTGAAACTACTGTTCGCTGTCCAACTTGTCCTTAATGTACAACGACCATGGAACTGTTCAGATATTATGTGCTTATTATTTCTGCGAACGGGGAGAGCAAAGGTACTAAATCAACTGATAATAAAAACAGATGCTTGAATATGAATTTAACTGTATCAAATTTGATTAAAGAGCTGAGACGAGAAAATCACTAGCTAAAACTGTTCTTTGTCGTCGTTTGTCGGTGATGAATCATTTTCACTCAGACACAAACACGAACAAACAAACAAAAAAACGTCCGCTAGTGGTACCAGTTCTACCAGACCGTCAGAAAGTAGATACAACCTGTGGACGTAAAACCTGCATTGATCAAAACAGCGTCACCACGATGTATGGGATTCGCTTCGGTCAATGAGGATTCAATCAAACTCTGACTTACGAAGGTGTGATACTTTGTGTAGTATGCAAGGATCTGTGTCTTCCGTGGGGGTTTTCTGGTGTTCGATACGTAAAATACAAAATGCAGAAAACTCCATAAGCACCAAGGTCCAACAAATGCATCAGTAGGATCTCAAACTTACAATTATCGAAAACCGGTTTTGGCTGTCAGTAGCCGGCTCACTGCATTTGTAAGATTATTGAGAAAGTCGAAAAACAAATTGTGTACTTGACTGAAAACTCATTCCTGCCGGTGAGTTTTCCAAATACTTTGACTGGTTCTATGGGTTTAGTAGGTTCATCTGTTGACTCGGCTGAAGTATTTTGTGGATCGGACAAACTTGACAGGGCCATATATATATTCTTTCACTTGTTCCTGTGGTACAACGTATATCGGCCGCACGACCAGACGCTTGTCTGAACGCATCCGTGAGCATCATCCAGCGTGGTTGAGGACTGGAACAATTAGGTCAATTACCAGCGCAGTCGTTTCACATCTAGCTGAAACTAATCACATGGTGAACGTGGATCAAGCATTCCGCCCCCTGTATAGGGTCCGAGGTCGGCTTTCAAGATCGGTGAGAAGTCGCATCTTGGCCACAGCGGAAGCGGTCGGGATTCACCTCCACAACCCCCCTTTATGTGCTCAGAAGAAATTTGTGCATGCACTCAATCTACCCTGGCCCACTCACCACCCAACGTCAGGTCCACGAACGTCCGAAAGCTTACATGTTGAGAACGTGTTAGTCCATTCACACCTGGTTTCTGGATAATCCTGTACCACACTAGGTGTGAACGATGATCCCTGACACGATTTTTGTTGACTGTATCCCTTATGCATCTAGTCCTATATATTGTGTTGTATTGGCATGATTAAGAATCACTGAAAACGAGCTTGTTCGCCAACTTGTGTTTTCCAATATATATATATATATATATATATATATATATATATATATATATATATATATATATCAAGATATTGCAAGGCAGTACTATAAGTTCACATTTCTGTCTACGGGAATCACGGGGACTGGGAAGTCAGTTTCTTTCTATTCAGTCATTCCTGAGTACGTTTGATTAGTTCCTCTGAATTTTACTGTACGCAACACGGGGAAAGGAATATCAGTTTGTGTCAACCTGCTGATTAGACAAGTTCTTTCTGGTTGGGAAAAATCACAATTTATGAAATTATCCCCTGGAAATGATTATTCTGCTACCCAAAAATCTAAACAGATGTATTCTAATGAAATGCATTTTAGAAACCCGTCAAAGTATTGGCTAGTGCGCCTCAAAATCAATCAATTATTAAGGCTTCCCAGTTTACTCGGTCCCATTGACAGTGTCGCCAAATTGTAGTATTCAAGGATCAGTGTCTTTCGTCGGGGTTGCTCATGTTCGATCAGCAAAATACGAGAGCGCAGAAAACTTCACGAGCTCAAACGTTCAGTAAGTGCATCACCATGATCCTACACTCACATCCTTCGAACGACAATGAGACTGCTAAGGGCCTGCTCATTACATTTGTATTCTGGGTAAAATCGAGAAGTTCTTAAGAGACAAAAATTGAGCACCTGCATATACTAGAGGTTATTGGTTCGTTTAGCCACCAGCACACATCGATTTTCTCCAAACACGAAATTCGAAATACTCCGACCAAATACGTGTGCTTTAATCAACGTACTTTCTTGAGTAAAAAACTACAGGTTTTTCTGTTTTGAAGTGGCCGTTGTTGATCGTTTAGTAGCCATTGACGGCAATGAAGCGGACTCAGTCTAGAGTAGACTAACCAAGCTTTTCTGGAATGCCCATACAAGGCAAAGTCGCAAAACGTATGAGATATTAGTGTCTGTCAAATTGCTTGGTTGACTTGTGTGTCCCTGCTTTCAGTACGCGGGGACTACGAAGGAAAACCTCCCGGTTATTTAATTTAAAAAATGACAGAGATCATAAAACGATGGCAGATTTACAAATCAATAAAAGCCAAATTGTGTCTGTCAAGGATAGCATGTGAAGCTGACAAAATTCTGTCCATTGTTTGTTTGTTTAAATGCACCAGCATCCCGAATCTGGGTTTTTTGAAGGTTTAACCCTCGGGAGCTCTGAGAATGAGATCCTCGCATTTTTGTGTCCTGAATTCAGTCACAGAAGGAAACCACGTTTGTTTGGATCAAGTGTGACTAGTGTGCATACGCGTTCGAGAACATCTGTCTTAGCACGTGCTTGTTTAAGTCGAACAAAGTATGCACAAGGCTACCAAGCCCCACAACCGGGACGGAAATACGATGTGACATGCCCGTGCACGTTACGGGAGAGTCCTCGAGGTTTGGTTACCTTGCCCTAGGTCGTGATCCCTAGCGTCAGCAGCTATTAAACCATCGTAAGAGGCTACTAAACGATCGTCAACGGGTAATGAATAACCGGAAAACCTGTAGATATGACTGTAGCCAATAAGCCTTACCGTTTTACGTCTAAGAGAACTTAATTTACGTATAACTTATGAATTCTAATGATTTCACAAATTGCTGTAATCTCCTTTAAGCACTATCGTTTCGCATAGAAAGTGACCTATTTAGCGACCACCTACCACAATACGAAGTAGGAATTTGATGTTACTGTTCTTCTTCTTGCCTTACTGCATGGCACGTTGGCGTGATTTATGAAATCCCTGTACAAGTATCTTTCATACCGAGCATCAAACTGTCACTCCGTGACAGGGACCAAACACTACAGGCTGGGCTTGTGCTATACTTTGGGAAACTGAAACCCAGTTCCAAGCCAAAGAGTGTGAAGTTGATAATATGCAAGGGTTGTGAAAGTTTTAGGATAGCATATTGCAAAGTGTGTGCAATCTGAACACCGTGTACAACGAATCGATTGGCCTTCTAATCACTCGTCAACTTCAATTATAAGCACATACAAAGAGGCGAAGAGCAGTGTCACCTTTTGAAGCAACGTGTTGACTATCAAACAAGATGTCTCCGCAGAAAAGTTGTCAGTCACGGTCCTACCATTTAATTAAATGAATCGGCCGTACCAAACGGTAAGACGCAATGGGGTCGAGTTCAAAGAAATCACGGAAAAAGGAAAAGTCAGAAGATTGACAAGCAAAGTAACAGATGGGGATTATTCATTCAAGTAAGGTCAGATTCGCAGAAAGCTCGGACACTAACAAACGGAACATGAGCAAAGATGTTAGCTGAGCTGGCATCGAAGTTAGAAAAGGTCAGTAAACGTGCCTGCATGAGCGCAGTCTCATCAAAGAGGAGATTGGACTGATTCGTGTTTGGACTACGGGATCCAGATATCTGAGTCATGGGAGAAAGTTATTCGGGTGTTGACAAAAAGGCGTGTAGTATTGTCTTGGTACTAGGGATACATTCGAGGAACATGGTTAGTGGAACTAAACTCGTTTTGGTGTGGGGATGTTCCCATATAAACTGGAAAGCCTTACAAGGCTGGGACAAAACTCCACTGAGTTAAACATTGACATGATAGTCTGTGACCAACATACGTATTCGCATCCAAAACGTTTCCCCTGCATCGGCCTTTTGTTTGAATGATCCTTATGATGACCGAGTGGTCATCTGGCCCTACAAATTACAGCCTACAAGTTAAGAAGTTGAACTAAGAGGTTTGCAAGTGAAGAAAAACTATCTGGAAACAAGAAAGGGTTTTAAGTGAAATGACGAAAATCGCTAGAAGTCAATCGCAACAACTTTTAGTGGCCATCTTTACATCAGTTATTAGGTATGAGAATTCACTGTTAACTTCTGGCATTGTTATTCATCCACAAGCTTGAGACTAGCACTGAGTACAGAGAATTTATTGCCTCACTTTGCCTTGAATAATTTTACCACCAACTACGGGCTTGTAAACCAAAATTTCACTCATATCAGCTGGGCAGGAAAAGCTTGTTCTCATCCAAAATCTTGTCGAATCCAACCGTCAGGACAAGTCTCCCTCATGGACTTTTTATATGATATCAAACAATGAAAAAGTAGTGCATCTGAATCTGTATACCTGTCTATCTTTTTTAGTTATTTCGTGTACATTTCATCGACAGAAATGAATGTGCGAAAACACCAAACTACTTTGCTCACAAATACTAAAGTTGAATGAATGTAAATGAAAGGTGCCATTCCACATAAAAATGAAGTTCATGTAGAAGATCTACAGCTGCTTCTTTCCTTCGATTGTCAAGATGCCTTAGAACTGCGCAATGTGGTAATTTTTAATAAAAACGTTTCTCTGACGGAGTTAAACTCGACTTTATTGTGAGGGAAAGGGTTGGCACATTGCCAGTAGACGATCTTGTTCGTTTGACAAACAGCACGATGGATTGGCGAGGAGCCATCATATCTTAGCCTGTCCTGATTCGAGAAAACTTTTGGGGCGAACGAAGCAGACCGAAGGACCAATCAAATACCAACTCCTGTCTGAACCAAATCAACCAACTGGGTTTGCAGCCAGACTAACCATCCAGAAGCGCTGAATGTGAATAAGAGTTGGACCACGGAGGTCACGGGCCAGAATTTGGTTATGATCACCATGCATAATGCATTAGCTGTCTTTCTGGTACCAACAAACTGAGATGGTTCGAAAGCAGAACAGTCTTCTCACTCTAGTTAGTGGACGGCCACAGGACATTTAGAAGATCTTGTGGGATGGGACCTTCATGAAAACTATTTATTATGGATAAGACCATTCTTAAAAGGAAGCTGGATAATTTCTCTATGCATAGTTTTTGATATTCATCACAAAGTTCACTAATCATTAAAGGGATGAAAAATTTAAATTTGGCTTCGTTCAAAGCGAGAAATCAAAAGGATAGTCAAAATCACTCCTGCGGGGAAGTTGTCTTGTCACTGGGCCTAAACCTATTTGACCTCATTTACATTCCGTAGAGGATTTGAAAAGAAAACGACTTTTGTCTTACATATTCAAATTGATTACGCTAATTTTAAGCATGTTTAGAACGTGGCAAGGACTACATTACTTTTGCGTAAGTGATTACCAGCTAGTCTCGGGCTGTTTTCTCCAGCACTTCTTATGTGTTTCTCATCTCGGTAGAATGCATCGCTTCCTGGTACATTTAAGCTTCTAATTCACTTTCCAAACGGTTTTCTGCAGAGAAAAGCCCCTAAAATAGCAGAATCATTGCGCGGATTTGGGTTGAAATGAATTATTGATGAGCATCAGACAGGTGCACGCAAAGTAAGCAAACAGACTGACGAGTCTACTTTGTACGGGGTGAACAAGCGCTCATGCATGGTTAGTATGCAACAGACCCCTTTGCTGTTGTGGTTCAGTGATTGCCAGTATGGGAGAAAATAAAGTCCTCTGGCCCAGTGCAAACTACGATTAAGAGTATGTGGTTTTATGTGAGCTAAAAGAACAATGGAAGTGAGGTTGATATTGGTTACCTCTCAAAGTAAGCTATTAATACTAACAGTGGATGATGGGAAAAAGAGAATTTATCCTCTGGTAATTTTGCATTCTCTTGGACTAACCACTCTGAAACATTGTCAGCTTAGTTTCACACATTTGGTTTTATATCATTTAAACATAGAAACATAGAGTACTGTGTACTTTCTACTTTAGACAGTAACTTCTTACGTCCCTCATCAAGTGACTTTATTGTCCCCCCGCAATTTGTCCTGGTTGTGGAGAAAAATATTTTTATCTTGACCTCATACCTAGGAAATTGTCTTTTTCTGTTGCAGCATGCGTGTCCTCTATAATTTGTTAACTAGCAACTATTTTGATGCTCGCGATAAACTACATCAAAGGTCATCACATGACACCATTCATTGCCTTCATCGCTTATTCTCGAAGAATGTATCTGACATTTGCACTCGTTTCAAACTCAGGATGATTTCTTCACTTACTTCTGCATGCAGAGAAAGCCTCATTGTTCCCCTGTTTGGTGGCTTGTAGACCACGACCAATTAGTTCATGATCTGATTGTCCATATTTGTTGCTAATCTAGGTACGCTTAGTTCCTGATTTTACCTCATCACCTACCTGTTCGTATTCCACGTAGTCCCCTTCATTCTCTTTCACGTTTGTGTTGCAAGTTCACAGTTTGTCTAGTGCATGAGTGTGTTCATTGCCATGACTCGAACTTCAAAAAGATAAGTTCGAACAGCTTCATTTGTTACTTTGGTAGCGTGACCGAGTTAATGGGATGCAGGGACAAACGACTGCTGACAGTAATCAACGACCACGGCAAACAATACATTCGTAGGCTTCGTCTAGGTAAACTCGTGGTACTTAGACTGTAAACTGCCACGGACTAACTTCATAGGTCAAAATGACTGTAACCTCTTATTTGTCGAGACTCCCACCTTGGATGTTGTACCTTTTATAGGTCAGGCTTAGGTAAACATCAAAAAATCACAAACTCGTTTTCGGCAATATCGTCCCCGTAGCTAACACGGTTACATTTATATGGCAGAAATGTAATACTAATGAATAATTTATTCGTGTCCGGATTGGATCAGGTGGTGATGAAATTTGGAGCGGCGTAGGTAGAAAAGCGGTAGGAGGACACTTGCTGTTTTTTCGTATTTTAAGCAGAGGCTAGCAAAATGAGTGAACATTGGCTTTGGGGATTATTCACTTCCAATTTCCACCAAGTGGTCAGCCTCTGGGTCACACTAAATTTGAAGTCTGGCTGGAGCAGACGGAAAGTCTTTGGAAACCGATTTTCATAAGAGTCTGTGCGGCCGCAGAAAGTTTCCGAGGTATTTTCGTTAAGTTTGCAGGAGCTCCGCGGATTATTTTTGATTGAATCTTGATTTAATTAATGTTCGATGTACTCAAGTTGCGCCACGAAAGCAGTAGTGATTACTGTTCTGTTTCCCATCCCCTGTCACGCTTGTTCATTCGGTCTGATCCGTTACAATTGCTGCCGTGTCGTTTTACCCGCACAGCTTTCCGAATATGTGAACACAAAGGAATGGATTAGCATGGGTAAAGTAAGGACAGGCAGCTAGTCTTTTAATTTAATCGATCAGTCGGCGAAGCAGGTACGTAGTACGCAGCAGCAATGATAACCCGAGAGATTGGTTTTTCTAGATGTCGCACCAGTAACGGGTTTTCGCCATCACTTTTGAAAGAGAATGGCACGGTTCATTCATCTTGAATGCTGCCACAGCTTTTTTATCAATTACTAACTACAGAGCACCATATTCAACGATTATTCAATCATACATTGACAAGGATATGTCACGGTTATTACTAATATTATTATTTATTATTATTATTATTATTATTATTATTATTATTATTATCGTCGTCGTGTAGTTCTCGCCTAAACTGAAAGCCCTGATAAGCATGAACAATCTTAGATTAATTCGTCTCAGGCAGAAAATTTATTTACAAGTTGTTTGGAGATTCTTTAAGGAAAGGATTCAGCTAAAATTTCGCCTCTGTAATTTTTCATCCAATAACATCTCATTCAATACAACCATCAGCTTTGCAATTTCGTGGTTTTCTTACTGTCCACACTTCCGAGTTGCTGAACTCTGACTCATAATTCCAACAATATCTACGGCCCCTGTTGCGTAGTTGAAACTCTGCTTCTGGTGATAGGGTAGACGCTACCCCACCAAAGTTTCCCAGAACACAATAGGAACGGGCTACCAGTCTCGCCGAATTTTGGAAGTAGAGCAATAGTCACACCTGATCAATGCAGAGATAAAGCTCTTGAACCGGCCATTAACCGCATCACTCCTGAGAACTAGAAATCCCGAGTTCCTGTAGAACGACGTAAGGCTTCTTTGTGGTCAGAAAACTAAATCTTGAAAAGCTGGTATTGATTTATACCACCTCAACTCTTATTTTATGCTTTCTACTTGCGAAGAGCCTCCTTCTATTCTCCCCAAGTCAGTGCAGACTTTTAACCTTCTTCTATGTCTGATGTATTAAAAATATTTTAGTCTAATGACTTTTTTCTGCATGTCCGGAGAGTCTTTACCCTGCAATTTCCAGGCAGAACTTTAGAAACCCGTGACAACTTGGTAAAATCAATCTCTGTTAAACTGTTCAGTCCCTGACACTTGAGAGCCAGTAAACATTAGTTGAATTTCCAAGAACCTCTAAAACAAGTGACTTAGGAAGAAGTTTCTTTCCTCTAGGTCATACATCATCTTCAAACCCACCTTGCCAGTTCCCTCAGAGACTCAAAAGATCCACTCCTTTGGCAGTAGCTTCCTGAATCCACCTCAGCACCACATCCGTATGCAGATCCTTTCGATCTATCTGCAACTTGTTCCATGATTATACCTCAATCTTTGATTTAGTACCTCTTTCGGTTCTTTTTCAAAAGCTTGAAGCCTTCAGTTGTCTCTCACTAATTCTTGCCTGGCTGTCTAACCTTACTAAAAAAATAGAATGCAGAAAGAAAGGAGGACACAAATTTCCCACACCAATTATCGGTGAATCTGAAGCTCTTCGGGTTTTCCCGTTGTCCCTTTCCCCATTTCTCACTAGTATCGGCTTTCTACCAGTTTCTTTCCCGGCTGAGGTATTTAAGTACACCAAAAATGTTCCTTGTCAGGTTATTTCCCACGGTTCTTATTTTACGAACGTCATCCATATTTTAAATCAAGCAGAAAATGTTTGCATTGATCTGGTTTAAAACTGAGCCACTTTAAGTTCCTTGAATGGGATTTCCACAATTCCCGTTCCCCATTCCAGAGAGATTCTGCTTTCGGTAAATCCAAATTCCTAACTAGAGTGAGCTCCATCAAATACCTGAGAATGGACCTTGAACATAATCTGCAATAGACTACTCACGTTTAAAATTATTTAGGGGACTCATTAGTGTGGGATATTCAGATCCAAAATGCAAATCCATCGCAAAGTGGCACCTGATGGCCTACGGTGAGAATGTTATAAACCTGAAAGCATATCGTTTTGATTTCATTTCGTAAAAAATCTGAAACTATTCAATTTTTTTCTTTCAAGTCGGGAAACATAATATTGACAACGTTAGCTTAACTGATTGTCATTTCGACCGATGAGATTTGTTAAGAAGTAGACAAAACAACGCAGTTTGTTTTGTACCCATTGGTTAGAAATTACGGTTCAAATGGGTCCGGAGTACGATAAATGATGAAAATTCGATCGTTCATTTTGAAACAAAAATTGTAACCAGTCACATACGAGTAATAGGAGTGATATTGCCCATAAACGACAACCACGTGCCAGAGGCGATTGAATCTGATATCCAGTTCACGTTTGATGTATTTGACCAGTTCCTGAAATTGAAAAAAGATACGCAGTAGAGCACTTTGCGATAACAGATTTTCAATACAGCGAGACGATTAGTGGCTTGTTGAACAACTTCTGAAAATTAGCTGTATCAAACTTGAACAACTTATGAAATATTCTTCGGACTCATTCTGCAAATTCTAATAGGTTGGGGTTTGAAGCGATAACCTTTCAGCAGAAGTCCAGGTGACATCAGAGAGTTTATCACAGTCGTGGTACCAGTAGATATTTATGTGAGTTTCGTCATTCGGACTGACCCTGATTGTGTCGACGATCTTGGTTACTTACAGCTGCTCCTCTTTCAGATTTTGCTTTGCATTTGTTTCATCAGTTCTGAATTATTTGTCAGCTTCTTAGTGAAGCCATTTCTTTAGCAGGGAAACCAGTTCCGTCTTGACGTGAGAGGAATAGTCTAGAATTAAACTGACTTCTTTTTTGTGGCTAAATCATAGACTCAGTCTGTCTGGAAGTGATTGGTGCGCATTCGCACTATGTACTACGATGATTACACGAGTCAGGATCCAAGGAATATCTCAATAAAAAGGCCTTGCTCGGACAGAATCATAATTCATAAAATTAAATTTCAATTCAGTTCACCATTTGTTGTTCCAAAAAGATGCAGTGTTCAATATAGAGGTGTTTTCGAATGCGATGCATTCAAACATTTACTCAGTATATAGTCCAAGCTTCATGACTCAGTTAAGGTATATCAGCCCATCAGGTAAAGATACTCATTCATTCAAATTTTCCTCTCATTTATGTTGATTCTTTGCTACGCTGTGGGTAGTTGAATGTGTGTAACCTTGGCTGCCAGAATAAAAGGTTCTGAGCGAACTAAGCTGAAATGTAACAAGGGATGGAAATGTAAATAAACTAATCAACAGAATCCCGTAAATTATCCTAGGTTATGTTTAGATTGGGGTAGTACATAAGTATTTTGGTTGAAGCCTTTCCTTCGGTCAATATATTTTTCATAGCTGTGTCTACGTGGAAAGACCAAGGGAAATTCTTCCATACTTTGGAAGTTTCACGCTATATGCGCTTTGAAAATGGCCCCCAACGATGACCGTCAAAGTTCCAAAAAACGGGGAGTTCTAGTTCGCATCAACCTGAGCGTAGGTGTCAAAGTTATTTGAGCGTGTTTCTTCAATCTCTAATATCTTTATCGCAATAGCAATTAAAAAGTTCACTGAAACTGGATTCTCTTGACACCGTTAAGAAGATCAAAGTAAAATTGCAGAGGTCCATAATTTCAGTTTTTTGTGCCGTATCTTGCTCAGTGTTTTAAAGCGAGTAGGAACACCAGTTATCCGGTGAATCAAAGAAAAACTACCACAAACAAACACATTTCAGACTAAGAGTACCTAGAAAATCGAATGAACAGGACGATATTACGTATATTACTCTAAAAGAAAAGGCACCCGAAATCCCTGTCGTTAATCCAGCTAGAGACTACTCCAAGGCATTCTCACTCTCTGTTGGTCATAAGGTAGCGATCGCTTTCTTTGCGGCTAATATCACGGGACAAGAAGGTTGTATTGCAAGCTCAACAAATGGGGACACATCTATTTTAGCAGGAGATTCAAATTACGAGACCTGTCATTTTCAAAATGGGTTTGTTTCTCATGTGAGCGCATACTTGGTATATGTAGTGAGTTGTGGAAGGCTCAGATAAGGTCATTAGACGCAGGAATTTCCGTCGAAAATTTATCTTGTTGGATGCTGATACGCCTCACAAAAGAAGATTATTGACTTGGACTGAAATGAAATGTGCTTAGATTTATTGCTGGAGAGATGCCTCGAATGTTGAGGAATTTATTCCCGTTATGACCGAAAAAGTCCCCGAATTGAACGAAGAGAAATAGCCTGGATAAGTGTTGGTTTTTCAGGATGGCTCTTCGCATTATGTTTCTCGAGGGGTTCGTAAATGAAGTCAAGCAAAACCATTTGCATATCCACTATTTTGTGTAAAATCTATGAAGGCGTGCGCAACCCCAAAAGTCCAGTCCACACTATCAATCCATAAGAAAGCAGGTTTAAACCTAGTCGTAAAAAGCCCTGCATTCCGAAGAGAACTTCCAAAGGTCTACCTAACACGGATCATGAGAGTCAAAAGTACAGCGCACGTTAGTGTATAAGATAGAAATTTATTTCATCACCAACATAGTGGATCCCGTGTCGATTTAACAGGGAAGAATCCTGAATAATGGAAGCACAGCAGATGCCCAAAACCATGTATTAACTGTGTGCTCTCAGCATTGTTTCGGTAATTTCCTTATAAGACGATCTTATTCCCTTTTCCCTCATAGGCTCACATCTCGTCATAGCTGCAGCCCACTGATGGCGGCAAAAAATACCGTTTCGTCTACATTTTGAGCACGGGTATACACCACATACAAGCAGAACTCGAGGGTTATTGTCCCGAAACCACACCTCTACTTGATGGTCATAGTAGATATGAAATTTTGTAGTTCTGTTGTGTACGAGCACAGAACGTGCTTATTGACACTAGTATGCATCCGTTTAGACAATACGTGTGCATATAAAAGTTCAGCTGCGATACTCCATTACATTTTTTACTTTTTGAACATGAGTAGCTATAGAGTCCTAGGAAGTGACAGACCTTCTACTGAATACAAGACGACTGCCAATTTGACAGAGGCCGGTGGTAGTCCAAAAGTTATCATCGTGGAACTTGGACAATAAGGACCCGGGTTCGATTGCCGCCACTGCTACGTGGCAGCTTTTCGTTGGCCGCGGCTCCCTTCCTGAACTGTTGTACTTATTTGTGTAACCAATAGAAAACAAGTAAAAATCGTGACTTACGGAGTAGGACGGACTGAGTAAATAACCAAAAAATATCTCATACTGCTTAGTAAATATTCATCATGTTTATGAAAGAGACCTTCAGTTACAAATAGGCCAGCATTGTTCAGTTTAATCACAGTGAACACATCCCTAAGAATTAATCAAGACCAAAATTATTTAATAAGCCATGGCAAAGTTCAGGTGAAGAACGTATGATGAGGAAGTACAGGAAACAGTCTGATTGAAGTAGTTCAATGGAGTGAGTCGCTTTGATATAAAATAGACTGAAATATGTTCGACGGCCTCACCTTATGGCCGACTTTGATCAACTGACTTTCGAAGAGGATTGTATGATACACTGAGTAGATGCCTAAAGCGCGTACTTCCGTATGAGTTACACCGTTCCCGATTACACAATGGTATCATCACCTCCGTAACACGAAGGAGATGAATGACAACCCGTATATTTGACTGGGAAGTACCATTAGGCGAACACCTATGGGATGCTAATCAGAGTAGTTAAAACGCAATGAAGTGACATATTAGGAAACCAATAAGTCACCCGTGAATCACGATATATTATTCAGATTTATGACATTTATGGACATTTCTTCTAAAATCAGTGTTACCGAGCTTGTATTCTGCATTATCGTTATAAGACTAAAGGATGAATGGACGTGGAAACCACTGGTTTATTTGTCTTCTTTTCCAAGAGAATTTCTTTAATTCCGTGACTTCTCACACTAGGCGAGCAACAAACCAGAAGTGGTTTGGAGTCCAAAGCTTGTCGAATGACTGCATGATACTCTGCAAAGTAATAATATTCCAGTCACAGTGTGGAAACTATTACAATCCGGATAAAACTGCTTCGCCTCACTCTGTACAAGCCGGTAGAAATGCTCACCCATAGAGCTGAAAGAGCGGTTAGAATACGACAACTGGACCTGAAATTCTCATACATCAACCTCAAGGCTATTTGATCTAGTTCTAAACAGATGGCCTCAGCATGTCAAAGCCGTATGTCGTAGCGCTCATACGTCAATGGCTTCGGGCAACTGAGACAACGATCCATCCCAGTGTAGAACAACTCTGTAAGGGCCTAAGCAAGACGAAAGCATTGGACATGACCACACCAATGGTTCAGTCTTTTGTACAACTTCAGCAGTGAACTATTTATGGTATATTGAGTTGTTTCTTAATAATCTCACTGAACTACTACAAGAACTGCAAATGAATAACACTGGTCAACGCAAACATGCTACCTTGGTTTGTACTGCCTAGATAAAAACTGTATGTTTGGAAGTTTCGAGAAAGCCCAGGAAAATCCCGCGAGAAAAATGTCTCCATTTTAAATGTCTAAATGGCTCTCAGCAATAAATGAGATGAATTCACGTGAAAGGTCTATAAAAATGGCAACCAACATCAAGAATTTACCAACATTTGGTACGAGGGTCCCGAAGAATTATTCTCATTTACATAAAAAGTATATCTGCCCGATTCGTGCCTTACCAAATAAATTCATTCTAATTTATTTCACCTCTAAAACACCGTGTATCTGGTAAACTGTCCAGTGGATGCTATGAGATGAGTTACAAGTGTAGCACTGTGAGTAAAACAGCAGTTGCACACGGCAATGCACTGGCACGGACACCGAGTACAACCGACCGTGCTAATTAATTATGATCCATTGTCCAATTTTCTTCACGAGTTTTCAACGAAACCTGTTTTGTCTGCTGACGCTTACATACTGACAGGCTGAACTAAGATGGAAAAGCTCATGATTATTCACCGAGGACGGAACAAAAATGAAGTTTACTTGTTGCAGACTTCCCGGTCAACTAGTTTGCCCACTTCTAAGAAAGAGAATGAAAATAAATCGTGTTCCAGAGTTTCCGCGTGAGAGAAAAAAATGAAATTAACATAAAAATCCACATGTTCACGCGATTTCCTTTGACTTCACTACCAGCATCGTTTCATCTTATTGAACCGCCTCCGTTTCCGTGTGTTTTCGAACCTTCCGTTACGAAGCGGGTGTTTGAAATGGTTAGCTCTTTAACACCTTGTTTTGAAACCTGCATTACAACTAGCCATAAGCTTCCGTCACAACAACTTTCGTTTCCGTCCGAGGTTTTCAAAAACTATTTTTGGCTAGGGCCTCCAACGTTTAGCTCTTGCTCATGTGACCTGACGGAACCGGTCGCAGCTGAACCCAACTTGAAACAACCGATTAAATACTGTGGGTACGTTATGGGCTTTTCTAATCTGTTACAGGTAGTTCCACTCTTCTTATACGTGGTATGCTTGTTTCCTAGTTACCTGTTAGAGAAAACCTTCCGTAAACTGTAGAAGACAACCGAAACACGATAAAGCACCAGACTGAATCTGGTGAACTGCCATAATCAGTTGAATCACCCTGAAAGTCACGTATCATAATTCATAAAATGACTAAATTCATAAACCCACTTTCTGAATAAACTCCTAAGTTACAGCGTCTGAAGAACAAAAAATTCATTGAGTGAACTTGTATGACAATTTCTTCGGCATTTTGAAACAATATACGTACTGTGAATTGTTGAATGTGCCAGGAAATGTCTGGGAGTTTAGTTCAAGTAGATAAAATTGTTTGATTCGCACTCCGGGAATGTACATGAGTCTCAACAAATGTGTGCTTCAAATCTGTCTCTCAAAGCACCTTGGTACTTTACTATGTGGATCAAACAAGCCCTGTTCGCTTTATCACTTACAATCAGTTGGGATATTTCTCCACTCACCCATGACAACGTGTTTTTTTGGTGCAGTACACTGGAATTCCAGTGAACGCCTAAAATCACTACAGATAAATTTTGCCATCAAACAGCTATACCCACTTTTTGATGAATTTAATTTATGCCAAAGTAAGCAAATGTTTACTCAAACTGCTGGTTTGCACAAACTAAGAATGGCATTTGTGAAATACTCTCTGCGAAAAAAATAAACCAGTTAGGGACTGCAAATCCCATGTTCTTGATCCACGATGGTGCACCGTGGTTGAAATTCTCGATGAGGTTGTGGCTTCGTAATAACGAAGTACGAATGTCAATGAAATATATGATAAACGAGAAAAATTAGTGACGGAAGTAGAACCCACATTGGGAGTGGGTTGCCAGAGGTTTTAAGCAGGGAGAAACGCCGTTTTTTGATGGTCCGAAAAAAAGTTATCAAATTCAAGATGACCGGTTAGTCAGAACAGATGAGTAATAAATGACCACTGATTAAATAGCGCAAATAGTCTCATATGAAGTCTGGCTACTGAGATTTTGGTCGGTAGTAGATCATAATAACACAAACGGAGCTTTACACCGATCTTGACAATGATGAGTGGTATTCACGAGCCACTATTCACGCAACCTATGCTTATTCACTAGTTCAAATTGGAGGGATTAGAAACGGTAAGGTGAGGTTGTTAACTTCACAATGTTATCATTGGGGAAATAACGAAGTTATTTTGTCGACGGCATGGGCTACTTCAGCCAAGTTTCTTGGGTGCGTAAACTAGTTATTTTGGATTTTGTTTGTTCGTCAAGACGGGCCATTGGATTGATATCAGTTGCCAGAAAACTTTGTTACGTATCAAAGATTTTATTTTTGACACCGCACCACGTCATTCACACCTTCTATGCTTTGTTTATCACTCAGCCTCAGTAAATCTCCCTCTCTTCCTTCATTCTAACTTCCATCACAACATCAGGAGTCTAATCGGCTGTCCCATCCCATCTACATTATTTGAATGTAAATACGTCGGAGAATTCTTCAATGTACGCTAACCGGATCTGTAGTTCCCTTGCGTAAAACTTTCTCGTTATTTCTTCCTTCATTTCGCCAGTTAACGATGATTCATGCAGCTTGACGAACGCAAAATTGCTTGATCAGTTGTTAAGTGACGGACTGAGAGATGAACGCTGAAGTGAGGTACAGCTGTAACAAACTACTGACTTCCTGTTTATTGGTGGGCTACATGGAGTGGAAATTCCTAATTTGGCAGCTTCCAGGCTTCCCTGAATGATCCTACTTGTGAAGCATTGAGAGTTTTCCCTGCTTCACTATTGATTGTCGGATAAATAGTGAAGATGGTCGTTCCATTGCCAAATTCATCATTAATAATGCATGAACCCTCCACTCATGTGTGACAGTCTACAGCGTTCATCGAACATCACTCGCTGATGGCTCTCGAAGCCTTCGTAGTATGAACCCCTTGGTACGGCTTATTCTTCCATGGACCTTCATCAGTTTTCAAACATATCTTATTTGAATTATCGCTGTTCCTTGGCAGATGACGCATACGACTCCCCAGTCTGGACTACTGATTCCTCAAGTAGGATGGTGTGCGCATGACAGTTGAGATCATATCTCAGTAACGATTTCCTGAGCTAGAGTTTATCACTCCAAGTCCCAGGTTAGGGATTAGATCAGAGAGTTTGGACAAATTATCCCTCGTCGGTTATTTGGCTCCTTCGTGAATAACACTCTCTGAAAATCTACGAGAAGGCTCCATTTTGCACAAAAATGACACAAAGGCCATTAGAATCTGCCTCACAAAAACCATCCTACCAACAGTATTTCCTCTATAACTGTTAATTGCTCCGGTTGCAAGCATTACGCAGATGAAAGTCAAAGACTAAAGGGATTTCCAAGAAAATGATGTCAAATTCATAGGAATTTTCATATTCAGTGGTCACCAGATAAGGCTCCAATTTTATTTAGCAAAGATATTTTATACCTAGAGAAAATGAGTGTACGGTGGATGCAAAAAGGAAAAACAGAATGTTTCAAATCTTACCTTCTCATCTTGTATTTTTTCAAGCGCTTCCTGAATCAGACGGTAGATTTCCTCCCGCAGTGGTGCGTGCATATCAGTTTTGATTATTTTCACGTCATTCAGCGCGCCCGGAGAGAACTGTTTTCGGCTGACAAGCGAAACAAGCAAACACAGTGAAAGGTGATGATTTGTTACTCATGCGGGACAGGACCTACAAAGTCGGCCGAGTTCGTGCTCAACCGTGGTTTCATCATTGAGTACTCCAATTGTTTTGGAACCACCTTTTAAATCAATCTCATCTATTGGCTTTATTGTGTACCTACTCTCCGAAATTGATAACACGCCGAGGGCGTTGTATGCTGACGCTCGATTGTGGAAGTAGCGAAAACATTTCGGCTAATGCTGAAACAACAGGAAGTCACCAGAAAATATCAAGCTGACTGGCTAGCAGCTTAGCATTATACAGAACGTTAAAAAACTAGCTACACCAATCATCTTGCCAAAAAATATGCTCTCGCAGTTGAAGAAAATTGGTGAATTTCAATAAAGATCCTACATTTCCTGCCTTGGGACACAATAGTGCAAGAGACCTGGCTACATTCCGATGTTGAGGACTCGCTACTTTGACTCGTCCATCCAAGTGACCATACTGTGGCACTGGAATTGCCGTGGCCTCCTAGAAAAGCATATCAAGCTTCCTGGGGTTATTATTCAATAAAATTTTACGTATGTACAAGGACAAAGAGATCGCTTGCTTACAAGTTGAATACAAACCACAATTTCTCAGAACTTATCGATCCATCGTCATCACGGATGTCTTAATCTCTTTCTGTTGTCCATCAAATGATATTTCTGCACACACTGACACATTCACATCATAACAGAGAGAAAATTTTAAAATTTCACCTTCCACTGAAGTTTGGTATTTTAGTCACTCAAAAGCTTTTTTTCCTGAGCTGCTTCGCACTGACAAACCCAATGAGAGTCTGTACGAGGTAGAATGCACAGCCTGACTTCTTGTTTGTAAAAATTACTGTTTGATCAACACTTCCCCAAAGAGCTATTCCAAGTCCCTCACGTATTTTAAATTGAACTGTCACGGACGACGAGATAGTTATGAGTCGGCTGAGACGATAGATCAAATAAACATCATGAATTGTCATTTTGCTTCTGTGCACGTTGCTTCTGTACAGGTAGTCTCCTTGTTGACAAGAGTGTCCTTAATGAACACGATTCAAGTTTTACTCCAGTGTGCCGAGGAAGATAAACCTGAAGATAAAACTGGTAAAACTGATACTGCTCTTGAAACGGCTGTTGCTGATAGGCACAATCAACTTTGTGTTCTCGTTCCACTGAGTTACATATAAGCAGATGGGAGGAGTTGCCAAAGGACGTCCATTGGGCCCAATTCCAGCTAACGTATTCTTGACACCTCGGAAGTGGGACTAGTCACAAATGTCAGTAATCGGTTTTGTATTCATTTCATGTCAAGTTTATGCATATGAGTAGAGATATTCATCAGGCATATACTCACTTGCAATAAAAAAATAATAGTACATCCAGCGAGTGAGTTATAATTTCAACTCAATGCACATGAATTGTGGTTCTGGTGCATTATATAATGAACAACCTGATTTCAAGGTGGACCTTTACTTCCAGGTGCGCGCTTCGAGGATCTGACAACTGGTTTGAAGCCTTTATCAGGTATTGTAGAAAATATTACAAGGGATGTTCAGGGCCAGTGAGGTGAAGTACTGGGGTGAACAAAATTAAGATTAAGATGACGGGTATAGCCAGGACATTTGAGTCTTGAAACAAAAAAAGCAAATCGTCTTATCTTCATCGATACGTAGCGATATGTCCAGCGCAAAAATGACCCAAGTTAAGGGTAACCCCGAAATACTTTCCTGATGAACTGCTTCCAATGGGTACACCATTTTTGAGAAGAGGGGGAATTGATTCTATGATATAAGAATACCTAATCACTCTGAGAAAATGAAACAAAATACTGGAAGACTCTGACGGATTCATTTGCTGTTTGTGGCTGGAGGCCCTATTGGTAAGCTCAGTTATACCGTCCTCTATAAGAGGTTTAGAAAACGGATTGGGTCAGAGCATATCAAGGACCACATCATTAGCTTATCTGACAAGTTCTTATTCTTCATGCACATGCATGGGAGAGACATAGATGGAGAAGAAAATCAGAGATAGTATAAAGCCTTGTAAAAACACTTTGTATTGATGGAAACATGGAGCGAGTTCCACTCCGGAAATCTCTGTCGTTGACAAGAAAAGTAAGCGGCCGGTAAGTGAACGCCGTTTGGTCGAATTTTGCCATCAATGAGGATTCGAAATATTTGGTATTTTTCTCCATATAGTTGAATAAATCACTACAGTCGAAGAGACAAATGCTGGCTGCCCTACCTTTCTGATCGGGTGACAAAAGGACGAAATACGTGAGGGTTGGGGGTGCGTTTAGATGAACGTGAACTACCGTAGGCGAGTTGGTTTGAGTCATATACAATAGGCTGGAGAGATACCATTTGAGGTAATAATCTTTCAAACACCCTGAGGACAACAGAACTGCATGTTGTTGAGTGAAAATTATTTGTTCCATTAATTGGTAACAGGGCAATGAAGGCTACCCTCCAACAGTCAAGGATGTTCATATAATGTTCAGCAGCCCTTTTAGGGGTCGGGCGTGATAAGGGATATTGTTGTCGCAGATTCCTTTGTCGTAATACGTGATAGCCTATCAAGATGGGGATGAAAATATATCTGCTCGAATACAAAGTTTTCAATGGGCACCAGGTATCAGTTTAAAAGTATAAATATTCCGACAGGTGTTTACAGAACAAAGATAAATCGGAGTGGGGGAGTGTGTTCAGGTCCGTCTCTGCAAGACTCGCGAGGTTCTCTGCAGTGCATTGGCGTTCACAAGTCTTTCACTCGTGGCGCTGCTTGAAAAGCTTCTGATTATTTGTTCCTTAGATGATGGGAGAAGGTCTATTCACTGCGAGGTCTGAGCTGCTTATTGGTGAACGACCAGCAGTACAGACGAGTTGGGATTGTTTACAAGACCGAGATTCAAGTGGTCTCCAAACCTACTTGGGAAGGTCACGACATAGTGCTACCCTAGGGTAGTGGTAAATCCAACACCCGACGTAGTGACGTCACCAAAGATTTTACGTAAGCATACATAGGAGTATTTATTAAGGATTTTGGGGAAGGTATCGGAAAATTCATCTAGTTTATTGATAGGAGGGAAGAAAGACACAAAGTCGTCGAGGATAACAAGAGACCGGTATTGGTTCACGTGTTTAGGTCTACATTGAAGAACCGAAATACCAACATGAGTAGTGGAAAGTACAAACAGATTATTGGATAAATTCTATCCTGACATAAGTAATGATGCCGTCGCTGCGGTTTTGTAGAGAACTAAATGGTCCATGACAAAAGAAACACAACCAACAACTTTGAATACTTCATCTTCAATGTCACTGTGCAGTCTACTTTCATGGCTCAATAAGACATTCCAACTGTCTATAAACCTGACTGCGCAAAGTACCAGTCAGATCCGAGAGATTTCCAAGCAGTGTGAACAGAGCATCACATAATTATGGGTTTGTATACAACAAAAACAGTCTGTCTCCGCAAAAATACTTACCAAGCAGCACGTTTACTCTTCGCGTGATCATCGGACATCCCGAAAATTCTCTTCACTCTATTCCAGATAGGTCCAATACATGGAGTTTTCGTCACACAACTAGTGTGTTCTCGATATTTCAGGAATTTCGCCGAACAGGCTAAAAGTTTGGCATTACTATTGCTGTGTGGAATTCGGTGTGACTTAAGTCACCTAACCGTTAGTATGGAATCGGTGACAGTTAATCTGAAAAAATTGAGCTCGGAGTGGTAGTAAATACGACACAGATGAATCTGGAAAACAAACGGACGGAATGGCCGAATTCGATGGCCTCCCAACAGCAGAAAACGCGACTAAAACCAAACAAAAATTGCTCAAATGGACTCTGTGGAAGTATCCTTTTTACACTGGGGTACGAAATTAACAACCGACTCTCATTTTTTTGGAGTGTGTGGATGGCTCGCGGATATGACTGTTCTATTTCCAAATCGATTTGCCGAAAGTTTATCTGGGCGAGCTAGCACTTCCATTTCTAAATTATCCTACCAATCAAGCAGAAGCGCGGTGTCATTCGAAATCTGCTCGATCGAGCTAGACAAACTTGTACTTATAAGCTAATCCTGAAAGCGGAATAAAGATAACTTAAGCAACACGAACGCGACGACCATCCTTAGTGATTCTTCCCGCGGCACAGCCAGTCGACACCCCTGGAGACCAAGGCCACATCAGTCGTAAAGCTTGAGTTTATTCTAATGTTGCCGTACAAATGTGAACACGCCCTAAGTAAAAAGCATACTTAGCTGCTTCGCCACTTTCCTTTTCAGAAAGACTCAGATACAAGTAGCCCACCTGTATTGAACAAAATCCGTAAATTCAAATGTGGGAGCGGAGTGATCTACGTCGGAAGAATGGGGAGACGTTTACATAAACTAGTGAATGAACACGCTCCAAGTTCGGTCGAAAAAGCGATCAACACAGAGGCTATATAAACCAAAAGAGGCAAAAAGCTCCTGCGTCGTCAACAACCGGACACGTCTTAACATTGAAGCAGAAAGCTATCTCTACAGGTCATTTCGAATAATCTACACCTACTTGAAGTTCCGATCGTTGAGGCTGGAGGAAACGATAGCAGTCGACTGATGTCAAACCATCTAATGCCAAGGAAAAGATCTTTGTCACACTGGCTCTGGCTAAGTGATGAGAGTTGCACTATGTCAGCGACTGCGTATTTAAAAAAAAGCCCCAAAAGCCTTGTGGTTAAGTTATTCGATTCACAGTCTTTCACTCCAGGTTCAAGTCCTCAAGGGGGCCCTGTGGATGTGCACAGCTGGTGATGAAAAGCCCTATTTTAAATAATTTTGCTAAATGAATTGTGTTAAGATTGCTTGGGCCAAGTACTTTCTAATCTGCTTCTAACATAATTGTATGGAAAGTGATTGCAGACAACAAAAAAGGCTGCCACTGAGTACGGTGCTGGAAATCTATCCCTTAGAATGAATAAAGTTACATTTCGATTTGACTTGTTTTGAAATGACTCACACATCATCTTCTCTAAGATCTAGGACCTCACAGAATTTTGACAGCCGAATAACTCCCGTCCGTTCTGGATCAAACATATTTTGCCAACTCTGAGAAGAAAGGAAAAAGATGGAAATGCCGACGATCAACCTAAAGTGTTTTCTACTGAAAGATGCAGTCAAATCGTAACATACAGAATACAGTCTATTGTTAAATTAAAAGCATTTCTCTGGAAATTTAGAGACCTGTGGAGTAGTCTTTTTAAAACAGGTATTTCGTCGGGCACAGAGGGCAGTCCATGAGAAAAAGTATCGCACCATGCACAACCTATGCGAATCCACTCACACATACAGCGGAATATCTCTGGTTTTGTTGATCTCTGAGATCCTAAAAATGAAGCACCACCGGATGAAAAGCTGTGCTCGACGGCCTTATAAAATGTGTGTTCGCTAGAAACAGCAACTTTTATCGCCGTTTGTCAAGGTCTCCTTGATGAAGTGAGCTTAAAAAACCGTGAGCTTCTTGAATGAACGACAGAATGTAGAACGAGCGCAGTGCAACATAAACATGTAGCACAGATGAATGGTCACCGTTACCGAGACAGTGCTTGGAATTTTTTGAAGAAGAAACGCTTTCAGCGAGTTACTGAAGGATGACTTATCGTTGGCTTTGATGAAAACTTTCTCCTTTCACTGATATGTTCTGAATCGGCTGGGAAAATGAAAGAAAACATCAGTGCATCCCAGAAATCCCCTTTGTGATTCACTGTACTCAAGACTCTGTGACGTTAGTCATTAGCAGTTCAGACTGAAATTATTCGAACTTCTCAGGTTTCTCCGGTGGTTCCCCAAAGATCATATCAAGAGAGCAGTTGTTGATTTTTACTCCTGGTGGCTTTCGGTGTCCATGAACACCGAAGGATAACGTTTACCGTAAGCATATCAGTCAGCCCTGCATGCATCAGTGTAGCGTACTTGACTATAAAATCCTACAAGTACGGTGTTTTGAATTAGCAATCATATAAGTTCCTGGAAGGGTACATTTCTCAAGGGAATCTTTACCTACGGACAAAAGCTTACAGAACATTTCCAAGAAAGCCAAATTTATTCACAACGAATCATGTTTTTGGTAATTACCCGAAGACAAGACTCTTCTAGCCCATTTTCTTCCATGTAGGCTTTCAGCTGAGATATCGTAATCCATTCTTCGTTCGCATTTACCGAGGGTATGACAGGAGGGCGATCAAAAGAGGGAACAGAAAGAGACATTAAATTCAAGAAAGAATAGATGATCAATACGAGAGGTGTATTTACACGAAGAAAACAGGACTGTCTAGATATAATGTTTGCTTGCTTTTCCTGTGATAGATTCATCCAGTGAAAAATAACGTGGCCAAAAGTTGAACAAAATTAGCTTTTCTTCTTCCCCCGTCATTGTGACGCAGAATAATTACTTTTGGGTTCGTAGTCAAGAGGAAACGGAAGATTTTCCGTGGCAAGCCACATCACCTTTCACCTGTACGGTTGTTTATCCTTTTCCTAGGGACGTGTTCATATCCACAATTACGACTGGGAGTAAATGCGCATTCCCGTATTTTGAAGTATCACGTGATTGGTAATTTCGAGAAGTATTTGTGCCTGTTCGGTGACCGTAATGAAGCGGCTCTTATTTGATCGGGGATCTCACGTACGCAAGCGCGACTTAATAGACTCTCATGGAAAGTAAACCAAAACAATTCTACTTCTTTGAATTATACAACCATATCTCTTGAATTATGAAAGCAGCTTTCATACAAGCTCTGTTATTAGTAATGATTAGTAGAGGATTGTCAAATATTCCAGTAACTTGTTTTAATTTATCTAAAACAGATCTGGTTGCTTCTCTTTTCGCATGAAAAGAGCAATATAGTTTTCTTAATTCCAGCGTTGACGTGATGATAGCTTGCGTAGAACGCATGCAGTTATACTGGTACACTCTACCCACCAAAACGTGTTGATGTAATACACAGATCTTTTACAATCTTGTCCCTGGAGTAGATACGGTAAGAGCACAATAAAGTAACTCTCAAGTTATCAGGTACTGTTGAATTCCTTCTCATTCCCAGTAGTCAAGACAGTGAAAAGTATGGTCTGCGCCCATGCATAAGCACCTGGAACATTTGTTACAATGGAACAAATATTCAATCTGACTTGAGTTATAACATGTGTGTATCGTTTGTGGTAAAAACTAAACACTTAGTAAGAAGATCTGAAAATGTCTGACCCCTTTTGATAGGGGCCGAAACCCTGAAGCCCAGGGCTTTATTTAAAATCATTTTAGACTAGCAGTAGTGTGGTAATTCATACTAAAAGCGCACATGTATTTTTTGCTCTGATGCACCCGCCTGTATTGATTGTTCATTCGAGCGATCCACGTAAATACCGGGTAGTTGCCACTCCAAACACAAACCTATACGGATCAAGTATTTTCAGTCGCATGTGTTTTGAGGGTTCTTAGATCACGTGTGAGCTTAATCAAGGATCGAAATAGTCTCCAATACGCAAGCACATGAAACCAACACTACTTTCAGCACCAACACCAAAACATAGAATACCTAGGGACAGGTCCTGAAATCACACATTTCCCAATTTGGAAGATAGCTCCATTTTTTCGGTTATACCGTTTCTCTTCTGCGTCAATCAACAGGAAAAACGTACCACCGAATAACACTGTCAGTTTGACGTTTAGGTCGCTGATTGTTGAGCAGTACCGAATAGGCAGATAAGAAACTTCATTTTGTTTATTCAGCAAATGGTTATATTTCTCGGTATGATCACATAAGGTGTAAAGAAGGAAAAGCTAAGCTGAGACATTTCCTATAGAACAGATTTATCTACGTTATCATCAAAAGTTTGGTTAGGAAAGCGTTTTTATTGAATTTCTTTTCAGTTACACCTTAGTTCATTCGTATTGTGTCCATTGATTATAATTCATTATGTAAAAATTCAAAACTTTCGAAGAAACAATTCATTTCTTAGATTATTTGCTGCTTGACCTCGTAGCCTTTACGTGAACGAGTTCCACGAGGAGTTACGTGTCTTTTGTTCGTGATTGGCTTTTGGTAGACAGTTAGAGTGGTAATGAACCGCACGCGTGGTGCTTTTTTACAACACTTAGAAACACCCTTCAAAAGGCATTCGTGTGATCAGCTTTCTCTACGTGAAGTGAATACAGGGTTATATTATTCTGACTTTCCCACGACATTCCCAACTCAAAAATCAATAAGACCATGGAGATAGTGGGTGGAGCAAAGTATCTGTGCTATTCTGTTCTGCATTTCGATGAGGTTCTTCGTGTCAGATGGGGCGAAAAACAAGCGGCTTCGAATCATCACATTGGATTAAAAACGTTACTAAGTGGAATGTTAGTGTTCTTCTCATCACTAAAGTGATCTGGAATTGTCATTCAGCTAGATTGCTCAGCTGTGACCACCAGTCTCATTTTTACTGGATCACATTTTCTAGCGACATATCCTAAAAGTAAACTGACACAAAACATTTTTGATCGACGAAGATAGAAGACGATGCTTTGACACAAACGAAATCTCCATCTTCCTCCAAAGTCTTCCATAGCGGTGGACCTGAGAAGGAACTAGCCAAACCATAACTCAGCTTCCAAAGCTAACCTAGATGGGGTTGCTGCCTTGGTGACCAGCACAAAATTAGAGTCAGCACTGCCCGGGAAGATACAGAACAGCTAGGTATACATCCGGTCCCCTCCATTCGAATAAAAACTGAGTCGCCGTCTGGGCGGAATTCGCTTTCGACCACGGCGCCTGGTCGGCTACTATCTGCGACGTTCACAGAGTCGACCTTCCCTCCAACATGAAAACTAATAAAGCTGTGATTAGCATCCAAAGTTTAAGATCCGGATTTTCAAACGTTGACGCTTTAGGTAAGTGATTCGGCTCTGAAAATCTTTTCTCACTCAAATATATAATATATTGGTGTGAGTGGTGAGGGATAAGATCTTACATAATTTGACTCATCATACTACATCAAAGTCCGTCTCAACATTGAAAATCATGGAAGAATGTACGGCTGGCCCATCCTTGTCAGAAATCATCATCAGTGCACATCCATAGAGGCCTGACGGGGACTGGAACCCAAGATGGACCACAATGAACTGGATACCTTAACCACAGTATTATCCGAGCTGGTTTTCAGTGGATTATTGAGCTTATAATCCAGATGATAAAGTACCCTTCCGCTACTGACTTTGAATATTGGAAAGGCATTTCCCCAACAGCAAAAGACTTCGATGATAAATGGAATCTAGGTAAGGGCTGAGCGAACAAGTTCATGAATTGCCTGGTTCTTCTCGGAAACACCAACAACTGAAACATTCCATAGTGGGCTGATTGAAACTCCGACAACACAGTCACAGAACCACTCACAAAGCAGAAATTAAATCCCAAAATATTAGTTCATTTGGAATTCACACTACGCTACCAAGGCCATCCTCACTGACGTGCAACAATACAACAAAAATGAGCAGAATTACGAAGCACATTTCCACAAATTAGGATTTTATCTGCTAATCATTTTGAATGCATGTTCATGACACATCGCGTGTCCAATAGTGTTCGGCTGTCATGGAAGTGGATAAAACTAGTGTGACAAATTCCTGTGCTACACTGATTATTCATCAAGATTTATATGAATTCATTGTAATCCATGAGTTGACATATACAAGTTTCACTTGTGGTTTGTCAAAGATAACTGCAGTTTCCTCTTGTCTCATATTAACAATCAATAGTTGGGAAGTCCCAAATCATCTCGTTTTTGGTAAAGATAATCAGCTTGTTATATTAGGTCTAAGCATTCATGGACTTCCTTAGGCCTAACATCAGAAAGCGCATATCTGTGGTTTGAAATTGAATGTTGAAATAACTTATCCACAGACAAACGCAAATGCATGCGTGAATGTATGTGCGTGAATAACGATCTATTGTCTAATGCACAGATCCATTAATGACGAAAAAATAGAATAAAATTTTAACCGTGAGGAGGGAAGCATATTTCACCCTCCACGCTGAACGTAATCAAAAATTATTCCACATGGTTTTATCTAATTAATACTGGTTCGCGACCGAAAAGTGTCCATAACTGAAGTGTGCTTCGAGAGAGCTGTTGAACATGGTAGGGTGCAATATATCACATGATGTACATCTTGGTCCACAAAATACTTCACGCGCGAGAAATGTGCTCGTGCAATGATTGCATGAAGTAGGCGGTTGGAAACAAAGTGGGACATTTTGTTGTATCGACTTGATGTTGGCCGATGGAAATCCAATTATTGATAAGTGAAATCGTTGAGCACGTCAAAGATGACCGCAGGATATTCCCAAAGTAAATCGGACCAGTGTAATTGTACAATAATATGTTCGATTGTCAATAGCGATCAACACTGTGTCGCAGTTGGACGATTCGAAACGCCACGTTATTTTCAGATCAAAACGATCAAAGTGGAGAGATTGGACCTCAAACAAGATGGTTTAACTGAACCAAATCTCATTGTTCTCTTGTTGTCGCAAGCACTGGTCTATGGTCTACTCCGTTTACCTGCTCAAACCTGTTCACCCACCGTGATCCAGTGCATTTCTAAAACTACACCCTGCTTGTTGTGCCTGTATGACGTCGTTAAAACCAACATTTGAGCACGTGATTCTTGCTGTCGATCACTATTGGTTGTTTATCGAAATGAACCAAAGATTTCATGTACTCCGTATAACTGGGCTTGTCAACCCATCAGCAAACGTTTCATTGTCAGTTGAGATGACATGATCAGTGCACGGATTATAATCCAAATTTGATTTGTGATGAAACTTGGATGGCCTCAAAGACAAGTTCAGTAAATTAGGACCTTACGGGAACCAGCAGTGTGAAAGACGAATAATGCCAGTAAGCAAAACCATTCAAAACAAATTGAAGTTTGATTGCCTATTCTGGTACATTCATCACTGTGCCAGAATAATCATACCTGATCGAGACAGAATAGAAAACAACAACGCATTCTTCGCTTTGGTATCTCACTATCGTTAGTTGCATCATCCAGCGAAGTTCTTACCCAAAATGATTTACTCATTATTATGAACATTTCTTCTAGTTCTGATTGCCCAGCCATTCTCCAAAATACAGCACTCACATTTCCAACTGCACAGAATTTTGCATTCATTTCTCTCTCATTCAAATGTTCACTGTACAAACAAGAACTCGCGTAACTTCGTTTTATAGTACATACAGTCCGTCTCCAAAATATAGTTCAGTAGAACACCCAAAATTTTCGAAGGACTTGTGAATTTTAGTTCACTTCCACCATTCGTCCTAATGTAGTTCGAATGAATACGTGCAATGCGCTTGCTACTGAAAGACATTTACATTGGAAGCATATTAGCACAGAAGTCAGTTTATGTTACGAAAAATGAATTGGTGTTTCTTCCTAAGAAACGGGGGTTGAGAATATATGTCACAAGCAATTCTCTCTCATCCAGACTTTTATTGGGCAATCAATATTTATCTTGTCTTTGTTTCATAATCTACAGATTATGAAGCACTGTTTGTTACAACATCCTGTAAAATCAAATTGAATATTACAGGTTCAAGTCAACCTGACTTGGGTCGATTTTCGAATTCCCAGTGACATACTGTAAGAAAATGTCTATCCAGATGAGTCTTCTTTCTCGATAAAATATTTTCGTCCTATGAAGAAACGGTAGCCTACAGCTGCTTAGCCTCGGTTTTACCATGAATCAGAAAAGTGCGCAACCAAGTCGATCGAAGAAGTATCGAAATTATTGACCGATATCAAATGTAATATTTTTATGAATAGTAATCAACCTACCTCTTCTGGTTCTATCGATAGCGTAGAACACTTGAATAAATCCTTCCATTGGAGTTTACTGGCCGACGCAAATAAACAGTCATATGGGCAAGATAGTTTTCAACGTACCGGAGAGTCAAACTCGTCAGTTTGTGGTCGGTCCACGGGTAAAGGGATAAATTTTCTGGACAAACTATTCGCACCTTCCGGGGCTGCTGCCAAGGCTTTGGGCTTGAGAAAATGCATTATCCACGCAGGTGTGTGTGTGTTTTAAAGCCCAGACTTACAGATGCACATGTTCCAGTACCCATCCACACACGTACACGCACACGAACAAACACGTGAAAAAGATTTGCGTAAAAGAATGTGCACGTTCACGTGATTATAAGCATACACCATTTCTTCTTACAATGCATTCGTGCACTCAAGACCCAGTGAGAGTTAAATCTGATTGTGTTAACTATTATCTTGTACCGTACGTACCGAACATTCAGGAATGATTTGTCATATTTCACGGAGAAACAAAGACAGATGTGATTTGCTTGCATCAGCTCTGGTTTTCCTTTGATAACAGGATGAAATTTATTTAACCACTTTCTTCGAGAATGGATCTTTTTGAATATCGATCCCATTTCGGGTGCCCGGTGACGCTTCTAATTCAAGTCAAGTTTATGTCTCTGACTTACAACAAACCACACATCCTTTATGCGAAACATCAACACACTACAACTAGAAAACAAAATCAGATTTTTAAAATTATTTAGCTAAAATTAGTTTTGCCCCTGCTGATCCATTTTTCCACCAGTTCGGTATAAGCCACCTAACTTCCGATTGGAATTCGGTATCCCTATCACATTAATCCCTTTATTATGGTATACTGCGCAGTGCATCCTCATCACTCACATTTGCAACTTTGGTTAACCGACAAGCGAGCTGAACAGCTTTAGTGTGTGATGAGCCTGTAGTATGCTAAGTGATTGCTCATATAATTTTAGTTCGTCGTCTAACGGAATGGGCAATAATGATGTTAACACTTTCTCCCGAGTAATTCACGGTTTAGATATTATAAATTCATATAAATTTTACTAACCAATATCCATGGCACTAAGTTAATGAAAGTTTCATATTCCACTAGAAAACGGATAATCGGAAACACTAGCTTGTCGCATGACTGCAAAACAGTTCGATCCTCTCTATTATGTGAACAGTACAAAGGTACTTCTCAGGTCCAGTGACCTCGTTTTATAATCTGGTGGCATTTCTGATTGGTTTCTTAAGTGCATTTGGGGAAAAGTCTTTGGTTTTCTCTGTTCTGTTTGAAAAGGACTACACCACTCTTTAGTTCTGTTTCTGCTTTAGATTTCGAGGACCTCATAAAGGACTCGTGGAATAACCGCGGAACTACATCTGTTTCATTTGCCCAAAAGACCATTGTTAACTGATCAGCCCCAACTGAGCTGCAATCTTTCTCCGAGCCGATCATACCCGCCGATCATACCCGCCGATCATACCGGCCGATCTGTTCCGTGCTCCGACTAATCCCTTCAAAATGACTGTAGCGAAGAACTTCGGCAGTTCCACTCATTGCTCGTGTTTTCAAACAAATGAGGATAAAGTTTTATCCGAAAGGGTAACCCTTTTTGGCATGCCAAACTTGTCTTCCTTTTTTCTCGACAGCTGGAAAAGACCTCAAAAAAGTGATCGAATCATTGTAACCGCATAATTTTAATTCCTGAGCATGTCTCGTGTAAGTAGTAGTTAGTGCGAAGGACAAATTGCTTGATTTTTTCAAATTAGTAAGACCATGTATGAAAATATGAATAAATACAACACCAGTACCACACTTTTTGTACGCAATCACCTGTATTATTCTTTTGTCACGATTTTTTCCGTTTCTCAGTAAATCCCGGTCAACAGATCGAAAAAGTTTTACAAATGCTTGCTTTCATTTGATGTTAGCTCCACTACTGAATGGGCTGGTGATAAATTTATGCCAATCAGCAACTCCCATTTTTCTTGTCAGCTTTCAGGTCGTACAGGGCCAAATGGTTTATTCGAAGAATACGAACAGGAAAGCACACGCCAAAGGAGACCAGGGATGAACTGTGGAGGATACGATACCGGTAATCCCTTCTGGGTCGTAAAATTTGGACAATAAAAGCTTATCTTTTTCGCACCAAGTCGTATCCAGGCAGTAAATGAGTCTCCACGTGAACTGCTAAACCGTTCACACTAGTTACAGCAATGAAGTTCGGAACTCGCTATCCGCGTCACATTATGTTTTCATTCCACGGTAATACATTATTGTACACTGTGGAGGGTTGTTATTTTTATATTCAACTCTAACGATGACTCTGATCTCATAATCCGATGACCCCACCAGTCCTCAACAGGCCAAGCATGGAGACGACACGGAATGGACCGTAGGATGCTGGGTTTTAACCGCTCATCTCAAACTTGGTGAGTGAAGACTTTCACAGCTCGACAACTAATATTAAGCACAACGAAACACACGAGGGTTCTGGCCGAACACGTGATCTGATGGTCGTATCACTAGACCAGTTCAATTACCGCTTCAAAGTATCCAGTGAGTGGGTCCCATAAAAATCAAGGCAGAAATCTGTTGCGCAATGAAGCTCCTGTCCAGCATATATAAAGTTGGTCCAGTTTAGCACTATAAAACAGTTGCGTAAGCCTTCAAAATCTTTGAGAGTAGCGTTACATTCTGTAACACAAGCTAACTAGTAACAGAGCCCTGAGTAATAAGAACGCATACCATTTAAGTCTGTATTCAGTCACTTGAGAAAAAGAAAAATGACAAGCCAACTGCCCACAACTGGTCCGTGTACGTTCGGCCCATTAACCGTTTGGGAAAAATTTGGTTGGAAAGTGTTAGAATGGCTCAAAGATAATTTCTCCACCGTTTTCCTTAATCAGCTATCAATTACGTTGAAAATATAGTTATTGATTCTCTGAGTAAAGGCAGTACTTATGACTTTACAATGAACCAGATTTCAAGAAAAAGAGAACAAATTACTATTATACCTTTGTCTAAAAAAAATCATGTAATGTTGCCGCAGAAGTTGCACTTGGGACTCTTGAAACGACATAAATGCTAAAATGCGATGATCCTAGCGAACCCAAGCAATACAGCCATTTTTCCTTCGCAACCGTATGTGCTCGATCGGCTGAACTGCGAGTTCACACAAAAAGGTTCGGGACGTTTCGTGTGCAGATCCACTGATAGCCCGGGGAAATACATTGGTGCGTGGAGTCCGCCAAAGGGAAATAACTTTGATATTTTACTAACGGTAGCTTGATTTCCCCATGACTGCACAAGCAACTACCAGTTCAATGCACTGGCACGGTTCTTCTCGAAGGTTAGTTTTAGTAATTTTTTCGAAATATTAGAAATGTTAGAATTTTACTCGCTTGGCGAAAGTTAAACCCAAGCAGTGATGCCACCAGCAAAGCTGTACTACTTTTAATCTACCCCCTGAACCGTGAGGCCACACTGGAGCGCATCAACTTGGTGCACATAAAACCTACAGCTTACCTGTCCAAATTACCGAAGCGCTGTCAGGGAGTCTCGAAAACCTACCCGAAGCAAATTTACCGAGTCAGTTTTAGTGTGTCAAATAGGTCTGATCAATCGATAATCAAAAATCCGCCACACCCCACTTATCAGCTGGTCGGACAGCTGTGAGCATTACGACATAATTTGGGATCAGGGACCAACCAATCAAACTGATCGGTATCTTGGTATTATAATCGGCCCGACAAGGCAGGAAGTTTGACTGGATGCCCGGGTTCGAGAATTTTCAATTTTTCTTCCAATATCGTATTGCACATTTATGAAAAAAGAGAACTGTAATTTGACTGATTGCTGTTCCCCTTTTGGCTTACTTTAGCAGGATGACATGATAAGGGTTGCAGGTGGATATGGAGTGCGCAGATCATCCTTAGAGACTGCACAATAGAGCTGGAAGGCCACAACAAATTGCTTATCACGAGATTAACAAACGGAGTGCATACCTTTCGAAACTGACAGAGTCAATTTCATTGAATCCTTCAGCAGTAATAGGCTCCATTTTAAACTGTTAACTTGAAGATGACGAAGAATACCAAAATTCAGTTTGCTGTGTTTCGCCTTAACATCGAAGGAAACACAATCCACACCAGCAGACCAGGTACTTCCAGTATCACAAAGTACCTACATGATCCGGATACGGTTATCACTTCTGATTCGTGGTTTACCGTTGGGAGGACGTTTTACGTGTTGAATTTCCCAATGCTGATGACACTTTGAAGGTGTGGCTGTCAGTGCAGAAAATGGGGTACCCGATAGCACAAACGTTGTACCATTCCTAGTGAACTACTCTCGATATTTATCGTTAAGCTAAAGGGTTCGAGGACTCTTCGATATTTGCACTGGCAAATCTTTCGTGTTCAATACTCGCTATCAGTGCTGGAAGATGAGAAAGAACGGCTCTAATGATTTTTAATTCTGGCCATTGCGCTCCATTGCAGAAGCGAAACTTTCAGGCTGAGCAGTTTGACAGAAGAGGATTTCGAGTGTTTCTTTCTTATTTGCGCTTGTCAATCGTCCCGCGAGGCAGAACTCTGAACCCTACTACTTATTAGAACTGAAAAAGAAACCAGTGCAATTCTGTGGACGATGATCACCGATTTTCAGCCGTCAAAGAATCGGAGGGATGATTTACCATCTGTGGAACAATCAACACAAACGCACACTTTCAACAATGTTCGCGCACTATCGAATCCCATTCCGACCAACCAGCCCGGACCATCGGATTTGAACAAATTACCAGCAGCACTTTAGCACTGGGGTGATTCGCAACTCGCACGACGGTCCTCTTAAGAAGTAAACCTACCGAAGGTGTAACTCGCAACGACTCAATGAACATCAGTGTCGGACCAAACCACTTTCCGGTTCCCAGGTTGTCGGAAGAACCTCAAACTGTCTGGGAGACAGTGAGTAACGTCCATTTTACAGCCTCGCAGCATCACGACTACGTTTAACTGAGATTTTGAGGCTCAGGGAGAGGTGGTCATGACAGCCATCCATGGCACGCCAGTACGCCTAGAGAGTGATACGGCTTCCGAAGTAACGGTCACATCCAAACGTACTTGGAGCATGGTCGATATATCCATGATTACCGAAAAAACACTAGAGGCACAGGATACGTCAGACGAGAGTATTGTTGTCTCCAGTCACTGTACCATTCGAAAATACATGCTATCTGACCGATCAGCCAAATCTAAATCAACTAAGACTCTACAGGATCAAGTACCTGGGTATTTTCGACGTGCCACTCAACCGCGTATGTGATGACCTCCAGTTGTCATAGAGTCTCCTGGTGACAGGTAACCTTACTTCAAACCTGCCGATCACTTTGAACGAAAAGCTTGCCATGGTTTTTGCAAGTGAACAAATATGATAGCTAGACTCCGATTTCGTCCTGATGTCGAACCAGTGTCCCGACGAAAACAAACTTTATCATGTGCTGTGCTTCCGGTAGTCAAGCAGAAACTAGATAGCTTTCAAGGAGACATGGTTCTCTAACGAGTAATTTATTCCGCTTTGGTTTCTCCGATTTGGTAATAAAACTGCAAGTGATAAAGTTTTATTCCTCACGGATTTTCCTACTGACCTCAATAATGCACTACAAACACTCCACTACCCATTTCCCTGTTAGATGAAGTATTTGCGGTACTAAACAGTGGAACTGGTTTCATTCAGCTGGATCTATCGAATATCTATTTCCAACTCGAGGTTTCCACGAATTCTAAGGAGCTTCTAGTTATCAATAGCAATAGTGGCTTATTCCAGTACAGCCGAGTGTCATTTTGTGTTAAGGGGGACCCAGCGACATTTCAACAAGCCACAAATACAATGTTATCAGACACCGACGAAGCTACTACTTATCTCGATGACATTTTCATCACAGGATCGAGTTCAGAAGACTTATCACAATGATTGGAATTCGTGTTCAGCGTAATTCAGAAATACGAGTTTCGGTTGCCCTTTGTGAAGTATCTCGGATTCATCATTGACAAATATGGTCACCGTCCAAACCAGGGAAATATTGAAACCAAACATGAAAATGTCCTTTTCTAATGATACTTTTTCACTGATATCTTTATTTGTCCTTGTAAGCCATAATAGTTCATTTGTGCATGACAAGCTTCACCCCCGACATCCTATAAAAGAAATACTGATGAAGGACAAAGTGGAATTCGTCCCACCAGTGTCAGCAGAGTTTTGAGAATGCAAAACGAACCTTGAGTTCTAAATTGTTACCTGCCGATTTCAACCCCAATTCATAGCTCCAGGCTTCAGTGTCAGCTTCGAATTATGGAATTAATGCTGCAATTTCGCATATCTCCTTTGGTACAGAAAAGGCTATTTCCCCTGTTACCTGACCCCTGAAGGCCGCCAGAAACAATCTCGGTCAGGTCAAAATGGAGAACTTGGCTACCATCTTCGCCGTAAAAAGTTTCTTGATAAGTTTTATGGTCATCAGTTCGGTTTCTCTACAGGTGGCAAGCCGTTACCGTCAATTTTCAAGTCAATAGAGACATCTGCGTGTAATCTGCAGATATTATTCCGAGGTGGGCAGTCTCACGTCTTGGATACTATTTAAAGATCAGATATCTGTCAACAACTCAAATTTGCCAGCATTCCTTACCAATTTCAAAATCAACGAACCGGTCGTCAAGTCCACTTTCATGAAGTCGGAGGATAGTACCTTCGTTTTCGACTCAGTTTGCGCACTACCCATTACCTATGAGGGAGTTTGCTGAAGGACACAGAGAGACCCACTGCAGAGAGGTTATCAGATACAAGAAAACTCAGTGGTCTGTAAAACATTCAAGAGAATTCCAACAACTGAATCAACATTACCAGGCCCTGTCTACAATCAACTACTGTATCCTGTGGTCTGTAAGCGTCACTTTCCCATGCGAGCTGCAATACAGTGTCCCGAAATAATTCCTCTACGGCCATTCAGCATGCACTTGCATGAAGTCCCTGGCTCGTCGCCATGTATAATACCTAAATAGGAATTAATAGTTTCTCCTGTTTTAAGTATGCCTTATCTTCGTAGATGCCAGTAAAGGCAAATTCCAAAGCATGACCTGTCTCGCAAGACCCTTGGTCGAGAGTTCGTATTGGTTATACGGAGCTAATCAATGGCCGAATTTTTCTGATTGGGATTGAGCATACAGCTAGCGGTCAGAGTTATTCCTAGTGAAAAGTACGACGGTTGGAGTTACGATCAACACAAAGCTCCCAATACTGAGTCAGTTTGGTTTTCAAGAAATCCTTGCGAGTGTCAACGAAGAAGTCTACCTCAACCACTTAGTTTTCCTTTCGACTAAGAATAAATCATGTGCCAGGTCGAACACATAATTGATTAAGGCGGTGAGATAACAAAAGAAAAGCTTGAGACAGTTTCGTGGAACTGTTTTGAGCCTATAAAAAAACGAATTCTCTAAACGACGTCTGTCCTGCTGAAACCTATGTAATCTGTTCGGCTTTAT
Organism: Fasciola hepatica; assembly: GCA_948099385.1. Lineage (NCBI taxonomy): Eukaryota > Metazoa > Platyhelminthes > Trematoda > Plagiorchiida > Fasciolidae > Fasciola > Fasciola hepatica. The sequence continues at coordinate 3,051,682 of CANUEZ040000019.1, read as the reverse complement.
CCGTCCGAAGACAAAAAAATACCAATCATTCCCACAGTGCCAATAGAGCAACTGTTTATTCGACGCGACATATCTTCTCAACCCCCGTTTCTTAGGAAGAAACACCAATTCATTTTTCGTAACATAAACTGACTTCTGTGCTAACATGCTTCCAATGTAAATGTCTTTCAGTAGCAAGCGCATTGCACGTATTCATTCGAATTACATTAGGACGAATGGTGGAAGTGAACTAAAATTCACAAGTCCTTCGAAAATTTTGGGTGTTCTACTGAACTATATTTTGGAGACGGACTGTATGTACTATAAAACGAAGTTACGCGAGTTCTTGTTTGTACAGTGAACATTTGAATGAGAGAGAAATGAATGCAAAATTCTGTGCAGTTGGAAATGTGAGTGCTGTATTTTGGAGAATGGCTGGGCAATCAGAACTAGAAGAAATGTTCATAATAATGAGTAAATCATTTTGGGTAAGAACTTCGCTGGATGATGCAACTAACGATAGTGAGATACCAAAGCGAAGAATGCGTTGTTGTTTTCTATTCTGTCTCGATCAGGTATGATTATTCTGGCACAGTGATGAATGTACCAGAATAGGCAATCAAACTTCAATTTGTTTTGAATGGTTTTGCTTACTGGCATTATTCGTCTTTCACACTACTGGTTCCCGTAAGGTCCTAATTTACTGAACTTGTCTTTGAGGCCATCCGAGTTTCATCACAAATCGAAGCTGGATTACAATCCGTGCACTGATCATGTCATCTCAACTGACAATGAAACGTTTGCTGATGGGTTGGCAAGCCCAGTTATACGGAGTACATGAAATCTTTGGTTCATTTCGATAAACAACCAATAGTGATCGACAGCAAGAATCACGTGCTCAAATGTTGGTTTTAACGACGTCATACAGGCACAACAAGCAGGGTGTAGTTTTAGAAATGCACTGGATCACGGTGGGTGAACAGGTTTGAGCAGGTAAACGGAGTAGACCATAGACCAGTGCTTGCGACAACAAGAGAACAATGAGATTTGGTTCAGTTAAACCATCTTGTTTGAGGTCCAATCTCTCCACTTTGATCGTTTTGATCTGAAAATAACGTGGCGTTTCGAATCGTCCAACTGCGACACAGTGTTGATCGCTATTGACAATCGAACATATTATTGTACAATTACACTGGTCCGATTTACTTAGGGAATATCCTGCGGTCATCGTTGACGTGCTCAACGACTCCACTTATCAATAATTGGATTTCCATCGGCCAACATCAAGTCGATACAACAAAATGTCCCACTTTGTTTCCAACCGCCTACTTCATGCAATCATTGTACGAGCACATTTCTCGCGCGTGAAGTATTTTGTGGACCAAGATGTACATCATGTGATATATTGCACCCTACCATGTTCAACAGCTCTCTCGAAGCACACTTCAGTTATGGATACTTTTCGGTCGCGAACCAGTATTAATTAGATAAAACCATGTGGAATAATTTTTGATTGCCTTCAGCGTGGAAGGTGAAATATGCTTCCCTCGTCACGGTTAAAATTTTATTCTATTTTTTCGTGATTATTGGATCCGTGCACTAAACAATAGATCGTTATTCACGCACATACTTTCACGCATGCATTTGCGTTTGTCTGTGGATAAGTTATTTCAACATTCAATTTCAAACCACAGATATGCGCTTTCTGATGTTAGGCTTGAGGAAGTCCATGAATGCCTAGACCTAATATAACAAGCTGATTATCTTTACCAAAAACGAGATGATTTGGGACTTCCCAACTATTGATTGTTAATATAAGACAAGAGGAAACTACAGTTATCTTTGACAAGCCACAAGTGAAATTTGTACAAATCAACTCATGGATTACAATGAATTCATATGAATCTCGATGAATAATTAGTGTAGCACAGGAATTTGTCACACTAGTTTTATCCATTTCCATGACGGCCGAACACTATTGGACACGCGATGTGTCATGAACATGCATTCAAAATGATTAGCAGATAAAATCCTGATTTGTGGAAATGTGCTTCGTAATTCTGCTCATTTTTGTGTTGTATTGTTGCACGTCAGTGAGGATGGCCTTGGTAGCGTAGTGTGAATTCCAAATGAATTAGTATTTTGAGATTTAATTTCTGCTTTGTGAGTGGTTCTGTGAATGTGTTGCCGGAGTTTCAATCAGCCCACTATGAAACGTCTCAGTTGTTGGTGTTTTCGAGATGAACTAGTCTATGTGTTTGTTGTATATTTTGAGTGTATTGAGTTTGATAAAATACACAGCTCGTTGATCGGTGCAATGAGGATTCTAGATGGGATCCGAGAGAATTTCATAATTCAAGTGCTGTTTACTTTTACCGGTTCCTGATCATTCATTTTCGGTTGCTTTCCTGGTGGAACATGGATGATGGAGAGTGAGGGGGTGGTGCTGACTTGATTGATCTGAACAGAATTTGGAATGAATGTCTTCATTTTCCCAGGACCAAAATTCATATCGCAGCCCCGGTTAGTGAATAACAGCATTTATGGGACGATTTGTTTCTAATATCAATGCTCCGAAGCAACTAGCAAATTACTTTAGTCAAGCTCCTGCCGAAATTCCATTTGTTTACAAAATCAACTTCGCATATGTTAAGACACTTGACGAAAGAGCAATTCATATCAAGTAGTGCATTTTCGTATGCTGAAAGCTGTTCAGAGAGGAACCATGTGGCCAAACGGTCGCCGTATGGACATTCGTATCTAGAACTTACAACTTGCAAAACCTTCCCGGAATTCTTTGAACATCTAGGCTACAAAGTCAAGCAGTACGTAATCTAGAGTGAGAAAATAGCCAAGTGTGTATCTAATGAATGCAACGCGACTAACCTAGAGTGAGTCAAAAAGATAGTGTCGCAAAGGAGCAAACTTATCTATTTATCAACTTTCCCATTCGCCTGCCTTCGATTATGCGAATCTCCCTTCCGGAAATCATTCACATTTGTGTACAATAAGTAAAAGGAAGTAGAACAACAATAATAATATCAATAATAGTATTAATAGAGACTCTTCATGTTCATACATAACGAAGGTTGAACGGAAAATTTTCCCGAGTTGATAACTGAAGTTTAACTTGGCTTGTAAAGGCAGAGATTCCTTCACCGACGGTATTTTGCCCTGGAGGTTAAAGTGAGAATGACAATCTTTTTTGTGTAGTACGTACGAACTACAGCTCAGTTAAGGCCTTTACTAGTTTGCTTGATTATATCGTCAACTTTATAAGGTGGCTGTAGGATTGCTGTCCATTTCAGAGATATGATGACTTTCAGCTTGCTTCGAGGTGGCTGTTTGAATACAAAAGAATTTGGTTATCTCTTAGCTCCAAAAGTGGTAAACAACCAGCTGTACTCTTCCAGCGTATCTGTTGTACATATTTCATCTGCCCTGTCGAACACTTTCCAGACAAGGGCGAATTCGTTCTCCATGGGAACCAAGCTGTTGTAGTGTAAATAGGGTCCAGACCACAAATTTCTGAGATGGAATAATCTTTAGACTTATCCATTGTTTTCAGGTGTAATTTCATTGTCTAGAATAGCGATGCTGTTGTTATCCTCTCTGTGTTTCATTAGCTGAATATGTTTGCGTATAGTGCTAAACTGACTCTACAAGTTTCGACACTCGTCCTCAGTGTTTGCAGTGACTGAAACATCGTCCAAGTAGGGCCTTTAGAAAATAGCGTGAGGTAGGATGCATTCCATTTGCGTTTGAGGAGTATGACAAAAAAATAACTGCCAAAAATGGTCCCAGAGGACTGCTCATGGAACCCCATTAATCTCCACGTATCCCTGTCCAAAGAAATAGGATTAAACATTCGAGGTACACGTTATTCGCAGCAGTGACACCTCGCTGTTTGATAATTCAACATTCAAGTTGCTGTCTTCAATAAAGCGACAGGTTACTTCAGCGGTTTCTTGGAGTGGGACTTTCCTGCAGAGGGACTTAACAATCACTGTGAACAACCACTTATTTTGGATGTTCAAAGCAATCAGCAGCCAGAATATCCTGAAGTTCTTCTCCACAATGTGTTTTCCAATAAATTTTCTCACAGGTTTGAGTACTTTCATGAACCAGTTTGTCAGTTTGTGTTTCAGGGGATTTGTCGTGTGTAATGTTGGTCGTGGTAGTACGTATTCCGTGGGTACTTTTGTAGGCCGTACATCTGTAGTGTTTGACATCCTGTGAATCGTAAGTTCTTAGCCATGAACTCCAGGATCAAAATAACTTTGACAAGATTGTCTGTCTGGTCCTTCACATTAAAATAAAGACTGGTTAGTCAGACTTCGTTTTACGATATTTGTCTGTAACCAGTACTTTCTGTCTATTGACGTGGGATAGGAGTGATATAACTGAAGAAATAGAATTGTCAGCCCAACGGAAGAAGGCCTAGTTTCTAATTCTGTCATAGAAGCAGAACAACAGATCTGATAACTTGCGCGGGGTAAAACTCTGAAGATAGGTAGAGATATACCGGGGCTAGGAGGTGAACAAATATCAACCGTGGGATTTTTATAATGAAGCCCTTTTTTATACACCTATTCTGACGTAATTACAGTTTCTCTACTTGGTTTTCAATCCAACGGTTTATCTCTACTAACGAAAACACCAAAATGCATACACATTTCCGCAGTAAACTTTAGCGAAAATATTCAGTTGTTTATCCAAGACCCACATTCCTTTAGCCAAGACCACGGTAATTAGCTCCGATCGATAGTCCGTGAACTTTCTGGTACATCCTTGAGCCTTGCCACAGTAAGTGAATCAGATCGAAAAATAAAGGAATATTGTGATGCCAAGAAATGTTGGCTAAATTTGTCTTTTACAAGAACTGATGTGGCGAAGCTGGATGAAAAAATGAGAAAGTATAACTGTTGTAGCTGCTTAGTTGATCGTGTTTATGGTATCAGATGCTGCCATATAAATAAACTGATGACCGTGATGGGGTGTACTTACCCAGTCAACACAAAATGTGGTTAAACTATGCCTGTAACATTTTTTCTCATCTGCCCATTGGTCCTGATAATAGCACTTAATAATGCCACTTAAACAACACTTAAAACACACTTGTTGATCCAACGCGAAGAGACCCCTTCTACTCAGCTGCTTGCACCTTAGCTTCCCCATAGCTGTCGTACTACTAGTCGGAATAAGCACCTGCGCCTTCACAGCCATATTATTTCATTTACACGCAAAACGGAAGAATAGTACCTAATTAAATGATGCGACAGTAATTCACACGAAACAATTCACTGCTGTATGACTGAACGAATCCCCGAAAACTTCTCACATTTCCTCTTACTACTCAAACCGAAGGTACCAAGCAACCAAATATTAAAACATAGAATATTAAAAAAGGTATGTTATAAATTTTACAGGTCTGGTTGACATTCTCCGGCTCCGCCGATTCCAGATGCGTTAAAGTATGGAAAATAAGCCCATTAGTCTGTTATTTCCATACGACGTACGGAAATCAACATAAGTCAGCTGCATGAATAGTCCTCAGACTGTCGGTTTATCTACTTCTCTAAACCGCGTTTACATTGCATCGAATATTGATCTTTACAGGATCTTTTAGGTAAAAAAAGTGTTATTTGTTACAAAATGGATTTTAAATTACAGGAGCTGCTTTTTTGTAACATATGGCTCTTGCACGCAGAGACCCATTGTGGATTGGTTGATATTTTGTTTGAAGGCAGTCGAGCGATACAGACGCATCGCAACTGTTCGCGGTATTATTCACCGTACTTTATCCGCCACTGTACGCATCATCACCTGACAAAATGGAGATAGTTATTATGGATGCAAAGAAATGATGTCATCGCTTCTCCAGGGTGGTGGCTACACCGTAGGCAGCCATTTTGATATTCGACTAATATAAGTGTGGGTCCTGGTGATACGATTACTAATCTGTGTTCACTGAGTTCTATGTGTTCTTTATGATTTCAGATCAAACACGTGCAACCCCCGGCGGAGGAATAATGGCCCTCGGTTACTACACGAACGACGACGATGGATAGTTGAATGTGCACGCAGAGGATATGATTTGAAAGACGGTGCCACACACCTCAGCATTGAGAATAAAATTCGTCGGGCTACTGTAGCTACGGAGGGGAAGTTGTTTTCGTATCTGGATCTTACAAAAAGAAGCTTAACGAAAAGGTTGTCAAGCAAACGAAGGCCCAACTAGTTCATTGAGGCAGGCAGCTTGCGCACACAGAGAAACTGAAGTTGTCTATGCCATCAAATATTTATTTTGCTTTCAGCTCACTGACACTAATACGAAATTATTGATCTCTTTTTACCCTTTCCAATCCCTGAAATTGTAATTATTAAACGGACATAAGTTGTACATGTAGTGGCCTTTGAACGCTCATCATTATGGTCATAACCAATGAAACGCAGTGTTATTTCGCTTACTGTCTTTCGCTACTGACTACACTTCCAGTAGTCAGACCTCGTACTACACTATTTGAGATCTTCCTTCAGTTATCATTTCTACGTTCTTAATAATCAGTCGTCTTCAATTTCCTCACTTTAATTTCAGGCCACCAATTACCGGGGTTTTTCTGCTTCGCACCCGTGGTAACTCATCTCTAACGCAGATTCTTAGTCCGCTATCCATTTTCCTTGTCCAATACAAGTTTCACTGAAAATTATTTCATGACAGAACCACGATTTTGCCGACAGTATCAGCCGCCTTCTGATATCATATCGACCACCGGTGCATCTATTTCGGTGAGAATTCATCGTAGATAGAGAACAATGGATTTACCGTCTACAACTGGTTTAGTTTTCTCAAGGTAATGTGATAATTAGAAAGTTACTTGATGGTTTGAACCATTCATAATGAGAGCAGTGAATCTCCTGTTCAAACTGTGGGTAATGAAGGATCAGGAACACCAGCTTGAACGGGCATTTAGTCCAACGTGTACACTGCACAATCATAATATGCATGTGAATGCAGATGCAATAAAACAACATGCAATACCGTTATTACCAATTACCACAGCCACTACAGCTAGAATTAATATCAAGATTTTTGTAATCGCGTCGTTCTTTGTTCAAATCAGATCGTTTCTTTTGGACTTGAATTTGCATTAGGATCGTTTTCATCTTGGAAAGATTCGGAAAAATCAGAATTATAAACACTTGGGCCAAATGAGAAACAGGATTTTGGGCAATCTGGTTTACGTGTTTTTGGCAAAACGAACCGTCATTAAGATTCAAAATCTGGCAAAGTCTATTCCCTAGTTGCTTGATTACAAAGACTTTTAAGGGTTTGTGAAGGCAGTAGCGAACACGAACTAAGACGTCTTGGTTCAGCGATCAGACAGCAAGCCTTGGCCTGCCCACGACCAAGGACAAGGTTGTATTCCGCGAAGCAGATCAATAATCTGGCAGACAGACAATACGTTACCGCTCGTCCAGAAACAAGGACAAGATTGGGACCAGCGAAGCCGAGTGATGAACCAAACAAAGAACAACTGCTATCTGAACTGACCGGGTCCTCACTATCCAGCCGGGCTGCAAGCAAATCAGCCAGCCAGGAGGGAAGCTCGGTTAAGACAGCTTAGCCAACAAATTCACAAGGAGATATTTGTAAATGGTCACTGCGTATCTTACACGAATGACCTATTTTATATCAATAAATTGAGGTGGTTCGAAGGCAGGAGAGTTTCCTTCCTAGAGCTACCAGGACGAATCAGAACAGGGCCTCAAATCATCCTCTCTGTGGTAAACAGCTTCTGATAACTCGAGCTGGGGCAAGTTGTTGCGAAGTATACAGCTCATGAACAACCTCGCCGGATTACAATCCGTAGTTACGTTGACGGAATTTTGATACTGCTTTAGGAAGTTGTCTACTGTCCTATTAAGCTCATTGAACGTCCCTACATTTGTGTTTTTGGGGGCAAAGTTTGATGTTCGCGCAAAAATTTCATCACTGCCATTTGACTGCCGATGATGTAAGAGAGTAAACACGTGATGGCAGCCCAAGGACTTCAATTATTCTACTACCTTTTGGGCAGTGTAAAGAATTCCGTTGTCAGTGACAAACGCATATGATACTCCGTCTTGCGGAGCGCACTAACAATAAAATCAGCATTGGGTGAAGTAGTTAAATAAACCTTTGGTCACTTGGGATAAGAATCGGTAATAACGAAAGCGTAGTACTTGCTCAGAAATGGTCAACAATGTCAACACGAACACACCAACAGGCCTCGTGTATGCGGGAACACAGCCACACATATATGTGTACTTACCTTTACCTTTAAAGTTCCTCTGCAAATACCGTCACAGTTTACAGGACAAAAGTACACCACCAACCAAATGAAGCAACGGGAATGAACATACAGTTTGTAATAATAAGTGTATTTCTTAAATTTGCGTAACATATATGCAGTTTCCCTCAAATTTTTAAGTTCCATCCAAACATAGTTGGCAAAGTAGTGGATTAGAACGACAGGATGAATGGGTTTGCATAGGATTATTTAAGTAAATCAAAGGAAAGCGTCTTTGGAAAGTCCTAAACTAGGTACTAATTTCCCGCGTGTTTTTTCCCAAAGTGTGGGCATGCCCATGTGTCCCCACATTGACCCGGTATCGTTGCCCAAACACCGTAATGATAATGCCCACATCTTTCCCACAGTTTGCCCATACAGATCCTATATGGACCACGCCATGTTTATCGGTGTAAGTTTTGATGATAGTTTCCGCACCTCCTGGACTCCAGTTCACCGAGTTTTCTTTCCGTGTCTTTTCAGATCGTACACATGCAATCCACATGGAAGACTACGACATCCCACCCAATACATCTTGCTCCACAGGATTGGCAGTTATCCCATCTTCACTGATCTCTCTGGTGACGGGGAGACGAATTTCTCGTACTGTTTGATTTGCAATGTAGCAGGCAAGCTGGACTTGAGCGGATAGTCGCTGTAACGATCGGTCAGAAGTGAACCCGAGATAGACTTCTCTGTCAGCACGAATAGTGTCATGACCGTTATTTTGGCCGCTCCTCAACCACGGTAAGAAATGAAAAATTTGGGTTCATTGACGAACTTGTGACCCTAATTCTATCCATATTTTCCGGGAACCAATCATTTTGAATGGGTGTCCCGTTCCGACTGACCAGTCAAATGAGACTGGCAAGCGGATAGCTTCTCCTCCCTATCTTTTGAAAATACAACTGGGAACAGAGCTTACCGTACCAGCCTTTCCGACACCAACCCACATATAAAGCGCATTAAGTTTTCCGGAAATATTTACTACACAAATAAGTATAAGTTAAAAACTGTACATACAATCCCATGACGTGCTCCGACCTCATATTTGCTCCAATGGAGTGTATCAGCAGGGAAATATAAAAATGACATATGGCATAAATAGAATGACGTGCAACTGACTGAAAATGATTACGTTGATGACAGTTTGTTTTAAGCCGAACTCTTTATATACTCCGTAGTATTTCTTGTCAGTTGTTAAATTCACAGTAAAAATTTTAGGCTTTACTTTTAGTGCTTTGATTCGTCTTAAGTCCTTTGAAAATAAGCAAGAATCTGGGGATAAACTTATCATTTCCTTTTAACAATTTTAGTTGCCGAAGAGTTGCGTAATGTTCTGGACACCAGCGTACTCTACGCACGAACCTCCCAATAGAACCTTCGTAGATCGGGCTGAAATTGGTTTCCTTGGGAATGAATTATTTACTTACCAACACGCAATCTATCATTCATAAAGAACTACAGGACTAACCGACAGTTTCATACAGTATCATACTTTACATAGAAATTAATAAGTTAGTTGTTGATGCTGACACCTTAGAGTTTATTGATAGACATAAGGAATAATTGTTCTTTTTCGAATAATGGAATGTTGACTTACTACGGGCACTTCGGAATCCCCGTTGCCATATAAGAGGCCGTGTTCTATATAATTCAATATACATATTTAAGTAACAACCCGCTAACACCCAGCAATTCGAATTACGGGATATCAACGAAGTGTTCAGTTCAGTCTGTTTTACTTTTCATACGGGGTGAAGTTGTTCTATAAAAAAATATTAGTATTTATCTCTTTAAAATGTGGAACAAAAGCTCAACTTACACATCCGCTCGAAGATTCTGACTTTAGGTAGTGCAGCATCGTCGTTAGGTTGTTGGTGTGCTCGTCTGAAAATCGGTGAGACGGATTTTTCGTCCGCAGTCAGCCAAGTCCAACGGCAGTATATGTGCCCATGAATTATTATGCTTGTGATAGTGGTAATTACCACTATCGTCCATACGACAGATGACGCATCTTTAAAAAGAATTCACTATACTTCCTTCAAATTTTCATCCAAGGACGAACAGTCTTTCATCGCTGGTACTGATTTTCGATTGCTGGGTACCAAAGTCTCGAAAGAATTTGTTTCCAGTGAAAAATGCATAATCTAGGGATACAAATGATGGAAATTTCACTATTTTATCTCGGTATCAGGTAAGCTGCAGTTAACCATGGTATCCATTGATGACCCAGAAATAATGGATTCATTTTCATCTTCACGTACCCGTGTTCTAGCCCAAGGATTGTGCCCATGTGAGGCTCAGCTGGGCTCCGAATGAGAAGAAGCTGGGCACAAGGTGGACAGTCGCCCAGAAAATGATGGGTACCGCTTGCGAAGCCCGAAGTGATCCGGATGGGCCCAGAACGACTCCCGATTTTTTCAGTAAATAAAAGCCCCATTTTTACTTTTCAATTCCCCGTTTCCTGTTTTATAACTTTCTGCTTTATTCCAGTACGGCCACTTCTATATAATTTGACCTAACACCCTACTAATAATAAATTTAAACAGAATTCACCAATAAACCCAAGCAGCACTAGGTACGGTCGGTAGATCCCAAAAAGATCCCTGGTGGTAGAAATTTATTATGAGCTTGAAGTTCCCAGTTCATCGGAAAATAACTGAGAAAAATCCCTCACTTTAAAAATCTACTTTTGTCCCTTCCCAAAACAGTCTAGCTTACGTTGAATGTCTACTTCAGTCTTTCAGCTCGTGTCGTTGTAAATGTTCGTTTTCAAGCTCATTCTTGTGGCTGTTGACGACTTGTATTCATCTACGAGTCAGAAATAAGCTGTTCGGTAAATTTAAACACTGTGTCTACTTATAAATGTGCTAGATTTCATTTTTAGTTGTTTTTTGTTTTAATCGATTTTAGTTCAGTGATCACTTTGTCGCTTGAACTTTTCACATTTGCTCGCTAACTATGAGTGTGTTTGGGGTATTTTTCAATCACGGTTATATCTAGTGTTATTTGCATAAATGTTCTTTCGGCTGTCCCTCATGATCACTTTGAACCGTTGTTTACATGTTTATTGATCACATAGGTGTGTTTCTGATTTATAATATTTTCATATTTAAGATATTTGCTATTACCACAACGGTATCCGGTTGTTCGTTCCATTATAAGATGAAGCAGTATTTGAGATCGTGTCATTATGGTGCCCCTAGGTTATCAAGAACAACCATATGATGGCATAGAAGATCAGCTCGTGATATTAATATGACTGAAATACTGTCGAACAGTACGGCTGAGTCGACGGAGTTTGTAGAAGATTGGCAGGGACAAAGCTGTTCGGAAGGAGGTTGCACATTTTCAGTCTGCAAAAGCTCTAAAGGAAGAGAAACTCCATGAGCCGAGGCTCAGTGAGTGTATCTACAGGCACCCACGCGTACATCATCTGAACAAAAAGATGGTGGCCTCCACTCTGGCCGTTAAAAATTTTTGTTTGAAAATCCTTTTCGTGAAATGAAATGTTTCAAAGTCTATCTACGATTGAAATTGAAACTGTTGAGGATGTGTTTGCTCTAAGTGGCATGCATTCTAACCGATTAGATGGCAAACTTGAAAGCAAAAGATCATCTAGCTTTCAAGATGATGAACTTTGGTTTTACCAGTCTGTGTCAACCAGAGAAAGCTTCGATGTGTTGCCATTTGCAAAGCAGGCACTTGTATCAATGAAACGAAAATGATTAGTCGCCTCAGTAAGTCACCTCTTATTTATAAATACGGTGTATTTGTTAGGAAAATTAGAATTTTAGCAATTTAAACGTAGCTTATATTACTATGGAACGCATATATTCTTAAAGAACAGAAAGTTTCGTGAAATGTCATGTGTTTTTCCAAAATACCGCGAAAGTTTCTACCCATCATTAGCCCAGAGTAGAGCTGGAAAACCCAGCCAAAACAAGTAAGATCAAAATTTATGGCTGTTTGACCTTGTCTGTCCAGTCTTTTAACCACCGTTGACTCGTTCGTTGGTGGGCAGGAAAAAGGTCAACTGCAACCTCTCGCCTGCTTTTGCGCAATTGATACCTTTTCTTAAGCACAATCGCGCAGATAGCACTGTCCTTTTTGTGCCGCGACTCGGAACGGCTTTTGACTTACAGAGAAATGTATTCAAGTCAAAAGGTGCTCGTGAATGTCCGTAGACACTGATTCGCCCGGATTTCAAGATGTGTCGCTATAGTAGTATAACAGGGAACAGCGGAATTAGGGTGTTACGTAAATTGCATTCCGAAATAGGTGAACCGTAGCTAATGGATCGCTTCAATTAGAGGAAGGTGGCAAATAAATAGCATCAGTATATGGGTACACTAATTGTAGTCGAAAGTCGTCACATATGCTACGTAGCCTAACTGAAGTAGTCGAATTATTTCTTTTTATTTTGACTACCTTTCATTGTTTACCTTTATTGTACGAACCACCAAATGAACCACAATACGAAGACGAAGGATGATAAAGCATAGCCACAATTCAGTGCACATACTGCAGCAATCGACAGATATACATATATCGAAGTCCTGGTGAATAAAAATTAGTGAGTATAACAGGGTCAATTCGTGTGACTGTCACCTGAAAGGACCAGTTTTCTCTCCAAGGGGAGCTGATGTTTTTTGTGGTGTGAAGGAACGCCTATGGATAGAGACTACAAAAGATAGACTAGATTGTAAAACAGTCACGTATTTAAAGTTGGTTGCGCAATCAAACGATGACTATACTGTGAATGATTAATCAGGCCTAATAAATGAATCTCCGTTGAGTGGTCATAAATTGCCCGGGTATATTGCCAGTGGGGGTTTTCCTCGACCGCATTTCGGACCGTCTGAAATCAAATAAACAATGACTGTTATTTAAAAAAATTTCGATTTAAAGCATATATGAGTTCTTTGCACAAACAGACAAAACAGCTTCTTTTTTCACCTAACTGTTTTTGTTCTCTTTCATTGTGCTAGGCGTGGTAATGAAAGGACTCCTTTAACATCTTTCCTAATAAATATTGAAAGATGCAAAATAAACGTCTGCAGATGTGAGCGTATATCACTATAATAGTGCAAATAGGACTACGTGGCGATTGTTAATGACAGTATTCTATGTTATTTTATTGCATCTGCATATCTGTTTACATTACGAGTTCGACCGTGTGCTCGGTCAGCCGGTGTTGTTGATCCTCAATGGTGCGTGGTTCGGGCAGCAGCCATTGTGACCAGTGCGAGTACCCCAGGCTAATTCCTAATTGATACCGACTATTAGTCCGTCATATATGTTGCTGTGATTCTAAAGTTTCTTAATTTGAACGTAAGCCTAGTACGTATTAAGATGCACATTGTACTGAGCATTGTGAAACCACAAGAACAATGGAAGAGATGTAATAAACAGCTATTTGAAAGCCTTTCCCAAATAATGGCTACTTAGTTGTTGAATGGAATTTGCGAGCCCCTAGAGGTGTACATTCAACAGATTATGCTAAGTTACCAATAATTTAATCTTACATCCCTGTGTCACCCAGCACATTTTTTTAAATATCATATCTCATGTTACTGGCAGTCATTATATCATCGTATTATTCACAGCGGACACCCTTATTCGTCAGTGTTTCGACCCATTTGATGACACTAATCATACTGTAGATAATAGTCACTTTTTCATAACCTCCTCGATAGAAAAGTATTCCAAATTTATGCGTAGCATTTTCTATCAAAATAAGTGAATATATAATCTGTCACGTTACTAACCACTTTCATTAAGCTACACACACCCAGTCCGATCACCTTCGTAACACAGACCCTTAGCTTGCAGAGCTAATAGTTTCTAAATGACTGCGTAGTATGAAGAAATGAGTTTTTTCCTAATGGAATGCAAACTGTTCCACTTTTGGGACTCATTGATTTACCGAGTTCGTCAATAAGCTCGCAAAACACGGAACAAGTGAGTTCGCCAAAGGCTCATTTTCAGTGGCGATGTATCAAAATTTGTAACGTGTTTTCGGGCGAGATAAGAGCAAACTTCCTGCACGCATTATTGGGTCTCTCAAGTTTAAAATCAGTTAGTAAACAAAGACTAAGGAAATGCAGATGATTATCGTCTGACGGTGCAACGGAATCTTAAACTCTTGTTGCTCATTGACAGTGAAGATTACAGACTAATGGTGAAGTAAGATATGAAAAACACACTTGTTCATGTTGGTATCCCATATGAGCTGTGCGGTTTTGAATAATTGGATGAGTGATTGAATGATGTATTCAATTAACCAGTTTCTTCGTATTCTCTCATTTAAACAAGTACGTTGTTCATCAACCCCTCACCCAAAAACACATTTCATACTCAATCGCCGGAGAAAGAGGTATTCGACATATTCAGGAATCGTAGCCTTAAATTCATTCCAAATCGTAGGAAAGGGTATGGCATACCTGAGAATCCAAATTAAAAATGGAATAATTATAGTACTTGCTCAAGGGAATGTATAACTTGTGATGATAGACATCAAAATACGATAGTGTTCATATGAAAAAGAAGGAGAATGGTGAAACAATTAATAATGTGTGGGAAGTATTTACTTATCATCTAGATATATTCTTCATTGTAAGTTATCGGTTTAGTTAGTTAATAACTACATAAGAACAACTTGCGCGCGCCCATACAGACATACAACAGACACTTTATTCCATAAACATGACGCATATATAAAATGGAAATAGATAATTTTCGAAAAAGTAATACATAGTTAATTTGAAGATGACCAATAAAAACTGACTCATCAGAAACATGATAAATAGTCTCAAGTGGGATAATATTCAGCCCACCGAAACCATACTTCAAAGTTAAGGCCGCATCAGTGATTAACTTGTACTTTTTATAACTAAGCACGTCAGCCCTAGTTCGGTACTGTGGCAATCATCCCGACCGCTCGGGCTGTCACCTCAGCAGAAACTTAGTCTCACCAGCTTCATGCACTATAGGGATTGAATACGGCTACCGGCAGCAGACCAAACTCCATTTGAATAACCATGTTTATCGTACTTTCATGGTTCTATATAATGCAATACATATATAAATATTTAAAAGTAAATCGCCTAAAACCAGATGAACAGCCAAGAACAAAAGCGCAGAAAATTATCCGGCAAATCCAGACAGTGCAGCCATAAACGGTTCACTCAGCAGGGAGTCAAACCAAACTGTAGCTCAGCACAGTCACGGTACAGATAGTAAATCAGGAAGCTCTCTAGCTAACATGAAATGAAAGCCTAAGTCACAGAATAAGAAAATAGTCTATAGTTAGAATGTACACAGGAGTTACCAATGTCAAGTTACAAACAGTAGCACTTGGAAAACGACAAAAGTGACATCTGTTAGCGTGATTAAATAAACTTGAAAATACGTTTTTCCACCCCGCGGGTTTGCTGCCCGGTCCAGTGGTGTAGCACTGTGGCAGTGGGGTTGTGGTCGAAAGTGTGACTCGCCCGGCGGCGGTTTTTACGCATGGATGAACCGTTCAGCAAATTTTTCCTACAGTGAATTGTGTCAGTGCATTAGAAATGGAGAAACTAGGTCATGGATGATCGAGGTCAGTGATACCTATGCACTCTACTCATGAGTAGGACTAGTGAGAATGTTATCAGAACATAAATCATAAAGTAATTTTAGCTACCATATAGTAAAATGGAGCCACATGTTTATCTGTTATTACGATATTCTTTTGAAAACATGCGTACTTCTTATTTCCTACCTAAATATTATTTATAACACTCATGAACCAATTGACACTTGTCAATCATATAAGTTAACGTACATGGTAACGTTCATCGGTCAGTATTAAAACTGCTCTTTTGTATTCCAATAATGCTTTGAACACCTGTGGCATATGGAAAGTTTTTAACGTCGGTTTGCGAAAGGTTTCCGAACGGTTTGTTTCGTAGCCATTCTTAAACAAGTCAGAAGTAAATTGAAAAGAAGGAAATCGACGGCCGGGTACAATACATTTTATTGAGCATCTTATTCCCATAGACTGATTTGAGTAGACTGAAATGCCCTTTCATACCACGTTACAGGTCGTTCGATTTCAAGCTCCGTAAAATGGCTGAAATGAGAGTAATTACTGGGATTTCATCTTTTGGAAGGTAAAAGTGAGCAAATAAAACGTAACTGGGGCAAATTGACCCGTGGTGGTCGAGTGGTTTAGAGGGCTTGAATCCCCACCTTCACCGGCTACTTTAGTGGTAGACAGCAGTCCACCATATTTGTTCTGCATTCCACCTCTCAGGATCCGCTCACCGGGTATCCCTAATAGTATAGTGATCCTTCTTTGGGGTATATACCCGTTCCACCTCACTGACGCGTAAACAAGCAATAGAAATAATCATTGCAAAATATCCCGTATTTCATACGATCGACTTAAGCCGGTTGGAAACCGCTCCGAAACCACTCGAAAACGGTCACGTTATTGGCGCAAACCTCTCCAAAACTGATCAGAAGAATGGCACAAACTGGTTGAAAACCGATAGGTTTCTGAGAGGCTTTGCTATTCTGGAATATATTCCTATTAACAATGATTTTAGGAGACGACATGTAAAACCTATGAATGAAGTGGCACAATGGTATGCAACTTGGTGTACGAATGCTGGACCGTTAGCCATCGGCATGCTGACTCAAAACACGGAATGGAGAACATGAACTCCCGACGGCAACGTATACCTGAGAAAAGTCCATTATCATCCTGAGCAAAGGGAGTCCCAGAGACCGACCGTCCTAAGTAGCAGACTCAACGTTTACCCAAATGAGATAGGATTAGAATAGGACTGAGTGGTCCCGTTGGAACTTTCAGCGTCCCAATGAAGAACATTGGAAAGCTATACCGGTCCCCAAATAGGCTAGCGTTGGGCTCGAATGACGCAGGGAAAAAGGGGGCAGAATCGGCTCACCCCTTCTGCTATTTACTAGCAATTCGTTTCATTGTTCAGTCTAACTTTGCTCTATTCTCTTCCCATTGCAACCTAACCACCAAGTTATCAATATATTTAAAAAGAACGGCAAATTACGTCGAAGGAAGAAAGTGCATTACGTGAAAAAGTAATGTACATGCGTACAAAAGCTTGTGGTGGTTCGGTTTTTGTCCTTATGGTCCTCCATACGATGTCCCAGGTCTGTCTTCAACTCGTGATCTGTAAAATGTGTAAGTGCTACATAAAGTTATGCAACTGAAATGGGAATTTTCACTGTTTATTGATGGAATACGACGGAGCTATATCAGATTACCGAGAACGAAAGCCATGAAAAAGTACTATAATTTTTATTATAGAATACTACTTGTGGAATTGGCAAAACAAACGAAAAAGAAAATGCATATCAACTGCAATTATGTATACATATGTACATATGTATATATGAATATATATGTATATGTGTGAAAAAATGTAATTTTAGGTATGTGAGTTGAATTTAAGCGGGAATGATGTTAATGGAAAAACTATTGTAATTGGTGGAATAATATGGCAGAAGGTAGAAACAATACTTCCCCGAGTATTCTTGACATGCCACGATCTCAAGCTTTGGTAAACGGTGCTTTATATGTTTGTCTATGATGGGCATCGGTTTCTCCGCTAACCTTTCATCACCATGAATAACAATGTGATGGTTGTATGAAGATGAATTTGATCAACTAACCAGTGATATCCGCGGTTATTTTATGATTATAAACTGGTTGCCTTTGAGGGGTTCCCAGCCAACAACAATTCATTGCGACTTGTTCGCTGATGCATGCGGTAAACAAGTTCCGCAGAGTCTCAGACAGATCGGTAAGCCGAAAAGTTCCTACCCATGGTATTTTTTCAAACTCCGCGTTATCTTTACTTCCGTGCCATATTTAAATATGACTAACTGGTCCAACATTTTTATATTGAAATTTGCTAGTAACAACGGTGGATTATGCAGTAAGCATATGATTTTTTCAAATAAAATAACGTGTCCCAAAAATCGATGCCCTTTCCAAGTTCGGTGTATTGAAAAGGTTTATGTTGCCCGCATATGAGGTAGGAAGTCAACAGAGCATGTCGACTTATTTATAATGGAAGGTATAGATTTATTTTCACCGAGCCATATTATTGGACATACCTCAGCGACTTTCTTAGGAGTTCTTCTATGAAAGTTTGATCATTGGATGTTCGGTTGGCTTATATATATATATATATATATATATATATATATATATATACATATTTGTTTATGTATATATATATATATATGTATATATATATATATATATATATATATATATGCACAACATCTTCAGCTAGTGTACGGTGTGGACAAAAAATGTGTTTACACCCTAGGAGGCCGACTTCCTCAACTTACTACTCAGAACTTTGTTGGAAGGCAAAATGAAGTGAATACTACAAAGCAAACAATAAAGTCAGTTAGAGAAGTGTACTCTAAGATTGCATGATAGAGAAGCACCATGCCCACACGGACACTCGTGAACTCTCTATAGTGATGCATTGACCCTTATTTTTGAAAGACAGGGTAATAATATTTTCTTCATCATGTGACGACGTAAATTACTATAGGTCAAGTTTATAACCACCGTATATGATCAAGAAATCACTGCTTTGCATGGTGGCTGGCATAGACAAAGCTGGTTTCATGAGTGTCTCTGTGGGCATGACACAAGATGGGGGTTCAGCGATGGCCACCTACTATAACAGGGTACAAGGCAAAAACTAGCGTCGCGAAGGATATATTCATCATCTACCTATGAAGCATACTTTGTGCCAAAACACTATCTTCTTAGCCAGTAAAAGGCCCTTCTTCATAGATCTCTCACAGCTGTTGCTTCACGGTCTTCTTTCATTTGCTAGTCACCCGTTAGCAGTGTTAGTCTCATTACCTGTACCCTGAAGGCAACTTGTCACCTACGTTTCACTGCAGAAACTATTTTGTGTCTATGGCAGATTAGACTCACCCTTTCCAAAGTTTATACAGAAAATGAAGGATTACACCACAAAATCTATGATGATAGCGACGTTAATTATCAACCAGGTTTGTTGGACCTTGTGGATCACATATATTTTGTCACTTTTCTTTTAGGTTTAATGAGAAATGTCTTGCAGTGAACCAATTGAAAGGCTAA
Organism: Fasciola hepatica; assembly: GCA_948099385.1. Lineage (NCBI taxonomy): Eukaryota > Metazoa > Platyhelminthes > Trematoda > Plagiorchiida > Fasciolidae > Fasciola > Fasciola hepatica. Next base: position 3,032,209 of record CANUEZ040000019.1, on the reverse strand, counting down.
TGCAGTGTGCAAATGATTTGACCATGTCAGCTTTAGACGTCAAAGTACAACTAAATGGTGAAAGAATTGATCGGTTAATTAGTTATTTAGTAAAGTCTAAAAACATGCTTTAAAAAGACTTGTTAGTGTGGGATTGGAACACAATGGTAGAATAATACCCTAAAGAACTTCCGTCGTTGAAAGTAGTTAGGATGGTGTGGCCACAACCGCGTGTTAATTATTCGCGATGGGCATATGGCTGACTACAGTCTACACCTAAAATATTTAAAAATTGTTTTCTCGTTGCAGTCCCGGATGCGAATACTAGCGGCTTTACATGTCCCATGGAAAGAAAGGCGAAATAGTGTATGACATACTGATGTTAAATGGGACACTCAGGTGACGGTAGTCAAGCTGGCCGGACCAGTCACTCTTATTTCAGAGGACGTTCGATGCAACAGAAGTCTTGGAACATAATTCCAGAGTATCCGTTTGCACGATATACCTTTCAAGCAGTGAACAAAGCACTGGCTTCATGAATCCCACTCTAGCATAATCTGGGGCATTTTCACGAAAAAGAAGTTGATTGTATAAACTCGTTACCGCTCGGGATGAAATGAGATTAAATTCAGTTGGCGAAAACCCGTCTGGACCACTGGTCCTACCACACTTCACATTCATTAGTACCCCACATATTTAGAAGCACTATGTCACCTCAGAATTCTTCATTTAAGGTTAGTGTGGAGAGTAGAGCCGCTATGTTCCAATAAATACCGGTCAATTCCGCCAATTTGCTTCTCTATATTGCAATTTTAGAGTGCGCCTTTCTAAATGGCGCTATTATCAGCTTCATTTTGCCTACTAACAAGCTTTTGAGTAGTAAGTGGAAAAATCCGGCCCCTTCAGGGTGTATACACATTTTATGCACAGCGCCTACAGACTATCTTTATTTTTATGTCTAACGGAACTGAATTGTAATGACCCATCAGTGGAATGGGAGCCTTTTTTACTGTAGGTGCCATCAAAGTCTGTTGAACTTCCACTAATGTCGAACAAAGATGTTCTTGTTGCACGTATATATCATCTGTAAGCTCATTTAATGCCTTAACTGTATGTATAGTCACTGTATACCTCCCAGTATTACGGCAACCTTTACTTGATAATTCTTCTTATATATTACTAGAGTTGAAAGTAGACTGTGAGGGTTTTTGCACGATCTCAATGACAGCGTTTAGCGGATCGATCATGGAGTGAATCCGTTGCAAAATATATATACGTTGGACGAAGCTGTTGGACGAACACTGGGCTCAAATAACTCGCAACATGTGCCCTCAACGGTTGCACAGTAGTTCATGAGATTCCACGAGAAATACAACGAAAAATTACCGGAATACTTATTAAAATATATCAGCGGTACAAAAAAGGCGTATTTCATTTTACAAATTTTCAGTATACCATTGTTATAATAAAATATCTAATTTTCACAAACAGAGCATTTTATCAGTGGTAAGTTGACGGTTTCGACCGGAAGGATGGGTAATGGGAAAATGGACTAAGAAATACGCAGTTGAGATGGTCTAGGAAAAGAAAAGTCACTTATTTGCAGCAGTTTTCGTTGGTCTAGCTCAACGTGCTCCCAAATGGGTGCCGGTAGGGCTGCCAAACGTTCCTAATGATGTAGCCCAACGTTAGCCCAACGCGCGCCCAACAGGGAAAGCTTTTGGGCGTACTGTTTCAGTATGTATATGTTGCTGTGGAAGAACATATATATATATATATATATATATATATATATATATATATGTTCTTCCACAGCAACATATACATACTGAAACAGTACGCCCAAAAGCTTTCCCTGTTGGGCGCGCGTTGGGCTAACGTTGGGCTACATCATTAGGAACGTTTGGCAGCCCTACCGGCACCCATTTGGGAGCACGTTGAGCTAGACCAACGAAAACTGCTGCAAATAAGTGACTTTTCTTTTCCTAGACCATCTCAACTGCGTATTTCTTAGTCCATTTTCCCATTACCCATCCTTCCGGTCGAAACCGTCAACTTACCACTGATAAAATGCTCTGTTTGTGAAAATTAGATATTTTATTATAACAATGGTATACTGAAAATTTGTAAAATGAAATACGCCTTTTTTGTACCGCTGATATATTTTAATAAGTATTCCGGTAATTTTTCGTTGTATTTCTCGTGGAATCTCATGAACTACTGTGCAACCGTTGAGGGCACATGTTGCGAGTTATTTGAGCCCAGTGTCCGTCCAACAGCTTCGGGTATTGTGCACCCTGGGTACATGAATTCGTAATGAAACATGAAATTCCTGTAAAACGAATCAGGTAATTGCTTCTCCTTATACCAAGAGTTACTCTCAGTGCACTTACTGGTCGCTTGTCCTATTAGAATCGTATAAAAGGCATGACTTAGTCAAGCGTATGGCACATCTCGGCCAGGAGCTTATATTTCCGGTAGTTATGACATCTATTATTACCAAAGGCTTGATTAAACGGCCTCACCTCAAAGACCCCCAGTAAGCAATTGAACGCACCGCGGTAAAGCAATATTTTATCTTGAAAGATAGCAACCCCGTATACTGGCAACCTTGCATGCGAAATGCTACTAAAAACGGACATACATACGTCGTTTTTTTCCCACTCGTGCCATTGACCATGTAGGTACCTTTACTTTTCCGACTTTTTCCCTGATCTTCGATGCCTCTTAGTACAACACTCCTTTGTTGTGCCGACGTTTTATTGTACAACAGCTACACACGTCCTTTTCAAAAACCTCCACCACGCGATACAAAAAGTCCGCCAATAATTTTTTTATTCCGGCATAGTCTCATCTTGTTTGAGGTGACTTGGAATTATTTTAGCCAGATCTGACCGTGAGAAACAAACCCTTTTATAAGCTTCAACGACGCAACTTGGCACTCATCTCAACACCATCCTGATCGGTTCGACGAACGTTTGTCGTACTGAAACGAAATAAAAATATTGGCGGGCATTGTCTCTTTAGCTCTCGCGTCCCGACTATAAGAACGATGGACAATTGTAAGTTTGTGTCACGCCTCTTGTTTCGTTTTACTTCTGATGTAGACCTCTTTTTGCCTTTTTTCTCGGCGCGATCCTCCGCCTATCTTAGTTTGCTAGTTTTGTCCTAGATAGTATTGACACTACCTAAATGCATCATATAGACTGATTAGTACACTACAAACACCACTGATCAAGTTATATTCCACACCGCTAAGGAGCTTAGCAGCTCGTTTTCCGGCTCACTGACCAGCCCGTAAAGCTCAGACGGAGAAGCCCAAGCCAACGAAAGAAACAGTGCTTAAGCACCTCCAATTTAGGGTAGAATGGGCTGAATCCCGGATTATTCGTCTAAAAGCACCAACAGGTCAGAGAACCCGGCGGTTCAAAGCACCCGGGATTGATGTGCTACCTTGCAGGCAAGCGCAGCAATCAAGTTTAGCAATCAGGCAGACCAAGCTGTAAGAGAATGCTCACCAATATTAGGTCAGCAGAATAGCTTTTACATAATAATCAGCAACCCCAAGGTCGCCAGTTTACGAAGTTACCATGCACCTGATGTTCTTGGCTATCTTGACGGGGTTAGCGAAATTCCGTGACGGCGGGGGGACTGATTTCCTCGAACCCATGTAGTTGTCCGAAATTTTACCGAGCTCCACGACAGGAACCAAACCAAAGAGACAAAGCCTGGTCACAATGTAAGGGTCAAAACAGATGGGCCAAAATGGCCCACAATTTGACCTCCAGGATTGTCATGGACACCACTGCCTTACTGTCTTCCGTAAATTTATCAATAATTCAAGTGGTGTCCGAAACTCTCTGCTTCAGAGCACCACCCCAACCTCCCGCTGAAAAGCACCCGACAGCTCTGGGATTTGTACCGCTTATGGGGAGTAGGGAGGGAAGAAAAGTTCCATGAGGCTCATCCCGTGTTATTGATTCTCGGGGTTTGAATGTCCGGATGTTCGGGCCCAAGAAGTGAAAGATAAAAATAATACTATTAAAACAGTTATGGTGGATATACTAAAACTACTCTTCGGGCTGACAGCCGTCGCTATCGGAGTAAAAGCCTTCGAATTTGTACTTCTTCCGGGCAGTTGTGTTCTGGAAGCCAGCAGCACCGATAGAACTCCATGCCAGTGGGTGTCACGAGCCTTCCCCTGGGAAGAAAGACTACGCTGAAGAATGGTCTCTTTAAGCCAGTCAGGCCGCTGCTCTCTTGGAGGATTTAGGGCCTACCCCCTGAGTGGGGTGACAGTATCACCAGGGACTGCCTCTAAGACGTAGATGAATCTTTGGCTTTGGCCAAAGATCATACTTGCGTGGAATCGCGGCCCTAATCCTGTCAACCAAGCCCCGGGATCGCACGGGATAAATGCCACAGGGTTAAACAATACTACAGATAAGGTAAGGTTTGTGTCAAGCTGAGTCTTATCCTCAGACATGGTTGAGGTGCTACATTATATCGTAGAGATTGTGTCACGAAATAAATTGAAGACTCCTAACACAAGAAAAATCACAGACTTGTCGTATTAATGAAGTATCCGGGAGAGAAAGGAGCCCACTCACACAGAAGTTCGAGTGCTGCTTGTGAAAGTATCTTATATGAGTTCAGACAGCTATTTACCAAAGAAGTCTACGCTGTTGTACGAACAGAGGAGACTTGGGTCAGTAGACGGATACGGGAGAGTATTCCGTATATCATGGTACCGCAACAATACTGATAAAAGAAGTACATGAGATGCAAAAGAACGCTACGGTAAAGCAGAAAACAAACCAAGAATGTGCACAGTCGGTGAGGAACCCAAATAGAAAGTTATTCAAAAGAGAAGTTGACGGAAGTCTGGGGGAATTCAGTTTGTTTAAAGGTACGCAACCGAAAAAAATGGTGGAATCAGAACCAAGTGTCAGAAAAGATGGTAGAGAGCGTAAAACCAAAATGGTGTCCCTGAAAAGGTCATTCTTGCGGCACGATCGGAGTCACCAGTATTATCTAGAGTTTCTACAAATTCTTCCATGGTTGCCTGCCTGAATCGTAACGAAAATTAGATACGGTTATGATTTGAAGACTGCATATAGAAATCAAGATTTTGGACAGGTGGGCGAGAAATAAGTGAGACAAATGGGGTTTCGATGGATCGAAGACATCTTCCCTCAAAGGGTACCTGTGTCGACGTCGTTACCACCGCTGTCCCCTTCAAACGGACACGCATATGTGACGTCATGAATATATACTCGGCTTCGTTGTCACTACCACAGTGCGCAAAAGTCCATCGGAATCGGCTCGGGACTACTTCAATCAGCCTTTTCTTGTCCTGAGTTCCTTCTTCTGCTAGGATTACAAAGTCGCCTGACCTGGGCCATCCCAGTCCTGGGGGTGCGCTTCTGACTGAACCGTGAGTTTGACAAATATATGCAAGTCCACCTTCTTCAAAATGTACTTCCAACCACGAAGGTAAGTGCACTTTAGAGTCATTGGAAGTCCTCCGACTACTTTCGGTTTTCGGATTAATAAGTCTTTCGAGGCCTAAGGGATCTCAGTAGTATCACTGTAAACGATAGGTGTTAACAGATGGCCGTTTGAAATTCTTTCTGTCCAAGTGGTCGATGTACTTGGCACCTTATCCTCCTGTAGGCTCCTGTTCTACTGATACCGTTCGTATTATTCTTGCGCAACGTGTTAGCCTTTCCTATAACCCCACAACGGTCAGTGTGCGGAGGGTTGAAATGCCAGTACACACCTAGAATGCCTGTTCCATCTTTCTTGCGGAATTTAACTAGAAGCCGCCGCCATTTGTCAAGTTCCCACTGGTTCCGACACTATTGGCCTAGTTTCTGAATAAATGTTGGTTGGCCCACCCCCTCTGACAAAAAAGCGCCATAACTCAACCAGAAGTGAATAAGTATTTACCATTAGCGACACCTCTAGATGAACCGAGCTTGTCTGCGAGCAAGCTTTGGACAAACAGATATCCACGCGGTATTCTTACTATCCACTGCCACAGGAAGGCAGAAGTGGTCAGCCTCCGTCTTCGAGAAAGGCCACCACTCTTCTGTTAATCTGACCGCTGGTAGCTGCGTCATTTGTTGCTTTCCTGTCACTGCCTTTGTGGTGGGCACCAGATGTAGTCAGCGAGGATCCTCCTCTCGATTGTTGTTCTAGACACTTCCCAAAACCGTTGATGGATACAGTTCGACAGGTGTGTTTCCCCAGCATGCCATTCTCTAGCACAGCAGTACCGGACCAAAAAGGCTGGTACATGGTGTCTCCCGAGTAATAGCATCGGGTGTTTCGGTGTTAAAACTTAAATGAGCCTCCTTTAGTTTGCCACCCATTCTCATAACCCTCTACAAAACCGAAACTGAGATACTTTAACCGATTTTGAACAGGTCCGGTCTTCCTCTTCTCATAGTTTTTCCTACTTGACGTTACCTGTTCCAAAAACGCTTGTATTTTTTAGACGTATCAACCCAGTCTCTACTTTCCTCAGCTTCACGAGCGGTATCCGGCAGACGTTCAAGCAACTTCCCCTTCCAATGCCCGCCAGTAAAGTCATATGCTGTTCGCGCCTTGTCCACTACACCACGGCTCTGAGCCCCTTGGTCCAAGCGGAGAACTAGCACAAATTATTCGTTGAAATATCACTGAAAGCTATGGTTTTCATCACCAAGTGTTTTTTGCCCACGTTTTTGTTGCACACTTTTAATGGATCGAATGAAGATAACTCCTTTTTCGCGCATGCTCAAGGATTCCGGCTCCTTTCAACTGCTTGAACAAGTTATCCAAGTTATCGAGGCTCCTTGAGCAGAAGCCGGCAAAGCCGCTAGATGACTGTACATAAAGATGTACCCCGGCTAGCTGGTAGATAACCGCCAATCGATCCGCCGCGGAAGTGTTAAAATAGGTGCTCTTATTGCGGATGCTGTGAGACGCCGTGGAAGATTCAGTCCGAAATGTAGCATCCCAGAATGATTCTACAAACCATGGATGTACCAATCAGATGTGAAAGGTCGTCTGAGGTCAATTTGATACTCCGAATTTGTCACTTTACATGTACCTCACTTGAGTTCCGCCCCACTCCTCTGTAGGTGAAGTAGTGTTTGTTGAGTCGCGTCAACTTGTGTCACCTTTTGGACACGACTCTTTTTGGTCTCGCGTGACCCGCGCGCTAGTTTGGCCGTACCGCAAATATGGCTCCGGCGTTTCAGGCTGTGCGATTTCGCTTTTATATTTGGATACGTTTATAAACTTTCTCCTATATTGTGTACTAATCGGCCTACGGGGTTCATGCAGTCAACGCCAAAACTATCCAAAATAACACTGGCAACCTGGGACATGAGCAGGAGAATGTTCAGACGGAAGAATGAGGAGATCTGTACCACAGAAATAGAAATGAAACAAGCCTCGTGACAAAACGTCTTACTGTTCGCCGTTTTCTTGGTCAGGATAGGAGAGCCGAAGAACCGTAAGTGACCAGCGTCTTCAGTTCGGCTCATACTGACAGGTTTCTTTAAAACAATCGAGATGATAATCATTCGATTGCCCAGTGATTCCGTGGCGGTTTCTGAAAAGGTTTCTTTCTCGTCGTTAAACCTAGTTGAGGTTATATCAGGGCACTTCAACTCACAGACCGAGATCGTACCAGAGTGAGATATCCATTGGCAGGTAATTTTGTTTTGCGCGGTAGTGGCGTGTTTAATTCAGTTCAGTTCAGTTTGTTCAAGATACCCAATGACTACGGCTAACCGGGTGTCCAGAATTCCTTCAGCGGTATGCACAGTAGGTGGACACCCATCACGGAGCAGTTTATTTCCTTGAGTCCCCGCTAAAAATAGGGGGGACGTAATACCTCATTGCACACCAACTGCGAGGGATATTATGCATCATGAGCGTTCAATCAGTCATTATGCATCAAATAAAAAAGTTCAATAATAAAACACATCAGACCGACCCTAGCGTTTACGACCGTCTGTCTAGAGACAAGCCAGAAGCTTACTGGCAGAACTGATCTCTTTCCACCTACGGGCTGGGGCACCCTTGAACTCCTGGACCGTCCCCAGTTTTATCACCTCTTCTGGCAGTCTTTTCTAGTGGTTCACCATCTTATCGCTGAAGAAGTGAGAGATCTAGCTATCAACCAGGATCGACCTTTCTGTATCTCCTCCCCGAGACCTTTCTTCCAGGTGTCCGGCCCCGTACGGAATAGACTGCCTTATCCAAGCCCAGAGGAGCCTTCAACTACCTCCCTGTACCTGGCCTAATGACGAAGGCTATTCCTCTCTCAAGGCGAACGTGTTCTCCACTCTGTCTACAGATTGCGAAATCGTTAGTTAATAACCCTGGCACACGGTCTTCTCTAGAAATCCAATTTTCAGTTGCGCTTCAAGATCGGATCCAAGGTCTTGGCGGGAGCACATCGGGCTTTCAGGCTGTCTGCAAAGACCGGTGGCAGCGACTTTTTTGGTGGGTCACACCTGCATTCACTTCATGAAGTGTTTTTCAGGTCGGGTGTGCAGGGCATGGTCAGCCCACCCCACCAGCACCGTTTGAGTTTCTCATACTCCCACTACCACAGCCCTCCCGCGAGCAATAAATCCTTTTGCAGATCGCAGCTCACGCCGTCCCCGTTCTGCTACGGTAGGCTCATCTAAAGACGTTTCCAATACTATAGTTGCATCTCGTTGTAGCAGTACTCTTCCCCTATACACATCCAACTACTTTGTCCGTATTACCGCCGTCGCCGTTCTACCACGGCATGCGCATCTACCCATTTTGTCCGTATTTTCATAATAATAATAATAGTAGTTTATTTCGAATACCCTCGAAGCATGCTGCAATGCACGATCAAACAGTACAGTTGGAAGTTGAATGGAAGTTACAGAAGGATTGTACAGTTACGTGAACGCGATTGAATATAAGAGGAAGCATTCAGGTCAATTGTTGCGGTACCGCCCGGAGAATTTAAACTCAAGGTCAATTAGTCAATCCGGATGAAGCTAGGTGTAGTTATTCTGCCACAGTGTGGAGTGGGTGGGGAATGGAGAAAAATTACACAAATCCTACAGAAAGAAGACTGTCCTGTTGGAGAACCAAGCTAGATTGGCGGATACATGGATATCGTGAAAAAGAAACATTCCTGAAAGAGACGTATTCAAGCAATTGAGCTTCGCAATGTGTGAGAGGGGTTACGATGTAAAATTGGACGACAGAAAATGATGGCATAACACATAATGAACAAGAAAACCGGTCGAGGATTACAATTTTGAAGTTCAGTGACCGTATATCAGTTGAGCTAGTTGTAAAGCAAAAGGGACAATCCACTGGACTGTGGGCATCAAACTGATGGTGAAAGAAGTGACCGGATAAAACATACAGACTTTGAGCGGATTGTTTTGCTTTCAGAAAAAAGGAATGTAATGCATCAGCATGAAACTGGTAACTGACAAAAAAAGTCGATATGCGGTGCGTACCTTTGACAGTAGCAGAAACGTGGCTTGCAAGAGAAGTGACCAGTTAAATGACGGGTAAGTATTTACATACTGATATTTCTCAGTAGAGACTTCACGCGGTGAAAAGAGTGTATCAAGCATCGGAAGCGTCTGGGACGATCTACCGGAATGGAGCATGGTAAAGGAAATACACAGGACAACCCATGAATAGGTTAGCAAATTTCGGAAGCCGGATATGGGTGAAGAGTATGCTAAACCGAATGGACTATACATCTGCACCGTGGTTGCCAAAGTGATGGTGAAAGGAGTGACCAGATAAAACATATAGACTTTGAGCGGATTGTTTTGCTTTCAGAAAAAAGGAATGTAATACGTCAGCAAGAAACTAGGAACTAGCGAAAAATCGATGCCTGGTGCTCAACTACAACAGTAGGATGGACACAGCTGGCATAAACGATGAAGTGACGGGTAGACGACTATCAGTTTATGTTTGATATAGAAGATGGACTACTTTGTGATAACAGAACAGAACTCTGCGGAACAAGAGATTATCAGATGTGCATATGTGGGACACGATACTTTGCAAGGTGAGGACATTGCAATGCAACAGCTCTAAGTGGGCGAACAGCGGAGCTGGTAGAGAAAGCAGACAGATATAGAGTCATCGATTATTGGGAATTTCTGGGGATAATTTCCTCAGTGTCATATACTGTCTGAAGATAGTGGTACGGAAGTTAGCGACAGCAAAAAATGCTTCAGTTCTCGAGCATATCCGTAAAAGTAGCAAAAAGGGGTGGGCTTTATCTAAGAGAGAGGTTAGGTTTGCAAATAAGACCGGTGAATAGTTTAGCATGAAACCGCGGGAATTGGACCGGGAATAATGAGCCAGGAATGTTGATGGGTTTTTAAGTATGCGATAGTCATGCACCAAAGGAAGTAAATTTTGTCGGAGGACAAAAGCGGTAGGTTATGAAGGCGAAATTGGAAGCGGGCACGGTGGGGAGTCCCTTGATAGCTGGAGGAGACAGCAGCATTTTGAGTATATGAATGGTGTTCTTTATGTTTTGTTTTTCTCAATCTGCAACCGGCGCTAGTGGGTGGGGATGACCGTGCGCTGGACACCCAACCTGTAAACTGCTTCTGGAGGCAGTAGGTGCAATCCGCCTAGTTGCACCCGCACATCGTTGCAGACTTCCTGCATGCCCGATGCACACCGGCCAAAGCGGGGGATCTGTCCGCGCCCAGCACCGGCGCGAATTGCACAGGTGATTTTGGTCGAGACCATACAGACGTAGAGATGGAGTGGTCTAGGAGATTGCGGGGGATCCTGGAGAGCATGGTCAATGAGTTAGCGACGGAATGATGAGCGGGCGTCAGATTTTCAACCGTAATTGTGGGCCAGATATTTCGCTGGTGTTATCTCCGGACCAAGCCAAGAAATCGAAAGGGAGATAGAGGCCAGTTGGTGTTTGGAAGCTTAAGAGTAGAGAGTCAGTCAGGGGTGCTCCCAGCTGAGGATCGACGGTCAATGGTGAAAAGAGAAGTCTGGTATTGTAAACAGACTACTTTGAGAAGAATGAGGACTATAAGCCATTGGGAGTGAGTGAGAATACAAAAATAGTGAACAAAACTAGGAATAAGAATGATGATTTAGAGGTAAGTGGTGGTCGCCGGAATTGGATTAAGTGTTGGGATGCTAGGGCAAAATAAAGGAGGGGAGTGGCGTTAGTTCGCACCGGGTGAAGCGAATTAAGTATGATGGAGATAGATAAGAGACTTTTGAGCGCATGAATTGGGGAGAATCTAACAAGAGCAGTGCCAGTGATGTAAGTCATCCTAAGGGATACTAATATGTTGGGGATGGAGAGGGCACATGGGGTAGGTGGTGTCGAATTTGCAAAGGATGTTACCCGGGTCGTACTTTCTCTGTCTATTCAAAAATTTAGGCTACCCTCATAAGCTTGTTCCAACGTGGTGCACGTATGGGTTAACTGTAGTACTTTGGCGATCGGTGAATCCTATCCTGGGGATCTGGCATGGTTACGAATGTGGCTGCATATCCACCGTATACCGATTTCTATTCTATTCGACCCACCTTTCACGACCTTCCTCGCTGGCTCCGTGTTTTCAGTTGAGTTTTATGGCCTGTTACTGACCATGTATCGCAGTGAAGCACTACTTCATTCCCATCTATTAATTTTTAGTGTAGATCAATTTGTTCTTCATCACCTTCCGTTAGCATGACTGTTTCGACCGAATTTTAGTCTCCCTCATAATAACCTACCATTCATCAGCTACTTTCACTTGGATCACTCAAAATCCACCATTTGGCTCTGACTCTCAAATTTGCCAGGCATCCATCTGGATTCACCGACGGACCCATTGAAGCTCCCTCTATCTTTCCCCAGTGCATATGTATTTATCCCTCTTAAGTTTTTCTACCCTACACTGGTCACGCGTTTCTCTACGCTTCCACCAAATATCCGTCTATATCATTGCTTATAACATTTGATCACGTATCTAGCCTGCTTCAAACCCCTCCGGAGTAAACCGTTATTATTAGCCACATTAAGGCCCTGCTCTTAATGGTACAAGCTGGACGGCATCTAGGATTTTGAATAACTTGATGGGCCCTTCTTAGTTTGGCCAAAAGGGAGATTTTCAGCCCATGTTGATCACACTACCTTCAATACCATGGCAATAATTGCCTGTGGTGCCTTGTACATTTTGTACATTCTACCGTTCCCTTCCCACTGCATTATACACAACGTTTTAGTGGTTTACCAAACTAAAAAAGACCCAGTTTCAACGCTGCTGCAAGCTGTTACCGCCGGGTTTTCCCTCGGCTTTTCTCGTGATAGTTCTGAGACCTGTTACCATCAAAACCAAACTCACATTCCCAAGTGCTATTGTTATCTCACCAGCTGTGACTAGGTCGCCAGCTCTGCAACTACTGGCTTCCATTCTAAAGAAGTACAACAGCCTGACCGGAAGCTGTATCAAACTAAACTTGAGGAGCAATTTTTTGTGGCCCGTTTGACTTCAGTCCGCCGGACATTGTGGGCAAACCGTGGGTCACTTTTTTCTATCTCCGTTGAGCCGCACTTCTGTGCACCAGCATTTGTCAACATGCTCCGATTTTGTCTCCTATCTTTGTCGGGCCTCCACATACCTTCCACACTGGGGCCCACACCGAGAACCCCGCCACGACAGATACCCCTAACTGTTCACCTTTCCACGCAGTACCTGTAGCAAACGTTTGAGCAGTGCGTAGCCAAATTCACAACGAATCCCGAAATCAGAATGCGATCATCCGTGCGATTCTACGATACTAGATTACTGAATGAACAACGACACCAAACAGATACAAACCTCAACTATGAGAGTAAAAGGGTTCAACAAATGAGAACCGAATTGCAGCGTGCGGGCGATGCGCACGTGCGTCACGCAGGTCCAGAACAAGGATGTGACAAAGTAGCGCTCCGGGCGCGAACAAACAAAATTGGTTCGTAAAAACAAACAGTGCTTAACGACACGTCAATAGTGTAGGCAAGTGAGTGATGTTAAGAAAAGCGTGGAACTGCAACGGCTTTGGGGGATTTTCCACGACCGGCTTCATAGTACCCTCTCCATCAATACTACTAGACCCACATGAGAACCCTTCCTGCTCAACTAAAGTTCTTCCCCTCATTCTTTCTAATCTCCGCTGCGTAATCAAAAGGATCGTCCGGTCGGGGACCTCGGCGTAATCCACCAACCCGATATGCTTTTGGTTTCCGAGATGTGGCCATCTGGGCAGCCCCGCTAAGATCATATAAGGATTGCCGGGTATCACGGCTTCTAGAGCACTCCGCAATCCGGAAGAGGTGGGGCAATCCTGTTAAGCTGTGTTTACCGTTATCTTGAATTACTGACTGCTACAAATAACACCACGGATGACGCATTTATTGCAGCCTTAGACTACTTCGCCGGTGAAGACTCATGGCCGGTGGCCTAAATAGTCCTCAGAATAACTGGACCCCGAGCACGAGCACGCCTCCCCTAACTAATTTCCTTTCATGTGTTTCCTTTTGGACTGGATTTATCTCAAGCACACCCATTGGAGGGCGAAATGTCCTTGACTCGGTCTTCAGGGAAAAAAACCTGATGTAAAAAAGCAAGTCGCCCATCTATTCCTGAGCGGTGATCACAGGACAGTCGTGTGTGTAATTTACTTTCGTGGAAATCCTCCGCAACCGCTGTCATATACTTGCACCGATTTGATCGCAATGTTCTCTTTTTGAGCCACGAATAAATGACGGCACATATCACTCATTACACTCGAACACTTGTTTATATCTCCTTCACATGTGCTGAGTGGACATCTGATTTAGGTACTGGTCGTATCTGGCGATTACTTTTGCTGAACTTTGGTTCTCGTTGTTGATCATTGTGGCGGTACAGCTGAGGTTCGTATACGTTTTTCTTAAGTGTAATTCGTGGGCCTTGCACTGTAAAATCTGCAAATCAATCTTTTCCCGGCCTTGAGATTTGCTAATTTGGCTGCGCATTACTTAGTATCCGAATAACGTCACGGTACTCAACTTAAAACCTTCCCGCAGTGGCAGACACAAATTCCAAGACTTTTACAAAAGCAAACTGAAGCTGGGCAGGAAGTACCTCGACCATTCTGAGGGGTGTTCCTATGATGCTGATTCGCTAGATTTTGCCAGGCCAATCAGTCTTCCAAATGCAGCTTCCTGTATTTCAGCTAAAAACATAGAGTTTAAAAGTGGTGATAGCTCGAGAGCAGTAGAATTTGGACACCAGCTTGGGTTAGCTAAAGAAGAATCTGAGTCGGCTACGACCGAATAGACTCGAAGACGGAAACTAGAGGTGCTCTTGGAAACCACAGAGATTGGGACCATCCAGCCCAGCAACATTATAGGCTTGGTGAAGCAGCCTTTCGCGAGCGGAACACATGCAGCTGACCTGCCCGAAAAAGGACCATCCGCCCTCAGTGGGGGCTTTGATCAGTATTGCTCACTATTCGGTTCTCAACTATCGCCGTGCACATTGGTTACGTCTATCGCCCGCTCTCCTCCACCAACACAGGTTTATCCCTTTTAAATGAAACCTTTGTCTATCTTTAACCACTACCTTCGGCAGAGAAACTCAACCGGTGATCTTAGCCGGCCTGAAATATCCTGAACGAAACTCACAGCACCCCCCAACTAAATAGGCCTTATCTCCCATACTCACGTTGGAGGTTAGGCGCAACACGTTCAAACCCCCACTAGAAGAGCCAACATCCTAGACCTGATATTCACTCACAGTCTATCCAACCCTTCGATTTCCGTTCTGCGTAAATTTCCGGGCAGCGACCATATGATAGTGGCTGGTAATCTTTCGTCCCATCCTTACCCATCTGGCCATCTGACTCCAGTCGAGAAGTTCTCCGTTTAAATTAGAACCCTCTGACAAATCTCATCCGTAACCAAGAGTGGAGCAGTTTTTCTCTGACGGCTGACCCCGACAGGCGGCCGATCACTTTTACCTTGGCATGGCAAACTGCCTCTTGGAGCTTAGTCCAACTGCTCAAAACTCCCCCCTTAGTAAATCCATACTTGCCTCCCTCCAACAGAAGTGCCCTAAGATGCAGTGACTTTACCTCCTGAACCACGACTTCTTCCTTCTAATGAGACTGACTCGTCTCACTGATATAACCCAGGGTCGGGAGGAGGGCCAGCTCCGCCATGAAGAAGCTAAAGCCCTGAGGTATCCCAATAGGGCATTGAAGCTCTCACTCCTATATAAATCTAGGAACTCGACAATAGATACTTTTATCCTATGCGATGTGTTACCGAGTAAGACTCTGGCCGCCTCCCCTTTTGATATATCTGAGGCCTTTAACCTGTACTTCGCTAGTTCTATGCTCCGCCTCCAACATTGCCTCCCCGAATCCTTTGCCATCACCAGCTCTCCTCCATCTACCCGGACGGGCTACACCCTGCTGCATTTATTCACTTTGTCACTCAAAACCAGTTTGGCACATTTGAACTGGAGGCTTTAGGCCATCGTCCCATGACACAAGAAGGGACTCCTCCACAAACTCGCTAATTACCGTCCCATTACTCACACCCCTGTCACTTCCAGAATATCGGAAAAGAGTGCTAAGGACGACATTACTAGCCATCTTCTCCTTTCCAACCTTCCTAGCAATAGGCATTACGGATTGCTCTAATTGCGATCGTGAGCCACACGTCAGTTTGACTTCCTCAACCTCGCCACTAAGGCTACTGATTACTAGTAGGCATTTGTCATTGTCTAACTAGATCTGTCGAAGGCTTTCGACCGTGTTCCACATCCCCATCTCATCGCTAAATTGCATTCATTTGGCAACACCGATTCACTGCCTTCTTGTTTGCAACCTTATCCCGCTCATCGTTATCAAGTGGTCCCCACGAACGCATATACACCTAACCCGGACCCGTAAAAAGTGGCCTTATACAAGGCAGTGTGCTGGGTTCTCTCCTGCTTCTGATGTACATCAATGGCGCACTGAATAAAGTACACCGTGGCATGCTTGTCTCGCTCGCAGATGACAAAAAATAGGCTACTCTTCCAGTTCAAATGATGCTGCTCCTGCTTACTGCAACTTTTCCGAGGACCCCTCAGTACTGGACCGCTGGTGTCACTCCGGGATGATGAACTTCCCCGTCGATAAACGCGAGGTCCTAACCTATAAGTTCAAATTTCCCCTGAGTCCTTACCTCTTGATGGGTCCCCAGTAGCTAGTAGATCTACCATCCGTGATATTGGCCTCAACTATTCTAGCCCCCCCCCAACTTCTCTTGGCACACCGCCTTCCAAGCGGCCAAGGCTATAAGAGGTGTGGCCCCTGTCTTCCGCTCCTTAGGACTCCGGGACAGTACCTTCAGCATCTATTTATCTCACATCAGGCTTTTGCTTGAATATTGCCCAATAATATTTCTAACATGACAATATTTGACAGAGTTTTGCTGGAAGGCATACAAATGTGCTTTACCGGTAGAGCCGACATTCGAGGTTTGCATCAGCTTCACGGTTTGCTACTCTCTTCGCATGCATCAGTTTCCCTGAGTGTACTTCCATATAATCTCTTTTTCTTCCTATTTGAAACTTCTCTGTTTGCAGATAGCCAACAAACCACTGTTTTTCATGGCTCGCATCATTTTCGTTGATAACGCACCTCTAGTATTTCGAATGAACGACATATTCGGTATCCTCGCGGTGCACCACCGCCCAGCGTGAAATCGAAACCGGCTCAAAGTTGGCGCGCAAACCATTATTAGAGTGATCCATATAAACTATAGCTGGCTGTTTTTCTACCGCCGGTGCTTTTGATTTTCATACCTGAAGTTTGTGTATATTTCATTTTACTGAGTAACGCTGTACACCATGATCATGCGCCTGCGCGTGCGTCTCGACCACACCCGAGAAATATACCATTATTATTATTATCATTATTATTATCATATTTACTTTGTTGGTCCACCTCGTTAAGCTATAGAGAACGATGCCACCATCTGAATGTCGACCAACTCTAGCTCCACTGCTTGAGACCAAACTTAGTCTTCTTGCATAACTTGCTCCATAAACTGCCTCATTCTTCTAACCCATTAAGCTCCTCGTATAAAACCCCTTTGCTCACTTCGGCATGGGTCACTTACTATCCCCTCTATTATAGCTAAATCGGCCATATGGTCCCACTTTTTCCTTCCTGTCTACTCCAAGCTACGGATCAAGTTGCCTATCACTATTCGAGCTTCACTAACCAAGTGTCAATTTCCATCGGCGCTCATTCCATATCTCAACTTCTCCCGTGCACTGCAGTCATGTAACATGTGCATAGCTGAAGATATAGCATGCAAGAGGGGCCTTGACTTCCAAGGCCAGGGCCAGAGCAGACCCTGCACCCACCAAGTGAAGACTTAATCAACGATAAATAGTCTCATCTATCTGACTGAATTCTCAAAGCTTGACTAGCCATTCCCTTGTTGAGTAAAATTAATGGAAATACCTTTTCTTTCCTACTCCCTGCATCCTTCTCCCGTAGCCTAGGACAAGCTTATGCTTCGCTCGTGATTAGTTTTTGTCTGCCTCGGCTACTAGGTAATCCGCTGCAGTGGCATACCCTTACCATTCTTCTCTATCAGTTTCCCCTTTCCAGTTCCCTCTTATGCATATTTCATCCCCAGCTTTAGTCAACTGCCTTAGCATCGTTAAGATCACTCTCATTACATACGCACCCGGATAAGCTGCCGTATGGTCGTATAACAACTGCCGGTCCCACTGGTTCTAGCCTCGAAGACCCCCCGCAACCCAGCCATCAGATTGCGGATGTTATACCTTCAGAGTTGAACTACTCCCCATATGCGTAATCGCCAATTACCATTAGTGCTAATCCCAGTTGTGCGGGGAGCGGTCTAAACCGCCGCCTTGGCCGGGGCACTTCGGGCTCGCAGGCCATCTGCAACGATGTGCGGGAGCAACTAGTTTGGTGAATCCCACCTCCTGCCTCCACATAAAGTGCTCATCAGGTTGGATATCCAGCACACGGCCAGCCCCACCTACTAGCACCGACTGTGAATTTCACTCTCTCATTGCCTCCGCCCAACCACTTTGGGCACACTTATCGATTATTTTCATTGCTATAACCGCTTTCTGTTCTCACTTTCTGTATGCACGTCCAACCACTTCGTCCCTATTACTTCCGTCATCGTTCTACAACCGTTTGCACACTTATCCGTTTTTCCCGTTCTTTTATCATCTTTCATCGTCAGCCTCATTCGCACACATGCCCGATCTCCAGGTCGAAATTTGCCCTCCCTCTCTCTGCCTCTCTTATGGCCACAATAATTATCTATTCATTACTACCATGTGTTTTGTGCTCCGCCCTGCAAACCCCTCTTGGTCTCTCTATCATCATGAGCATCGACTTGCGTCTTTGGTTCATTCCATTTACGCAACTGTCTGCAGGCATGCAGCTCCCCGGTTCCGTCGTCCCAGTTCTGCTACGCGCATATACTTCTCGTGAGCTTGCTCCATCCCTGGTTCTGTTGCCATGAATTTTCCTTTATATTGGGCCCAAGTAGTGTTTCACCCGTAGTAGAGTGATCTAGTAATTCATCACTTACTCGATTCGCTTTGGCCATTTCTCTCATCTCCTGTTCTATACTTTGTCCAATACAGGCATTCTTTCTGTGCTCTTAAGGTTGCTTTGTTTACTGGCGTTCCATCTGTTGTAAAGAAGTAGTTACGTCATGAATTCCACGAACAGTTTCTACGTGATCTGCCGCCACTTGTCCGATCTGATCTTTCATATGCACATCTAGCTCTTACATTGTTTACCGTTACAAATGCTGTATCCCCGGTCCGACTTATTGCCCAGTTCCCCTTCACCGCCGTTATTCCTCACTACCACGACCACCGAGTTACTAAAGTTTCTCCTCTCCTCCTAGCCATCCTCATCGGCGTCACCTTGCTGCTGCATAATGTGCTCCCACTTCTCACCGCTCCCCCCGTTTTCGACGCTCATCTCATGATGCACTCACTTCGGACAAGTCAATCCAGTTACTTCTACTTGCCTTCTTCAAGCATGTTTATCCTTCACTAACTGTTCAGCGCAGCTGACACCGTCTCAGTGCCCTTGAAGCTGAATTTTCCCCCCTCAGAGCCCTTACGTTCTACTTGCCACAAATAAACAAATTTGTCGTGAATTTCAGTTTGTACACCGCGTTTCGTTGTTGATATGGGGCAAATTTTTGCCCTACATTCTCCAGTTGCCGATGGCCATCTCCCTTGCGACATCCAACCATCTCTCTTGACAAGCCTCTAACCTGAAAATATCCGTGCCTTACAGCCGCCGTATACCGTGTCTGACCCATCTTCTAAAGCCTGTTACGCTTGATCTACGTTCCATGGAGTTCTGCAACCTGCTACTGATCATTTATCGCAGCATAGCAATGCATCATTTCAAACCATTCATTTTCCACGTAAGTGAATTTGTTCTTTATCTTCTGTTAACGCAGCTACTGGAACGGCTTTTTCGTCTCTCTCACGTATAGCTCCCAACTTTCAGCTATCTCGATCTGGACCAGTCAGACCCCATCATCTGACCATGACCTTCGGATTCACCCAGCGTCAATTTAAATACGTCAATGAGCCCATTTAAAACTGTATTTGCTATCCCCTGGCGTGCATACATTTTTCTTATGTTTATCATACGTTTACCTCACATTCACCTATACTGAATCCGTTTATCTTATACCAGCCATTTTGACTATGTATCTGGCGTGCTTCGAGCTTCTCCAAAATTAACAAACACTATTATTATTATTGTTATTATTATTCACAAATTCATCAGGCAATACGAGAACGTTGATGGAAGTGGAGTTTTTTTATTTGCTGCACGAAGGCCGCGGAGGAGCCAGGGAAGCGATCGACTGGTGGTCGACGCCGGATCCCGGGAAGGACTACAATGGAGCACCGGCAGTTCTCAAGGACTTGTTAGGGCAACGATTTAAGGTCCGTCGGCATTCGTTTGATGGAGTAACATCAGAGGCAAAGGGTCCCAAAGGTGAGCCTAGCTCACTATTCCATCTAGTGATTGAGATTAAAACTAAAGCCTCCCTCTTAGCCTCCTGGACTGTCATTCGGACCTGAAAGCCCTCCGCACTTTGAGGGCTGCAACGCATAGTTTTCCCAGGGAAAATAGTAGACGGGCCAAGGAAACCGAGAGGATAAATGGGTTATGGTCAGGGAACTAAGCTTGAGGACCTCACACTGGTTATAGGCTGCAGTGCTCCAACAGCAAATGGTCGTTTCGATCAGCTTTGGCTTGAAACCAGCTGGCCACCCATAGTTGCGAAGCCATCACAGAGCTGTAACAGAACTCTCAGTAGGAACCAATCATGGGCAAACATGTGTTATGTCTTGGGAGGGTGACAATTTGCCGACATATCGGGTGTTCGGTGCTCTAATTCACCGCTTCCGGAAGGAAGACGTTGACGAAAGCTGAGAATTGGCTATAAGCTTAGACGCGTGCTTTATTTGTTCCATCGATTCCCATCAAGCAGTGCTTTTCCAATGGAAGTAAGCTGCTGCCAAAATGGACGCCACGGAAGGCCCCACCACTTGCTGAGCAAAACCGGTAAACCGAGCGTTTGGGGAACCCGCTAACGAAGTGTGATTTGCTCCGTGTCTCGCCCCATTATTCAGGCTATCCTTCTGGGGGAGGTAGCTTTTGGTGTGAGGACCCGCTTTGGGGTGGTTAGGGAGCTGGCCTGCATGGGTAGCGGCTCCGACACAACTTTGGTGGGGAAGGAATTTGTAGAGGTACTAAATTAGAGGAGACCAAACCTCATTAGCGGTGAGCGCATTGGGTGGTAACCAGGGCGTCCAATCATCCAAGCTGCATCTATGACTCGTCTCCTCGGTCAACAGCGATGAGGCAGACAGCCTAGAAGCTTTCACCAATGAAGACATATTGATGAGTGCACCTGAGTCTGTGCACTATATTTTGATTCAGTGGCCGCCTCTGAATGGGGTCCTAATCGAACAGTGGCAGAATAATAAAACGGAGCTCTTGATTGGCTGTGACGTGCCAGAAGCATACCCGATCTTAGACCAAACAACAGGAAGCCGCAAAGCACAGCGTGCAGTGCGCATGACGTCTGGCTTGACCTTATTCGACGTAACAAAGGGAAGAGTTGGGGAGCAGGCTCAAGTTGATTTCACTTCAGTGGAAACGGCGAACACTTAACTGGCATTTCAACACTAGTATAACACTTAAAATGCCGGCTCTTTTAATGATGGAGATGCCTTGTCGCGAGAAAGGACTAGCTTTTAAAATGGTGGCTGAGAGTGCTAAGTACATTATCGGTGGTTTTAAGGCTCTCCTGCTTGGAGGCCCACACTAAAACCCATGCCAAAAATCCCAGCAATTGGCCAAAGAAGATCATGGCTGGTCAAAAGTGGGCTTAGTGGCGAGTCGCGGTTGGGGATGGAACACTTATTCAAGGCAGAGGACGTAAAGTAATTTTTAGTTATGTATAAACAACAGGCACAGCAGTGTTTGACACAAATTCGATGCGGCACTCACCTCGTCGTCCAATCATAGATCCAAAGAAACCGCGGAGTGACGGAAAGGACTTTGACGGTGCTGCGAAATGTCACCGAGTGTAACTCAAAGACCATGGCTACAGGGCCCAGACTAGACGACACCACTTATCAAAGTCCTATGCCTTTTTGGCCTGTAAAGGTGGCCGTCTCTGCCGATACATGTGAAACATTTTCTCCAGTTGAGCCTCCGTTAAAAGTGGAGAATCCTCCCGTTTTATCTGGTGATCCGAAGACAATATGGACTAGAACACTGATGAACGGAGACTGTTTATTCACCCCATGTGGATAAGTATCGTTTTCTTTCAGAGCAGACTTAGCTCTCCGGGAAAGTCTAAGGAGTTTTAGCAACACCAAAAGTCTATTTGGACAAGCGGTGAACCATTCTATGTTGATGATCTTTCAGGCTCCCTTGACTACCCGCATACTTCTGTTCAACCTAAGACTAACCCGACTACCTCTCAGAGGACAGGTGGGTTCTGGCTAACGGAGTGGTCTGCCAATATCAGTGAGGTGCCAAGTATCATCCCGGAATCGGAGGAGACCGGGTATGTGAGAGAGTCTCTGTATCTTCGGCACAACTGGTGCATACGCTCGGAATTCAAGAGGATGCCAAAAATTGAGATCGTATTCCATCTTGACCCACTCAAACGACCAACCACAAGGGGGAGACTTCTGTCGTCAGCGTCAGGCAATAAATAATCCCCCAGAAAAGAGCATCATAGAGGGGTCAATTGCCAATGCCAGGTCTTCTTGCAGGCAAGCGATAAGGGGATGCACGAACAATGGCCATGGTAGTTCCTACTCCAGGCCAAGTTCATTACTGAACAACTTCCTTGCTCAGGGATCCCTCGTATCTCTCAGCAGATGAACTTAAGTAGTACTTCCAAGACGACGGTACAAAAACACGGGAACCCTACCCGTAATAAAAATGGACGGCACAGTGAGCAACCTGGGTTCGTACCTAACTCCCGACTAATGAAACCTTCCCACCAGCCTAAGACAGTTAATCTCCCATTACTTCTATTTTTCCAACCTCCTTCCCCGGCAAACTGCCAGAGCCAACCGCATATCCTCCCTACTACCAGTGGATTCCTATTATATAACCAAAGTGCCTAGTTTTCTATCCCTAGAGTGGGGAAAACACGACTTCACAACCCAGCTATGCCTAATACGAACACTCCCAAGCAGCCATGCAATGGGGAAATACCTAATACCCCGTCTTTTAGTATTCCAAATGCAGGCCCTGGACCTTCGGCAGAAGTTGTACACGATAATTTAATAACTCTTGCACTCTGCACTAATGATTCTTTCCAAATTAAGCTCCGTGGTGAACGGGGCCGTAGGTGTCGATAACGATGATAACGTCAACGAAACTCGAACCCTAAAGTTGCTATTGGTCAACGTACGCTCTATTAGAAACAAAATGCGATACATACGATCAACTGCATTACCAAACAATTGTAACCTTCTTTTAGCAACGGAATCTTCGTTAGTGGACTCCTATCTAGTAGATAACAATGAAATACTCGGCTTCAAATCCTCCAGCAAAGACAGAATACGTCAACGTGGAGGAGGCTCCCGAATGTACGTAAAGGTGGCCCTCCAAGCCAAAAGCGTCCAGCATCCTATCCAGGGCGGCGTTGTCGACTCTGTTTGGTTCACTGTTGAAGTCGAACTTCAAGAAAAGCTAATAGGTTGTGTATACTGTCCCCGCGGACCTTATTCTGACTGCCTTCTGCAAATCATCGAGGCACTCAACCTAGTTGGCGATCTCCCGACAAGCTTTAAATTGAAGGCGGGCAACTTTAATGCATCAGAAATATGCTGCACATCAACTGCAGCACTACACCACTTGCTACCTTTCTTGAAGGTAGTTAGCCTTGAAGGATGGAAGCAGCCCGTCATGTCCCCAGCCAGACTCGAAATCACTCCTAACTTCATCTTGTAGCTCGGATTACCCCAAGTTATAACAACAGCTCAGAATAACCTACCCGCCAGCGATCATTCAACTGTCCACTGCTGCTTAACAGTGCCTGCAAAGTATAAGCAGCCGACACCCTCACACAAACCATCTCATACAGCTAACTGGAACATAATACCTCCTCTGATTTGCAACCATGATTAGGACAATTTTTTGAGGGCGGGCCCCCAGCTGACAGCGGACCTACTGCACCCCGTCTTTTAACGCCGCCTCAATCTAATAACCCCGTCACAGCGATGGTCAGTCCACCGTAAAGGCAATAAACTCTCTCTTTTTAACTCGAGGTTAGGTAGACTCTAGAGCGTCTATCTTGAAACAACGGATTTTCACCGGTTATACAGCTAAGCCACTTATTTTAAAAGATAAAAGGTACCCCTGGGTGAATCAATACAACAGGAAAGTGGGGCCTTACGTCGTTCTAAAAAGGCTGACATTCTTGAGAATCTGAAGAAGTCCAGAAACCCCAAACCAACACCATCTACCTCTTCTCTCTCATTTAGCAACTCGCATTTCGACAGACCACTGGACACGGGAGAAATGCTCAACACCGTTTTTGCTTCTCCTTTAACTAGTGACGGCACCCTTTTTCTCCAGTCCGCCAGCACCCTCATAAGAGCCACTTTCTTCCGTAGTATTCTAACCTCAGAAATAGAACCTTTAATGCCAAACATCGGAGTGTCTTACTGCCCCGGATAGGACCCATAACCATCGGCTATCTTTAAAGTTGGAGGCTGGGATACCCCAATTCCTCTGTCAAACTAATTTAATTTGTCTGCGAGGTTTAGCTGGTACCCTATGCGGTGAAAAGCTTTATTTATTACTTCAACTCATAAGAAGGGAACGCGAAAAGGGCCTACCAACTACCGGCCTGCGAATAGCACCCCAGAGGCATCGAGAATTACTGAAGAGCTATCAAAAGTTTACCTTACAGATCACCTCAAAAATTATATCATGAGTGAGGGTTGGCAAGGCTTCCTAAAAAATCGATCTTGCGCAACTTGTTTGTTAGAATATTTGGACCTCACTGCGAAAGCTACCGACCACGTTGGGGCAGTGATTTCAACCCTTTTGGACGTGACTGAAGCCTTCGGCCAGGTGTCTTATATTCGTTCATTATTGAAGTTTGAGATATGGCATTGATGGCCCCTATATGCCCGGTCAGAATTTTACTTGTCCTCGGGCGGTCAAGTAGTAAAAGTTGGCGGCACGGTTTTTAACCCTAGCCCTGTAGCCAGTTGTGTGGTTCGAGGCAGTTTGCTTGGTCCCTAGTTGCTCTTGATTTAGGCAAGTGACAAATTTACAGTGGATTGCCATGGGACAGCCTTTCTATTTGCTGACGACTTCAAGTTGTTGTGCACATTTGATCGCAATTCATTAGATAACACCATAGCAAAAATATCAGAGGATTTACGGGTGTTCAGTTCGTGGTGTAACGGTTGTCTAATGAATTGCTCGGCGGAAAGAGCTGCATTATTACATACAAGTGCCATGTCCCTCCTAAACAATTTAGCGTAGGTGGCCCTCTGATCCCTAACAGATGAACAGTGCCTGACTTGGGCATATACGACTCCTGTTCATTCAACTCCTCGGAGCAAACAGACACTGAAATTGCAAGGCCCCACAGGTTGATAGGACCGGTTCACAAAGTATTCCGTTTGTGTGAAAAAACTCTGTGTCTATACGACCCACGTTAGACCGTTGCGAGAATACGGTGCAATAATGGGCTCTAACATAAGCCAGTTTGACAGGATTGCCTTTGAAACTGTGCGGCAATTAGCTGGCCATTCTTCCAGTCTCAACCATAAACAGTGCTGTAACCCGTGCACCCCGAACCTCTTGCTGCGACGGATAAATCAACTGTTCCCTTTTCCAATCCATACTCAAACATTGATCCTGTCAAGCCTCCCCTGAGGTACGGGACCAATTAAGCTTCGGGTTTTCGTTACGGCACATCAGTCGTTCTGTCATTGTGCCATTTTCAAGAATCAGCCCAAGGACTCAGTTGTGCGTTGTTAAATATTCACAAATGAGGAATAAGCTTCCACCGAATGTCCTCGCAATGGGCCACTCACCGAAGTTTAAGGAGGAGTTAGACAGGTTCCTTGATGTGCGGGCACTGTATTCAACAACGATCCGCACACTTCGGAGGAGCGAACGTACGAAGTTGCTTGGGTTACTGACACACGGGTCTGAGTCACGGGCCAGGAGACCTACGTACCACGCAAGTTGCCGTGGACCTTTCAGCCGTATATCACCCTAGTTTTATTTATCTTTTGTGTACAACCTTTTGTACAGCCAATTTTAATCTTCCACCAAGAATGCACTCACTAAAAATGGCAATTATAGCCCTGGGCTCAGAATGTCCTGCTTGCCCGTCCCATGTACTAGGTTCTAGGTTGAAGGAGACTAAGTCAATTTTTATCCTCCATCTGCGTCGTACCGAATTTGCCTCAATCGGTCCAAACTGGTCCCGCTCCCCTCCTCTTGCTTCGCCCTGGCATTTAAACCCAGAATCCCATTCCAGTGGCCACCATTCATTTCCAAGTCATCCTTACCCTTATTCCTAGGTTTCGTCATTGTTTTTCACTCCTGCCTTCCCCAGAGTAGCTTCAGTGTTTAAACTGATGGGTGTTTCTATTCACCAATGACCGTTGGCTCTCCGCTGGTAACACCCACAGACTGCGTCTCTCTATTTTTACCAGTCTAGAAATCCGTGTGGCGTATCTCCCCTTTGGTGTCTTGTAGCGATTTGCAGAGAATACCGGTGAAACATCTGGTCCATACTTTAGGCAAAAATTCGATACCTGCCCGTCATTCCGTCACTCCCCCATTCAGCCTCGCCCTCTAGGAGCCCTTGCAACAAGGTCACAAGCTCCTGGACTGCCTCACCCCTTTGGCTATGTGATCTCGCCAATATCACTAGTGTAAATCCAGCCGGTGAGGGACGCAGCCAGATCTACCTCTTTGATCGGCTCCAATAGGTCGTGCAGAATGCACGAAAAGATGTGCAAGCGCAGCTAGATCGACGAATCGCAACTCCTGCCATTCAAAGTGGATTTCAGATTGGGTGTCCAGAGCACGGTCAGCCCCACCCACCGGCACCGGTTGTGGAATAAAAGAACATTATTTATACGCCCGAAACTCCGCAAGTGTACTACTATCTCCTTCAGGTCATCGATTTTCTATCGTGATCGCCTCCATCTCAGTCATCATGACTAACCGCTTCTTATGCCAGGCAAAGTTAAGTTTTCTCAGCGCACAATTATCGGATACTTAAAAAACCACCCCCATTCTTGGCTCATCGTTCACGGTCCTCTTCCTGGAGGATTAGTGCCAAACTGCTCGCCAGTCTTATTTGCAAACCTAATCATTCCCTATGACAGAACTCACTCCTTTTTATCACTTTTACGGTACTTTTGAAAATGGCCACATTTATTTTTTCCATTCACTTCCGTCCCACAATTTTCAAACAGCGTATTTCACCGCGAAATAGGCATCTGGAGTATCCCAGCAATCGATGTCTCTGAGGTTCAGAGAATTTATTGTTGGCACGAGGAGCCTAGATCGTATGTAATGGAAAATCCGCTCGCAATTTTCACATCGGATAGTCGGACGCCACGGACCGGAATCAAACCGGGGACCCTAAGCATACCGGGCAGATGCTCTATTAGCTGAGCTATCGCGGTCCGGATAGTCCGGTGTGAATAGCGCAAGTGAATAATCGATAAGGCGCGAACCACCATCCCAATGATACACAGTATCTGTCTTGGTTTTAATCATCGAGCTAGCCTCGTCGGTCACTTCCCAATGGGACGAACAGCACACGGATGAACGTGATCCACCGGACATTGAAATATATTCAGAGAATTTATTGTTGGCATGAGAAGCCTAAAACGTATGTAATGGAAAATGCAAATGGATTTTCTACTCTGAGATTGTCTACTCTCTCTATCAATCCCACTCCTCGCCTACTCGAGGTTATTGCACTGCAATATCCCCATCTTGCAAAACGTCATGTCCTCCCATATATGCACATCTGAGAGGCACTTGCGCAGCAGCGTTTTGCTTTGTCACTATCACGTGATCCGCCTTATACAGAGAAAATCATTAGATAGTATTTTACCTGTCAATTACTTCATCATCTGTCTTTCAGGCTCTCTATGCCACTGTCTAGGTACTCACCAAATACTTATCTATCGATCAGTTCTCATTTCCAGGTTAAAGCATTATATTACAATTTTCTGAGAATAAGTAATCTGCTCGACGTTCGCCCGTTTCCACCCGGCCACTTCTTTCATCATCACTTTGGCAATTTCTCTCCAGATGAGTTGTCCATTTGGTTTATCACTGACTCCACCCACATCCAGCCGCCGAATTTTGCAACCGCTTTCATTGGTCGTTCTGTGTTTTTATATCTCTTACTACTCTGACAAGTCGCCCCAGAAATTTCAAATCTTTCGTTTCTCTCGTCTTCACGTCCAATCCTTTTAGGAGGAATAGCAGTAGATGGATACTTACCTGCTATTTAATTAATCATCTCCGCAAACTGAGTCTCCGCTGCTCTCGTAGCTACGCATCACAAATGTGCCTGTCGCCTGGTTCCCATTTCCACGTTGATGCACTAAATTCCACTTCTCTGAAAGTGAAAAATCTGCTCACAGTCCACCTGTTCCTATCCGGCCGCCTCTTCCGCCGTCACGTTTGCAATCTCTCTCCACAGACGTGTAGTTCACTTGGTACACAACTGACCCCGGTGACATCTAGTCACTGATTTTTCTTGTTCTGTATCCGCAGCTACACTCCGTTTCACCGTCTGACTTTCAGTCTTAACTGCTTTCATGCATCGCAAAGTGCTATCGCTTGACTACTTCTTTGAAACATTTTTCAGGGCAAACAGAGTTTTTGTCTATCCTGTTCGATTCTCTAGTCATGCAGTCCTGCTTTCGTAGTACTTGTGCGTAACCCCACTATTCCCAGTCAGCCCCACCTTGTCCAGTCTGCTAGACTGTCTGACTTCTAGTTTAAATGTGCCGGCAGCTACCATAAAAAATAACCTAAATACTTCTCTTGTACCCCATCTGGTGGACGTGCTTATACTACCCTCTTGAAGCTCGTATTCCTTTTTCAGTTGTACCGTTTGATCTCGCCTTGCGGCAAGCCTCTCGGCTTCCGAAAATAAACTATTATAATTACTATCATAGCTAAGACTCCATGACCTTTCGGGTCTTGTTTCATCATGGCTAGCGCTCGGAA
The DNA here is from genome assembly GCA_948099385.1 of Fasciola hepatica. Taxonomy (NCBI): domain Eukaryota; kingdom Metazoa; phylum Platyhelminthes; class Trematoda; order Plagiorchiida; family Fasciolidae; genus Fasciola; species Fasciola hepatica. The sequence continues at coordinate 3,003,361 of CANUEZ040000019.1, read as the reverse complement.
AGAGCTCCATTCACTGTGCCAAAGAGAGACGGGTTGGGAAGAACCTCTCCAGGGTAACGACGACAAGCGATGGTATAACTGGTTAGACAGCTTAGATCAACTCGACGAGATTGAGATGTTAAGATGTCTGACAAAGGTCAAGTGAAAACGCGGTGTCCAGCTCCACTTTTTTCAGACGCGTCAGAAGTAGATTACGGGGTGGTGGCTTGCGTCTTCTGGGCAGCTGAAAATTTGAGCTGCACAATCAGGTAGTATTCCTGAAAGCTAGAGCTGCCCATGGAAGCTTGCATCAATCCCGAAGCTAGAGATGACTGCAGTAGCACCGCAGTGAGGGCAGCCATGAAGATTGGGACGTGTTTGGGTCAAACAGGCTGATGGCTGAAGCTTTGGGAGGATTTACCAGCTTCACTGCACTGCGTTTTGGTTTCAGCGCGAATACCTTATTGCACTTGCATTTTAAGGAGCACAAAAACTCCAGAATATATCTTACTTCTTTTGGCATGATTGAAAAATATCCAAGTTAACCCTGCCTTTTCGGGCGTATCAGCTAGGGTTATAATTGTTGGCACAAATAACCGGCAGCTTGTTTACCGATGTTTGCTTTAACCAAGCATTCCAGGTCAATATCTGCCCCCGTTGGCACGACATACCACTTTCTAGGTGATTGTCAAACATACCATCTTCCCCAAAGCGTTTTGACTCTTTAAAACTATTCCCTTGTTATCTGACGACTGCTCCATCCAAGGTATCTCAGACTGGTCCCCCTTTCAGGCCACTGTATGAATAATCGTCAGCCAGATGTGATTGTCTTACGGGACAACCTCTAGGCCATCAGATATATTTCGGAACCCAGAATCATCCGTAAGTTTCAGCTCAGCTCCAGCACCAGTACTGTCTGATTTAGGAAACTCACGGAAGCTCCTGAGATAAGTATATAGTTGACTACGCGGTTTCCAACCCAAGATGTTCCCAGTACCATACAGATCCTTACGATTTCGAATCCTTCGTTCAGCTACTCATTGGGCCTCAAGCACATTGAAACTAATGACCAAGTCAACTTGTTTACCTGTCACTTACCTAAATAGGACCCTCCTCAGGAGAGGTCACTGACTGGCCATTGCTGAGCAGGGTCCATTAGTAGCACTGACAATCCTTTGCAAAGAGCTCCCGTTGCATTTCTTGGAGTTTTGGAGTCCCAAAGTATTACACGGACACCAGGCTGGAGCCCAAATTTTCCCGAATGCTGTGATTATCTCTCAATTTGAGCATCACTGGTGAGCTGGAATTTGGTTCACCGGACTATTGGGCGGTGGGAACATTGGAGGATTCAGAATATAAATGTTGACGGTACCTTGTTTGTGGTGTTTCCGGTGAACTGGAAGGCAAACCTCTGGACAACGGGAAAGGTTCAGGATACTGGTCTTGACGGCCTCTTGGGTTGCTATTACGGGTGACCCGGAGGACTGATTACCGTACAGCAAAGGAGGGTTTAGCCTTGCGGCATTCTGTTCAGCCTGAGTAGCGCTAGTTATCCAGCCCTCGAAGAACTATCTGACATCACATCATATGTGCATGAATCTCTCGGGGACACAGTTTACGGTTCTTCTCCTTCGAATTATTTAGGCTCGTACCGCCGGCCGGGCCGATCTTCATCGACGTTGCTTCATTCTCTAGGCCTTGTAGTGGCATCATTGAGCGAGCAACCAGCGTTCTATCTGATTCAGCTTCCAGAAACTCTGCCGCTCTCATCAATTCCTTGCGCATCAGAATCCTGCCGGGACGACGCCTGGCTTCACTGGTTGGTCTGAAATGCCTGTTATAGGGCACACATTCTTGCATTCTATATAGCCCGGGATTGTCTCAGACTCGATTGCTACGCAACAAGGAGTGATGGTTGCCTTTCTGGCCTTCAGTGCGACACTTAGCTTCATTGCTGCAGTGGACATCATGAAGAGATATGTTCTGGAAAATAAGGCAAACATCTTTGTTCTTGGCGGCGGAGCAGCGAGCAATTGTGCCGGATCCCAGAAAATTCGGGTGTTCCGACAGGCTGTGAGCAGACCCACATATCTGGCCAGCCACTAGCTTCGTACCCCCATGGAAGATAACATGAACTCAACCGTGGCTGGGTTCCAGGACACTACATTGGCTCCATGGGTAGAGTATTCCTGCTGGCTCTGTTCTTTTTGCTACTACCATGAAAGAGTCGACCAAATCTGCCGTCAGCTGATATCGCCTGCTTGTTCAAGTAGTGAGTCAGGTCCCAGGAGATGGCTTTAAGCTCACAGCGGTTTGGAAGTTCCGCTTCTTCAGCCCGGCAACCCCGTAGTTCGGATGGCGGGAAGAGAAGTACCGACTCCTATGTAAGCATCACTTCGAGATCAGATCCATGGCTCGGTTGGCCAAAGGGCTCTTGTGCAGTTTTGCTTCCTAATGAAAAAGCCAAAAATGGAGAAAAATATCACCCTTAGTCTGCTTGGATTTAGACACAAGCCATCACCCAGATTGCAAGCAACCTCAGGCAATCGGCCGTAAAGATGCTTTACCGTCTTCCTTGCTCCTGAGCTGCCTTCATCTGGGCTGAGCATGTAACAACAGTCTACGTATTCCCCAGGTTTCCCCCGGCAACACCGGGTTAGGTTCTACAGCCTCTGCACTGAGCGGTCACATCTTCGATGGGGTTTTCAAATTCTTTGTTAGACTTCCAGTATTGTTGTGGCAACCCGTCGAAGGTTTTTAGCTTCGGCGTAGGGAGAGCAAACTATGGTTGCCCTGACACATTCCGCTCAACATCCGGGGTAGGATTTATTCTTCCTAGAGGGCTTGATTTGTTATAAAAGTCAATTTCAGTAGCTGTTTGCTCTAGCTAGCTCCGTCCCACTTTGTCCTTCTCCCTCTAGGCATGCCTCCTAGCAGACGTTGACTAATTCTAGCTCTGATATCCTTAGCTTGAACATACCAGTATTTTTATAACCAACGATTTCTTCGGCAATAAATGAGCTTGCGTCGACAGAAACGATAGATTTGACAGTATCTAAAGAATCTATTACACCCAAACCTTCTGCAGGGACTTGCAGCCTTGCTCTCTATTCAGTTTCCGGTTGTTTAATCCCTTTCCAGGCACACTTGCTTACTTTCTCGTACCAAACTTATCAGCTTGAAGATTGTAAGGAGCGTCTGAGCAATGCGTATCAAACTTAGAATACCAAATTCAAAGTACCGGTGATTCGTTATCTAAATGATGCTTGCGGGTTTCCGCAAGTTTTCTACTTTTTCCACAGATTCAAAGCCACTCGGCGGAACACCCTCTTGTTGTGCCGACGTTTTGATTTACATGATCACAAACATCTATCATAAGTCCCGCTCCGGCTGAAAGTTAGGAGGGATCTGCTTCGAGCTAAGCTTTAAAGTGTACCCCGAAATAAAGAAAAATAGTCCGCATCACTGTACGTACAAGGGTAGCCCCGTGGTATGCTTTCTGTTAGAAGAATCTTTCAATTCTCCCTTGCCATTTTTGAGTCTTGTGTGGTTCTTTTGCTGAGCTAAAGTTTTTCTTGTTTGGTGCAGAGAAGTATATCTCGACTGCTTATCGATCGCCAACGACTTTGGTTTACAACTCGTCTTAATTGATGCTTACTATGGCGTACGTGACATGCTCCTGTCTGGCCGAAGGATGTGGGAGGAGAATGGCAGAAGGTGCTGAGTGTGGCGTATGTAACCGATGGGTCCACGCAGAGTGTCCTTGAGTTGGTAAGTATGAGTGTCCTTTGTTCTGCCAGAACAGCCGAGTCGAACGGGTTTGTGGTCTCCACAAGCGAGCTGCAGGATAGGTCCATATAAATCGTTCCAAGAGGACAGGGTTTCAACTTCCTGCTGAAAATTGCAGGGATGCTGATCACAAGACGCCGGGTGGTGCACGATCGGGGTCACGTGCAGAGGTCTAAGTATTGTCCTATAAATTAATCGTTGAAATGAATGGGAACCAGGCGATTTCTTACCCTTTTGCAGCTGCCTTCGCCCCCATTCGGCAAACTGTCGCGGGTGAGTGGGAGACCCAGAAGTCGAAAAAGAAAAAGCAAAACAAGAATAGAACCCAAAGGGACAATGCGACGGACAAAGCCTTGAAGACGGAGGAACCCAGTTACCCGAATTTAGAAGCCCAACTGATCAACCTCCAAAGGTGGATCCGGTCAATAGGACGGAAGAAGCGCCGGAAGCTGCCGATCCTCACTCAGGTGGGGCCTTTCCTACAGGAGCACAAGGCACGAAGGGACTAGGACGGGAGACTGGTCCAGGATATACTGCCATTGTAGGTGTTCCCTACCCTTTTCGTTTAAAAAGAGTTAACGGAATGGGGACGTGGGAGTCTCCGCTCGCTGGAACAGCACCAATAAAACATGACCAGTTCTTGTTGAGTTTACTCACCAGCATACCAGTCACACGCTGCTAGCTAAGACCGCAATGGTAGCCCACTACGCCTGTGCTGATATCATATTGTACCGGACGAACAAATGTGAATTCGGAACAGATCTGTGGATAAACCTGAAGGGGCACCAGCGGAAGGCCCACAGAGTAAAACAGAAAGCCAAACCCGGCCTTCGTAGTAGGGCACCGATGGCGATAGCCAAGCCACTGGAGATGTCGGGAATAGTGGTCATTGAGGACGTTCTCGAAGACAAGAGCTGGAAATGGTGTAAGCGGCCAGGAGAAGAGGCAGCCCTCAAGAACCTGGAGGTCATGGGTGCCCCGGTAGGAATGGATCCGGAGGTACCAGGGGTCTTAAATATCCGAAGGTCCTCATATAACCCTGTGATAAACACCGCTGCACAAAACTTGCTACAATCTTGGGCACTGCGTCCGAGTTCGAGGCAGGTTTGGAAAAATGGATATCCATCACCCGGAGCAAAATCAGTGGAGTTGCACCATATTGCGTGTAGCTTTGGCGACAAATGAATGGAGCTATCGAAAATCTCTTGGGGGCTTTATGCGTCAATATTCACCGGTACAGTAACAAGGCTTTCTATAGAGGATAGTGCGCTGGGATCATCACCTGACAATTTCGCAATCTATAGACAGGAGAGAGAATACGTTTAACTTGAGGGAGTAATATACGCCGCCAGTAGGTCAGGTACAAATCACTTAAGGTCTCAGACCCAGATACTTGCCCGGAATGTCCAGCTGTGCGCCTTAAAGATCATCCTTCCAGGTTGCAGCTTCAACGCTATTGGCGCCTACAGAGCACGGAATACAAACTGCGACGAGGACGTTCGCCTACTGCGGGCACTAAACAAACTAGTTGAGGACGAGCTTAAAACCCTCATAGTGGTTGACCTCAACTGTCTACGCACTGACCGGACGAGGTACATACGAACGCCGGAATCGCAGGAGGACAGCTACTGAGAGCGGCTGCAAGCAAAAGCTTTGCACTTAAATGTTAGGGAAGGTGCCAGATGCAGGGCTGGACGAGCGCCGTCCTTGCTCGATCTCACAAAAATGAATTTCACAGAAAACGTATCCGAACTGCCAAGCTGTGCGCAGACGGACAAGAGTAATCAAGTCTGTATCAAGATCACTCTGCGCAAGCGGCAACCCAGGGTAGCCTCAAGGCTGGTTAGGAGTTTCTGTAGTGCGGACATATATAAGCTTCGCACAGGGATGGCAGGGTGACAAGGGTCAGAGTACAGAACGTTACCATTGGGGAAAAGCTGGAATGCGATGAAAGGATAGCTAAATGTCCCTCAAGACGAGTTTAAACCCACAAAACGAGGGAGTGGGGAAAACAAATCAGTTTAGTGTAAGGCTGCATTAGCAAAGGTCATCAAAAGTAGAAACCATGGCTAGAACATTTTAAAGGCCTCCGGCAGTCAGCCAGCTTGGGTTCGCTATACCGAACCTCGAAATAAGAAGGTGGGACTCCTACGGAATACTAGCGAGAGCTTAGGCCTAAGCTAGCAAAATGCGTGAAAAAACAGCCGAAGAAATTCCACGGTTAAGTACTGCGAAAAGGCTCCAAAAAAGGTGGGACAGATTCACTCCCCACTAAGAACCACAGTACCGCCACTGATGACCAGACCATAGAGGACGCCATGGGTGAATACCTTGGTTCCGCTGTCAGAGTGGATAGTGCGGTACTACTTGATGGGACGCCGGTACATTCTCTGCCGGGGTTAAACGAGATATACCTTTTGAGTTAATCCTTCTTAAGCCCCTACAGGGATCAAATATCCATAAGTCAGCCGGCCCCGATGGCTTCCACCCAGTTACCACCAAAATTCCATCGGTATACGAGCCGTACATGAACAATCTGGACCAGGGAAAGCTGCCTCAGCACTGGAAGACCGCGGCGGTCGTGACGATATTTAAGAGTGGACATTGGCCGGCTACAGGTAACCACAAGCTGGCGAGCCTAACTTGCATTTTACGCGAAGTGCCAGAGAACATCATCCGGGGGTACTTATGCGAGCACCTACAGGAGAATCCTATGCTTTGCCCAACGCAGCATGGGGTTCTAAAAACAGGTCGTGCTTGAACAATCTCTTGAGCTTCCTAGACAAAGTCACTCGAAGAGTAGATGAAAGTGAATAGGTGGAAGTGCTACCTTGACTTCAATAACGCATCTGACTCGGCAAACCAATGGTTCCCACAAACCAAGTTTCGGTCATTTTGTTATAACTGGGCAGATTGAGGAGTGGTTAAAGAACTCCCTTATAGGTAGAACATTTTACATTAGAATAGACGTCAAGAACCCTAAGTTAGAGAAAGTCGTCAGTGGAGTATCGCAGGGTTCCGTGCCAGGCTCACTACCATTTATTCTGTTTGTTAATGATGTAGTCTCAGTCCTACGGTCACCAAGCTTCTTCTCCGCGATGAAGTAAAGTCAGTGGAAGCTCATGGGAGGGCGGGTATGAGCAGCGAAATATTCGCCGCCCCTAAATGGGCACCGATGTGAGGCTTGCTTCTCAATGCTGGAAAAATCTACTTGTTATCACGGACGGCGACGGGACTGACGGTCTCACATGACCAAGGCCAATTTACTAAAGAGGCAGTAGACAGGGTGAGAGACCTTGGGAGTTTAGTGACTTCCCCTCCGAAGTGGTCGGATCAGTGTGCAGCAGTTGCAAAAGAGGCACGCGGTGAACTCTTCAGGTTGAGATCGGCATTTTCATGAGCAGAACCAAGGGTTGTCATGCCAGTGTATATGTCTACAGTCAGACCTCTCGTATGAAACAGTGCTCGACCATGGTGACCCTTATACCGGAAGGATGCCACCTGTTTGAAAAACGCTTAACTTCTTCCAAAGCTCTTGGTTGAGGGCCAAAAGGATAAGATGTGTGAGCATAGAATCCAAGACCTCAGACTTTCCTCCATGGAAAGGAGGAGACCACGAGGGGATAACATTGAGACGCTTGAGATAATAAAAAGCTTTTCTGGGCTCGGACCGGAAAGTTTATTCCATTTAGCGATAAGCTCGATAACAAGAGATCATTGGAACAGGCTGGCAAAAGTTCGATCCGGGTTGATGGCTAGATCTGGCTTCTTCAGCGATAGGGTGGTGAACCACTGGAATAGAAATCCAGAAGAGGTAATAGAACTGAGGGCTGTCCAGGCATTCAAAGGTGCCCTAGACCGTAAGTGGAACGAGATCATTTCTGCCAATGAGATTTGAGTGTGTCTTTAGGCGGACGGTTGTAAACACTTGGGTCTGTCTGATGTGTTTCATTATTGAGCGTTTCCGTTTGATGCATAATGACCCAGTGAAAGCTCACGATGCATATTAACCCTCTCAGTTGATTCGCGATGAGGTAGTGCCTTTCCCTTCTATCTTCAGAGGGGATTCGAGGAAAAAGACTGTGCAGTGTTGAGTTCTTGCCTGGTGTGCAGACTGCCGGAGGAGTTCTAGACAGTCTGTAAGCCGTGGTCATTACCCATCCTGCGCTAACTGAACCGAACTGAACTGACCTGATCTGTTAGTTCTTAGTAACAACACGATGATCTTGGGACAAGAAAACGGTAAGATGAGACCCCGGACAATCAGAATCCCCCAGGCGCCTCCTTATCTCACAGCGTGGCGAACCCTAGGAACAAAGTAAGGGGCCCATGTAGTGACACAGAATATCGTCATCAAAAAACGCCGGTTGACTGCCTGGATAAGGTTTTACCTGATTACGACTGACCAAGGTAGCATACGTTTCTGTTAAACTCCTCCCTTTTTTCCCTTCCTTCTTTTCCAAGAACCAGAGCACCCGTTTCCCGGTCGCACAGTAAGGCACAACGTACTGCGTCCTTTTGTATTTATTCACTTACTCTCATGAGGTTCTCTCGGTGGCGAGCCTGGCAGCTGGTTTGGGCAGTGGACCTTTCTATCCGACGAGGAGGAGAAGCCCATAGGGAGGACAATCAATTGAAAAGTAAAGCCGGAGGCGATAGAGGTAGAGGAAGAGTGAACGGGGAAGTGAAACTAAGGTGGACTGGGAAGACATCCAGGGACAAAAGCCGGTCCATCGTGCGAGATACTGAGGTGACCAAAACTGCATGCAGTTAGGGGGAGCTTCTAAAAATCGCCAATAAACTAGAGGATCGTGACAAATTATAAGAGAGCCTATTTTATGGCAGGCTGGAAATCTACCAACAGACTGAAAGCCTAAAATAACTGATGAAGTAGTTGCGAGAAGGCATAGGAATGCGATGAATCGCTGAATTCCGTATTGGCACATGAAGGAGAACGGAATAAGGATCAGGGCCAAGAGATATCAAATTGTGAGCTGGCAAAGGTACACTTGTCTGAATGACCAGGCCGCGATATAAAGAAGCCTGCGGTTGGGAAAATGGAGGACGTTTATATCGGAGTGCGATAAAAGGCCAAGATCTGCTTTGGCAGATTTCACAAACCCCAGGCCCAGAGACAGGTTGTTGGCTGCCTCAGAACAAATGAAGCTCTAAAATAATTGGACCTACTGTTTAATTCAGTTCCGTTCAGTTCGCACAGGACAGGCAATGGCCACGGCCAATCGAGCTTCCAGAATTCCTTCGATGGTACGCACACCAGTTATGCACCTACCACTGCCGAGTACATCCCGTCGAATCCCCGCTGAAAATGAGAGAGAAACGGAAAGCCTCATCGCACATCAACCTCGAGAGACATTATGCATCGTAAGCGTTCATTGGAATGATTTGCGATGAGCGAAAAGTCGATTAAAACACTCCAGAAGGACCGCAGTGCTACCCGTCGTCCATCTAGTTGCTATACTCAAGGCTCACTACGAGGAAATGTCTCGTACCACTTGCGACCTGGGGCAACTTTGAGGAACAGGACGGTCAGCAGATCTATCATTCCACCAGACAGACCGTTCCAACTGTTCACAACCCTGTTGCTGAAGAAGTGTGATCTAGCCATCAACCTATCTTGGACTTTTAGCAGCTTCCTCTCATGTCCCCTTGTTCTGGAGTCTACGGCCACTTGGAATAGACTATCTGGTCTAAGGCCAGAAAAGCCCTTCAATTCCTTAGACGTTTTACGGGATCCCCTCGACGTCTCGTCCTTTCCAACGTGAAAAGATTCAGGTCACAGGGTCGCTGCTCGTAAGTCTTACCCCTCTGTCCTTCAACCATTCGCGTGGCGAGCCGCTGGACTCTCTCTACGCAGGCGGCGTCCTTTTTGTAGAAGGGTGACCAAGCCTACACGCCACCTTCTAAGTGTGGTCGTACTATGGCCATGTAAGTAGGTACGAATACCTCCGGCTGCCGGCGAGACAAAGCTGATCGCAGCCTAAAGAGCTCCCCACGAGCCTTATGTGCAGCAGCGTTGCACTGCTCCGACCATTTGAAGTCACTGTTCATGATGACCCCAAGGTCTTTAACCCTGATGACAGCTTCTATGGTGAATAGCCCTTGGTCACGAGCTACAGTTAGGCTCCCTGTTGCCCTCGACAATAAACGGCTTTTTTGAGCGTTCAGAGGTAAGTGCCATTTGTATGCCCAGTTCAAGACGGTACCTATTTCCCTGCCCAAGTCCGCCCTACCCTCAGATCCAACAATCTTCACATCATCCGCAAAAATAAAGCTGGGCGATGGAAGAGCGGATGCTAGGTCATTAATAAATAACAAGAATAGGACCGGGCCTAGGACGGATCCCTGAGGTACACCACTGGTGACGTTCACCAAACTGGAGCACCTGTCCCCCACTTTGACATAAAACGTCCTGCAGGAGAGGAAGTCCTTCAGCCACCTATATACTTGCCCACCTATGCCAAAAGTCTCCATCTTGAATAGCAAAAGATGATGATTGACGGAGTCGAAGGCCTTGCTAAAGTCGTGGTAGCATACCTCAACTTGCTTACCTTCGTCCAGTCGTCGAGTTACTTCATCTAAGAAGCACAGGAGATTGGTCAGACAAGATCCATTTCTCAGAAATCCATGCTGGGCCGGACTTAACATGAAGTGCTCCTGTAGGTGCTGGCAGATGTGGGCACGGATGATCTTCTCAAGGACTCCACATAGGATGCTAGTTAGGCTTACTGGCCTGTAGTTCTACATAGCCGACTTAGGTTCACTCTTATGTATTGCCACAACGGCCGCGACTTTCCAGTCTTGAGGCAGCTTGCTCTGATCCAAAGTGGATCTGTACAGCCTGCATACCGATGGAGCTATGATACCCGCCAACGGCTTGATGATGGCTGGATGTGTGCCATCTGAGCCCGCTGACTTGTGGCTGTTTAGCTGCCGTAGGTATTTACGCACGCTTTCCTCTGAGAGGTTTAGCTCGTTTAATGGAGGAGAAGGATGCACCAGAGTCAGATCTACTCGCACCCCACTATCTATCCTATGTATACTACCAAAGTATTCCCCCAGGGCGTCTGCCTTGCTCTGATCATCAGTGACAATACCATAGTCTCTAGTGGATAGTGGACCTACGGCATTCTTTGTTGTGCGTTTCGACTGCACATAGCTGTAGAATGTTTTCGGCTGTTGTCTTACGGACTGGGCCAATTTGAGCTCAAATTCCCACTTGGAAGTTCGCAGCAGGCTCACAGTCTCGTTTCTCAGCTTTGTGTAGCGGTTACAGGCTAGCTGACTGCCGGAAGCTTTGTACTAGTTCCAAGAGCGGTTTCTACGTCTGATGGCCTTAGCTATTGTAATCTTCCACCACATGGGTTTGCTCCCTCCACTTTTTCGTTTCAAGGGTGCAAACTCTTCCTGTAGGGCAATTAGAGATCCCTTTATTGCCTCTCAGCGGTCCTCGAGAGTAGCCTCCTCTATCGTGTCCCAGGTCAAACCCATCGCCCTTTCACGAAGCCAATCTACGTCTATACTACTGAAATGTCCGACTGGCCTAGAGGGTACCTTGGGTTGCCGCATGCGTAGGACTATTTTGACACACACGTGGTCACTCTTGCCCAGCGGCGCACAATGATACAGTCCAGACACATCGTTGGGGAAGTTTGCTATAGCTAAATCCAGCAAGGATGGAAGGCATCCAGTCCTACATCTGGTATTTTCCCTAATATGCTGGTGCTACTTTTTGGCATGCGGCCACTCTAGGTAGGTTTGCTCCTCCGATCCCGGCACACAGACCCCAGCCGTCCAGTCGATGTGCGGATGATTGTGGTCACCCGCTATGAGGGTCGTCTGTGCGCCCTTAACTAGTTCGGTCAAAGTCCGCAGTAAACAAGCATCCTCTTCGCGGTTTGTGCTTGGTGCCCTGTAGACACAGAAAACGTTAACTCTTCCGCCTGGGAGGATGATTGTAGCGGCGCATAACTGGATATTGTGAGTGCACATCTTGGTCTGATACTCAAGGTGGTTTGTACCTGGCCTATTGAGGTTGGCTTCTCTCCCTCCAGGGCGATCCTATTCTCTACCCTGCTTATAGGCTGCGAAACCTTTACTGGCACATGGCCTTCGTCAAACAGCCACATTTCCGTAGTGGTAACTATCGACGCTTTGTGCTCCCTAGCGGTTTTGGTTAGTTCGGCTAATTTGTTTCTTATACTACGCTTGTTGGTACATAAGACCACCGCGTTTGCTCCGTCGCTTAGGCGTCTCTTATTATCCAATCTCGCCTGTTTCTCAGGCGCAACGCCTGGAATGATGACAAGTTTTTTGCTTCTGTTTTCTCCATTGGTGTGAATGGCGCCGGCTGAAGATCCGGAACTTCCGACGACTCCCAGTCCATCTCTTTAGGAGTCGCCATAACATCCAGACTGGCAAGGGTCGCGCTGTCATCCACCTTCGTCCAACCGGATGATGCAACCGGTAAGTATACTACCCAAGCGGTCTTGGAGGTGGGTATAGAGTCTTCTAGTCCGAAATGTCCAAAATTGGCAATAAGACAAGCTATAGTACTCAAAGATGAGAGTATCACGGAGGACACCGCATACACTAACCTGGAAGGTGGAAACATCGTGCAGGAAGTAGGATACTGAAGGGGAGAGCAGAACCTTCTCTCTTATGGCCTGTGAACAGTGTTGGGGAAAATGAGGTCAGTAGAGCAAACAAACGGAGCGGCTTCCGAGTTTAGGGCTCGGTAGCTTAGAGAATCCCTGCAAATGCTCTAAGAGGAAAGGACTGCTGGATTTGGGGCGCTTGCCGGTTACACACACAAGCACCTGTGATGTCCACAAAAAGTAGGGTGAATATGCAGCCTCAATGAGGACTTACAGATCGCTAAGCTTACCGAAGCGCAGTCAACACCGTAGGATGTCGCTACTCATGCTTAAGTGGGTAGCTTCGTGCGGTGCAGGGAAGGTAAGGGTGATGACAGATCAAGAGATGGGGTGCCGTGGCTGGTTATCAAGCCCTTGTGACACCTAGAAGGCGTAGAAATAGGATTATAATGATAACTCAAATAGGTCCTGCGACTCTCCTTTGCTTTTACCGAAGCCCATCCTTTACCAGAGTGTAGGATACTGAATTGCTGGCGGTAACTGACACAGCCAGTAACGATGAAGTGGAGCTCATCATAGGGGGTTTCAACGCGACATTTGATTTGGTAATGACGAAGTTTGAGGGGAACCCGGGTTCAGTGGTCATCACACCACCACTAGGGAAGAGCGACCACGGGATGATAAACTTCGAACTGGTGGCACGTGAAGGCACAAGGCCGGGCAAATTCCAGCGCAAGCCTGGTGGTCTAAAGACCCCGGGGCTAGTGGATGCGGCGGCGGAACTAAATTGGGAGATCACTCATGGTGAAGTGAAAGAGAAGTAAAACTATATCAGGGGAAACACAAAGGCACGTTTGGATGCTTTTGCACCGCTAGTGAGGAATTAACGAAACGGCTTGCCACCATGGTGGAAGTCCAGAGCGAGGAAAGAGCAGGCTCGAAAACACAGCCCAGACCCATCCAGCACAAAATACCACTTTCCACGCGGTAGACTAGCCACCTGAATACTACTTCTGTTTTTCTTGACGATGAGTGCCTTTCTGCTCAGGAAGGACAATTAGTTCCTTGCATTGCGTAGGAACGCATCATAATTCAAAGAAATTTCTATGGCAAGCGTATTATGAAAACTGGTTGACTTCGATTTGTTTTAGTGTGCTGTGAGTTTCTAGCGCGTGCCTGCTAGTCCAACCTGTCAAGCGGTCAGGTAAGGTTTGTGCTAATTGCTCGATCGGTATTTTACCCTGAAGATAAAACATTTATCTCCAAGTTTCGGACAAAACTCTAAATTCGGTAACTGTAATATAACAGATCGCTTCTTCAGTGTTACACTTGGATCAGATAGCTTTTGTCCTGGGGCAACGACCTATCCACTCAGTTTCATAATAATAACTGAAACCATGAAATCAAGTGGCAGTTCGCTGATGGTCGCCAGTTTTCAGTCTCTCTTAAATTTTACGGATTTAACTATTTTTACAATGCCCGGAAGAACATTTTCCCATCTATGTCCGTCGAAACCCGCCGACAAACGAAGGCCGCGTCAGGTGCTTCGGGCATCAGACAGGTCAACAGCTGAAGCATCTACATCGGACTTAGCTGAGATTTCTATCCGCTTGAGTCCGGCTGGTGGGATTTAGTTAGCAACGTATTGCTCATTCATGTCTTAGACAATGCTGAACACGTGAATACATTCATATTTGGCAGTCATCTGCTGCCTCGGAATTCAGAAGTGCAGGTGATGCCAACACGTGGATAAGCATCAAAAACTTAGCAGGTGATATCCGTCGTTTTTGAAGCCAATGCAAAGTGCCACTAGCAGGTTTATGACGACGGCTACAAATGCTGAGTTTACATTCTAGCCAAAACCTCGGGACCCACGGACAATTCTCGGCACTTCTAGCACGTGCGAATCACGTGTCGTTCCCTGTAGTTACAGTGTGCTTTTAGGCTTGCATGCAGCAATACTCCGTGAAGTTGTTCATATGGATCCCATTCCTACCCACATCTCCATTCAGCTAGGTTTCGATGCTTGTTTTACTTCAGGGACTCCACGAAGCATCTGTGGCCCATACAATTCCGCATCGTGAAACCAACTGTCACGTGCTTCATTGTTGCTGGGGTTTTCTGCGGTGACAACAAACCACTGGACTTCGGTGAAAGCCCGTTACATGTATAAGGGAATTTCCATTCCAGGAAGGCCTTCCAAAATTGAGGCGAATCTTAAAGCCGTATTGTGTCACGCCCCTGCTCGAGCTTTTACAAGGCTAATCAAGGGACATCCTGGGTACCTCGGATGTGATAGATGTGTTTGAAAAGGCGTTTATTTCGCTGATCATATAACGTTTCGCAATTTGTGCGGTTCTCTTCACACGGGAGCTTCGTTTCGCATGCTGCCGCATCCACCTCACCACCAACTGAGGCGCTCACCTTTCGAAGAGCTGCCCATTGATATGATAGCCGTATTTTCTTTGAACCTATGCTTCTGTTATTTATAGGTGTTGTTTGCAAGATCACGTTGCTTTTGAAGAATGATATGAACTATAAACTACGACGTTGTGGTGCAGATCGCCTGCCGGATCTAATAATGAGGTGAGGTAAATAGATACTATATGACTTTGCGCGAAATCAAGGCCGTTGTCATTTGGAAAAGTGGAAAATCACCAAACTACGGCTATTTGCGGTTTTTCATTGGCAGATAACCTGTTGACAAAATATATTTACCAACTTCAGTTTCTGCATTCGCATTCACAACTATCATACGATGTCCACACACCGGCCCACTTGATGTTAGATGTCAAACGGTCTGGGAAATTAAGCCTATTTTCAGCCTCCGTTTACGAGTCATTCACGTCAAAATTGAGGCGAATTAGCAGGGGACCTAAAAGATCACACACACAAATTTTGGGCAAATTTCTGAGGCTCACAACATAAGCCTACGAATGCAGCTGCCAGGTGAGCCCGACGATGTAGGTTGTCATCGATTCCGCTCACCCCGAGGAATCGAGCAAATCAAATGGCGAAGTACCACTCTCACTACAGAGGGTTTGGACTGTTAATGATAATGATAATGATAACGATAATGATAATGGTTTATTTCGGATAACCCGAAGCATGCTGTAACGCAAGATCAAACTGTACAATTGGACGTAGAGTCCGAATTCCAAGAGGTTGGTTAAGGTATATGCACTCAATATTGTACAGGAAAAGTATTTAAGTCACTCTCTGTGGCGGCGCCCGGCAAATTTGAACTCGAGGTCGGGTGGCCAACCCGGCCAAGTCAGGGTCGAGCTGGTCGAAGGTAGCTGACTCTTCCTGAAATAGTACAAAAGGAATTGCTATGCAACAAGAGAATCAAACAGAAGCGACGAAAGTTTTGTTCACTTCGAGGAAAAAGAAGTTTCCGAGGGAGACATGAACCAGCTACAGCGCTCCGCGGAGTATGGCACGGCTTTGGATTGGAAATCAGACGATGAGAGGAATGAATTTGCAGACAAAGAACAATCAAAATCTTTCGAAGATTTTCCTTGAAACGTTCAGCGACCAAATATCGGCTGAGTCCGTTAAATACCCAATGGAGGACTCATTTGTAGAGAGTGATTGCCTAGGTGATGGTAAAAGAAGTGACCGGACGCAAGCATGTAATCGTTGCGCACATTGTTAACGTTCATGAGAGGGGAATGTGATGCACCAAAATAGAAATGGGTACTGGGCGACAAATCAGTTTGTGGTGCGTAGCCATGATAGTAGCAGACACACGGTTTGCACAGATGAGTATTTGAATTGCAGGTAAGTAATTACGTTTGATTATCGTTATCTAAGGGCCGAAAATGAAGACCAGAGAGATGCAGGAATCAAAATTGTCTGGAAGGATTTACCAAGATAGAATACCGGATATGAAAAAGCACCAACAAACGCTGAATACAGTTGCGAAGTTGGGCGGCTGGATATGGGTGGAGTCCGTGATAAACCAAATGGACATCACATCTGGCGAGGTCGCTGGAGTGATGGTGGAAGAAGTGGCCGGATGTAAACATGTAATCGTTGCGCACATTGCTTACTTTCATAAAGGTGAAATGTGATGCACCAAAATAGAAATGGGTACTGGGCGAGTATTTAAATGGCAGTTAATTATTTACTTTTGATAATCGTTATCTAAGGGCCAAACATGATGACCGGAGAGATGCAAGAATCAAAATTGTCTGGGAGGATTTACCAAGATATGATACCGGACATTGTGGTACGGAAGTGTATGGCAACAATAAATGTGACTTTTGAAAATATATTGATAACTGATAAAATAAAAGTGAGTTTTATCTCGGGGATTGGTTAACTTTGCTAATAGGACAAGCGGGCAGTTTGGCACGAATCATCGGGAAAAAAAGGATCATGAACGGTAGGCCGAGTACGGAAACGGTCTTTTAACCCCGCGATAAGAATGTGCTAGGGAAAGTAGATTTTTCCGGGCGTAAGAAGCGGTAAGTTAAGGTTGCGAAGATGGAGACAAGTACGATGAAGAATAAGCGATAACTGAGGGAGATAGTTCCATATTTGTAGCATTTCGGGTGAATGATTTTTTGCTGCAACCGGTGCTGGTGGGTGGGGCTGACCGTGTGCGGGACACCCAACCTGAAAACCGTTTTTTTTGACAGGTGCCATCTGCAATCCTATCTGCGTCCGCACATCGTTGCAGACATCCTGCACGCCCGATGTGCGTCGGCCAAAGTGGTGGATCTGACCGCGGCCCGCACCGGCGGGCTTCTCTTGAGTGATATTGGCGTTGTCACAAAGATCGAATAATCCAGGAGCTTGCGACCAGATTGCGAGGGGTCCTGGAGAGCATGGCTTGTGTGGTAGTGACGGAATGACGAGCAGGTATCGAGTTTTCAGTGGGAAAAGTGGGCCAGGTATTATGCCAAGCCGTCGAAGGGAAGGCATCATCAGCGGTTGTCTGGAAAAGTAAAAATAGAAAAACGCAGTCTGGGGTGCTCCCAGCTGAGGATCAGCGGTCAGTAGTAAAGAAAAAACTCTAGTATCTAGAAATTGGAACTACCTAGGGGATGGTTCGACTTTGCTAAACACAAGGTTTTACGCGAAAGAATAATGAAACTTGAGTGGTATATACGGCGACTTGTGTGGTACGTAGGTCTCGTGGCCCCCGACTCAGACCCGCGTGTCAGTAACCCAAACCAACTTCGTACGCTCGCTCCTCCGAAGTGTATGGATCATTGTTTGATACGAGTGTCAGGACATCAAGCCGTTTGTTTAATTCCTCTTTGAATCTCAGCAAGTGGCTTATTGCGCGGACATTTGGTGGAAGCTTATTCCACAATTGTGAATATTTAACAATAAAGAAATTGGACCGTAGGCTGGTTCTCGAGGACGGCACAGTGACCGAATGACTGCTGTGTCGTAACGAATACCTTAGGCTTAATGGGTCTCGTACCATTAATGAATCCCGGTAAAATCATGGATGTTTTGGATGACACTCCTGTTTATCAGCCATTCAAAGAACCAGCAGGTGTTTTCGCTGACGAAGTACCATCTTATCAACTGTTCATTTTCCGTGTAATTATAACTGTGTGCAAGTCCTGCAGATTTTCTATGTAAATATTTTTAAATACCAGTTGACGACACTGGGGTTGTGGTTCCTGTTCTGCATACACTACGGAGATAAAGTTATTTTTACACAGTGCTCATCCTCTCACATAGTGCTGACAGCGGCAATTCGCCGGCCATCGTCCTATGTAACAAAAAAACAAGCTGAAAATCCAACTGCACTTCTTCGCTGTCAGATGTCCTCAATTGCGAAAATCGTGGGCCTAGGAGTTACGAAAATAGTCCTATAAAATTGGGTGGTCAATAGTAAGTACTTGCGCTAGCCTCAGACTGCGGAGGGCGAAGTGGCACGTCACTGCCAGGACAATGAATACTCCGGCAACAACTTCACCTTGCACAAAGTCAATGTCCCTTACATTTTTAGTAACTCTTGAAAGTTTGTGTTCCACTTTACAGAGGATATGCAAGAGGCGACAAGGTTGGGAAGGGGCCCAGCCAGTAGCGCTGATGAAAACCAGGATTTCCATGAATGACATATGCGCCCGCGGCGTATAATGTAATGGGAACATGTTTTAATTGATACACTTTGCAGAAAACGAACGCATTGATAATCGACCACTGAAACAAGCTACAATAGATCGGGCAACACACCACAAATGCAGGACGGTCGGGAACATTCTGAAAAAGAAAAAGTTCCACCGATATTTTTGTCTTGTCCGACACCGCCAAGCACTCTGGAATTAAGGTTTGTGCACACTTTCATGTGCATTGTGCTCAGAGGAGAAATTCCATCAACGTCAATGACTCCAAGAAGAGTACCTATGAGGAGAATATCTAACTTAAAGGACTGCATTCGTGTGGAACCAACTAATTCCTACTTTTACAGTCCACCGAGGGCTGCATATAATGGTATGGGGCGACGACTTTAGGAGCAACAAGACGTTGGAAATATGAGGGTAAGTCTTCAGTTGTTACATGAATGTTCTTTGTAGAAGATCTCGTTCAAGTATGGAGCATGCGTTGTAAAATTTTAGCCGCGAATCAACAGAAAGAGATGCACTTTTCGACGATGAACACGGCAGGATTTACGGCCAAAGATGATTTTCATCTGCCACTGATCTAATGAAGACTGAGCAGCAGTTGACCAACAAACTCAGCCGAAAGAGCTTGGTAGGTTCATTTATTTGAAGTTATTCCTTTTTTCAGTTTACACTACTGTCCTCAGTAGGCGGGCGAAACTTTGGTGAGATCGTCCGGGCCTTACTGCTGTAAGTGCTGCATGCCAACCTCTCAAAAAAGGGCAGCTTCACAGGGAAAAACAAATTGCTGTTAGTGACAAACTGGTACTTAGAGTGATGCAAGGTGCTTCCTTTCAATTGTCAATGAGTCTGTGATATTCATCACGTAGGCGAAGCGTTTAGCTATAAGCTTATACTTATTTTCACCTTATTCTGCAGGTGTTTCTAAATCACGCATCGTTTACGCAAATCACTCGGATTCAGAGTTCCGATTTCATGTTCGCATATGGCTGCACAACACCATTTCCCGGAAAAGTGTTAGGTCAAGCCGGGATTGACGAGTAAACCCTGTAGATTCTCAGACTGCACAGCATCTGGAATCGGGGCAGACGCAGAGTGCAGCCTTGGTTTGTAAAAGTCATAATACATTGTTCAATTTATTACCCTTTTTATTACGCAACGCTGTCGAATCGAGTGGTAAGAAGATATGTGAGATATTTTCGGGATACTAGTGGCAACAAATACGATCAGGTCATTTATGTAAGTATTATCGGTCCGCTAGTGAAATATTGGCAATATAACAGTAGGAGGGCCCAATTATTCAGTGGTTTATGTTTAACACTAATGGTGTAAAAGCCATGAAGAATCCGCAGCAGAGGTTTCTAATTAAAAAGGGTCCTGTCGCGATTCATCGAGACGTGTTTTTTTGTGTGGTATTTAATTGGCATTATTAGATGTTACTTATATGATATTTAAGAGACGCTTTCCGATGGTATTTTAGCTATATTGTCGAGGTCACTGAGCGCCTAAAATACCCCTGTTTTCAAGTGGTAAAAACATGTTTAAACACGTTTTATCACATTTTGAGCGGATTAAGGAAGAGGGGCATGGAAAACTACTGGAGTATATGGTGGCTCGTGAGAAGACCTTGAGGTCCCAATTGAAGTGCAGGCGCCCGTACTGAGAGAAGCCAGTATAGGGAGCGAAAAGTACCTCAAAAGCATATTTTAACTACGTCCAGTCAAAGTCAACCTTACGAGTTGCAGTTGGTAATCTTATGAACTCGAGGGGCAAAAGCACTGAAATGAATAAAGGCAGGGCCAGTGTAGTACCCCACTATTTTGAGGCAGCTCCTGGCAACGATAGTGGTAGAAACCCATCTAGTCCCCCCTATTCGTCGGGGCAGGAATGCCGCCCGTCCAAATTGGGGGCGACGAAATCAGACGAGATCTAGAGTAACTAGAACTACGTTGGGCGGCAGGCCCGGATGAAATATGCTCGGCCCTGTCGAAATCATTAGCCTTCCGCTGGCCAAACCATTTTCACAGCCATTCAGCCAGTCTCCGAGGGGCTGACAGTTGCCAAGAGACTGGGAACTGGCGCAGATGGTTCCGGCTCGCTAGGGTGGGAGCGGAAAAGTTTCACCTACAGGCCAGTAAGCCTGATATCTTTGGCGAAGAAGGCCCTGGTAAGGATTGTGAGAAACCAAGTGGTTGCATTGCCTCCTGGGAGTGGAGTTATTAGTATGTACCAGCGTGGCTTTATGGAGAGCTGATCGAGCAAGACAAATTTCGTGTTTCCTGGACGAGGTTATGAGGAGACTCGAGGACAGCGAAGAGGTAAGGGTCTACTACCTGGACTCCACTAAGGTCTCCGGCCCGGTAAATCGCAGGTTACCAGCGTGCAGGATTCGAGCCTAGGGAATCGACCAATCTTTGGGCGACCGGATAGCCTAGCTTCTCACAGAAAGGAGATTCTGGGTGGAGGTGGATAAACACAGGGCCAGTATGGGAAACGTAGCCAGTGGAGCGCCACAAGGGTCGGTGCGTGGGCCGCTCCTGTTTCTGTTATGTATAAACGACTTAGTTGATGAACTAGATTTCCCACACTCCGCTTTTGCAGACGACGATGAGATAGTGAGAAACCCTAGGAAAAATACCCTACAGGGAGACCTTTATAAGGCGCGTCGGTTGTGCACAGAGTGGGAGCTCCTTTTCAACACCACCAAGTACAGGTAACTCATCGGGGATAGCCTTCAGATGAACCCGAGTAAACTTCGGCAAGGAGACACCAGTGTGGCCTCGGGAAGGACTGATATGGTCAAAGGTCTGGGGGTGACTAGTGATTTCAAACCCCAGAGACAATTTTTGGAAGCCGCAGAGAGGCAGTGGTGCCCTCTCATAGTTGAAGAAAACCGTTGCCTCGCTGAAGCTATAAATACGGTTCCCGTTATGCACATCTAATGTAGGCCGCTTGTGGGGTATGCTGTTCAAGCTTGGCGTCCAAATCTTATTCGGGATAGGCAACCACTTGAACGAGTGCAAAGGAGTTTTACACGAATGCTTATTGAACTTCGAAGCTTGATCGTTGAGGGGATGCTTAGAGAAGTAGAGCAGTTCTTTCTGGGGTGGAGCTGAGGCTTAGGAATAGCCGTAGCAATGCAGTGGTTAGGGCAAGTTTCTTCTCCCAAGGAGTGGTAAATCGATGGAATAAACCTCAGTCCTTGGCGGTGAGGGCCCACGGGGTATTTGGCCTCAAGAGAAAGTTAGATGCCTATTGGGACAGCTTGTTCGAGGACCTAGTGTGGAATGGCAGGCTGCCTTATGATCCCCTGAGTAACCGGACAAGCACTGCTTGAGGCTACTAAAATAGATCTTCACCAGAATCTGGTAAAAGCAGTGAGGCTCGAGCGTGGGTGGCGCTGAAATCCAACTTCTCTCAGCAACCTACAAAGTTAAATCGAAACCCCGTTCTCTTAGGCTAGCCGGGCAAAAGTGAGTATACCGATCTTCATACCAGTTTTCTGTACCCTTATACGATGCCACTGAGTGTACCGATCAGCTGTAGAAAATCCGTCAAATATACTATAATTTCGTGTTTCCGTGATATTACTCTCCCACATACAATATTTGCGCGTTACGCACACTTTATGTTTCTGTCGACTAACCATTGTTTTTCCGCTTTCCACACCCCAACTTGTCATATCCCATCTTGGACCTGCCTGAAGCAAGTGCTAGTCTCTCGCACTCCGTAAACTTGGTTCTCGTTTTTAAAGCCCGTATGATCGCACAATTGGGGTTTGTACATGGTTTATGTTACTGATCATTGATTAATCCAGAACGGTAAAATTTACGGCTCAGTCATGTTTTGGTTTTGGGATTCGTTCAAATTCGGATACTTTTTGCCCAAAAAGGCGTTACGCTGCGGATTAAAACGCCCATGGCCGAGCACACAGCTCAACCTCTGTGACACGTGAGGCCCGACCATATGGGAAGAGACCAATATGAATAGAAACACAAGGCAGCTAACTACTGCTCCTATTGCCCTCTCCCCAAATGAGTCACTTCTCCGAAGCAACTATCCTTTTCCTCGCGGAACCTTACTACGAAGCCAAAGAAACAAAGGCTGATGTGTAGTACTCACCGGAAGGTCCATGTTTCGGCTAACTGTGGACAGAAAGTGATGTGATAAAGGCGTTCATTGAGCTCCGACCACGGAAGCCAACAAAAAAGTAAGGTACAATAATAGAATGCCAAAAGGTTATAATTATAAAACAGCCTCGGAGAACATGGGGGAATCGGACCTTGTAAATCCCCCGCCAGTTGAATCTTTGAAGTGCTGTTCGCTGAACCAAGTTTCTGTGGTGTATTGTGGAATGACAAAGGTCATTTTGCACCACTGTGCGCACCAGGAAAACTTCGAGGAAAGCTTTTTATTCAGAGGATAATTTTGTTTTATTCTCTCCTAAATTTTTTGGAGTATTTTTGTGTAACATGTACCAACATATATTAGGGTGTTTATAAACCTCATGCGCCTTTGTGAAGGGTACCATTTTTCTTTGGTCAGTTTCTTGCCATAATTGTACACATTGTGACAAGTGAGATGTATCACTTCCTGGCCGTCGGATGTGGAAAGTGAGTGGACGAATTCATCGAGTGCGATGTACGCAGTAGGTGGGCCCATGAAGGCTGTTCTGGGATTAGTAACGATGTGTATCCGCTATACTGTAAGGACATAAGGGCCGGATGTGTTCGTGGTCTCTGCAAGGAGGCTGAAAGGCTAGCCCATCTAAGGCAGTATAGACGGGATGAAGTCCAACTTCTTCCTGAAGATTGCAGGGACACTGAATTCACGCCTCAACCGGGCTGAGCTTTAGTGAGGTCATATGCAGAAGTCCCAGGAACTCTAGAGCGAACGGTCTTCGAGGAAATAAAAGGCGGAGAAGGCGGCTGTCCCACACCAGCTACATTCAATCCTGTGCAGCTACCTACTACGAGTGAGTGGGTGGCGCGGAAACCTAAGAAAATACAAGATAGGAAAAAGGACAACACGACAAAGGTGGCGGTCAATATCGTGAAGGTGGATGAGTTCGTATATCGTATTCTGGATATCCGGGAATGGATCTGCAGAGGCGTATCCAGTCGCTGGCATGGACACCAAGCTGTAGACTACTGTTACTGAACCAGGAGGAGCCACTTGCACGGAAATCGAAGGCACTAACGGATACAGACAAGAGACGGGTGTATGGTATACTGCGACTTTTAGTTGTATCACGTCCTGCTCCTCCCCAAAGAGTTCATAGAGTGGGGCTCAGAAATCTCAGCTCACGAAAACAAGGAAGAGCGTCGCGCGGTCAATATTGGTTGAATTCGTAGCCGAGCGTTGCAGAGATATGTCTCTGGCCAACGCGGCTTCGATAGCCCACGTCACTAAGGACAGACATCAGATTACACCCGACGAACATAGAGTATTCCAAATGGATTACTCATAAGTGGAAACGTTGTTAAACCCGCGGTGGCTCTAAACAAAGGTCCCCAAGTAGTGCATGACGCCTTATCCAGCGGTCGGTTTGCTTCACCGACAGCTATCATTGAGCCACACAAGCCGTCGGTGTTTGTGCTAATTGAAGATGCGCTGTCCGATGGAGGACGGTACGAACGTCTTCAACCTGGGTGTCAAGATGGCGCCCATGACGATGAATTGGGAGTGTTTGGTAGTCCTAGATGACCAGCCCGGTCCGTGCTCCTCTGTCGAGGACACAGCTATAAAACCTTGCCACCCTCTCGGGGGCCGAGCTCGGGACAAGCGAAAAATGAACAATAAAAACCCGTAGACATCGAATGAAACGTGGTTGTACTAGATGTAACGGTTATTCCGATCGAGAGTAACATGCAGCCCAATTATCGGATTCCAAAGTCAGAACAATATTGATTCGCTGATTCTACGGCACTGGGTTAATAAATTATACGAATAAAATTATGCAAAATCCTCAGCTGTACGGCCTCAACGTCTGGCAACAAGGACCAGATTTCAACAAAAGGTCAATGTCAGGTACCACCGTCATGGCAGTCCGAGTTCAAATCAAAATATGCCACGGCACATGAGAAAAATATAAAGAAATGTTCAAGTGTAGTCGTTCATGCATGCTGTACTAGCTCGATGGTCAATGAGATAAAGAGCACAGTCTCAACAATACAATTATGTGAAAAAGGCTAGGGAGGATTTCAACACATGTACGTTACGCCACCCACCAAATCCTTCCATGAAACGGCCAACATCCAGGGACTAGATATGTGTACTGATTCCCCCTAACCTACCTAGGCCCTAAAGTCAGTGCACACGTGGGTCTTCATGGGATTCATCCATTATTGGGCAGCCACAGGGCTTCGGTGTGATCAAGATGCATAGACAAATCACGGAAAATAGAGAAAAAAGGCTTCCCAAACGTGAATAAGGTTGGTGGCAAGATGAAGACAAAGAATTCTCAATGAAGAATCGAGATGGCTGCAGGGCACTCAAACATCAGGGGGCTCAACGTGTGGTGTTATCACATTAGAAGTGTGTTTGACTCAAAACTTATATCATTTTGAGCACGAGTTGCATAATAATACAAATAAAAGGTCCCGGGAATAGAGATGTTTCTAAAAATGGTCAACAATCGCTTGTTAAAATTTTCCGCTACTTCACAAACAATGTCGTGTCGTGCGATAAATTAGGGTTTCGTCAAATAACCCCACTGTAAATCTTGAACTTCGTATTAAATTAGACACAAATATACTTCAAAGACTGCGTGAAGGGTTGGGACCTATTGGAGAATGCATGAGGGATAAACAAATGAATTCAGCTTCCGTTGGTATCATTAGATTTGGTTTTAGCCTGGTTTGTAGCGTCGAACTCACCCTCGCCACTGTCACCTTGAAGCAAACATATCTTGCGGATATCTCTCAATACATCTCCTTTGTTTGTTCGCACCGCCACCGAGCGCACGAGGCCATCGATTTCTGTACTGCAGTCCTTGATCTCTCCCATCGGCCATTCGTCCTCATGTAAGTGGCCCTCCACGATGAGAAGGACATCGCCACGTCTGAACGATCTCTCTTTGGGGATCCACTTTTGTCGACTCCCCAGTGTCGGCAAGTACTCCCTCGTCCAACGTTTCCTGTAAGTCTTTGCCAGATGGTCCAATTGTTTCCATCGTATGATGCACATTTCACGTAGGGTTTTCGGTGTGATTGCTCCTACGTTTGACCGCATTAATAACGGATCGTCTGGGACGATCGGCACCAGGGGTTTGTTTTTCAGTATGCTTTCTACTCCTGTTAGTAAAGTAGTCAGAGTCTCGTTATCGAGGTTTTGTTGTGAGGTCAGGGCCATGAGTATTTTCCCAGTGGATTGTAGCAGCCTTTTCCAGGTGCCACCGCGATGACTGGCATAGGGTGGGTTGGAGTGACATTCTATCCCCCTTTCTACGGTCCTGCCTCGTATTTTGGCTTGGTCCGGGCGGATCCATCATTTTTCTGACCCCTTATGAGCTTCAACGAAGTTCGAGCCATTGTCCGAGTAGACCTTTTTGGGGACTCCCCGCGTCGCGACTAGCCTTTGAAAGGCTGTTAGAAATGAACCGGTGGTCATATTGTGCACTGCTCTCAGATGAACTGCTCTGGACTGTAAAAATGTTGTCAGGCGGCCATACCTCTTTTGTGCGCTCCCTCGCTGTCGTAAAATTAACTGGCCAAAGTACTGGATGCCGGTTTCCACGAAAGGGGACAATCCCGGTTTAACTCTCATGGCTGGAAGGGGGCCACCATTCGCTGGCCTGCTACCGCATTCCAGTGACGACAAGTGATACGCGCTTCACCGTCGCTGGGCCCTTTGTCACCCAAAATCGTCTAAGTATATCGTTCAATGAGTGGTTCAAACGTGTGTGTCCCTCTCCTCGATGTACATGGTCTATCAGGCATCCCGTTACTTAGTGGTCACCAGGACCCATTATGGGCTATTTTGCTTGGTGCTCTAGACTTGAATTCGTCAGCCGCCCTCCAACTTTAAGTAGCCAATTGACTTGCATAAGGTTTAGCCCTTGGATACTGCTGTACAAAGGCCTGCTTCCTTTGGTTTTTCATCTACCCTGGCTAGCTCACGGGTCTCGATCGGAAAAGAGTCTACTTGTAGTAGGCGTAGAACGTCGAGTTCGGCTTCATTCAGCGCGCCGGGTAGTCTTGTTCCCATACTCAACGTGTTCTGTGGTCGTGTGCCTTTCGAAATCATTGAAAGTTTCTTGTGTCACGTTCACCAGACCACGGTTCTCTGCGTTTGGATCCGGTTAGGAAAGTGGATCAGTTTCGCTAATGGGCCCACGCTTACCGTGGAGTTTGTAGTCAGCACCAGTCTTTTTATTTCGATATCGCCAACATCAGGCTTATGTATAAGTACAGTTGGTCACAGATCTTTAGATTCATTTAGGAAGCCCGGTCCAGTTGTCCAAATCTGCAGCCTTTCTAGTGCTTTCAGGCCCTATGAGCAGAAGTCGGCTGGGTTGGGGGTGGATTCTACTTTGTGTTACGAACGTTTGAGCAATGCGTAGCCAAATTCGCAACGGATCCCGAAATCAGAAGACGATTATCCGTGATAATTCTACGATACTAGATTATTAAAATAAACAATGACATAAACAATATACAAACCTCAATAATACGATCACAAGGACTCAACAACGAGAAACCGAATAGCAGCGTGTGAGCAAACAGCACGTGCGGCACGCAGGTCCTGAACAAGGATGTGCCAAAATAGCGCTCTGGGCGCGAACAAACAACAATCGGTCCAGAAAAACAACCAGTTCGTAAAGACAAGTCAATAGTGTATGGAAATGAGTGATGTTGGGAAAAAACACTGAATCGCGAGGGAAAAAGGGGGGATTTTCCACGACCGGCTGTTACACCGCCCACCAAAATCCTCCTGGATCCTTAGCAAAGTCAAAGGTTCGGTATAAAGGTACTGATTCTTCCTACCTGCCTAGGCCCTGCTGTCAGTGCGCGCGTCTAATGCTTGTCGTCAACGTTCTACTACTGGTCGCACCTAACCCATTGGCTACATAGACGTGAGGCTAGTCTACATCTTCCACGAGACCAAATGACCGATGGCGGGCGTGAATGGTCACATAGACGTTGTCCTCGTAAGGGGCCGTCCGGTCCTGGATGTACGTGCTTGATGGTGTGTGAGTGTGTGTGTGTGCCGAGGTGTACAATGAAATCACAGGTATGACTACACATCAAAGGAAGACTTTCTGCAATGTCAACAAAAGTCCGTGTGGCAAGAAAACGAGTAAAATGTAGCATGTGTGTGTGACCTGAGTTCCGCTACTTCCACATATGCAAGGGCATTCGGTAGCGTCAACAAAGGCAAACAAAGAACACTGTCACATGTATGATGGGTTTACGGGATGAAGAGGGCGTCGTGCATGCGTGTATGTATCGGGATGTATAATGGAATCGCACTCATCACCACATATCGGAAAGAACCTTCTGTAATGTCAACGAAGGGACCGCGAGCACCTTAACGTGTTTGACGGAGATTGTGTGGTATATATGGTGTTTCTTTATCCACCTTGATGACCAGTGTGAAAAAGGTCTACTGGGCCTCGGCGTTATCAGCTCCTCCGTCTTCGCTCTCGAGTAGGTTAATACTGCGTATGTCACGAATGAGCACTCCGTTAGCTGTCTTCATCTTCACTGTTCTTATCATTTCGTCAGTGCTTTTGATGGTTTCCGTAACTACTCCCAAAGACCAAGCGCTGAAATGTGCGCGTTCGTCGGCGATCATAACCACGTCCCCAACTTTGAATGGTCTTGTTTTGGCCAGCCACTTCTGTCGAGTATGCAAAGCCGGTAGGTACTTCCGTAGCCATCGCCTCCAGAAGACCTTGGCCAGATAGTTCGCTTGCTTCCACCCGTGGAGGTAGCTCCCACGAAGGTTTACCGGCCATTGGAAATCCTCGTTCGACCTTAGCGTCAATAAGTCGTTCGGGGTGAGCGCCAGGTGGGTGGGGTCGCCGTTCAATACTGGAACCAGGGGGCGGTTGTTCAGGATTCGCTCCACCTCAGTCATGACGGTGTTCAGCGTCTCGTCGTCGGGCGGCTGCTGCTCCATGATTGACAGCAATATCCGTCTGGCGGACCGGATCATGCGTTCCCATATGCCGCCTCGGTGACTGGCCTGTCTGGGGTTGAAATGCCATCGTATGCCATAGGCCACGGTTCGATCTTGCAGTTCGTCCCTGTTTATGTTCTTGTGCCAACGCTGCAATTCCCGTTGAGCGCCCACAAAGTTCGACCCATTATCTGAGTATATATCGGCCGGTACGCCTCTTCGGTTGATAAATCTTTGCAAGGCCCGTAGAAATGATTCGGTCGTCATCGAATGTGCGACTTCTAGGTGTACCGCACGTGACTTCATGCACGTCATGATACATCCATATCGCTTTTCTAATCTTTCCCCGCACTTGATCCACAAGGGCCCGAAATAGTCCAACCCGGTGTCATTGAACGGCCACCAGCCCGTAGTTACCTTGCATTCTGGTAGTGGGGCCATAAGTTGTTTGCCTGCTGTGGCATCGCGTCTCCTGCATTGCACACACCGTCGGATTACGCGTTTTACAGTCTCTCGTCCTCTCAACAACCAAAGACGCTTTCGGATGACGCTCGTCACGTGACTTTCCCCGGCATGTCCCTTGTAACAGCCGGTCGTGGAAAATCCCCCCTTTTTCCCTCGCGATTCAGTGTTTTTTCCCAACATCACTCATTTCCATACACTATTGACTTGTCTTTACGAACTGGTTGTTTTTCTGGACCGATTGTTGTTTGTTCGCGCCCAGAGCGCTATTTTGGCACATCCTTGTTCAGGACCTGCGTGACGCACGTGCTGTCTGCTCACACGCTGCTATTCGGTTTCTCGTTGTTGAGTCCTTGTGATCGTATTATTGAGGTTTGTATATTGTTTATGTCATTGTTCATGTAATAATCTAGTATCGTAGAATATCACGGATAATCGTCTTCTGATTTCGGGATCCGTTGCGAATTTGGCTACGCATTGCTCAAACGTTCGTAACAATACTCAATAGATCTATTTGGAACGAGGAAAAATCACGCAAAATGCCAAAAAAAGGATCAAAGGCAGTCGAATCCGGACAGGAAGTAATACGGCAAGTCTCTGGGGAGGTTTTGGGTACATATGATTCTTTAGTTAATGCTAGATCGCCTAGTCCTGTCAGTGCTAGCTCATGTGTTATTGAAAGCAATATTGATCGTAAGGATATCGATTTATATAAGCTGAGAATACTGGGACTAGAGCAACAGTTACCTTCGGCTAGACTACAGGCGCATGAAGCAGAGAAGTGTACACAGAAACAGCGAGAGCATGAGACCAGTGACTTCGACACTTCCGATAGGTTAGAGTGCAATAAGGTAGGGAACCCCACGCCGGTCGCCGACTAGAAACCACCATCGATCGATCTGCCTAGAGTGGAGTTAACGGTTTTCGACGGGCGAGCTGAGCAATACTGCAAGTTTGTCAAACAGTTCGAGACGTTCGTTGAAAACAAGGTGACCGACCCTGGGCAAAGGCTTCTTTACCTTACTCACTACTGCCGAGGTCGAGCGCGAGAAGCTATCGACGGGTGCACCATGCTCGATCCAGAACAAGGCTACACAAGGGCAAGAAAGATTCTGAGGGACTTGTTTGGCCAACCGTTCAAAGTAGCCCGTAACCTAATATAGGGCGTGATGGCACAGGCAAAGAGAACCAAGGGCGACGTCTACACCATGGCCGACCTGGTGATCAAGATGCAGAACTGCTCAATAGCCCTCGACCATTTAGATTACCGGGCTGACCTAGACGCCATGCACACTTTGGAAGGCATAGTCCGTCACCTCTCTCCCGAACTACAGGGTCGGTGGGCGGAAGAAGCTGAACGGATAAGCCGAAGCTACAGAGAAGCCAACTTCGAAGACCTGACTGAATACTTAGACAGGCAAACGAAGATAGCTGACAGCAGATTCGGCCGACTCATCCGGGACAGCAACCGAGCAAACAAGCCCGGTACTAGCCAAGTCCAAACCCCTGTACGGGAATATCCAAAATATCAGCCTTGGACCAACACACACGTCATTTCACGAGATGCTACGACGAAACCAAATTGCAGATCCTGTGGTACTAGCCATGGCCTACCAGAATGCCCCAAGTTCGGCAACGCCACAATAGACGAACGGTGGGGAATGGCGAGGATGGCAGGAGCATGTTTCATCTGTCTCAACACCACGCACCGGGCAGCAGCCTGTAGAACAAGGAATCGATGTGGTTACAAGGGCTGCACGGGCAGACACCATCGGCTGCTGCATCAGGCAAGAATAACCATATCCGAGGCGATTGCCAAGCCCAGCGTGATTTGTTCAACTTCACAATCTGCCAGTAAACCGGTACGTTTAGGCGTAGTGGCCGTGGGAGTAGTGACTCCGACTGGGATAGTCAAGGCGTTGGCTTTCGTTGATAGTGGATCCGACACCACTTTAGTGAAAGAGCGGTTTGCCGACAAACACCAACTGGCTAAAGGTGCGACGTCGTTAGCAGTGAGCACGGTGGGCGGAACACAGGCTATGACTGCCGGTAGATTAAGGCTGCAACTCATCTCTCTAGACGCTAACAAGGAAATTGAACCAACGGAGGCATTCACGTTAGCGGATCTCCCCATGCGAGCACCAAGGTCGGTGAACGCAATCTTGACTCGGTGGCCCCACCTGCAGGATATAACCGTTGTAGACTGGGAAGATGATGAGGTGGATCTCCTCATCGGATGCGACGTGCTAGAGGCGCATTGCGTGCTTGACCAAAGAGTGGGCGACCGCCAGGCACCTTATGCCGTACGCACGGCTCTGGGATGGATGTTATACGGTCCAGTAGGGGTACGCGGTTCCGTGAATTACTTATCCGCCGAAACGGACCGCTCAGAGTATCATCTGCAACGGCTGTATGAAAAGGAGTTTCATGACATTGGAGACGAAAGACCATCGTTGTCTCAAGAGGATCACTTCGCTCTACAAACGGTGCGGCAAGGCTCTAGAGGCCTCAAAAAACAGTTCGAGGTTCCCCTCCCATGGCGCACACCGTTCGACCCGTGGACTGACAACAGAAATTATGTTCTCCAACGATTACTACGACTAAAAGAACGCTTCATTCGAGACCAGAATCTGTGGGAACGATACGCGGATTTGATGAAGCGAAACGAGGCTCTCGGTTACGTTGAAAAGGTGTCTGCCAACACCGACAGCAAAAGGGGTATATGGTATCTGCCTCACCATCCGGTTCTCAACCCCGAAAAAACCCAATAAACTGCGGGTGGTTTTCGACTGTGCGGCCAAGTTCCAGGGCAAGTCGTTAAACGATCGCCTACTACCACTGATCGATGTTTTGTGCCGTTTCAGAGTGGGTAAAGTGGCTTTGTCTGCTGACATTAGGGAAATGTTCCAACAGGTGAAGGTTCCGGTAGGAGAACGAGATGCTTTGCGTTTCCTGTGGTGGGAAGGGAGCGACCGGGACAACGCAGTGATGAATTATAGGATGACCGTCCACCACTTCGGAGCCATATCGTCACCATTTTGTGCAAGCTACGCTCTCCGAGAATCAGCGAACAAACATGGCGATCTAGTCCATCGGACGGTGGTAGAAAGCGTCAGCAGGAACTTCTACGTCGACGACTACCTTGGGTCATTCGATGATGTGGAATCAGCTCTAGAGCAGTTCAGGGGTCTGACGAGATTTCTGGAAGAGGGTGGCTTCCATCTAACTAAATGGATGTCGAACGCTTCGGAAGTGCTGAAGGTCATCCCGTATCACGAAAAGACCGAAAGGGTAAGAGATCTGGACGGCTCTCTACTCCCTATCGAGCGCACCTTAGGGATAAAATGGGACGCGGAAACGGACGATTTTGTCTTCGAGCTAAACGTACCCGAGCTGCCAATAACCCGTCTTGGCATACTATCTGCCGTCTCAAGTTTGTTCGACCCGCTCGGTTTCGTCTCACCATGGCTGCTACCCGGAAAGATCTTGCTGCAGCGGCTGTGCCGTAAGAAAGTTGATTGGGACCAGTCGCTGGACCGAGAGAACCGGCTGGACTGGGACGAATTTTTGAACACCTTGAAGAAATTAGGGGACATAAGAATCTCACGATGTTTGACCCCTGGCCATACGACACGGACTGGAGAACTACATGCCTTTTCCGATGCATCCGAA
Organism: Fasciola hepatica; assembly: GCA_948099385.1. Taxonomy (NCBI): domain Eukaryota; kingdom Metazoa; phylum Platyhelminthes; class Trematoda; order Plagiorchiida; family Fasciolidae; genus Fasciola; species Fasciola hepatica. The sequence goes on along the minus strand of CANUEZ040000019.1, from coordinate 2,970,627 downwards.
GTCGGTCATGGAGCTGTGGTGTACGGACGATGGTGCGCAGGAGATGGACAATATACCACGAGGATCTTGTGTCGCCAAAGCCCGCGTTGCCCCACTGAAGTCGGTCTCAATCCCACGCCTTGAACTCAGCGCAGCCGTGTTGGCAGTCAGGGTGGTGCAAGCTGTGAAGAGATGTTTCGATCTCTACACTTGGTCGGCGAGCTTCTGGACGGATTCAACGCTAGTACTTTACTACATTGACAACGTCCGGAGCCGGTTTAGTACTTTCGTTGCTAACCGGCTCACGATTATCCACGATGAATCAGCCACGCACCAGTAGAATCATGTCAGGTCTGGCGATAATCCGGCCGACCTGTGCTCCCGAGGTGCGAACAACTTCAGGCAACTGGACACGTGGACGAGAGGGCCAAACTTCCTGCACTTGCCCAAACAGGACTGGCCCGTGTTCGAATTAAAACCCCCTACGGAATTGGAACTGGAGATCAAAGGCGTAGTGATAGCAACCAACTTCGTCGAAGCGTCGTCCATTCTATCGCGACTGGTCAGATTTCCTTCCTAGATGAAGACGCTTCGTTCGCTAGTTTGGTTAACCAGGTTCAAAAGAAATTTACTAGTCATGAAAGGGCTACGGCCCTCAGGTCGGATACGGGTCGGCCCGATAGGTCCCGATGAGCTACAAGCGGCAGAGTACGATATTTTCAGAATGATACAACGCGAGGCTTTCGCCCAAGAACTCAAGAGGGCGGAAGAAGTGGGGCCGACCAATGAAGACACGCCATCTCCAAGAGGCGAGCTGAAGAGTTTAAACCCCAAATTCATCGATGGACCGCTGCGGGTGGATGGTAGGCTGACCAACGCCCACCTGAACTTCGACACAAAGTATCCTATACTACTGCCTGCGAGACAACCTGTGGTAGAGCTAATGATTCAACACGTCCACGCCGTGGAGGGACATGCCGGGGAAAGTCACGTGACGAGCGTCATCCGAAAGCGTCTTTGGTTGTTGAGAGGACGAGAGACTGTAAAACGCGTAATCCGACGGTGTGTGCAATGCAGGAGACGCGATGCCACAGCAGGCAAACAACTTATGGCCCCACTACCAGAATGCAGGGTAACTACGGGCTGGTGGCCGTTCAATGACACCGGGTTGGACTATTTCGGGCCCTTGTGGATCAAGTGCGGGGAAAGATTAGAAAAGCGATATGGATGTATCATGACGTGCATGAAGTCACGTGCGGTACACCTAGAAGTCGCACATTCGATGACGACCGAATCATTTCTACGGGCCTTGCAAAGATTTATCAACCGAAGAGGCGTACCGGCCGATATATACTCAGATAATGGGTCGAACTTTGTGGGCGCTCAACGGGAATTGCAGCGTTGGCACAAGAACATAAACAGGGACGAACTGCAAGATCGAACCGTGGCCTATGGCATACGATGGCATTTCAACCCCAGACA